>CP038112.1:0-664749 GCA_004519485.1 Nannochloropsis oceanica | reverse complement strand
CCTCCTCCTCCTCCTCCTGTAGTAGTGCTCCAACCAGGTAAACAAACGCCATCCGTTCCACCTGCGTGAAGTCCACCCTCACCATAGGCATGTGGACATGCATCACCCCCCCTCCCTCCCCCCCCTCCCTCCCTTCCCCTCGGCAAGGGCAAAGGCCTTGGTTCTCCTGCCAGCATATCACCATCCCTCTCCACAGCCTCCCACTCCCTCATCGATGGCGTTAACGTCCGATTCAAACTTTTGATAAACGGTTGACATCGCCCATAGTCGCACAATGCCACAAACGGACTCACTCCCTCCCTCCCCCTCACCCTCGCCAACGGCAATCGATACAACCCCTCTTTTCCTCCCTCCTTCTCTCCCTCCTCCCCAAATGGCAGCAGTAATGAGGCGTTCACTTCACCCAAACTCAGTTTCACCCCTCCCTCCTTCCCTACCTCCAACACCACCTCCCCCTCCTCCTCTTCCTCCTTCTCCTCCTCCTCGTCTTCCACCTCCCCTCCCTCCCTCCCCTCTTCCCCCCATCCTGTTCCTAGCTTCAATTGCACCGCTGGATGTCGTCTTTCCTTCTTACCTTCCTGCTCTCCCTCTCTCCCCTCCCTCCCTCCTCCATCTTCTCCTCTCATCTTCGTCTTCCACAAACGCATTCCTCAACATCTCCATCGCCCGCCCTCCCTCCCTCCCTCCCTCCCTCCCTCCCTCCATCACTGATGCTGACAAGGGTAACATTACATTGATCCTCGGACAGGCCACTCTCAACGTCACCCCTCCCTCCCTTTCTCCCTCCCTCCCTTCCCCACCCCCACCACCGCTGCTGAATGTTACCCCCCCCCCCTCCCTCCCCCCCCTCCCTCACCCCCTCCCATCGCCCCACTGTACAGTCCCACCCAACGCTTGAATTTCCCGACATTGACGTCCGTGTGAAACGGCCGAACGCTAATTTTAACGGAAATCGACATTGAGGAAGGTAAGGAGGAAGGGAGGGAGGAGGAGGAAGGAGGAAGTCGAAAGGCATCAATGGTCCCATCCAGCGGCACCAGTGAAGAAGCAGCAAAGACGCCCCCGCTCCTCTCCCTCTTCCTCCCCCCCCTTCCTCCCCCTCCCATCCTCCTCGTCCATCGCCTCAAACCCAAGCCACACCCGCCCGCCCTCCTTCCCTCCCTCCTCGACGACCCGCAGCCCTCCCACCGAGAAGGCAGTGGTCACCTTCTCAGTGCCCACTGGTCCAGTAGCCGCCAGCAACTCTTGCCATTCCACCCTCAGACAAGGAACAGCAGCAGTACGACAAACATCTCTCTCATCATCACCATCATCATCATTATTATCAGCAGCAGCAGCATCAGCAGCAGCAGCAGCAGCAGTGGTGTTGGTGGTGGTGGTTTGCAGGCGTGCTCGTTGCCCTTCCTCCTGTCTTCCCTCCCTCCCTCCCACCATCCCACCCACCCCATCATCGGAAGCGAACGCCAGCAGCGTCCCTCCAACGACATCAACACGTAACCTCAATGAAGATCCCTCGGTCCTTCCGCCCCTCCCTCCCTCCCTCCCTCCCTCCCCCTCCTCCCTATGCATGCTCTCCCACAGCGCGGTTTCCACCCCATTCACACAATCGAAAAATAATCCTTCCTCCTCCTCCTCCTCCTCCTTCTCCTCCTCCTTCTCCTCCTTCCCCCCTCCCTCCCTGGGCACCAATCCCCTGTACCTTCCATAGTCTTCCAAGGCCTTCTCAACCTCATCAAAGTCTAACCCTCCCACGTCCGGTACGTCCCTCTCGTCGCCATGCCAAGCAAAGAGCCCTCCCTCCCTCCCTCCCTCCCTCCCTCCCTCCCTCGTGTCCTTTCCCGGGAAGGCAGAGCAAGAGGAGTAGAGAAAAAGGAGGTCTTGAAGGAGGGAGGGGGAGACGGAAAGAAGGATGTGCTTGATCTGATATAAGGGAAGAGGGGGGAGGGAGGGAGGAAAGGAGGGAGAAAGGGAGGGGTGAAGCGAGATGAAGAGAAGGAGGAAAGTAGAGGGCGGGCGGGAGGAAGGGGGGGAGGGGGGAGGGAGGGAAGGAGGGGGGAAAGGAGGGCGGGAGGTACCTGCAGACGGAAGTCCAGCTTGGCGGCTTGGGCCGGACGAGTGGAATGCCCGATCTTAACGTCCAACTGACCCTCGTCCGTTACTTCCAACAGGCGGAGGGAGGAGGAGGAGGAGGAGAAGGACGGGCGGGGGGGAGGAAAGGAAGAGGCAGTTGCACTGATGGAATTTTCGTCGTCCTCCTCCTCCTCCTCCTCCTCCTCGCTCTGTCCATTCCCATTATTTAGGTGTCGCCCTCCTCTTCTTCTTCCTTTCCCTCCTCCTCCCCCTCCTCTTCCCAGTGCCGCAAACGGTGGCCCCCTCCCCTCCCTCCCTCGTTCCAACCACACCTCCACACCTTCGAACCGCACTCGCTTATGCGACACCTCCCAGGAGGAGGAGGGCGGGAGAGAGGGGCCAGTGAGACCATCCGCGTCCCCTCCTCCTTCCCTCCCGCCCCCTCCCCCTCGATATCTGGCCGTGACGTCTTCGTAGTGCGCACGACGGACAAGCAAAGACAAGGACGGGGCGGACGTTTGGGC
This sequence comes from Nannochloropsis oceanica, assembly GCA_004519485.1. Lineage (NCBI taxonomy): Eukaryota > Eustigmatophyceae > Eustigmatales > Monodopsidaceae > Nannochloropsis > Nannochloropsis oceanica. Next base: position 662,155 of record CP038112.1, on the reverse strand, counting down.
GGGATCTGGAAAGAGGGAGGGTGGGAGGGAGGGAGGGAGGGAGGGAGGGAGGGCGTTAATTAGGGTTAGGGTTAACAGTGTGGAGGTGAAGTCCATGCGATCCACGTACAATTCAGGTGAAAAGGGAGGGAAAGGAGGGAGGGATGAAAGCTATTGAGTTCACTCCGATCCGCTCAGGAAAGGAGGGAGGGAGGGAGGGAGGGAGGGAGGGAGTGAGAAAGGGACGTACCTTCCACGAGGCGGACCTTCAATCCCTTCACCTCCACGCGAAGCTGCGTCGTGATCTGTTCGATCCATTCTGCGATAATGCTAGCATCTTCACTGCCCCTGCTGCTGCTACTGCTCCTCCTCCTGTTGGCCGCCTCTTTCGCCTTGGCCTCCACCATTTCCATCTTCTCCTTCTCCTCCTCCCTTTTCGTCTTCCTCCTCACCTCTGCCACTCTCCCAATATTTCTTCCCTTCTCATCACCCTTTTCTGGTTTGCGTCGCACCAATACCAACTCGACATCTTCCAGAACAATCCTAAGCCCTTCTGTCAACAGCTTCTCATAACACACTGTCACTTCCACCTTCCCAATCCTCCCTTTATGCAATTGCAATGGTTGAGACGCCAAAAAACCATTTAACGGGTCAACATTTATCTCTAAATCAGTTAATTGTACACAGCCTTGCCGGGTGGATGAGGGGAAGGTACCGGGGGAGGAAGGGGTGTCCTCAAGGACGATGAGCTTTACGTCGAGCTGATCGACCCCCAGCTGACCTGCTAGGAAATTGCCCAGGGCTTTGCGGAGGACTAATTTATACAACCGCTTGATCGTTGCTTCGCGGGCTCCTTTCAGCCGGTCGACTATGCTTTGGAGCACCATTTTTGTTGGGGTTGTAGTTTTCAGGAGAGGTCCAGCACTGCACTGCTATTGATCCTACTGATCCTACTGATCCTACTGATGCTGATTGTTGTTCGTCTAGATCATGGCCCGTGGTCCCCGTCCTGGCTGTTGTACGATTGAAAAGAGAAAGGGGTGGTGCGTGGTACTGCTCCTCTTGCCCCTGCGGCTACCTGTGCTTAGAAGGAGGGGGACACGCGTGAGAGAAGCGTGAAGGCATTTGCTCTTCGCTGCTGCAACGCCTTCACGATCTGTCTCTCTTGCAGCAACGTGAACAATTGCCGCGACATGGCCTGCATACGCATGGTAACCGACTGTTGTTCGTGATGGTGTGCTGGGTCCAGGGCAGAGAGTGCACGTGCTTGCGCTCCCGGGCCCCGGTTGGTGGTGTGATGAAAGTGAAAAAAAAGAAAGGACTCGCCGGGCATATGCTTCTATTGCTTCTCTCCCACTCTCCCACATGACAGCACCATATGAAAATAACCCAGCCACAATTCGTACGACACAAGTAAAATACAATCTTTGTCCAAAATATGCAAAAGTATATTGCTCGAGTGCTTTGGTTTTGCTTTGTTTCATTCAACCTCATTGTTTCTATACAACTCGGTGGGGAGGTTAAAGAGTGCGGCAGACTCTACAGCCAATCAATCAGTCACCTGATAATCACGATATTTACACGCATTTCTAGCACATGAAGACCCATACACCTATCCAAAGCACTACCCAACCGACCCACATCTTCAGTGCTCCTATCAGGCCCTCAACCCTCGATCGCTAATCTCGTGCGCATTCGAGCTTCACAACCACTACCACCAACACCATGCCACCAGAGCAAGGAAAGCAGGAGGCCGATCTCTTTCCAATCCACACATCCATCTCAAGTCAAATATATCCGCCGTACCTGTTCCTCCCGGCAGGCTTGCAAGGTCACAGGACACACGCCAACCTCCCTGACATGCGCAATCAAGCACCGATAGCAGTAAGCCACGCCCGCAGGGGACACAGCTGGATTAACCCTCACATTCTTACACAAAGGACAGAGATTCTGGTCTTTGGGCAAGGATATTCCGGAGGGAGCGGCGGAGGGGGGGTCGGGAACGGGGGGAATAATGCGTTTTTGACGAGGGGACGAATGAAGGAGCTCTGGGGTTGAAAGCCACCATTCAAGGACCTTGAAGGCAACGATCGCGACGACGAAGACGACTTTGAGGGAGCGCGTAAGGCGGGAGGCGAGAGTGGGTTTGGGGGAAATGGTGCTGGAGAGGGAGGAGGAGGAAGACGGTGAGGAAGAGGGGAGATCTTCGTGGGTGAGCCGGCGGAGGACAACGCCGAGGATGTGGAGGAGAGGGGAGTAGTGTTTGGTGCGACCAAAAAGGTATGCCCATTGGTAGACGAAGAAGGAACCCTCGTAGGATGCGTGGAGAAGGGGGTACATGGAGACGAAGGCACGACGGAGGCGGAGAGGGAGAGGCTCATGGTGGGGAAGGGATGGCTCCAGCTCCTCGTCATCGTGCTCACATTCCTCACCGTTTGCTGGAGATCGCAGTCTCCCTCTCCCATTATTACTGTTGGGTGTCGTCGAAGGAGGAGAGGGAGGGGGGGGGAGGACGTCTTTCCAATGCGTGTATAAGGCATCTAGCTTGGCCTTGGCGTAGGGCGCCAAAATATTGACCAGCAGAGCTTTCCTCCGATCCATTTGTGTCAGAGGGCTCATAGCCCCCGAGCTGATTCCTGTGTTCTGATTGCTGTTCATGCCGGTACTGGCGTTTTGCTGCTTTTGTTGCTGAGGGGTTTGTTCATGAGGTTGGTATCGAGATCGTTTGAAGCCATACAGGGACTCGGCTACCAAGGCGTCGTTCTTGGCCAGGTAATGCCTTTCCAAAAACAGAGACAGCACCGCGAAGACCTCGTCGAAATGATCGAGCAGTACCAGAGCTTGCGGCCATCGTTGGACCAGGACGAGGAAGACGTGACGCACCGCAGGCTTGAGGCTTTGGTGGATGCGGTCTTGCATGAATACCTCGAAGAAGGAAGGAAATTGTGGGTCAGTGCCCAACTCGTGGGCCAAAAACATGCCCCCGATCGACATGGCTGCAGAGGGAAGGAAAGCAAACGGGCGGGGCGGGGCAGGGCCTGTATGAAGCATGAATGGTGTGGTTTGGATGCGATGATTAAAGCGTCGAATGTGGTGCGTGCGTAACAAGCGGTAACAAGTGCTACAAAAACATCATTGATGTGGCGCCATGAGCTTCATGGGCAGCACATACAAGAAATCAAGCCAGCAGAGAATCGCACGGTTTTTAAGGCTCGACTAAATCTTTTTCTCCTCCTCACACATACACCTCACCATCACGACGACGACAGGCACAAAGTACGTCAACACGTGTCGGGGCAGCAGCAGCAGAGGACAAGTTTCCAACTTGCCTCCTCAAAGGTTCTCCAATCCCGCTATCTATAGCTTGCGCTCACGCACTTCTGTCCTCCCTACCCAAGGCAAGCGCACAACTCATTCAGTTCCTTGGGGGGATGGGACGCCTCTTCATAAGGTACGCCGCAAACCGTATCTCACTCCCTCGAAAACCTCCCCACACTGACAGCTCCTCCCTCTTTCCTTCCTCCTTCCCTCCCTCCCCTTCCTACATCCAAGGTGCTTGGACGGTCCTCAGGTTTGGTGCTGCTCGCGATGCCAAACGCACTTGTCATCGAATGACCAAATTATAAGCAAGCAATTTACGGGCCGTGGGGGCCGCGCATTTTTGTTTGACAAAGTGTAAGTTAGCGATTGAAAAAGAGGGAAGAAGGGAAGAAAAAACCTGAGGCGAGGGAAGAGGAGGCGCTCAAACGTGCTTTGCAAGCGAAAAGAGAAATTGTGTCATGATCCGTGATGATTTTATCATCGTTTCTTTCCACACTCGAGGACTCAAATGAGTACCCACTCGCTCCTCCTAACCCTTTTTGGATTGATAGGGTGAACGTCACCACGGGCCCTCATGAGAAGCGCGTGCTCATCACAGGGCTGCACACCGTGGCGGATATATACTGCCTGGACTGCGAGGTAGGTAGGTAGGAAATGGAGCAAAGCAGCGAAGGGGGGATGGAGTGGAGGGCTACCGAGAGCAAGAGTTTTTAAGGGGTGGAAGAAGAGAGGCCTGCATATTATCGCTTGACCCTTCTCTCCCCCCCCCTCCCTCCCTCCCTCCTCCTCTCTACCTAAATCTCAAGACGCTCGTAGGCTGGAAGTACGAAGAAGCGTTTGAGCGAAGCCAAAAATATAAGGAAGGCAAATATATCTTGGAAAGGACGCGGATCATCAAGGATCCCGACGAAGGGTGGTAAGGGAAGGAGGAAGGGAAGGAGGGAGGCAGGGTAGGATGGTGTATATGACGGCGGTCTTGAGAGTATACGAAGAGGGGAAGCATGTTCCGGAGGCGCTGGCTGACAAGGACCTTGACGGGGGAGGGAGGGAGGGAGGGAGGGAGGGAGGGAGGGAGGGAGGGAGGGAGGAAGTGAGGGGGAGTGTCTTTGTACATGAATGTATGTAAAGAGAATTTGAAAATAGAAAGAAGACAGGCCATTAAAAGGAACAGCAAAATACCTATCTATCGCAACCCTCTCTGCGTGTCTCTCTGTCTGTTCTGCGTTCTGCGAAATGATTTTTCTATCTTGATTTTTGGTTTCTTTTCTTGTTCATTAATTCATGATTTATTGAGTCAAGAGGACCTCCGACAACCACGAAGAAAGAGAGAATCGCCCTGCCTCCCTCCCTCCCTCCCTCCCTCCCACCGTTCGTCCTTTTCCCCCAACCCTTCTTCCTCATCCTTCTCTTCCTCCCTCTCCTCTATTTGCAGCTACTGCAGAAGCAGCCACTCCTTTTGTCCCCTCAACACAAAACCACGGCCTACTTCGTCTGTGACGTACGTCCCTCCCTCCCCACTCCCTACCCTCCCTCCCTCCTTCAAGCATTTTCAAAATATTGAAGGTCGGAACGGACTAAAGATCTCTCTCATCCCGTCTCCCCCTTCTTTTGCTGTTACTGCTGTTACTGCTGTTACTGCTGTTACTGCTGCTGTTGCTGCTGCTGCTGCAGCTGGTGCCGCTGCTGTTGCTGCCGCTCTCTCTTCTTATTCTCTTTTTACTCCTTTTGGACCCCTCGCTATCACGCAGAAGCATCTACCCCTCCCTCCTTCCCTCCTCCCTCCCTTTCTCATTCCCAATCACCTTTTCCTGCTCTCCTCCTCCTCCTCCCCCTCCTCCACCCACTGATGCTGCTGCTCCATTCCTCATCATCCCTTCTTCCCTCCCTTCCCCAACCCCGCCCTTCACCAGTTCAGGCGAAGACAGGGGTGATTGCCGTGCTCCTTGTTGCTGTTGTTGTTGCTGCTGCCGTTGCTGAACAGCCTCTTTCCCTCCCCCTCCTCCTCCCCCTCCTCCTCCTCCTCCTCCCCCCATCGTCGTGTTCGGGGAGGAGGAGATATTGGGAGACCCCAGAGAGTGGAAGGAGGACGTGATGCGGAGGCGCCGTCGCTCCAGTGCCTCCTCCAAGTAGACCTGCACCTCGTGCAGGTTCTTGGCTATCTTAATGTCCTCAAACTCCTCTACGGCTATGTCGACGTCGTCGCCTTCTTCCCCGAGGAAAAGGATGAGCGGCTTGCGGTACCTGCGGAGGAACGGAGGGAGAGAAGAAGGGGGCAATAGGCGGGGTGTTGGATGAAGGGAGGAGGGAGGGAGGGAGAAAGGGAGGGAAGGAGGGAGGGAGGGAGGGCAAAAACTACCTGATCATTGCTCTTTCAGAAACTTACTTCACACATATGAGGCGCCAGCCAAGGCCACCACATCGTATATACCAGGACAGGAGAAAAGAAGGAGGGGGGAGGGAGGGGGGGAGGGAGGGAGGGAGGGAGGGAAAGGCCTACCTGATCGCTAGCTGGATCTCGCTCCATGTGCCTGAAGAGCCAGGCAGGGCCACCACAATATCAGAGGATAAAATGTTGATGTGATTTCTTGAGGTGAGCTCCGTGCCCGTGAGAGGGTGCATGGAGAGTGGACATTGAGTCCGAATGACGATCTCAGTGTAGGGATTTGGGTAGCCTGATGAGACGGGAGGGGGGGAAGGAGGGAGGGAAATGGGAGGGAGGACGAAAGGTGAGCATAAGCCAGAAGTAGCGCTCTACTGTTTCACTGTTTCAGGCTTGCCAAGGCATGTATCCAGAAGCCACGCGTTCGATCATATCAAATCGTGCTATTGTATCCCTTTCCTTCCTCCCATCCCTCCTCCTTCCCCATCTCCGATCCCAACCCTCTCCCACCCACGTACCAGCCGGCGGAATGACATTGTCATCATTCTGCGACCCGGGCAACGCAGGAATCACGCCAATAATCTGCCCTTCCCGTCCCGGGACTTCGGAGAACGTCCGGGACACACATTCCATCACCCCACGTCCTCCACCTGTGAGGAGATTGCAGCCCGTGGACGCCAGCCAGGTACCTAGAGGTTCGGATAGCTCCACGTGCGGTTCCCGGCCTGAGCCCATCACGCCAATAATCGGTCTGCGTAAGACCACCGGGGGCGGAGTCCCCCGGTGTAGCATTTTTGGTTTGCGCGGAAGAAAAAGGAGGAAAAGGGAACTGGAAGAGGGGGTGGAGGGGGAAGACGGAGGGGGAGGAGGAAGGGGAGGAGGGGAGGAAGACGGGAAGCACAGGCGGCGGGCCTGTAGTTTGTTGGTAAAGAAATTGGATCGAGGGATAAATAAAGAGGAAGAATATGCCGTAAGGTATGGCGTCTCATAAGTGTGTAAAGGATCGGTCGATGGGAAGGCGATCAGCACACATTGGGAGGGCAAGAGCAGTGCTATATGCTGTTACAATGCTGCTGCTCTAGAGTATGATCGGTGGCGCGTGACGACGTTGTTATGACTCAACCGCCCCTGCGACCATCCACCACATTTCCATTGTCTACTTCTTGTCCTGTTGGAGGTGGTGCGGGTGCTGTGGGATCCTAAGGGCATGTGTGCCGCGCCATTTGGGCAAGGCAAATAATCGCAGGTCGCATGATGATATCTGATGAGGCGATCCGAGCGAGGAATAGCTGGTCGAAACGAAAGGCTGAATAATATGATAATCACCCACCTTCGTTTGTCTCACCATCGAACGACAACCGTGAATGCTAGGAAGTGCTCACAGCTTTTCAAAATGTTGGCCTGCTACTCTACAGTGTCGGCCTGTTTCGGTATGCGCCAGCAAAAGCCTTTCTTGAGAGTAGTGACTAATCTTGCTCAAAATAAACCAGACATAAAAAAGTAAAACATGAAGAAGGGGCAGGAGGGAACGACCGCTCATAGCTCCAGCTCAGTATTGCAATATCTCAATTCTCTGCGGGTGTTCTCCATGCTTTTCCTTGAGCATATGCTTTTTGGTTTTTGATTTTTTTGAGTTTTGATGTCTTTTTGGGCCTTCTCTCTGCCACCAATAATCCCACGCTTATTCCCTGCCCAGCGTTACTATTTAACTAGCATGACCACTTCCCCGTTCACCTGCACACCTGCCACGCCTCCACCCAATGCCTCTTTAAATTGTCTTTTGAGTCCTTTCTTACTTTGGGTGCTCGTCTTCGAAGCCAGAGCAAGTGCCTCTTTTTGCAATGTTTGCCGGTCCATTTTTCTTCCCTCAGCCTTCTTGATGAGTCTCTTAATAGTCTTCCCCCATGGAAAGGAGACTTCTGCTTCTCCTACTGCTGCTAGTGAATGCTTGTCACCGTCATTGCCCCCTTTCAATGCTGCTGTCGTCGGTGCCCCGTTCTTCTGTTTCTTCTTGGATTGACGCGGGGTGGCGGGCTCGTCCTCCACCGCTGCCTCCCCCTCCTCCCCCGCCTTCCTTTTCTTCTTGCCCTTTTTCGACTTCTTGGTGTTGTCTAGGGTTCCTATAGGAGTGGTGATGGTCTCTCGCTCCTTCTTGTCAGATCCTTTCGTTGAGATGGTCGCTGCGTCCTCTTCCTTCCCCTCCTTCTCCTCATCCTTCCTCTCCTTCTTCTTCTTCTCCTCGGCCTCGTTCATGGCTACCTTCGCTGCGTCTATCTTTCCCTTCAAAAAAATCCACAGTTCTTCTTGCTCAGTCGCTCGATTTATCTATTATGTGTTTGTGTGCGGGAATGTGGAAAAAGTGGTGATTGTGGCACCAGGCTCAGGTCGCTCTTTTTCAGGTTGAGCCAAGCGACACAACAGACATGAGGTCCCTTGTTGACGTGTACTATTTCGTTCTTCCACTCCCACACAAATCCTACGAAAAACTAACCCTACTATATACGTACCCGTAAGCTGTTGCTCAGAAAATTCTTGAACTTCTTCTCGTTTCGAGGCACATTGCCTAGCTCGGCCATGCGCGGCAGCTGCCCCTGAAGGGACGGACTTAAGCCCACCACACTCCCTTCCTCGGCCGCAGCCAAACCAATCATGTCCATCCATTCCTCCTGTGGGTTACGTTTCTTCCCCTTGCCACCCCCGCCGCCCGCCCTGGGGCCTTTGTAGAGGGACTTCTCATACTTTTCCGCCTCAGAGATGCAGGTCGTGTGGGCTTGATAGTCCGCGCCGTGAAAGACTTGACTGCAGTCCACACACGATACCGGGTAGTGGCCACAGGACGCCCGTCGAATATGGTTCTCCACTTGGTTTTTTTTCAGCGTCTCATTGCAACCTTCGCAAGAGAAGAAGACCATGGTAGGCAGGTGGGGGTGATGGCGGTGGTTGGGATGGGCTGCTTGGAGTATCTTAGTAAGACAGCGCAAAGGTACGCCTGAACAAATAGGGGGAGGTCTGTAAGGTGTGATGAGCGTGAGCTTACTACTCTTCACGAGATAGGTGCAAAGGCCGACTTGTGGTAAGCCTGGAAAGAGAAAGTGAAGGGTGTGTGGATGGGGCGACGGCTGACGAACACTTGCTTCAATACCCGCCTCATATGTGCTCCGTGCCTTCCCCTATCCCAGCTTTAGACAACCCAAACCCAGTGCAGAATACGAGCAGGTATTAAATATAAGCATAGGGAGTACAATAATAAATGTTTTACGCTTTGATGATACCAAAACCAAAAAGGGAGGCAAGGATAGCCAGGAGGTTGGCATGTCTGATCCGTGCGGCCCATCGCAGCTTGCTTCACGACAATCCCCAAAATAGGGGACGGAAATAGAAGGGAAAACGAATTGACATTGAAGAGCCTTTCAATCTCAATATCAACTCACGGTACCACTGTTGTTTCATATCAAAAGTCTGCAAATATCATCAAATGGGACCATTGGTTTGGGACAGTAGGTTGACATCACGTCCCCAGCTATTTTTCCTGAAAGTCCTAGGACATGCGTGCTGCTGTATCTCACGCCCTACATGTATATCTAGTCATTGGGTCCGAGGTCTGCCGTCAAGATCGGAAAGTAAATCGCCTTAAACCCCAAGTCTCCCTTTCAACATCCCCCCCCTCATTTTCAAGAAGGGTTTTGAATCCTCCAAACACCAGTACCAAACGGAGAGCTAACCATACAACTGTACTCTCAGATCTGGCCTTCCCTTGATATTGCCTGGTTCACAGTTGCACGGGACAGGCCATTACAATTGATTGTGGCTTTTTCATCGGCGCAAAAAAGGGACATCTATGCCTCTGCTGTATGCGGATCGTTGTCATGAGCACAGTTTTGCACATAAATCAACTATGACGCTTTCGCACGAAGATTTTCATTTATAGTCATACAGACTCAATCTACATATTTGGTCATATGTCGCGCGCTGCGGACATGGCATAAGAAACCCCAAAATTTACGTTCATCGTCCTCGGCAAGGCAAAAAGATATCGGCCTTCAGGTATTTTGTCATAAGGAATCGCCACCCGACCTTCCAACCTGGTCACCCTCGGTAGTAGTCATCGTGCCCGGACACGCTTAGCTTCGGAGAGTGGACGGGTTCCGGCGAATTTCACGTTGAGATTGCCGATTCTGGTAATGAGAGCACTGTTCTTACCAGAAAAGAGGGCATCGACTCAAAATCAAGAAATACTCGACCTAACGCGTGGGTTCCAACAAGCTCGCAATTCTGTGCGGTGAAATAGAGACCCGGATATCTGAGTTCGAAATGGAATCCTCCTACTTACGCTATCGCCCTTTACTGGTGTTAAAAGGGCTGTAAGGATTGGTGTGGGGGTGGAAATCAATCGCAATTCCTTGGAAGCAAGGATGGCAAAACATTCATCGAAAGATTATCGGGATCGGCCCGCGGGGTTGTGTTGAATCGCAAAGAGTAAAAAAATGACTTGTTTAGAAATGGAATCCTTTACTAGTGAGAGTCGATTACCAGTCCCAGCCGCCCTGCTCGCTCATTTTACGGGCGCCGAGTCGACGAAAAGAATTGAAAAAGGTGCAAGAACCAAAACAGTCAAAAACTTGAAGTTAGAATAACGAACACCTCTCACACTCTGAATGACCCTCAATTTCAGTGCCCAAGAAAATGTAGTGTAAAGCAAGACGAATGTGTGGTAAACCAAGCATGCCAAAGGAGCTTTTTTTCAAATCCATTTAAAAAAATCCGAACCGACACGACTCGACCGTTTTACTCTTCAGCTGCTGCTCAAGACCATCTCCCGCGTTTAAAAATTTGGACGGCCTCCCAAAAGATCTTTGTGGTGAGGACTAGAGACTTTCTGAACCACGTTCTTTTCCTGTATGTTTGCTCGGTCGTGGTGGTGGTAAACTTGTAAAACGAAAAAAAGCCTCGCGTCGTCCTTGCTCACCCAAGAAACGACTGACCGTTGCCTAGCATGGTCCTCGTTATCCTTGTTGTCTCCACCATGTCTGGACTTCCGCCTCTTACTTCACGCCCTATGCTTACAAATACAGATCTTTCGTAAGCAAAAGACCTGTGCGACGACTCTTCAGCGTTTCCCTGTCGTGATGGTGTAGGAGCAGGGGAGCTGTTGCTAGATAACAAACACACTTTAGACCTTGGGTTGCAAGAACAAAAAGCTTCGCCAGACCCACGCGACCGGCAAGCGGGACACCAATACGCTCGCACGCTGAATCAATATAGACACAAAACTGCAATCATGGACGTGGACGATGGTCATCTCTCGCGTCTGGAGGAGGACACGGACCTGCCTCGTCACCAACGCAGGCGACCAACCATGCTTTCCATGGATCTCGTGGACACGCCTTCTTCAGAGCCAATGCCCGTTGTGGGCTCTATGAGTAATGACACAAACAGCGGCACCAGTAGCAGTGGTGTCCGGGTCAGCACCTCGCCCATGGGTAAGATCCGTATGGTCTCGGAGAAGTTGGGAAGCTCTGTGTATAGTAAGAAGAAGAGAGACAAGGACAAGAAGAAACGCAGCAGCAATTTGCCCTCGTCCTCGTCATCGTCTTCGTCGTCCTCGATCCTGACGGTCGTAGGCAGCCTGACTCCCACCCGGTCTTCTCCGGCCAGCGTTAATGTCCGAATCGAATCTCCGCTTTCCAGAGAAGTCGGCTCCAAGCCCACCAATAGCAGCAGCAGCAGCAGCTGCAGCTGTGGCAACACGAAGAACAGTAGCAATAATAATGATACCAACCACGAAAACAATCATAGAGGTCGAAATATGATTGGAACACCGGGTGGATCATCCCTCAAGAAAAGGCACAGCAGCCCCTTGGATGAGGTGGACCTGCACGATTTGGCATTGGACCAGAGTAAGTACGAAACTGGCGACCACATGCAGGGCGGCCATTATCACACCGATAGAAGCGATGATCACGACGAGGAGCGGAAGGAAGAGGCATGTGACTCCCCCCGGGTGGGTAGCAGCAATACCAGAGGGGGTGGTATGTTTCGGCCTCTCAGTCCATTGGTCATGCCTATATTGAGAAGCCCTCGGGTTGTCCGGATACTGGGAGTAGACAACGCGGACAAGGTTGCTGCGCTCTTCGAAGGCAAGAACAGCCCTGCCACACAGCAACAGCAGCAACAAGAACAAGAACAACAAGAACAAGAACAAGAACGAGAACAAGAACAACAACAACAGCAGCAGCAGCAGCAGCGATCCCCCTCCTCCTCCTCCTTCTCCTCCTCCGGTAGTACCATCAGTAGCCTGGCCAAAACGATGGCACACGCTTCTGTCCATGCCATGTCGTCCTCCACCTCGTCATTTACCTCCTCTTCCTCATCTACTCCAGTAATAGCGCCCAAGCCTGTTCGTGCCGATGCCCCCGTTGTGCTGCTGCCACTCCCCCCCCCTCCTTCCTCTTTTTCCCACGTTCAGCCCTATCTCCTCGCCTCTGAAGCACCAGCAACCGCAGCAGCAGCAACAGCCGCCGCTACTACCGCTGTCAGCAGCACCCAGCATAAGACACAACCGCGACACAGCTCCTCAATCTCCGTTTCCGTCCCTCCACCCTCAGTGCTACAGCAGAATTTTACTGTTGCCCTTGGCTTGTGTTTGTTGGCGTGTGGATTAAGTCAGGCAGGGCTCGAGTGGTACACCATAAAATTGGGGAGTGATGAAAGCAGATGGTGGGCTGGCTTAATCTGTGCTCTCCTTGGCCTTGCCACGATGGCGGCGCAAAAGAAGAGGGGAGGGGGGAACAATATCAACAGCAGCAGCAGCAGCGCCAACAGCAGCAGTGGCACGGTGATGAGGTCGTTACAAGAATCGGTCACGCTGCTCGTGCATCTGTCTTACGCGTTCTTGGTCATGGGTGGGGCGGCGGCAGTGGTGGCTGCCTTATTTTTCGACTTGAAATTTCTCGATCGGTTGGAACAAACAAACATGTGCGGCGCCAGCACCGAAAAACTCGTTATGGATAACGGCCTTGTACTGAGTGAGACGTTGGGAAATGCTTGCGGGTTCTCGTCGGCGTGTGCGTGTGTGCAATTCACCCATCTATCACCCACGGGGAATGTGGCGTGCATGGACTTCGGTCGGTCGAGTGCGGCAGCTTGTCCGCACGTTGCATTTGCGATGGCGGGGATGGTGCGAGTCAGCGTTTGGTTGATGGGAGGGCTGTTATTTTTCATCACTGTTTTGATGCTGAGGGCCCGCGCGTCGGTGATAGCGGCCTGCACGGACCAGGATAGGAGCCGCAGTGTGAGCAGGAGGAGGAGCAGTGGTAGCATGGTGTGGCGGAGGGAGGAGGAGGAGGGGCCTGTGGTGTCTTCATTTGGGAGCAACAAGGTACGGGCTTTATCTGTTGAGAGCCAGAATCGATTGAAAGTGCAGGACATGCAGCAGTGGGAGGCGTCAAAGGGTCAATTCAAGTCCTGGTGGCAACCCGGGGATGAGGACAGCAGTAGTGACGACGAGGAGGAGGAGGAGGGAGGGGGGAAGGGAATAGCGGGGCTGACAATGGCACTGGAGGGACAGTCGGGGTCTCGTGGTGGTGGGGCGCGAAACTTGGTCTTGACGCCGATTCCGGAGTGCAACACCCCCCAGCCGGAGGAAGAGATGGATGGGAGCAGTCGAGACGGAAGACTTCGGCAGGGGAATAAAGCCGAGAACCATGGCAGTGATGATTATGACGACGACGACGACGAGCAGGTGGCGCCTCCCCGTGGTCGGCAAGATGTCGTGTACATTTAATTATACTTCGTTCTCATGGGTTCAAGAGGAAAAGATGGTAGAATTGACTGCACGGATCTTTTTGATTTGGGTCCGTCACACTTTCACTGGGAAATACTCGTATTGTTGGGGGTACTCTAGTGTCTGGTGCTCATGAGGTCTTCCATTTATTTATTTGATGGGTCCATCGGCAATGAGAAGGATTATTACACGATCAGCATTTCTGAATAATGAAGATTTAGAGACGTGGGAAGATTTAGAGACATGGAAATTGCTGTTGTGATTTTTCGTGTATTTGGTGAGAGAGAGGCAGAGAGAGAATCAAGAATGACGAGACTGAATGGAAGGAGAGATGACTTGATTTGAAGTCTTGTGAACTCCTATTTTCTGCATACTTTCTTGTCGTTCCACCTTTCATTGTCTTTAAATATTCTCTTTATGTTTGTCTCTCTGATGCCATGCTTTCTCTCATTAATGCACTCATAAATAATCGATTCCTTGATAATGATAAAATTGTCTCTAGCAAAGAAGAGTATCAATTTTGCAGGCATAATTTCTGCACCCCCTGCCGTGCAAAATCTTTTGCTGACTCTTTCAAAAACACGTCTTTGTTACCTCACTTTGCTTCTGATGGAATTCGTCTATCCCCCGCCCCCGCCCCCGTTTTGAATGTCTTTCTTCCATTCCCTATTTCTTTCCATTCCTTTTCTTGGGGGGCTTTTCTTGTTTTTTACACACCAATCTCATCTTTTGATTGTCTTCTGTCTCTTCTATCTCTTCAATCAGGACGCCCGCTACAAACTTTCCACAAATGACGTTCGAAAAGGCACCTCGCATTTTTTTTTCCCGTTATCTCAACTTTAGAGCTTAGGGCGCTTCACATGGTAATGTGGATCGTCCTCGTCATCCACCGCCTCCTCCTCCTCCCCGCTCCTCTTCTCCTCCTCTTCCTCCTCCACCTCCTCCTCTTCCTCTATCTCATTAGCATTTCTATCCCCTTCATCATCATCATCATCATCTACCTCTTCTTCAGCAGCTTCTTGAGCCGCCGCCAATGCTAAATCACGCAAGCCATACTCACGCCCGTCATCTTCCTCCGCATCGTCCTCCTCTGCCTCCTCTGCATCACCCTCATTACACACTCCCATTTCCACCTTCTTATCAGTATCCTCACTGAAGTGTTGTCGTCTCGCATGCTCCTTGCCTGACTCTTCCTCCTCACAAGGCTCCTGCCCTTCCTCCCCTCCCTCCGCATTCCACGATGCGACTACCATTTGTGCGTTCTCACGGTGCCGGCGCAACGCTTCATCCTCCCCCACGCTCATGGCCGATGACACAGTCGTACCAACCACGACAGTCACATCTTTTTCTCCTCTCTCCTTGTCCTGAGATATATGCTTCTGCTTCTGCTCTTCATTATGGCGATAGAATGAGGGGAGGATGTGGTGCGTAGGCTGACGAGGGCTAGTCTGAGGGCTTGCAAATGAACGCAAGTCTGAGGGGGCAGGGTTCACCACTCCTACGCCAGCCGCCCAAGAGGGAGACGTACAAGACTCCATCGGATGTCGATGAAATTGAATAGAGGCAGGAGGGCCTTGCACTGACAAAGGGGATGGAGAGTGGATGACAGGGGGTTGCATGTGCGGGGGATGATGAGGGGAAGGCATGGGATGAGCCTGCTGGGGGCTACCCAGGTTAGGAAAATGCGTATCAAAAAAACTGCGCGAACGTGGACTGGGGCTGGGCAACGACAGCTGCATGAGGTCCACGTGCGGCAGTGTTGCGAGCAGATCCAAAGAAGAACGGGGGGAGGTAGCCCAGGGTGCTGTGAAAGAGGGGGGGGGCGTACGCGCGACGGGCGCAACATCAGCCAGCGAATCACCCAGGCCGCACGAGACTCGAAGGTTCCCTCCAGCACGGCCTGCAACGGTGCTGGTGCGGGCTATCCCCGCCTCCTTGAAATTGTCGTTGATCTCCGCCTCTTCGTCCTCCGCTAGATCCTCCTTGTCCTCGTCCGCCTCAAGACGACGATCCACTGCCTTCCGCTTCCGATCTTCCCCTTCCCCGAATCCCACCTTCTTGAACTCATGCAAGACCCCAACAGCCGACATTTGCTTTTTCAACTTCTTCATCTTGCGGGCATGCGCCGCCATGATGCTGTTGTTGGTGCGGCGGATAGGCTTACCATTCGTCTTGGGATTGGTAGAGGGCAGACTCTCCCCCGGAGGAGCCGGCACCTTTCCTCCCTTGTAATGTTTCACCAAGAAGGCGTGACGGTTACGAACGGCATAGCCTGTTCGGCCCGAGAGGTACTTGGCGATATGCGACCATTTATTGCCGAGGAGCCGCTGGTAGTGATAGATGATGTAGTCCTCTCGCTCTGTCCAGGTCTCGCGGGAAATGCTCGGCTTCAACACGTAGTGCCAGCGTTGGTGACATTGTTTAGCATTGCGCATGGGGAGGTAGGTGGCGACAATGCCCCATTTTTTGGGCCCGTATTTGTCCACGAGGGAGGCCAAAATCTTGTCTTCGTCAGCGGTCCAGGTATTGCGTTTGCCGTCATCGTCCTCGGCCAGGGCGAGATAGCCCGGCAGGCGCTTGACAGCGTGAAATAGCGGAGGTTGGTGGGGGGAAGAGGAGGAGAAAGATGAATCAATATTATGGCTACCATCACCACCATCACCGCTGGCAGAAGCCGGGTGCGAGTGCCGGGGCGGGCCACGATTCACGCCGTCGTAGAGATGAATGTTGGGTCCGTTACCCACCGGCAGAGCGGGTACTACGGGCGGAGGTGTCATGAGGGTACGGGCAGCGTGTGTGGCCATAGAGGAATCATCTGAAATAGGGGAACCAGCCCAGCGGAAGGGGGAGGCGGGGCCGGGCCCTCGTCCTTGCATCAGCAGCGCCTTGGCTGTAGCCACCTCAGGGTCGGAATCGTCAAGCTCCTCTTCATCAGCAATGCAGTAGGAGCCATCATCATCATCATCGTCGTCATCATCCGAGTAGGGAGAGCGACCGTGTCGTCTGGTAAATTTTTTCTTTTTGTCCTGGCGGCGGGCTTGCAGCTCCTCCTCGTCCTCATCCTCGCCCAGGCACTGATTGTTCTTTGTCTCGAGCTCGACCGTCGTCGGGGACTTACTGCCGCGATAGCGGGTGCGATAGAAGGACATGTTTTCGTGTCTGCACGTGTGTTCTTACTGTCTTTCCTATGTTTTTTCAATCTATTTTTGTATGTGTGTGCATATGTATATGGTGTGGGTGCGTGTAGGAATGGTCGTATCACGCTCAAGGGCGAAAGGATTGCCCTTGAAAAAGAACTTCATTTGTGATGCCGGCACCTGGAGACTGAAAATACTTAAGATATTCGTCCTTCTTTGTTGCCGGTGCAGGCACGGCACATTGTGGCCTGAACTCGGGTTCACACCGACCACGGCCATGCTTGCACATGCTTGTTCATGTGGAGGGGAAATGACATAAACACGTGACACGAGTTTTGTGCGATTGCCTGGCGGCACATGCCTCGCAAACATGAGCCAAAGTATGACAACCCCGAATTCGGAGACACCGAAGGCACGTGGTGGGCGCATTCCTGAGCGTCGTGCGGGAATGAAAAGCGTGTGGAACGCAGGGAGTAGGGAGGTTTAGAACTTCAACGCTGTGCCGTTACAAAAAGTACCGAAAAGCAGCGACGAGGATAAAAGGCAGTCTTATCCGTTGTTGTACAGCATTATTTCTTTCATTTTCTCATTTCCTTATTTCTCAGTTCGATTTATAACAAGCGAACACCGCTATATATCCACCTTCTCTCCCCTTCTCTCCCTCTACATCACGAATGTACTCCTCCTTTGCCCCACCAACCATTCCGGCAAATCCTCATCTGCCGACGTCCGATTATCCTGCCCTAATACCTTGGGAAGATACTGCCTCAAGTCGTCTGGACTAAAGCACGCTTCCATGCAGTCCCTGTAGGCCGTCAAAGAGTGATTGGTGGCACTTGTCCGATTCCGCAGCCTCAACCATTTTTCCACCGCCGAGGGCTCCACAATCAGATTTCCCCCATTATCCGCATCGACCAGTACCTCCACCCCTGCATGTCGGTACATCCCAAACATTTTAGGCATGCCTGGCACCAAATCCCCGTCCACCACGACCCGAAACGTGGCTGGTACCCGCGACTCGTACACAGACGCAAACGCCGCGTTCCCCACCCGAGGAGCCCCCAAAGTGTACACCTCAATCCTCCCTCCATCCTTCACAAGGCATGGAAAATTAATGCTTAGATCATATGCCGCAAGCTGCGCGAGGGCTCCTCCCAAACTATGGCCCGTGCAGTAAATATGAGGAAGGAAACCTCCCCCCTTAACTCCCTCATCTAACGCGGTTTGGATCGCCGACAGAAGTTCAGTGCGGATAGACAGGTATGCTGCCCAAAAGCCTGCGTGAATATGCGGAAGGGTGTGACGAAGGGCAGGTAAACGGGCTAGAGACCGTCGGAAACAGTTTCCAACAGCTGCTGGTGCCGGTGCTGCTGGTGCTGGTGCTGGTGCTGCTGAAGAAGAAAGGGTTGGGGTGGAGATGAGTGGTTGGTGATCTGCGCTTGCAACACTTGCATACAGAGCGGATTCGTCTACAGCAGCTGCATCTGCTGGATTCGCATTGGAATATTCTGACGCAATTGAACTCCGTCGTTGTGATACTTGCATCGCCCTTCCGCCCTCCCGTCCTCCCTCTCCCTCTACCTCTTGCTGCTGCTGCTGCTGCTGCTGCTGCTGCTGCTGCTGCTGCTGCTGTTTAGTCGGGCTACGTAGAAGGTTAACAGTCGCACCACTGCTGAGACTGCGGATGAGCTGCCCACCTCCTTCCCCTCCTCTTCGACCTCCTCTCTTTCCCCCTTGTCCATTCTTCCTCCTGCTGCTGCTCCTCCTTCCCTTCCCCACCTCGACGTCCTTCTCCCCTTCCTCCCCTCCCTTTTTCTCATCAGCCGGCCCTGCCCATCTCAATGCCACCGGGGAAGACGAGACAAAATCAGCAGCACGAGGGCTGAAACGGTATTCCATCCTCCTTCCCTGCCTCGAATGAAACGGAGACCCTGCCACCCGACGACGATATCGATCCTCTTCCTCCCTCCCTCCTTCCCCTCCTTCCCCTCTTCCTCCCCATTCAGCAAGCTGCGTGAGACTTCCGGTAGAGTAGTTATGTCGCTGCCGTTGCAACTCTTGCTGCTGCTGCTGCCCCTGTCGCAAGGGGCCCCCCGTCGGTGTTAAGTCACCCGTCGAATCCGCCCTCCTTGTCCACATTCCTACTTCCTCATCCTCCTCTTCCTCCTCCTCTTCCCTCTCCCGGTCCCTCCCTACAATCCCCACCTTTGCCGCAGCCCTCCCTCCCTCCCTCCCCGCCTCCCTCATTACCTTCAGCACCCTCTCAGAGGGTAATACGACCTGGCCCATTTTCAAATCAGTCATCATGTTCCGCGAGCTAAGTGTTCCACGAAAAGCCAACACCAACCCTCCCTCCTTCCCACATCCTCCCTCCCTCCCTCGTCCTCGTCCTTGTCCTTGTACTATAGCCAAAATAGCCCTCGTGTCTGTGACGTCATCAAAAAGATACGCGCGTAACGAGAGGCTTATCTTCTCCAAGGCCATGGTGCCCGGCATGGAGGTGGAGATGAGAGGAGGGAGGGAGGAAGGGGAGAAGGGAGGGAGGGAGGGAGAGAGGGGGGGGTCGAAGTAGGCTTGCCAAGATGCTTCCATCAACCAGCAAGCGGTTTCGAGGCAGAAGGGGGGGGGAGGGAGGGAGGGAGGGAGGGCGAGGGGGAGGAGCGAGAGGTGCGACCGCAATTTTTGTGTGAAGGAGGAAGAACGATGTATGAGAGAGGGAGGGAGAGGGATAAGCTCACTTTCGAGAGAGACGTGAGGATAGCCCCCTCCCCCGACGTCTGAGTCAGACCAGCGCGTGGCCGGGAGGAAGACGTAGGCCATCAAGTACGACGTTACCGAGATAAACGTTAACTCCCCCAGTAACGGCTGAAATGACGCAAGGGCAAACAACGACCAGGCCCGTCCTTCCTCGCCCCCTCCCCCTCTACCGAACAAGAGCAAGCGAGTGAGTCGGGCGCTCTCTAACACCAAAATCGTGATTTTACACGCAAGGATTAAAAATCCCTCTTGAGAGACGAAACGGAAAGAAAGCTGTTGGGAACGTGAACGCATGTAGGGCTGGCGTCGGAGAGACCGGCCGGTAAGAAGGACGGAGCAGAGGAAGAGCATGTACCATCCGAAGAGGGAGAGGAGGAAGAGGAGGGAGAGAATGGGGTAGATGTGGTAGAGGAAGGAGGGGAGGGGAGGGCTCCAGTCTGCTGTGGGTGTGCTATCGCCCATGAAGGGAGATGGGGAGGGTGTGGAGGAGAAGTAGGAGGGGGAGAAGAAGAGCGAGGGGTACCGAAGGGCGCAGAGGAAGGTGATGAGAGAGAGGGAGAGGACGTAGAGAGAAGACTTGGGGAGGAAAAAGTCCGCGAAATAGTCGCCGAGCGGATGGTGCTTGGGGGGCCAGGAGGGGAGGGAGGACGAGGACGAGGGAGGGAGGGAGGACGAGGTAATTGGAAAGCGGGCATAGGGGTCGGGTTCGCTTGGGAGGGGTTGGTGATGCCAAACGGTCGAGGACGAGGAGGAAGGAGGGAAGGAGGGGCGGCGGATGGTAGCGTCGGTGGTAATGGCGTGGATCCGGGTAGCATGAAGGGGCTCATAGCACCGAAGGCCGTCAACGATACAGACCCAAGCAAAGAGCATCGATTGATATCCTACGGTGTTGGAGAGGTCAGAGAAGAAGAGGAGGAGGGGCGGCGGGTGAAAGAGGAAGGTGAGGGGGAGGGCGAATGGGTTTTGCCAGAGAAGGAGGGCGGGGAGGAGGACAAGGCCCACGTAGTGTTGCTCGGGGAGCCATGTACAGAGCCCTAGCGGCTTCTGGCTGCGAATAAGACGGTGCCAGCGGAAGCTTCCGCAGAGGGTAAGGAGGAGGAGGAGGGCGCGGACAAGGAAGATGAGGAAGAGGTAGAGGGGGCGGTCGTGGTGAAGGGTGTAGCCGAAGTGAGGGGCGAGAGATGCCGCGTCGGGACCAGCAATGGTGACCGTTAGACGGTATTCCGGGTAGCCTCGGTCCTCCATGCCAGGGGCGTCGAAAATAATAGTGAGTAGGCGGAAGGTGATAGGAGGAGGGGGAGTGGAAGGGAGGGAGGGGAGAGGGACGGTTGTGTTGGGGAGGGAGGGAGAGGGGGAGGAGGGGACCCCGCTGACCATGAGAGATGAAGGGGAGGAAATGCCGCTGCTGCTGCTGTTGCTACTGCTCCTGCTACTGCTACTGGTTGTGGTGCTGGTGCTGCTCTCGGTCTTTTCATACGGCTTCTTCTTCCAGAGATGCCGCACACTCACGGATGGGCCTTGGTAGAGTACACGCCAGCCTGACCCGTCTCTGAAAGGGACCTCCAGCTTAGCTGTTACGACTAGCTCTCCTCCCCTTCCTTCAACTTCTGCTTTCCCCCCTCTCTTGACCTTTTCTTCTCCTTCTTCTTCTCCTTTTTCTTCTTTTTTATCGTCTGCTTTCTTGCCTCCATTGCTTCCTCCATCTCCTTCGGTAGGAGAGGTGGCTTCCGATGAGGAGGAGGAGGAGGAGGAGGAGGAGGGAGGAGACGAGGAAGAAGGGGAGACAAAGGAGGAAAGCCCATCAACCTTTCCCAGTGTATTACTGCTTAAGCTGCTTCTTCTGCTACTGCTGTTGTTCAACCCGTCCCTCAGACCCTCCTCCTCCTCCTCCTCCACCTCTTCCTCCTGCGTCCCCTTCACGGGAATCACCCTCACACCGGGCTCCCAAAAGCTGTCCAGGTTCAAAAAACTCGTCGACACAGGAACTTTAAATGGAGGCGAGTACATCGCCGTAAAATTATCATTCACCCTCCGCACACACCCAACGGCCGTACCCCCCACGCCGTCATGGCGGTGGCCTTCAGCAGTGCACAGGTCAAGTGGGAAACTCGCTGACGGGAAAGGCTGGAGGGAGGTCGCGCGGTACTCGGGGTGCGTGTCGACGAGGAGGGCAAGGGTAAGAGTCAAGTAGGGGATAAATAGAAGGAACCAGATCCCACGGGCGGAGAGAGATTCGAGGGCAGTTCCGTTATTGTTGTTGCTGTTGGCCGTAGCAGTAGCAGCAGAGGAAGAGGAATACAGGGAATGGCTCCTCCCGTTCCTCCAATCCCCTATATTGCGTTCTCTTTCGTTGTCATATTGTTGATAGGACTGCCCATTTCTCCTTTCATTCCAGCTGCTGCTGCTGGTGTCCCCTCGTTCTGGAGAGGAAGACCGAGAGATGTCATGATTCCACCCTTCATCTTCTGCGCCCGCTGCTCCTCCTCTTGTGCGACCGCCGTTGCCTTCATTGTGCACGGCGCCGTAGCTAGGAAGACGTGTTTGCGGATGCTGCCGCTGTGATGGTGCTGGTGGGAGGATGGGATCGCGCTGGGTTGCCTGAAAGGGAAAGGGAGGAGGGAAGGAGCAAGCGTTTGGAAAAGGGGGGGAAGGGAAGGAGGGTGAGACACTACCGTCTTGTAATGAGACGGATCGATCGATTCGGGTCTTCAAAATTTCCACTTTGAAATCCTTTAACCAGCCATCACGGGGCGCGTAGGGAAAAGGAAGAGACAAGAGGCGAGATGCAGAAAGGACAAGCCGGCCGTGCGGCAATTCTGGTATGAAGAGACGACCCAAAAAACGTACCTGCCACCAGCTTTTCCTGCGCATGCTGCTATTGCCGCTGCTGAAACTGCTGCTGTTGTTATTGATGGTTGTGGCGTGCTGGTGACCCTGGGCCAAATAGTGGTGATATAATAAGAAATGGAGCTACTAGTTTGTGTTGCTTGAGTTGGTCGTCACACGGACAACCCGGATGCTTATGTTAGTGAGGGTGGTACTGCGGCTTGGCCTTCTCCTCCGTTCCCTGCACCTAAAAGACCTGGATCGCATTAAGGCCTCCTCAAGCCAGGCACGAGAAAGCCTGTGGTTGTATGTTTGGGGCAGTCTCATGAATTAATGAAAGTATAAAGAGGAAACCTTGGATGAGCAGACAACTCGGGAGGCGAAGCTTCATCTTCTCATGTATTCTTTCCATCCATCTAAAGCACACAGGTAAACACGCCACGAGCACCAACACCAGCAGCAGCGGTCCTACGATGTACGGTCAAGGACCTGGTCATGGAGGAGAGCCGCCCCCGTACTACCACCACCAGCAGCAACAGCAGCAGCAGCAGCAGCAACAACAACAACAACAACAGCAAGTTCCGCAGGGCAATGGTATATATCTCCCGAGTGCTCTTTTGTCCCTTGCACACTCATCGCTAGCCCCCTAGTCCTCCGCTTTGTATACCTCCGTCCCGCTATTCTCTCCTGTCTATTTGCTGCACGAGTGCCATCTTTTTGGAGGACATACGACCCTCTCTCCCTTTGCACGTGCGTCTGACTAACGACATCGAACGCACTCATTTCTCATACCCCACTGCCACACCCACACCACGCTCACATGCATCTACAGTCAACTACCCTCCTCCTCATCATCAAGGCTACCCACCAAACGGCTCAAACCCGCCTCCTGGCTACCAGCATTATCATCCTCCGCCGCCGCCTCCTTTCGCGCACCTCTACCCTCCGCAGCAGCAGCACTACCGTCCTCATCCCCCACCAACACCACCACCACATCACCAGCAACAGCAGTCTCAACAAGAAGAATATGATCCTTTCGCTGCTCTACCTCCCCCGCCTCCTCCGCTCCCCTACCAACAGCATCAACAGCAAAAAGCTCCTCCTCCTCCTCCACCACCACCACCACCACCCTCCTCCGCCCTTCAGACTACGGTCCCTCCCCTCCCTCCTCCGTCATCCACACCCACCAACATTTATGCCAAAGCCGAAGGTTCATTCATCGAAAATTTTAACAAGATCAAGGAGGAAAAAGAAAGAGAAAAGGAGAAGGAAGACAAGGAATTAAGAGAAATGGAGGCCGCGCTCCAGAAAGAGAGGGAGGCACATGCACGACGCATGGCCCAGGAAAATCAGCAACAGCAACAGCGAAAGAAGAAGCTGTTGATGTCAGGTGGAGGAGGAGGTGGGG
This sequence comes from Nannochloropsis oceanica, assembly GCA_004519485.1. Taxonomy (NCBI): domain Eukaryota; class Eustigmatophyceae; order Eustigmatales; family Monodopsidaceae; genus Nannochloropsis; species Nannochloropsis oceanica. Next base: position 638,564 of record CP038112.1, on the reverse strand, counting down.
CCGGGTTGAGGAGGAAGGGAGGAGCAGGAGGAGGGTCAATGGCGGCTGTGTTTGCAACTGTAGAGGAGGACCAAGGGGATGAAGATGGGAAGGAACAACAACAACAACAGCAGCAGGAGCAGCAGCGGAAACGCTCTCGATGGGACACTCAAAAAGGAGGGGGTCAAAAAAAGGATTATATTGGGGATGAAGAAGGGAAGGAGGAAGGGCCACTGAGCGAGGCTGTGCAGGCCACGATAAGACAGGCTGCAGAATGGATTATTACAAACCCACAACGAGAGAAAGAATTGCTGGTGCAGAGCAAAGGGAAGAAGGGGTGGGGATTTTTGTTCGAAGACGAGGAGGAAGGGGAAGCGGGGGAGGGGCTAGGGAGGAGGAAGAGGGCGAGGAGGGAGAGGGAGTTTTTCTTGGAGGTGCTGGAGGAGGGGAGGGTGAAGGAGCAAGTGAAGAGGGTGGCGTTAGGTTTAGACGAGGTAGGAGGGGGGGGAGGAGGAGGAGGCGGCGGAGGAGAAGGAGGAGGAGGAGGGCAGATGGCTGCTGCTGCTGCTGCTGCTGCTAGTGTTGCAGCACTTTCGAGGATGAATCTACCTGCCTCGACGGTCCCGCGCCTGTCCTTTTCTTCCGCTGCTACAGCTGCGGCTGCTGCTACTGCCACGGCTGCTGCCGGTCCTCCGCCTACTAGTGCTGCTGCTTCTGCTTCTGCTTCCCCTACCTCCACGCAACAGCGAAAGCCCAAACGCAACCGTTGGGGTCCGTCTCCCGGCGAAACTAGCACTCCCTCCCTCCCCCCCGTCCTCCCTCCCTCCCTCCTGGCTATAGCCGCCGCCGCCAACGATGAAGACACGCCGAAAGAGAAAGGGAAGAAAGGAAAAGGAGGAAAGCAGAGCCTCGACGTCTTCTTACCCTCGGTGATGGATGCGGCAGCCATGGCTCAGTTGAAGGAACAAAAGAGAATCCAATTGATTGAAAAGAAGATACGGGAGGCGGCCCGACTGAAGTCTTTAGGGAAAGAGGGAGGGAGGGAGGGAGGGGGGGAGATGGAGTTGTTCGAGGAGCGGATGTTGCATTATGAGGGCCTGGCGGAGAAGGAGGCTTCAGCAGCAGCTGAAGTAGCCGAAGAGGAGGAGGGTGAAGGAGGTGGCACGTGGGAGCATAAAAAGAGGGCTAGGGAGATGCTCAAGACGGCACAGGATGCCCTTAATCTCACATTGGCATCCAGGGGGAAGCACCACCTGAGCCAGTTCCTCCCTTCTCCCGGCGATCTCGACGGATATCTGTCCAAGAAGGGGGAGGGCGGGGGGGAGGACTACGAAGGGAATAAATTGGATGTTGGAAATAGCACCGGTATGCAGATGTTGCAAAAACAAGGCTGGAAGGAGGGGCAGGGACTAGGGAAGGAGGGGAGGAAGGGGGTGGTGGCACCAGTGAATATGAAGGGGACTGAAGGGGAGGGGCTGGGGGTGGGAGGGGAGGAAGAGGAGGAGGAAAAAGGAGATGATTTTGATGAGTATAGGAAAAGGATGATGCTTGCGTATCGATTTCGGCCGAATCCGTTGAATAATCCTCGGAGGGAGTATTACTAGGATTAAGGTCTGGGCTACTCAAATTACGCGGGGGGATCAGTATCCTCGGAGGAGATACTACTAGCTTCATCTTCGTTGGCGAATAAAGTGGATGGAAGTACGACAACAACCACGCGCTTTCACCGACCTGTGACAAGAGTCAGCTAAGACCGTGGAGGGAGAAGTGTGGCAAAGCTATCAAGTGAGAGGAAAGTTAAAAGTATGGGCCAAGAGAACGGCGAGACACTGGAAAATAGAAGGCCCAGACTTGAGTCATGAAAATTAGAATAGAAGTGGAAATGAACAATTGACATCTAGCACGATGACCGCAGGCTCATGCTGAGTGAATAAAGTGTGTAATCCCGGGTGGCTTCTACTTCCCCGCAATTTTTTCTCTCATTATGCTTTGCCTTTATTTTAGGAAAGATTGGAAGAAAAAGATGAGATCCCCTCTCTCTCATTAACTCACACACACATACATAAAGTCGATCAAGATCCCTCCTACTGTCTTCAAGGAAGGTGCTTTTTCTTCCATAAATTTACATCTTTGTCACCCTTCAGCCCTCCTCTTGTGGTCCAGGAAAAGAGGTGAGTGGGCCGAGGTGCTTGACTTTATAAAGAGTCTGGCTCTTTCTCCCTTTATTTCATTCACCTTTTCTCCGTGGCAATGGCAGGAAGGCCGCCGTCGAATTGGTGCAGTGCATGTACTCACACTGCCGCTGCTGCTGTGATCCGTCGACCACCCTCTCTCCCTCTCCTGCATGTGCAGCGGTGGCTGTGATGGCTGCGGCAGTGCCGTCATGGGTGAGGTGGTCGCGATGGGCTGCGAAAGGATTTTCCCGGGGGTACGAGGGGTGGAGATGGTGGAGGAGGCATATGACGCGGGAGGTGGTGTGGACGGATAGAAAGGAGGAGGCTTGGCTAGGGGTAGCCAGTGTACTAGAGATAGTGGACGCCTGCTTCCAGCGATAGCCTTTCCACCAGTGACCTGCTTTCTAGAACATATGATTGTAGTACCAGCAGGGCTAATTGGTTGGCCTGAAGCGTGAGGGGGATGAGTCTACCGCTCCTGAGCAATCTGGGATCGCGGGCGAATGGGGCGATATGTGAGCATACGCAGGTCCGGTTGTGACAGGACTTGTACGCATAGGAGATAGGTAATATTGAGGCATGACCAGTACCCAGTGCGAGCAAGGACAAGGCAGACGGTAGAGATGTAGTCCCCTTGAACTTGAGCTAAGGGTCAACTCGGGGTGTAAGGCATGGAAGGTCGTTTTGGTACGCGTAATGGTACATGATAGGAACGATTCTGGATAAACGTCCTTTGGATACGGTGTAGGTATCGACAATGTAGAAGTATGGTATACATGCCGGTCAATCCGTGCTTTATCCCTTCGCCAAATTCCAGTGCCCATCCCCCAATTGTATGTCATTGAAGTGTCAGTGCGCAGAAGGCCGTTGAGGTTTTCAATTGGACTGCCGAGTCGCACTCTCGAAATCCTCATTGTACTCCATCTGTGGGGCAAGTATTTGAAAACAGGATCACTTCGCTTATCGTGAAGATCCTGAATAAAAGCTTGAAGTATCCGTCTGGCATAATTGTCTCTTCTCAGCTTACATCTCTTCTTGAGTCACTGACACCATGTCCGCCAGACAGGGGAGGTAATGGACCTGGTCTATGCCTCCAGTCCCGGCTGTTAAAATAAAAATAAAATTGAGATGATTTGATGACATATACCATACTATTATAGCGAGTAAAATTAAGGACATTGATTGGAGGCCGAAGGGGGGGGGGAAGGAGTTCCTCGAACTCTTCCGCAACGCAAAACAAGAACTTCTAAACCCTCCCAAATATTATACCACCTTCGCCTTATTGATGTCCTCATGCTGCATGCGCAGTATTCGTGGTTCTTTGTTGCTAGAAGCCGCACTTTAGATTTTGGTCGCTTTTAGATTAAGCATTCACGTTTCTTCTTCTCCCCTTTCCACTCCTTATTTTCTTTCTCCCCTTTCGCAAGCAGACACTTGGTTCTCGAGGCTTTCTACTTCGTTTCTTTTTGTTCTATTTTTCCTCTCCCCGATCTCTTTCATACCACATTTTCTCTCGATCCTCCTTAATACCAAACAGAAATGAAATGATATTCCTCGGGGAGATACATCATATTTTTGCTCCATATTGCGTTTCTGAGTGTACTTTTCGTCAACTTAATAGATCTCTCTCTCTCTCTCTCTCTCTCCCTCTCTCTCTCTCCCCCCCTCTCTCTCCGGCGTGTCTCAGCCTAATTTAATTACCTCTCCTCGTCGAGGAGCTGCCCGTGGCCGTAGATGTCCTCGTCCATTTCCTCTTCCTCGACCGTCGCGTCCTGTAGTGGAGGTTTTGGAAGGAAGGGTGGAAGGGTGAGGGAAAAAGCACAAGATAATTGGGAAAAAAGTGACCATCATCATAGAATTTTGATTTACGAAGAAGTAAAGAAGAGCAGAGGAGGAGGAGAATCGAGGGAGACAGGAAAACAAGACAATTGCACGAAGGAAGGGGAGGGAGGGAGGGAGGCAGGGAGGCAGGGAGGGAAAGGGTGCTCACCTGGTACTGCTGGTACTCGGAAATGAGGTCTTGCAAATTAGACTCAGCCTCCGTGAACTCTAGCTCCTCCATACCCTCCCCAGTGTACCTGAGGGAGGGAGGGAGGGAGGGAAAGAGGGAGGGACAAGTGTGAGTATGAGAAATAATATATATTTGAGCCTTGACCTTCCATACATGGAAATAATGACTCGTTTCCCGCCCTTCCCTACTCCCCTTCCCTCCCCTCCTCCCTTCCTTACCAGTGCAAGAAGGCCTTCCGCGCAAACATTAATCCAAACTGCTCGCCGATGCGTTTCCAGACTTCTTGGATGGCCGTGTTGTTCCCGACGAATGTGGCGGACATCTAGGGAGGGAGAGGGGATGGGAGGGAGGGAGGGAGGCAGGGAGGGAGGGTGGTCAGTGGACGGTGACAACGAGAGAGGCAGACAAGATGGTAGAGAAAAGATACAAAGCGGTGAATGAAGGGATGGACGGAGGGAGGAAAGGAAGGAGGGAGAAAAGGTAGGTAGGAAACAAAGGAAGGGAGGAAAGACGACAAGGAGGAAGAAGTGTCAGAGGCAGTGTAGGAGAAAGAAAGGGAGGGAGGGAGGAAGGGAGAGATATACCTTCAGCCCTGTGGGTGGAATGTCGCAGATGGAAGCCTTGATGTTGTTGGGGATCCACTCCACGAAATTCGACGAGTTCTTGTTCACGACCTGAGACATCTGCACGTCCATCTCACGCGCCGAAATCTTGCCGCGGAACATGCAGGCGCAGGTAAGGTACCTGTAACGGACCAAAGCGAAGGAGCCATTAGAGGGAGCCGTTCGAGGGAGCCGTTCGAGGGAGCCGTTCGAGGGAGGGAGGGAGGGAGGGAGGAAACGGCACGTACCGGCCGTGGCGGGGGTCGGCGGCGCACATCATGTTCTTAGCTTCAAAGGCTTGCTGCGTTAATTCGGGCACCGACAAGGCATGGTATTGCTGAGTGCCGGGAGCGCTCTGGAGGGAGGGAGAGAGGGAGGGAGGGAGGAAAGCGTGAGATTGGCGCGCAGGCAGTGCACAGTGAGTGGTGCTAGATGGTCAGTGTTGTGGTATTCAGAGAATGGACAGGAGGGCGGGAGGGAGGGAGGGAGGGAGGAAAAAAGGGCCATACCAAGGGTGCGAAACCGACGCTGAAGAAATGAAGGCGAGGGAAGGGCACCATGTTCACCGAGAGCTGTAAGCGGGGGGTTGGAGGGAGGGAGGGGGTAGAGGGAGGACGGGAGGAAGGGGGATAGATGAGAAAGGGCAGGAGGGAGGGAGGGCGGGGTGTAAGGGGGGGAGTGAGGGAGTATATCTATATCTATATCTATATATATATATGTATATATATCTATATGTATATATATATACATATATATATATATATGTATATATATACATATATATATATATATATATGTACCTTGCGCAGATCGCAGTTGAGCTGTCCGGGGAAACGGAGGGAGCAAGTGGTCCCGCACATGGCGGCGGACACGAGGTGATTGAGGTCACCGTAGGTGGGGTTAGACAGCTTGAGGGTGCGGAGGCAGATGTCGTAGAGGGCCTGGGAGGGGGAGGAAAAGAGGGGGCGAGGGAGGGAGGGAGGGAGTAGGGGAGGTGCGATTGAATGAGGCAGCTGGCGAGGGATCCTGGGAAGGGAGGGAAGGAGGGAGGGAGGGAGGGAGGGAAGGAAGGAAGGAACGCACCTCGTTGTCGAGGGTGAAACACTGGTCGGCGTTTTCCACGAGCTGGTGCACCGAGAGCATGGCATTGTAGGGCTCTACAACTGTGTCCGACACCTGGGAGGGAGGGAGGGAGGGAGGGAGGGAGGGAGGGAGGGAGGGGGAGATGAATCAACGCCCTTGGCGGATGGCGAAAGGGGAAGAAGGCGGTCGACCATGGAACCAACCTTCCCTCCCCTCCCTCCCTCCCTCCCTCCCTCCCTCCCTCCCTCCCTCCCTCCCTCCTTCCCTTCCTCCCCTTCCTCACCTTCGCCGAGGGAATGATGGCGTACGAGCTGAGGATTCGATCAGGGTATTCTTCCCTGATCTTGGAGAGCAGGAGAGTGCCCATGCCGGAACCGGTGCCGCCGCCCAACGAATGCGTCATTTGGAAGCTGTGGGAGGGAAATAGGTGAGAGGGAGGGAAAGAGGGAGGGATGTGTGAGCGGCCGTTGGACAGAATTAACAGGGAAATCATTATAACCACTTCATCCTTCCTCACTCCCTTCCTCCCTCCTTCCCTCCCTCCCTCCCTCCCTCCGAACCTACCCCTGCAAGCAATCACAATTTTCCACCTCTCGTCGCAGAGCGTCAAGCACCGTGTCGATCAGCTCCGCGCCTTCGGTGTAATGCCCCTTGGCCCAGTTGTTGCCAGCACCAGACTGCCCGTGGAGGAAGTTGTCTGTCGAGGATGGGGAGGGAAGGAGGGCCGGAGGGAAGCAGGGACGGAGGGGAATGAAATCATGTGCGGCTGTTGCTGCGGTTGTTGTTGTTGTTGTTGCTGCTTCTTCTGAACCTGCCATTGCCGCTAAACACACCTTTCGCTCCCCCTTCCTTTCCTCCCTTTCTCCTCTGCCTGTCCCTTGCCCTCCAGACCGCTGGTCCCCCATCTGTCTCCCTTCCTCACGTTTATGACCCTGCCACCCCTCCTCTTCCTCCCTTCAGTAATTCCTCCCTTCCTCCTCGGCTCCTCCCTCTCTTCCTCTCCGTCTGCATTTCTCTTCACTACAAGATCCAACTCATCCACCGGAGCGGTCCTTCCCTTCCTCCCTCTCTCCTCCCGTCTTCGTCCACCTTACATACCTGGTCGAAAGAGCCCGCCATAAGTACTAGAACGGGCCGAGTCCATGGTCCCCGGCTCCAAGTCCACCAACAAAGCACGAGGCACGTAGCGCCCGCCGTTGGCCTCTGTATAGTAGACATCAATGCGCTCGAGCTGGGTGTCAGAGTCGCCCTTGTACGAACCATCGGGCTGGATCCCATGCTCTTCGCTGATGACTTCCCAGAACTTGCAGCCGATCTGGTTGCCGCATTGCCCCGCTTGGAGGTGGAGGATCTCACGCATGGTGAATAAGAGAAAGGTGTCCTGTGCTATTAAAGGGGGAGTTGGGAAGGGGTGAAGAATCGGGTTTATTTGGCTAGTCGTCGTGCCGGGGGAAGCGTTTGCAAGACAGCGGAAAGCCCTCTCTCCTGCCTTCCTCCTGCGTTTCACCGAGGACGATGAAGCGTGTGTCGCCCATGTATACGGTAAAGATGGCCTGAACGTGTGGGTAGGAGTAGGCTTAGAGGTTGTCATTGCTGTTCGTGGGTCGTCGCGCATGCAAAGCAAAGTGTTTGCTTGTTCCGTGTCTCCCGGGCGAGGCCCATCATGCATAAGAGACATGCACTGATTAGACAGACAAGTTTGGACTCTTGCTTCGGTCGACAACAAGGTGCCCAAAGACAACAATAGTAGAAGGAGTTTGCGGACCAAAAAGAAATGATTTGTTTTACACCCTGTGGATGTTTCCTCTTGCGAGTCCGTGCGGGTGGGGCCTGGTCGCTCCTGATTTCATCAACGGCTCAAGCTTTTTCTGTAGCTTTCTACAATCCTAAAATTATCGCGTGCAAACTATCCGCAGTCAAATGCAAACACAAGTGTTTATACAAGCGAGCCTCCTCTCAGGATTACTCACGAGGGAAAGCCTTCCAGCGATAAATTGTTGCATCTCTTCCCTTATTTTGGCCGAGTTTAAAATGGTTTTGGCAGTTTTTTTACCCAACAGTCCTCGGATGGCCCATACAGGGCTAGGAGAAGGGTGAACGAGGAGGTCAGAGCGGAGACAACTTCTCCAGCGTCCGCATCACCTGCCGCGGTTGAGGAAACCGGGACTCATGGGGACGACATTCTCCACGGACCATACTCCTACACACCCGCACGATGCCCTATTGCCACCTCGAGATACGAAGTATTTACAGATTTCACACCAATAAAGTCCTCGGATGGCCGGCACGTAAAATCTCCTCCTCCTCCTCCTCCTCCTCCTCCTCCTCCTCCTCCTCCTCCTCCTCCTCCTCCTCTTTCTCCTCCTTCTGCTGCTACTGCTGCTGCTGCTTCCTTCCCCTCTAACCCACCCTCTACCTCCCATCCATCCTCCCCTCCCTCCGGCTCCTGCTCCTGCTCTCGCACCTCACCTCCCTCCCGCTCCTGCTCCCACACCTCCTCCCCTCCTGATCCTGCTCCTACACCTATTATAGCACGGAGGGGTTTACACTCAATAGAAACTCTTATAGATGATACTGCTTCTCCATCCACCCTGCCCTCCCTCCTGCCCTTCCCCTGGCACAAAATTTGCTCAAATGACGATGCCCCAGTAAGGCGAGAAAGGGGGTTTCTCCCTCCTTATTTCTTGAATTCAACATCAGTTGAAGCATGTTTCTCCTACTTCACTTTCAAGAAGAGGAATGACGAGAGGAGGAGGAACGGGGGAGAGGCTGAGTGCAAGTCTTTCTCCTCATCCACTCGCACAGCTCAATGATCATGGCAAAATCAGCATCTCGTAACACAGCGAAATGGAGTAGGGTATTACTATCTTCATTGATTGCCTCCAGGCTGATGCCTCCCTGCTACTGCAGCAGCTGCAGCTTCTGCTGCTTCTGCTGTTACCACTGCTACCGCTGCTACTGCTACTGCCACTGTTCTTGCCACAATTGCTTTGGCTTTGCCACGTTCATTACACGGCCAAGTCGATGATGACGGCGTTGCCGCTGTCCATGATTTTTATTTCCCCGTTCCGTATGCTTAATTTGACGTCCCAGCCGCTCGCACAGCCTTCCCGTACGGCCTCAACCCCCGTCCTACAGCCAGTGTCTATTTCCTACGACTGGGATGTAGTGGTATAAAAACATGAGAGGAAATTCCGGGTCGTATTCCCGCGAACGGGCACCCTTCCGCACATAAATCGACAGCTGATTCCTGTAAAGAACGCTGAGGACAACACCATTATTTAAAAAAAAACAAGAAATAGCAACCAAAGGTCTTCATCTGACTTGCTTTTGTCTCGATTCATGCTCCTTTCCTTTTCACCCACACTTTACTGTGGAGGCGCCATCGTCTCTCTAACCTCCCCAACTACCGTCTTCTCCTTCACCTCTTCCCTGTCAAAGGCTTGCAAAAATGAGGCGACCTGATACGTCGAAAACCCAATAATCGCCGGAATCACTTGAATCGTATCCCTGTATTTCCCCGCCAGCAGCACCAACAAAATCACCATAGCAAATCGTGCTTGTCCCACCCCTGCCCCGGGGACGCCTACTGTTCCAATTGCTTCCACTGTCCGTCCTAACAAGGTGATGTAACCGAATCCTAGCAACGCCCCTAATCCATACGACACGCTCGCTTCAAATGAGAAAGCCGTCCAGCACAAAGCCAGCCCAAGTGCGGACAACCACAGGCTGTCAAATAGAAGTTGAAATTTCCTCGCCGCATAGCTCTTCCCCCTTGATATCTCGTCTTTCTTACGCGTTTCCTCGTCGATAAATTTGCTTTTGGACATGCGCGACATCTTCTTGGGGATGCCAATCTCGTTAATGGCGATTTCTCCGCCTACTTTGTTGTAGGCTTGATAGATGGCCGAGCGCGCGGATTGACGGAGTTTTCTCTTGGCCGCCTCGGCTGCTTCACGCTCCTCCTCACTAACGATAAGAATTTCCTCGCTGATTTCTTTTTGCATAGCCAAAATACGTTGCCGACGAAGGGCTTCTTTGTCGCGGTCGGAGGGGGGATTGGGAGGAGAGGGTGTGGGGGTGGAAAAGAGGGAGGATGGGAGGCGACGGAAAGAGCGCCAGGCTTGGATGCGGGCTTGGGAGGAGGTTATGAGTGAAGATGGGTAGGGTAAGGAGGAGAAATGTGATGGAGGGGGGCCGTCGGAGAGCGAGTGGGGATTGTGCTCGTGGTGCTGCTGCTGGTTGCGGCGGATGCCAAATGCAATGGGGAAGGAGGAGGAAAAGGAGCGGGGGGAGAAGTAGGCCTTTGATTTATTGAGAAGGAATGAGGGAAGATGAAGTGGAGTTGAATATAAGTGTACAAAGACGACCGAGAAGACGATGCGCATTAGCTTTCTTGAGCGCTAGCGTCCTCATCTGTAAGAACGAAGACATGGAGGCTTGTAATTAGAGTCATGTAATTCAGGCCGTTGCGGGGCGCTGTGAAATAGGATTAGCGAATTCTGACGCAGGTACGCTTCAATATGGCGCAGAAGCAAAAGAATATCACATTTAATCGTCACCATGCCTTACTGCCTCTGTCGATTTGATCAGAGTTCCGGCATTCCATCCACGAGACGTACCTGGCTTTTCGACAAGAAGCACAGCAGCGTCAGGACAGCCACGGTCGTGCTGGGTTTGATCAGACAAGCAGAGACCTTGGGGTCGCTCCTCGGTCTCCTTCTTGACGATATTGTCATGATCACGGCTGTTGGTACGGTGGGCCTGTGTTTCGTGTTTTCGGCCAAGCGGTGTGCAGTGAGAGGGAAGGTCAGAAAATCGCGTGTGCTGGATATCGTCAAGCCCCGACCCAGCGTTGGCTTCCGTGCATGTCTTGGCAGGCCAGCTGTTCTCAACTGTGTTGAGTCAAGGCTGTCTCGTTGTCTGCCTCTGGAAACGTTGAGAACAAGATAGGTGGTCAAGATGCTGTGATGTGTGCCTGCCCCTTGTGCCTATCCTTTCGCGGATTGAACCACCCTGCACAGTTGCCGCGACGATTCTCAACCGCCGTACACATTGACGCAGACTTCACAATTTACAACTCACCGCACTCATACACACAACACAACATGGTGCAGGATACAACAAAACGAAGGACAAGGATACGACTACGACCTGGGGGGCAACCATTGCCAACGCGGGCCCTTGAGAAACGCAAAATATGAAATATGAATGGGCCGGGTATAGAACAAGAATGCCACACGTGTTGGGTCGTTTGGAGGCCAATACGGCGAGAATCGTTGAGAGGTAAGGGTATGATGTGAATTTTCTTTGAAGATGTATGCGATAGTATGTCTAGGTCTGGGCTAGTCGCCTCTTGTCCCTGTGTTCCCCCGATGATTCAGTCATCTCCATCTCGATAACCATTCCACAACGCACCGAATCATAACCCAGCCTACCAATCCATCCATTGACCTACAGTTTCCGCAGAGCGATCGCAGCACCGCTGTGACCCATGTCTGTCTGACGATGCGCGAGGTTCGGGTGGACTTGGAGCATTTGTTGTTTGCTGGCCTAAAAGTTGACAACGGCCAGGGGAAAGGAGACGAGGAGGAGAATGGCTCATCGGAGTCTCTTTGGTGTTTACTTAAGCAGTTACGAATATCGGAAGAGTGTGGAGAAAGCGATGATGCCTCAGTGGAGGAGAATGCACGCTTGCGCCTTGTTTTATAAGATTTGGTGCCCAAGATGCCCATCCCTTCTTTTCGCGTCGGCTACGGCTGGGAGCGAGCGCGATTTGTGCTGCAAGAATGTCTTTATCGGCACTACTTGGTCATGCTGCTCGCATCGCTGAACCATGGTGCTTTTTTTAGGGAGTAATTTTTTGAGAGCAGCAGCAGCAGTAAAGGCGGAGATGAGGGGCGAGTAATCCCACCACCCATGCAGCAATCCGAGGTGCAAGCCCATTAATTTAGACTTGCTACCGCTTCGAACGGTACCGACTTTTAATCTCAGATATTGGGCCAGTCTATTACCGACCCCATCATGGACAGCCTTTATCCCATATGATATCTCTAACGTGGAAAAAAAAAACTTCCACATCACTTTGCATCGATGTTCCTCCATTCCATTCCTGCAGCAACGAGTCAAGGGCCGAGCACGAGCACAGCCGTTGGACACTCGGCGAAATACAGGTGCAATTCAATATTCCTTTATCAATGAGTCAATTGCTTAAGGCCAGCCCTGTCGAATAATTTGAAGTCTGTCCAAGGGATTCCCTTCGCCGGGAAATCTATCTGCAGAAGTCGCTTAGCGACGCATCTTCGGTCGTGGTGTGGCAATTCGAAGTGGCTTCTCATGACGTAGATTTGGCGTATCTTTTGAGAAGGGGATATCAACAATAGGGAATACGGATGAGGACGCAAGGGTGGAGGCGCGGCTGTGGTCAAGGGTGGTCGCCTCGGACAATCCCATTGAGTGATTTTGCGCCCCTGAAAAGTGCAGCAGTAGCAGCAGCAGTAGCGACAGCAGCGATGGCTGCAGTCATGAGGGGCGATTGGTAATAACATGGAATAATACCTATAGTTTTCGACCGTCCAAAAACGTATCGCTGTGGCTTGCCATGGTGCGCGCAGCAGCTTTCGAGGCGGCGCTTGTTTCGGTCAACCACATAATGATTTCGGTCATTTGGCAGAGACTTGGTGAAACTTATGCAGTCGCAATGCAATCCCAATTACCTTCGAAGATGCAGGAGCACTCCATGGTTGTCTCTCATCGTCGAACCGTCCTGTCTGCATTGCCCAATATATCACGGGAGAGCAGCTACGAGGAGACACCATCCACACCCTCAAATGGTATGAACAATACCCCAAATGGTAGAGACAAGCAAAGCTGGTGTAACGATGCGAGGAACTCCTTATTAGTCAATACATCAGAGACGGTCCTCATGAGCAGATGTTTCACCGGTTTTGAGGGGTCTAACCACACCGGCATCCCCGATAGGGTGCTTGCTGCGTGATACCGTCGTCGGCTTTTACGCCGCCTACGCAGCGCATGCCACGAACGCCAGACTCACTATGGTCCTATACTGCCAGTCCCAGGTCCTGGTAATTATCTTCCTCTCCATCTACACCTTCATCTGTCCCGTCGTCCTCGCCAACCGTGCACTCAATGGCCTGTGGTATGTGTGCAGAACATTTCAACTTCTTCAGGCGGTCCCATCGCTGCCGACGCTGCAAAGATATTTTTCGCTTCATTTGCAGCCGTCTCTACGCAGTGTTGGGTGTGAGAGGGACAAGCAGCTACATTGCAACACCACAGCGGGTGTGCGATCGGTGTTTCATTAACCTTAAGGACCAAGACCACTTTGGAAAGTCGGCAAAGAATCATTCTTTCTCCCTGTCATCGTCACCATCATGTTCACGCTCCCGCATTTCGTCGTTTGATTTGAAGGACACTGAAAGCGACAGTAAGCCTTCAACTGTAATTTCGAAGACCCCTCCCGCGACTCCTCCTTGCAGTTTGGGGTCATCAATCCTGTCGGATCCTGTGCTCGCTGCCGCATCTTACGAAACACTCAAACTCAAGCCTGAGATGCAGATTTACTTTCAGATGCTAGCTGTGAGTGTTCCTGTCAAGGCTGTGACACACAAGATGGCTGCCGATAAGACCATTAGTGCCGAAGAGGTCCAGATCTTTTCGGCTGGCAAGGCCGGGATGAAGGCATCTGTGTTGTCGGCGGAGTTAAAAATCGCAGCATCTAACCCCAGGCACCAGCCGTCACTTATACACTCGCAGTCAACATTATCCTCGGGCAGGCCCCCGCTTCGTCGCTCCTCCTCGTCTTCACTGGCTGGTCTTCACCTACCTTCACCAGGTAGCCCTGTTTTTTTTGCTACTGCCTCAATCAAATTGCGCGCCGTTCATTTCGAGCGACTGACGCCAGAGCGCGCTGAGGAGTAGATGTTTATGCGCAAGTCTAGCGTGACTCAAAGTACCGAGATAGCAGGGGGCGGGTCTTCGATATCAAGCGTCCTATCGTCACCGTCTCAGGGACAACATGTCAAGGAACTCGCAGGACTCTTCTCCGTTACGCAGAGCCTCAAGCTCCCTTTGGCGGGTACCGACGTGGGCACAAGAAGTCGGCCAGCTTTCGGGGCTATATTGAGGCTGCGCAGACTCCAAAACGTGGGAATCGTATATAATTAGTTTAAGAAGTCCTTTCCCTCCTCTAAAGCACGTGTTGTGAGTGTTCTGAGTTTTGAGTGCCATTTTCTCTCGGTGGAGCGGCTGCACGGTCTCCTGGACATCTTGCCGAGTGATGAGGAGCAAAAAAAGCTGATCCAAGCAGCTGGTTACACACACGATCTTATCAAGCATGCACCTGTTACGATGCCCGACGATGTGACGCCATATCCTCCCACACCTCCTATATCCTTGCACGAGGTAGAGCTGTTCATGCTGGCCACCATGAAGGTACCAAGGATGGGACCCAAGGTGCGGTGCTTCCACTTTAAGCAGGCATTTCAGGAGTCTTTGCAGACATTACGTGCCAAAATGGAAGCTTTGGCAGGCATTTTGGGGGACGTGGTGAAGTCAAACCGATTGGTACGCGTACTGGAAGTCTTACTTTACCCTGGTAATACTCTTAAGGCATATTCTGGCTCGAGCAGTAAGAGGGTGGTGGTCAAGGTATTTACCATCGACTCACTCTTTCGCGTCGCTCTGATGAAGTCCACAACTTCTGGAGACATGACTTAACTCGATTACCTCGTCCGGCTCGCTGCGGAAAAAGGGGAAGGGGCCATCTTGATTGTAGTCGAAGATATACCGACTCTGTGTATGGCTGCTGTCTTGCCCGACAGCTCCGCGATTTTGCGGGATGTGGGCACGTGGCTTCATGACTTTGACGCTCTTAAGCATGAGATTGCCCGAGAAGAGCAGGACTTGGCGACATATGTACAAGTGCGCATGGACCAGCAGCAAGCACATCAACAAGCCAAGGAAGTGCGTCGTGCCGCGACCAAGGCGGTGGAAGAGGCCGAGCTTCAACATAAAATCCAAGCGACGCGGCGAGGGGCCGAACGGCATCAGGAACTCCGTCCGCTGACGGAGCGGCTGGCTATGGAGAAAGAAGACACCACCGCGCAAATGGGGGAGCATTTCCTACGCTATTTGGAGGAGGCTGAAGAGGGCTTTAATGGTGGCAAGGGAGATGGTGTATTGTGGGAGGACGTGCTCGCGGTACTGCGTGCGTCCGGGCCCTCAATGCCGTTGGATCTCAAGTTGGGTCTTCTGCTGCGACAGAAGTCGCTTCAGATGGGTGATGGAATGATGAAAGGAGAGGATGTAACTGGTGAGGCGTTTTGTGGTCGAAACCCGGTCGAAGACGAGGTGGAGAGGATTAAGCGTTTGAACGAGGAGCTGGGCTCTTCACAAGGAGACGACGTGGCAGAGCAACGGTTGCTGCAGGTGGCAAGTCGTTGGCTGGGTCCCGGGATCAAGGCCAACAAATGCTTGGCCTCCTTGCAGGTGATGAAAATGGATTCAAATGCAGCGGCAAGTTTCACATCCGCAACAGTTGCATCAGCTGTTGCGCGCTCAGTCATTCCACTCGACGACCGCTCGGAATTGTTGGCTGCATTACGGGGACGAGGATGCGGAAGTAGCCGGGGATGTGGACTCGGTCGTGGGGGTAGCGGGCAGAAGCGGACTCTCGGGGCTGCGTTGACAACGGCATGCCACAACGCTGTCGGCGATTAGCATGTACTCTACGAAGTGGAGCGGGGGACATTTTAACAGAATCTGAAAGTTTTTGTCTCTTCTACTGAAGCGCAGATTCGGGAGGTTACAACGCAGTGTAACATGCCGGAGAAACAGTCCAAGACTTTATACGAATACTTTGGTGAAGATCCCGGCACCGCTTCTAGCGCGCGCATACTCTCTACGCTATGGAAGTTCTTACAGCGACTGGGTCAATCTACTCAGCGGTACGAGCAGTGGCACGGTCCCTTTCTAACACCGAAGATGCTGGAAGAGGAAGATGAGGGCATGATTGACTATACCATATCGACCGGCTCCAGCGGCGGCAGCAGCAGCAGAAGCAGTATCGGTAGTATCAAGAAACGGAGACGGCGGTCCTCGTTGCCGCCGCAAATGGTGGGGCAGCGGTTGGCATCCATGTATGGTCTTGGCGTCGTCGAGGCCGTGCGGGTAAAAGATAAGATAAGTATTTTGCGCTTCGCGACTTGGAGAGCCACAGGTTACCTCAATATAAGTGTGTTAATTGGAATGGGCAAGTCTGTACAAAGGGCTATAGGATGGTGAAAGACGTGCAGCGGCAGGTTGGCACGTACCATGTACGGCTGCCCTGGGGAGCAAGGCCGTACACCCCTTACTCGGGTATCAAAGTCGCAGTCAGATCTAGTATGTACACTATGCACATATTACCACATGTTGTAGAGAACCATGATGATAATGATTAAAGAAAAGCGAGAAACACAGGATAATTGACTCTGATGGGTCGTCTCAATTATTTTGTATTTCCTTTCCACTCGCGTATTTGAGGGAGAAAACCGGCGATCGATCGGAACGAGACAGTATGCTAGTCATGGAAACGAGGGCCGGAGGAAGAGAGACATGTCATCCCGCCGCCGACGCAACCATACACAAATCGCTGCACACATACCAGGGCCGGACAGTGCGTGTATCCCTTGCTGCAAGCAGTGAACAGCCTGGGCGTGCGCTTCGCGACGACTCTACTCCTTCATTTTCCTTGCCCCCGGACACAAAAATAAAGCTTGCGCTGCCCTCACCACTCCCAAGACGACGGCAGTTTCAACGCTCTGACAACCCCTGTCTTGGCCTAATGGGCCTCGTTAAAGAGTAATCTATTTTTTCTTGCGTTCTATCCTTACAACCTCCCCTCCCTGCCCCTCCTACCCTCATCCACCTCTCCCGATAGAATGAAAAGGAAGATGGACAAGGACATACCAACTGCTGACTCTGCTGTCGACAACACCACCACCTCCAGCACCACGACCATGAACGACAGCGCGGGCACGGCCACGGGCGACACCAACCGCAGTAAGATCCTCACGCGTACCCCTCCCCCTTCTTCCTCGTCCTTCTCGTCCTCCTCCTCCTTCACAACCACCTCCACCTCCACCTCCACCTCCACCTCCACCACCAACAAGCGTAATGGCAACATTCCTCATGATGAGGATGATTACTACAATGACACCACAATGGATTTGGACAAGGTGTTGCTGCGGCCGAGCCCTTTTGGGGTGGAGTCGGGCTCGCTAGCTCTGGGGGAATTCGAGCCCGGACAAGACCTGAAGGAAATGTTGGCGGAGGTAGGGAGGGGGGAGGAGCTTCCGGGGAGGTAAATACGGAAAATGGGAAATGATAACCATTAGAAATTATCCATAAATGCATGGTATTCGTATACAATTTTTATGATGTCCCTCCTTTTCCGCAGGCACGAGTGTTGGTAGTAGGCGCCGGGGGCCTAGGGTGCGAAATTCTGAAGAACCTGGCCTTGTCGGGCGTGAAAGACATAGACGTGATAGACTTGGACACGATTGAGCTCTCAAACCTCAACCGGCAGTTCCTGTTTCGTGAGAAAGGTACTGCCCTTTCCCATTCGTCGCTCCCTCTTCCCTTGCTTGCCTCCCTCCACTCCTCCTTAGGACCTCTCCCCCCCCTTCCTCCCTCCTTCTTTCCATCCCCTCTTATCTCCTTCAGACATCGGTCGGCCAAAAGCGGTGGTGGCGGCCGAGTTCATCATGGAGCGCGTCCCGGGTGTCACAGTCCGCGCTCACCACGGGAAGATCCAAGAGAAGGACGCATCATTCTACAAGGTATCTCCCTCCCATCCCCCCTCCTTCTCTCTCTCCCTCCCTCCCTCTCCCCCCATCGCAACTCAACATCATCATCGCTGGCCTCGAAACGGGAAAACTCGGTTTGACTCATCCACTTTCTCCCTCCCTCCCTCCCTCCCTCCCTTTCCCCAGCAATTCTCCATCGTCATCGCCGGCCTCGACAACATTAAGGCTCGGATCTGGTTGAACAGCACCCTCTTTTCCCTGGCCGAAAGAAACGAGGGCTGGAAGGAGGGCGGGGGGGAGGGTGGGGCGGGTCTTCAATTCGATCTGGCCAGTGTCGTTCCGTTGGTCGATGGAGGGACGGAGGGGTTCCAGGGGCAGGCGCGGGTGGTGTTGCCCGGCCTCACGGCATGTTTTCATTGCACCCTCGACCTGTTCCCCCCGGCCCATGCGTTCCAATTGTGCACCTTGGCAGACACGCCGAGGCAGCCGGAGCATTGCGTGGCGTTCGCGCAATTGCTCTTGTGGCCCGAGGCGCACCCGGAGGGGACCGTGTTGGACGCAGGTAAAGAAGGGAGGGAGGAAGGGAGGGAAGGAGGGATGGATGGTAGGGCCCGCGGCGCATCCGGAGGGGAAGGTAATAATCATAAGAAAATAATTAAGTAAAACAATTGATATAGTTATACACATAAATTAAACAAATAATACACAATACAGACGATCCCGAACACGTCTCCTGGATCTTCAGCAAAGCCCAAGAACGCGCGAATAAATTCGGGATCGAAGGTGTCACCCGCAGGCTCACCCTAGGGGTGATTAAAAATATCATCCCGGCTATCGCCAGCACCAATGCCATCGTCGCTGCCGTGAGTGTCAACGAGGCAATCAAGGTCTTGACCTTCATGTCGCAGGTACGCCCCCCCTTCCTTCCTTCCCTCCCTCTCTCCTTCCCTCCCTCCCTTTCTCCCCCCCCTTCTCTCCTACCTCCTTCCCTCCCTTCATCATATCTCCGCATCGAGTCCAACTCGTCAAGCGCGTCAAAATGACGTTCCTCCTTCCCTCCTTCCTTCCCCCCCATCTCCCTTAGATCATGAACAACTACATGATGTATCAGGGACCAGACGGTATCTACACTTATACTACCGCCCACACCAAGAAGGACGACTGCCCTGTCTGCGGATCTCAGGAGATCAACCTACCCCTCTCCCCTTCCCTCCTCCTCTCTGAGGTCCTTGACCTCCTTCGATCCCATCCCTCCCTCCAGCTCGCGGCACCCTCCTTGTCTTGCGGAGACACTGTTCTATACATGCAGAGACCCCCTGCCCTAGAGATCGCCACGAGGGGTAACCTGGGGAAGAAGATAGGGAACTTGCTACCGCGGAGTGGGGAAGTGTTATCTATCACGGACCCGAGTGTGAGTCAATCGGTGGCAGTTGTGTTGAACTATGAATAGGATGGATATGGCCCAATAGAAGAGAAAAGTGTGTATGATTGAAGGGGACGAGAGGGAAAGAGGGAGGAAGGGACGGAGGGAGGGGAAGTGGGGGGGAAGGAAGGAGGGACGGGGGGACGGGGGGGGGGTACAGTGGGAGCGGGACTCATCGGAGAAGCAAAGAAACAATGCAAATTACTCGATGATAAGACCTTAAAGAAGAAATGAAGGAATCGGACAGTGCATTTATTTACGAAATAAGCTTGCGAGGCATCCGTAGGGAGAGTGTGGGGGGTGGGGAGGTTGGCAGGTAGATGAACAAAGTGCCACCGCACGCACCGCTCTTTAACCCTCTGTTCCCCACCTAGACCAAATGCCTTTATTCCTGGTTTTTATGTCCACACAGTTTTGATCGTTGTGTTTAATGCAGGGGACACGGCCAAGACGCAACAAGCGCCAAAAGCATGGGCCAGAGATTGCGACGACGAGGTCCACCGTCGTGCTTCCCCTCCTTTTTCACTTAGCTCCCATTCCTCCCTCTTACCCGTACGAAGACCACACCCATGGTTGAAGTTTATTCACAAGCAAGAAAATGCCCTTTCCTACAATCACAGGGAGCAAACGCGACGCTGGTGGCTTGACAGAGATACGAGGCAGCCAAGTGAGAAGATCTTAGCCTGGTGGAGGTGTCCTGAGGATGATGCGGACCGCAAGCACGAGCAGCAGCACCACCAACAGTAGCAGTTGCAGCAAAAGGCATTCAGCATCTATGCACCTCCGTATTACTCTTCTCTTTCTCGTGGTGGCCATCATGGCCACCCTTACATCTTCCTCCCCTTCCTTAGCTACGAGCAGCAGAGCTAGCAGCATCCGGAGCGCCAAGGGCCACAGACCGAGAGGTGCGCCCTCCCTGTCCCATCTTCCTTCTCCTACCCGTCCCTACTTTTTCCGAGATGAACAATTTTTACTCTCCGAACCTCTGTCACACACAGTCTCGGCCCAACGATGTCATGGCGACGAGAAAACCTGCAGCCCGACACTGGCAGCACAAGAAGTAGCAGCCCAAGCAGCAGCAGCAGCAGCAGCAGCAGTCTTGCCACGACCGATCTCTTTCTTCCTTGGCCGTCGTGGCGGAGGTGGGAAGAATGCCAGCCTAACCGGCATAATGTAGGTATTTTTCAAACTCACTCTCCTTCTTGCCTGCTTCCTGCTCCCTCCTACCCTCCCTCCTTCCCTTCTTCCTTTTCCCTCTGTCTTTATTCCTAGTTTCGTCAATGGAAATGGAGCCAATTTCTCTACGGTGACAACCTTACTGTACTTCATCATTTTCTGTCCTCCTATTTCTCCCGTTAGCATGTCCACCCTCGGCAGCTTCTTGAAACGCGTCGTCTCCACGCTCCTCCTCCCCCTCGCTCCCTCCCCCCCTCCCTCCTTCACCACCACCTTCGAGAGAGAGTACGGCCCCCACCATCCCCCCTTCCTCGAATCTACCTCCCTCCTCCATGCTCTCGCCTCCGCTCGAGCCTCCTGCCGCTTGCTGATCGTCTACCTCCCGTCTTCCTCCCCGCGTGACGACAAGAGGCACAAAGCCTTCTGCCGGACTTTGACCGACCCCGACCTCATTCGCTTCCTCCTTCCTGCCTTCGTCCTTTGGTCCCCCCCCCCCTCATCTACGGCCCATAAACTGGCCATGAAAGAGTTGTCGGTCCGACGATTACCGTACTTGGGGGTGGTGCATGGAGGGAGGGAGGCAGGTAGGAAGGTAAGCGTGAAGAGCTTGCATCATTTCAAACCGCCCCCGTCCCCGGAGCAGGCGGTGGTGTGGTTGAACAGAACATTAGAGGTAAGGAGAGAGAGGGGGGGGAAGGGAGGGGGGGAGGGAGAGAGGGAGGGATCGGCGAGTACTCTTTGGCATGCCCATCGATTTGTTTACAAAGTAAATTAAAACTGTCCATTTCCCTCCCCCCCTCCCTTCCTCCCCCCTTTTCTTAGATCCACGGCCATGTCCTAGAAGAGGACAAAAAGGATCGCGCTTTTGTTCTCAGTGAAAAGAAGCTTCAGGTATGGTCCATCCCTTCTTTTCTTATTCTTTCCCTCCCCTTCTCCACATCTTTTACCTCTCCCCCTTCCTTTTCCCCACCCTCCTCCTCTTCTCTTACTGTAGATCGAGCAAAAACAAGAGTACAGCAAAGCCTTGCTGGCTGACCGAGAAAGAGAAGCCACCGAAAAAGCTAAAGCAGCAGCAGCAGCAGCAGCAGCAGCAGCAGCCGAAACGAAGAAGCAGGAAGACGAGACACGACGGGCGAGAAAGAAGTTGGCTTTGGGGAATGAACCCAAGGAATGGAAAGCGGAGGATGATGAGATCTGCTGCAAAATTGCCGCGCGGATGCCACAGAGGGGGGGAGGGAAGGAGGGAGGAAAGAAGGTTCAAAGGACATTCCGGGCGACTGATGTGCTAGAAAAGGTGTTCGATTGGTTGGACGTCGAAGGGTTGGAGGAGCTGCGAGGGGCAAAGGTAGTATTGGCAGGAGGGAGAGGAAGGGGAGTAAGGATGGCATACGTCTATCCAGAGGACAAGCATAAGACGCTTGGGGAGGCGGGCATTGAGGGACAGGTTTCGTTGCTTGTGGAGAGTGGAGGAGGAGGAGCGAAGTAAGGGAGATGGAAAAAGATAACTCAGTAAAATAAAGCACGATGATAAATTTGGTAAATAAGACAAAAAAAATATTCGAAAAATAGAAATACCAAATGCTGGCATAGTTTTCCAAAACAGCTGGCACTTACTCTTACAAGTCTACAAGTCTCGCGAAGAACGCCGCCTAGCTTCAACACGCCGAAGAGGAAGAAGAATAAAATGCCTGCCCTCACAACTCTTTCACAATCCCTACACCTCTCTCTCAAAATCAAGACGATGTGGCCATCGTTGAAGCTTGTCCCTCTGCCGCTTTCCATTGTTGCAGTCGCCTCATGGCAAGACCACCCCGCTGGTCGGGCGCTGGGTGTGACCCACGAATCCTTCTGTTTGTCCTCGGCCGCGGTCACCAAGAAGCCTTTGGCAAGATTGCGGCCCTCCTACGATAGCGAGGCATCTCTCTTGTCGCTCTCCACCATTTGGACCCATCCGACTCAAGTTGTGGCTTTTGCTATCAAGGCCTGGGTGCGGCAGCGTTGGGAGCATGTGCTGGACTATCAGAACTTGTTGCGCGAAGACGAATGCCCCATCACCCGGGAATACGACTGGAGACTCGTTGACTACAATGTAGAACCCCGTGGCCGGGCTTGGCATGATTTCCAAGAGCTTTCACAGGCCATGCGGGAAGGAGGGAGAGAAGCCATGCCCAGCGTCGGGAGGACTCGGCAAGCATGCAATTTTCTCTTAGACTGGGTTCGACAGCAGCTGGATACAGCGGTAGCCTCCATACTAGAAGGCGTGAATCAGCTTCTGGTCATGCTCTGTGGTCGAATTTTAGAAGCTGCATGGGCGTTTGTGTCAGGTGTTATGGGGTGGACAGGAGGTTGGATTATGGCAATCGTTGGGGGCACCCTGCATGGCGTCTTTCAAATAATTCAAGCACTGTGGATTATGTCCATTGCCTTGCTTCGCCTCCGGTACCAATTCGTGGTCTTGGCTCTGGTTGCTGCCTGGAATCTGATCGCAGGCACGGTTCTGGCGGTGTGGGGTTTTCTGGCGTCTTTGATGCAGGACGTCTTGCGGGGCTCTATACACCATCTCGTGGAGGCCGAGGATACGCTGGTTACTGCTTTGGGTGGCAGTATGAGCACGGCTTGCAACACAGTTGTCAGATGGGGTATGATATTGCAGAATGCAGTCGTGGGAGGTTTTACGAGAGTGGGAGGGGCAGTGGCGGCTGAGATTACGGATGTACGCAACTTGGTGATGGGGACCTGGGTTATGACCAAGGCGTTCGTTGCGGCCGTGCAACAATCGATAATCTCGATCATATGGCAAGCTCAACAATCTGTCGTTCAAGCAGGCGCACACTTTGCGACAAGTGTCCGCCACAGCATCGAAAATGTGCGGAAAAGCACTTTGCGCGCAGCCCAGAGTATTGTTCCTCCAATGCCCACGGCATGGATCCGTACCTGGTGGCGTATGATATCTTTGACTGATGCCGCGTTGCCCTGGATCATAGCGGCTGTATCGTGCGCCTTTGGATGCTATATGTGGTGGTGGGCGCGGCGGGCCGTGGCGACGACACCAGCACTAACTACAAAACTAGATGTGGGAGATGGAGGAGGAGTTGCAGGACTAGTACGGATAGAGGGAGAGATAGAGGAGGAAAACCAAGGAGGGAAAGAAGAAGCCATAAGTGAGCCGCAGGCCATGGCAACAATCCGTCATGCACCCTTACCATCACCCGTTCAAGTCCCTGCTAGGGAACCTGCAGGGGAAGTGATGGAACGGCCGCCGGCAGCGGAAGAGAAGAAAGATGAAGAGGAAACGGAGGAAGAGAAAGAGGAATGGCTACTCTTTTCTCGCCATCGTCAGCGCCAGGTGGAACGGCCTATACCTGGAGAGAGGGCCTGCCCTTCATCACCGGTGCGTGTTCAAGACCGAGAAGAAACAGCGACAATGGCCGCAGCGCGAAGCGTGCAAACAGGGGAAGTCAGGTTGGAAACAGAAGAAGCCGCCACAGTCTTCTCTTTGCCACCTCCTTCATTTCCAACATTGGCAGCTCCTTTGCCTCCTCCTCTACTTAAACCTCCACACCCTTCGCCGGCTCCTTCGAAGCCTACACTCATTCCCCTCTGCGTTGCCCTCCCTTTCATCTGTGCGGTCTTGGGTGTGGAACATCCCGATACAGCAATAATGCGCGCAAGCATGGGTCCGAAGAGATGGGATGATTTCTTGACTTTGTATCGCCAAGATTTTGCAGACCGTGGTCTGGACACGGATGTGGAAGTGGCAAAACTAAAGCGACGGCCAGATGGGCGCTGTACCTTGCCAGACTATGATATTAGGTATATGTTGTATCCGCCTGAATCTGATGTATCCCCCTACGAGTTTTTGGAGTTTTGCACGGCGGCTGAAGCAGCAAACATCGTTTGGGAGCGATGGAGAAAACTAGAGGCGGAAGCTGAAGATGCACCAACGGTGGGAGGAGAGGAGGTGGGACAAGCGTGAAAGAAAAGGGAGCGGCATCACATCTATAAACCAAAAACTGAAAAACGCATTGGCTCATTTTATCTACATTGTTATTCATTTAGGGAGACAAACGCACATCACAGAGAGTTGTTTTATCATTCAATATAATGAACTATTGCTCGATCTCCTCAACGTCATCTTGCCCTGTTCGAGCCACCCCTCCAACCTTGTCTCCTTGTTTTCGGAACCGCAATGTCTCTTCATAGTGACCGCATACCAAGCAAAAGGTCTGCGTGGGAGTATCAAGTTTGAAGCCACAAGCTGGACAAGGGTCGTCATTCGGACGCGGTTTATTAGGCACATTCAGCACCTTTTTTGTCACTCGCTTCTTCTCCTCGTCGTCCACTTCTTCGATGATTCCGAATAACTTCTCAAATTCGTGGAAATAGGCCAAATGCTCTTTATCCCGGATTTTGATTGCATACTCATCTGCGATCCGCGCCTTTTCACTCGCCAACACTGCGTCCTCAATCCGGGTGTCGAAGTAACCTTGACGCGGCGGCGATGCCCAAGGAGCCGCGCCCAACATGGTAGTTCCACAGCCAATTTCCTGAGGATCCTTACGTCGGGAAGAAGAAAGGAGCTCGGGAAAAGCCCCACGCAACGGCAGCTTTCCTGTGATGACGCCGTCCTCCAGGGCTGCGGAAGGAGTCACCCGCAAGGAATAGGGACCGACACAATCCAGTTTTCTGAGACTTTTCAAACAGAAGTCCACAAATGGCGGATGGAGAAAGGGCGAGGTGACGCGCATGCCCAAAGCATCGCCGACCACACTGCTGTCAAAATGCCATTTGGCAACCATCGTAGCGCGTTGTTGGGTCCACGCCTCGTCATCATATCTGTGCGTAAAGCGGTATCCACCCATTAATTCGTCCGCTGCATCGCCTGTCAAGACATACTTGAATCCCAAGGAGGCCGCGTGCCGAAGACCATGCGTGGCACAGACTGAATTCCGCAAAGCCATCCCGTCGAACGAATGAATCGTTTGCACCAAAAACGGCATGTCCTGGCCCAAAAGCTCATCCAGCGTGGGCCGCAGCACAATATGAGTCACACCAGGAAAATTTTCTGCGGTGGCCTCGGCCCAAGGCTCATCGGAGGCCGGAGTATCCTGCACAAGCACAGTGATGGCATGCTTTACGCCGAGCAAGGAGGCAGCGAGGTGAAGCGAGACGGAAGAGTCCACCCCGCCTGAGAAAAGGACGATGCATTCCTCCGGCCTAGGCAACTTGTCGAATTGTGCCTGGGCAATGTCCAGAACGGCGGCATGGAGGAGCTCCCGGGCTGAAATGGCGGCGTTGTTTACATCGGGTTCTGACATACGTTGAAGGGGGACTTGGGACGAGCTTCAAATGGACCGAGCCACAGGAGGTGATGCGTTCTCCTCTTCTCCTGATGCCTGTGTGCACATTGTGTATATTCTCACAGTTAGAAAAGAGACAACTGAGCCCACAGCGTTTATCTTTTTTGTTGGAGCCAAGCGATCAAAATGTGGAACAGACAAAAACTGTCAGCAGCGTGAGCGTTCTTTCTTCTGAGATCCCTTCTTACCCATTACCACCAAATCATGGAGCACCTCCTATCCAGAAAACAGAAGATAGTCACAATAAACAGGGGCTCGAAAGCACGCGTTACACTGTAAGCCCACCCTGAGATTGTGCGTGTGTGCGTGTGGCTTAGTTTTTCGATTCAGAGAGTCGGGAGGTCGGAACTCGGATTTCCGCTGCTTCAACCAACTCGCTGCACGTTTCCAAGCGAGAGACACAAGGATTGCACCACCGCCGCCGTAAACTGCTCTTAGATGTACAATCTCTCTTCTGCTAAAGAATGGGTTGCTTATATCTCTGTAGCGTTTCTGTACGCCTGAAGATGATACTCATAACCAACGCTCACAACACCCATCAACACACACACACACACACGCACACTAGCACATACACACAATCACACACCAACACACACCAACACACACCAACACACACACCAGAACACACATGCACACTAACATATATATATATGCACATATACACACTCAAATAGACACACCGCTGTGGCATCGCATTATGAATACCTCCAATCCACCCGACTCTTTCTTGTTAGATTGTGTTCTCGGCTTCCCAACGAAAACCCCTGCGGAAATCGACAGCTTCATGAACCTTTACGCCAGGGAAGGTTACCATAGCAGCAGAAGTTCTGTCAACTACCAAGACGAGCAAGGTCGAAGTCCCTTGGGAGTCGTGGCCACAATGGCCGGGCGCCCAATGGTAGACTTCGTGAAGATGTTGGTGGGACCGCTAACGAAGCTGCGCATAAAAGATGCCCGGTTACGGACCCCTTTGTTGCTTGCCGCTGAGAATGACCGTACAGAGATTTTCATCTATCTACTGGAGAGACTCTCACAATATGAGACGGGATGGCAGCTGACAGAGGAAAAGGATTGCTATCAACGTGGGCCGCTGCATTACATGTGCCAACACCGAAATGTGGCAGGAGTGCGGGCCCTCCTTGCCGTGGCAGGGGCACCACCCGTCGGCGCCAAGGTAAGAGAGGATGGGGAGGAAGAGAAGAAGAAGAAGGAGAGGATCAAGGTCGTGGTCAATGCCAGGACAAGCAGTGGGGAGACGCCCCTCTTCTGGTTGGCACAGTCATCAACCTTTTCGTCGCAAGAGAAAGAAAGGATGGAGGGCGGGGGAAATAGACAGAAAGAGAGAAGTAGCCGCGACTGCTCCTCCATTGACGACAAAAACACGGCTGATGCTGTGGAGATCGCCGAGCTTCTCCTAGCGGCAGGTGCAGACCCCCAGGTGGTCAACGCCATGGGCCAGAAGCCTATGGATGTACTGGATGAGGGGGAGGGGGATGATGGGAAGGAGGGAGGGGTGAAGAATCGGCTGCAGGCATTGTTATCCCCTGAGAGAGTTTCAAGGGGGAGGGGAGAAACAGAGAAGGAGGAGGAGGAAAAGGAGGAGCAGGAGGCTGAGAGGAAAGTCACAGAGAAAAAAGGGTGTGAAAACAGTAGCATAGCGATCAATACGCCCTTTCCGAAGACGGCTGCCGTAGCACCACCAGGAGGCATGCTGTCCTCCTTCCCCACCCGAGGAGTGGGATTCGATGCTGGTAACAGCAGTCGCATCGGCATTGGTAGTGGTAGCAGGAGTGGCAGCAGTGGAGGTAGTGCCCCCAAGAGGCTGAAGATAAAGCTAAAGGCACCTGCGGCGAGAGCAAAAGATAAGTAAGAATGAGGTTTCGCTAGCGGGAATGGAAGGATAGGGAGGACGCGGCAAGTGATAGAGAGTGATTTGATGTAATAAACGAAAGTACAGGAGACAAGTGTCATTGTTGGATGACTGGATAAATTGGTGTCGTTTCTTCGTTTAATTTTTAATTTGGTTTACCTTTTTCAAAATCCTGTTGTCCGTTAGTTGTTAGGATTCCTCTCACGGAGACTCTTCGCCGTAGATTGATTGATTCGGTTTTGATTGGTTGATTCTAAATCACTTGCACGTTTCTTTCTGATGCGTTCTCTACTTCTCTTCCTTCATCTTTCCCTTCCTCTGTTTTATCACTTTCTCCTCCTCGTCTCACTCTCTCTCCTACCTGTTTTTCTCCGATCCAAACCCACACATACTCAAACATGCAAAATTTAAATCCTCTTTTATTGACCCTGCTCCACCACCACCACCACCACCACGCCTATCTCCCCCGCCACTCCTCATCTACTTCTTCTTCTTCATTCCACTCACCACATCATCGATCCTCAACAACATGCACGCCGCCTCCACTGCCGTCTTAATCGTCTGCACCTTAACGGCATATGGTTCCCACACACCCAAATCCTCCATCTGGACCAACACGCCCTTCTCCCCATCGATACCCCAGGTGCTTGGGCCTTGCGTATGCTTCGCCCTCAACTGAGTCATGATTCGCAGGACGTTCGTCCCACAATTCTGCGCGAGCGTCCGCGGGATCACCTCGAGCGCTTCCCCAACGGCTTTGAACGGAAACTGTTGAACACCCTCGATCTTCGACGCTGCACGCGCCAAGGCCTGTCCAACGGCCATCTCCGTCGCACCCCCCCCCGGGAGGAGTTTGGACTCAAAGACCAAGTTTCGCACGACTTGCAGGGCGTCTTGGAGATTACGCTCGATCTCGTTCAGGACATCTTTGGAAGCCCCGCGCAAGAGCACCGTGCACGCCTTGGGCTGGTCGCAAGCTTCCAAAAATACAAAATATTCGTCGCCGATCTTGCGGACTTCGAACAAACCGCAACCTGTGCCAATATCACCCTCTTGGATCTCGTCCGGTCGAGAGACAATGGTCGCCCCCACAGCTCGAGCTATCCGGTTGTTGTCGCTTTTCCGCACACGCCTAAACGCCGTCACCCCCGCTTTCAACAGGTAATGCTGCGCCAGGTCACTCACCCCCTTCTCCGTTATGACAATATCGGGTCGAAACGCCACAATCTCTGCGCACATCTTCTCAATGAATTCCTCCTCCATCCTCAAGAGGGTGTTCCAGTCCTCCTCCTCCTTCACCTCCACATTCGTCTGGCTCTCCCCCTTCTTGTACTCCAACGGACAGTCCAACAAGAGGATCCGCGGCCGCTCAATCCTTCGCCTCATCTTCGAGTGCGTCACGTCCTTGTTGAACATAACGCCATCAATGACCTTACTCTCCCCCAGCTCCCCCCCCGGGATTTTCTCCACTCTCACATACCGCTTGACGTCACACTCCTTGTAGTTCCCCACCCCTCCCTCCCCCCCTCCCTCGGGCCCCACCTCTCTCACGACCTTCAATACACTTTCCACGGCTAAGTCGACCATGAACGGACCCCAGCGAGACGAGAACTTGGTGCCGACGCACGCAGACACGATCTGAGAAAGCGCTTTCTTGTCCTTCACGTCAATGGGTTTGGCCAGGGAGTTGCAAACGAGCATAGCTTCTTGGAGGGCCTTGGAGTAACCTGCAACGATTTGCGTGGGGTGGATGTTGCGATGCAGAAATTGCTCGGCTTGAGCGAGCATTTCACCTAGGAGGGAAGGAGGGTGGGAAGGAGGGTGGGAAGGAGAAAGGAGAGGAGGAGAGAGGGAGGAGGGAGGATGTTGGTCGGTGTATCTTTACAACAAAACAAAGAAATGAGAAGAAAACACATACCTGTCAAAATAATCACGCTCGTCGTTCCATCCCCCACTTCCTCATCCTGCGCCCTACTCAGCTCAATCATGCTCTTCGCTGCGGGGTGCGAGACATCGACCTCCCTCAAAATACAATGCCCATCATTCGTTATCACGATGCCTCCCATCGGATCCAATAGCATCTTAAGCATCGCCCTAGGCCCCAGTGTCGTTCTGATAATATCAGCCACAGCTTTTGCTGCAGAAATATTGCCCAGCTGGGCGGTGCGGCCCGTTTCGCGCTTGGTGTTGGCGTCTTGGGAAGGAGCGGAGGGAGGGAGAGAGGGAGGGGGTGAGAGGGGACGAGAATGGGTGGACCTACAGTTCACCGCACATCAACCACTGGCATAGCTTATCCATGTCAATCTCAGCACGAGTGATGGACGCGTGAACGGAAGCGATGGAGGGAGGGAGGTGGTCTGAGTGGTGCGAAGGGAAGGGGGGGAACCTACGAATTTGTTCTATTATTTGAGGAGGTGGAGAAGGAAAAGGGGAAAAGAACTTACTCAATACCATCACCGGGGCGTTCATCATGGCTACGCGGGGTTATTATCCTGCTTCGTCTCCTGCTACTATCGCCTGTGGTGTGTTGTGCAAGAGAATTTGGGAAGACTGAAAAGAGGGGACACACCGAAAGAAGCAGCAAGGATGATGATGTGACGGGCTGCGGTGGATGGAAGCCCTTCTCCAAAATCGGGATGGGCGAGTGTCCAACGCCGGCAAGCACCGGCTAGCAGGATCACTCAAGCCGATACGTGGGCAAGGAGCACGCAGTCAGATATGCGCCTGGGAGAGGCGGTGGTATATGCAAAATCTTTCGGAATGGTGAATCCCAGACAGACAAAAAGAGGGGCTAGGGAGCACCGAGCGGCTCGGAACGACTGTGCGACTCCTCGTGGGGCTGCTTCGGGAAAAGCTGCACGCTGCGTCTAGACATTCCAAGTACCGGGTGTCCAGAGCTTGTCATAAAAGCAAGGAGGACAGCTTAGGGGTTTCCTTCTTTGTTTCCTACTTCCTGAAGCCACGTCTAAAGGAAGGCATGTAATATTACAAAAAAAGTTTCGAACCAGTTTGCTGGAACAGATTTTTCCCTCTTATTTTACGTTTGTTGTCGTCTACTGTAATCGCCATAGCTATTTTTAGAGGTAGAGGAATTCCTGTTGGTCTTGCTCGTGCGTGTGCATGCTATCTGTAATGCTCTCGCCGCCTCCTTTTTCTCTCATTTTCCCTCTTTGATTCTATCTCTTTTTCTCAATTTATGTAGTGGTGTTGTTTGCTGTAGAAATTAAAATTTGTAGGTGGTATCATTCTAACTGTTGTCCTCGTTGCTGCTGTTGGTGCTGCTACTGCTAATGCTGCTGTTGCTGCGGCTCTCGTCACAGCGTCAGTAATATATCGGGTTTCGCTGAAAATACCTCATCTCCCACCCACCCACTTGGCAAAGTCTGTCCGGACGTGTCCTGTGTACTCTCTTTGTCTCTTCGTTCCTCGTCCCCTACCTCCTCCCCCATCTCCTTCGTGCCCCCAGAAAGATATCTACTCTCGTCTTTCTCATTCTGTCTCCACCAAACAAAAAACTTGTCTTCCCCCCCCTCTCTCTTTCTTCTCCTACTTCCATCCCCACTCTTATATCAGAACCGAATGATCTGGGGAAGGATTCAATCCAACCTGCACAAAAAACACAAAACCTTATGCACATACACTTCTGCCTCCCTCCATCTTTGACTAACCATGCACATTTACACTACTCACGCGTCTCTCCATTCCTCCTGTGACCCCCTCCGCACCTCCTCATACCCCCCCACAATTGCACACATTCTTCTCCGTAATGTTCCTCAATAAACATCATGTCAGAAATCGTGGAAATTGATGAGCTATGAAAAATACTGTACTTCTCCGTCTACTGCTTCACCTCCTCCTCTCCTTCCTCAGCCCATGACCCTCACCTCGTCCTCTTCCTCCCCCCAACCCCTCTCCTTCCTCCTCCGTCTCCTCCCTGCCTCCCCGCCCACC
Organism: Nannochloropsis oceanica; assembly: GCA_004519485.1. Lineage (NCBI taxonomy): Eukaryota > Eustigmatophyceae > Eustigmatales > Monodopsidaceae > Nannochloropsis > Nannochloropsis oceanica. The sequence goes on along the minus strand of CP038112.1, from coordinate 607,122 downwards.
TTTCTCTTCACCAAATCCCTTAGCAAAACATCAATATAGTGAAAATACGCCTCCCTATACTCTTCCGAATCCATCACCGCCTTCTCCTTCTTTTCCCTCATCGTGCTCACCGGTAAATTCCCTTCTCGGAATACCCCGGGGTAGCCGGACAGCCCCTCCTCCCCCCCCCTCTCCCCCCCTCCTTGCTTCCGGCCATTAACTCCAGCTAGATAGTTATTGCTGCTGAGATGAGGAAGAGGAGGAAGCAAGCCGGTTGATGCCGCAGTCGACATCGCCATTCCCCATCCTCCACCTCCTGCTGCTGTAGACCCCTCCCTTTCCCTCCCTCCCTCCCTCCCTCCCTCCTCCTTCTGATGGATGACAAGACTCTGCTGCCCTTTCTTCAAGTCAGGGGAGGAAATAGCTCGAGCCAAGGTTCGCCCATACATAGGGAAACTACCTCCCTCCCTCCCTCCCTCCCTCCCTCCCTCGCTGACCCTCTCTTGCTGCTGTTGCTGCTGTTGCTGCTCTTGCTGTAACTGGCGATGGTCTCGATTTACGAGGATGTGATGTGTCCTCTCTCTCTCTGCCGCAATCACAATCGCGCTGGTCCCCTCCCTCTTCCCCCTTCCCTCTGTCCCTTCCTCCCCTAGTTCCACCACCTCCTTTTCGTGGTCACAACTGCCCTGCTTCTGTTTATTGTTGTGGTTGCTGAGGTTCACGCTGCTGCTGCTGCTGCTGCTGCTGCTGCTGCTGCTGCTGCTGCTTGCTTTCCCTTTCTTCTTTTGGGTCTGCCCCGCTGCCTCCACACCTGCATGAGGCACGTGCCTGTAGGAGGAGGACGAGAAGGAAGAGGAGGAGGAAGGGGGGGAAGAAGGGGAGGAGGCATGGGTGCTCCTCGATGCATCCAACACAGAGGAGGAGGAGGAGGAGGAGGTGGAGGAGGAGGAGGAGGAGGAAGAGGAGGGGGAAGGGACAAGATCCCCCCTTCCTCTTTCGTCCCCTTCTTCTTCTTCTTCTTCTTCGTGCTGGTGCTGGTGCTGGTGCTGGTGCTGGTGCTGGTGCGGATGCTGGTGTTGCTGATGCTCCACATCCATATCAAAGGTCCAACTGTAACCATCGTCTTCCTCCCTACCATGCTCCTCGTCCTCCCCCCCTCCCTCCTCCCCTTCTTCCATCTCCTTCCCTCCTTCAAGTGCCTCTTTTTTTCCTCCCTCCCTACCCCCCCCCCTTCCATCCATCCACCTCGAGGAAGAAGAAGAAGAGGAGGAGGAAGACGAAGACGGCGACCGCCCCCCCCCTCCCTCCTTTCCTCTCTCCTTCGCATACACCGCCGCTGCCCGTTCGGCCCGTGCGTGCATTTCAGCCATTGACACGCTCCAAAACCCCGTGGGCGAAGCCGGCGATCCCGTCATTACCCTCTCTTCCGTCCGTCCTCTTCCTTCTCCTCCTCTTCTTCCGCGGAGGTCGTCTCCCTCCCGCCCTCCCTCCCGCTCGGCCCCTTCCATGCACATCATCACCGCCGCAGACGAGGCCGAGGATAAGGAAGGAGGAGGGAGGGAGGAAGGAAGGTGGTCCAGACAGATGGTCAGCGTGGGTGTAGCTCCCTTTCCTTGCGAGTAGATGGCATGGCCTTCGGTGGAAGGAGGGAGGGGGGCTTGGAAGGCGGGAGGGCTTGGACCTCCTCCTCCTCCTCCTCCTCCTCCTCCTCCTCCTCCTCCTCCTCCTCCTCCTCCTCCTCCAGCTGCAGCTCCTGGCTCTGATACTCTTGTTGTTGTTGCGCGTCTGGTGTTGGCCAACAATTCGTGATAGGGAAATGGAGGCGAGAGAGAAGAAGACGAGGAGGAGGAGGAGGAGGAGGAAGAGGAGGAAGAGGAGGAAGAGGAAGCAAGTAGGTGGAGGTGATCAGGGTCACCTTCGCTTTCCAGACTCCTCCCAAGCTCTACCAATGCCTCCCCCTCCCTCCTTCCCTCCCCTCTTCCCCCCTTCTCCTTCATCCCGTGCTGCTGCTGCTGCGGCCGCGAAGGAGGGCGGGAGGGAGGAAGGGCTGCTCCCGTCATCGGTATACTCCTGCTCCTCCTCAAACACATCGCCGACACCGGCCGGCTCAGACCAAGCGCTTCCCTCCCTCCCCCCCTTCCTCCCCCCCTCACTCCCCCTTCTCCTCTCTTCGCCGCCGTCCTTACCGCCCCCCTCGACCTCGTCACGGCCAGTGCCAAGGCCTCCGCTGCCTCCCTCACCTTCTCCACAGGGGAGGGCTTGTCACTGCTCTCCCGCACCAGCAGCAGGGCTATTTCGTACAGCGTCAGTCCATATTCCACCACACCAATCTGCAGCAATCGCGTGCTCACGCGCAGCAAGTCCAAGGCCGCCCGCCTGATCCCCAAATGTGCCTTTAACAGCCCGGCGTCCGTTACGGCATTTAACGTCGAGATGTACGCACACGTGGCCTCGTCACACGGGACGTGCATCTGCTTCCATCCGAACCAACACAGATTAAGCGTCTCGTCGATACACAACACCTCCGGCAAGCAATAACCGTGATCTATCGGAATCAACTCGTATCGAATCCCGGCCCTCCCCCCGCCCTCCTTCCTCCCGCCGCCTCCCTTCCCTCCCGCCCCCAAGACCTTCCTCACCAGTATATTCCCTCCATTCCGATCGCTGTTCAACAGCCGCAGGTCCAACAGGGCGATTTTATGCACCTCCCTCACAGGGAAGAGAGAGGGAGATAAATCCTCCCCTACGGCGTCATGTCGGACAAATTCTTGGAACGAACCCACCTTGACGTTCTTCCCTCCCACCCTCGACGCCCTGATAGCCGAGGAGGAGGAGGAGGGGTAGTGAAAGGCTCGGTGGCGGGCTTCCACCACGGTCGTTTCCGGAACTCCGGAAAAGCCGTTATGGTCCAGGAGGTAGGCAGCCACCTCCCGCATATACCCCTCACCAGGGGTCACACCCGGCCGCATTTGAAACACCTCCTCCACCTTCCCTTTCCCTCCTCCTCCTTCACTGCCGGGGGACATGGCCACGGCGACCCTCCCCCATTCGGCCACCAGCTCAGGCCCTCGTGGATTGAGAGGGGCGTAGGGCTCTTCATCGGCAGGCTTAAAGACGGCGAGAGGACGCCGACGGGGATCGAAGAGGAAGTAGGTGCCACCGAAGCCCTCAATGGTGAGCTTCGGCCCATGGATGCCCATGTCCATTGCCCGACGGACCTGATGGGAAGGGAGGGAGGGAGGGAGGGAGGGGAAGAAGATGAAAAAGCTGCTGTTGATGGCCTCATTGGGGGTCGGAGGGTTCACAAAAGAGGTCGACCAGGCGGGAATAAGAAGGGAGATGGGAGGGAGGGAAGTAAGGAAGGATGAAGGAGGAACAAGGAAAGGAGGAAGGGAGGGAGGGAGGGAGGGAGGGAAGGAAGGAGGGACCAAACGAGAGAGAGGACTAAACGAGAGGGACCTCCTTCAATAAACGAACAAGAGAAAGGAAAAAGGGAAGGAAGGAAGAGATAAAGGAAGTAAAAAAATAAGAAGACAGCAGCAACCCAACCCACCTGCTTGATCGCCCTCCCCAACCGCCGCGGAGGCTGCAAGAGACCGTACGGCCGGAGGATCGGCCCCGAATGGCCCATATCCAGGGATGGAGGGCGGGCAATGGTGAAGTAGATAGTTTCTCCGTCCCGAATGATGCCACAGTCTTGGAGGGAGTGACCGTAATTGTCGAGCTCGCGTAACCCTTTTCCTCGTGCTCCGCCCGCCCCGCCGCCTCCTCCTCCTCCTCTTCCTGCTTCGCTTCCTCCTTCGCCGCTTTCACCAGTGGTGTGCCTGCGCCTCAGGACAGCTGCCGAGGAGGAGGAGGAGTCGGAAGAGGGAGAGAGGGAGGGATCGACGGAGGCCGAGGGCGAGATGCCGGCGGAGGAGGGGGAGGAGAGCTCCCGCCCGTTGAAGAAGAGCCTTTGCTTGTTCATGGGAACATGCAACAATGTCTGCAGCGTCTGTTTGACGTCCTTGATCGTACTCCAGCTCTTGAGCGTAAGTGGCCGCTTCCCTCCCTCGTGCCCTCCCTCCTCCCCCTGCTGCTGGTGATGGTCCTTCCGACGACCGGTGCGACGGGGGTTAACTTCCTACGGAGGGAGGGAGGGAGGGGAGGGAGGGAAGAGACTTACATATACAAAGCAGTAACGCTAAATCCAAATCTTCATAGCCTGCAGCCCTCCCTCCCTCCCTCCCTCCTTACCTGTACATAGACCATGATATCCCCAAAGACAGCCCCAACGTGCTGCCCTCTATGCTGTAGTTCCCCGATCGATGAAGCCATCTTGTCCACCGCACCTGACTCAAATTCCTTCTCTTCTTCCCGTTCCCGCCCTTTCTACCTCCTCCTTCGTCTCCTATGCTTCTTCCTCTTCCTCTTCCTCCTCCTCTTCTTCTTTCTCTTCTTCCTCCTCTTTCTCTTCTTCTTCTCCTTCTTGTTTTTCTTGGCGCCCCCTAAGCGCTTTCGTACCGCCGCGACTTCCTCTTTACCCCTCACTATCTCCCCCCTACTGTTGACCTCGTCCTCGTCCTTATCTACTCTGCTCTCTCTCTCTCTCTAATCCCTTCTCTCCCACAGCCTTCCTACACGGGGGAATGGTATTGAAATAGGAGGAGGGAGGGGAGGGAGGAGCAGAAGGCGCGCGTGCAGAACACGGGACACACGGCTAGGCTCCAAAAAGTCACTCTCTTTTCATCCGTCAGAATTATAATCGCTTGGAAAACATCTTCCACGTCGTTGAATCAACCACTTGCTGGTGCCACTTCTTCACCTCTCTTTATCTTGTATTGGGTTTTAGGGTTGAGAGAGTCTCTTTCCCGTCTTCTAGATTCAAATCAAATATTACAGGTAACGGGAAAAGGAAACGTGCCTATGCAGTCGCACTCCTACCTCAACACAATTGACAGAGGAGATGATTTATGTAAAAGCGGCAGGAAAAATAGACGGAAGGGAGGGAGGAAGGGAGGGAGGGAGGGGGGAAGGGTAGGAGGGGCTGCTGCTCGCGTGTCTTGGACACACCAAAAAGGGAGGATGACAGTAGGAATGGAGGACGCGGGCTCGAAAGAAAGAAGAGAGCAATCAAGGGAACGGACCCTCCTGGGTTTTGACCACCTCTGTGTCGTGGTGTATGTGTGCGAATGTGTGAGAGTGGTGTGCTGGCGGGGCTTCGAGAGGAGCATACGTGTCTCGACCCACCTTCCTACCTCTATTTTTTCTCCTTCCCCTTTCCCACATCATGCCTACGGCACTTCAACCAAATAGAGAGACAGAATACATTTGATATTCGCCCTACCGACCTCAGTCCTCTTCGTATCGAAGCATTCCTACTCACCTCGGGCGACCTCCGTCTGCTGCTGCTCCAGCTACCGCTGCTGCTGCTCTTGGAGCTATTCACTTGTCCCCTAAAGTTGTTCGAGGGCTGATCGTCCCGTCGCGGGTTTTGACGATTTGATCTCCTGTATGGTTTTGTAAAGGTATTTGTAAGAATGTGTCCGTGGCGTCTCTTCGAGCTGATCGCGCTCGCTGAGCGAGGAGTCCGAAAGCCTTACATAACTTGACTAGCGTCACGGCCTGGACAATGACACAAGGCCCTGCATACGCCATGCGTGACTTCTGCCAGATAATCACCATAGCACACACACAATCCAGGCCTTAGGATTTGGAACCCGCAAGTCAAAAGAACAATGGGGAGTCCGCTTGCCATGGGTGTCACGCCTAAGAATATCATGGAGGGCCAGAAAATGCAATGAAACAACGCCACCACCGCTTTCCGTGAAGAACGTGGCAAACAGAACGTCTGTATTGCAGTGTCGCTACGGGTTGGTGGGTCGTGTCCAGGTTTCAATTGAATGGCGGTATGAAATGGACATTGCAGACACGTCAACTTTCGGGCAATACTCGCTCACAAGAAGGAGCGCCCAACCTCAAGGAGGGCCCTAGGCATCCCGCGGCCCGCAGCCGAGATTATCGGGGGCCCTGTCATTACTTCTGAACGACTTTTGGGGCAGATCTTACGGTACTTTCGATGAATTTGACGAATCAACCTTCTTTCGTGCAATACAAGCTGCCCACACGGGAATTTCTTAGGGTCCCTTTACGTTTATGTTGCAGTCCTGGCGGAGGAGGAAAGGCAAGAAGGCAAGCCAGCGTATGTTCTCCGATATCGATCCTTCACCTTCCTTCCTTATTTCTACATACGCAGCCCACAGAGACCACGATCATGACCTTTACGAAAGAGTCCCTTGCGAACCTCACAGGTAAGCTGCTGTGGAGCTGGGAGGAGGGAATGGGGGACGAGGGGACCTTGGGAGAAGCAGAAGAATGAGATGGGCCACGATCTGCCCGCTCTTCTACCGGAACTTGGCTGTCGGCAGGCCTCTGCCGCGATGCCGCCCAACATTGCCTTGCGCTCCCAATCCACCCTTTTTACACATCTTTATATATGCTACACAACCACAGTCAAGCTAGCATGGGCGATGACATTCCCGTTGGTCTGGGTGGGCCTCTTCACCAAGGGTAAGTGCATTTTACTATCGGATGGACTAGATTTCTTTTATGCCTTGGTGCTCGAGGCACGCGTATCGCTTCCTTAGAAAGCTTTCATATGTATGTAGTGCGATATTTTGCGAGAAAGCTGGAGCCGGGAGTGGGCGGCAGCGATCGGCCAGCCCAGACCCCCCTTTTGGCACACGGCTCAGTTACTTAGTCGAGCAAAAGATTGATAAATGATAGTAATCAAGGCCCTCTCCCAAATCCCACCAGGCTGGTATAACTTTACCTATACGGGAAACTCTGATGCCAGCACCCCTGCATTCCGCAACGACTTCAGTGCCAAGTACGGGCTTTTTGGCATTGATTTTGAGTCGCAGTCGTCTGGCCTCCTCAGCACCGGGTATCACGGCTGGGTAATCGCCAATGGCGCCAACCCCGACGCACTCACTGGCATTCATAGCTCCCGAATCACGGCCATTCTGAGCGCTGTGGCTTGCGTTTTGACGGGCGTGGCATACTACCGTGCGAACAAGTCCCGTTCCGAGATTTCTGTTTTCATCCTCGGGCGTTGCTCATGGCTTGCGGCGATTGACTTGTCTTTGAACTTAACGACGCTCGGCCTGTGGGGAGTCCTTGTGTAAGTATCCAGGGAGATGAATCAGTTAGACCTCGTACTTATCCTTAAGTCGTAGGTTCATGCCTACTCGCATATATCAGTCGACGAAGGTTCTAAAGCACCCTACGGCTAGCCTACCTTATAACATCAAATTGCTCATATCAACTCCTCCTCTCACCTCCCACCCATGACGCGCTGAAACTACATTAGCAACAATCCTGTCTTTTTGACCGTCTGCGAAGCCAGCGGCTGCTTCGTCTTGCCCGGCGAGAACGTCACTGCCTCTACTGTCTCCTACACTTGGGGCCTCCTTTTCGTCCGGGCGGTCATCCAGAGCCTGTTATTGGTCGGCATCGTGTACCTCACCTTGGCAAAACGCGCCAGCTTGAGCTTTAGCACGACTAAGATAGGACCAAACAGATCTTTGGAACCCTCTGCACCCGAGCTGGTGGCTTCCCCGAACAAGATGGCGGTCTAAAAATTATTGTTCCCTCGAAGAAGTAGATGGTGAAATGGAGGAGACGTTGAAAAGTAATTAGGGATGGAAACGTGATAGAGGGGTGCTACGATTTCAGAAGTATACACATTGGGAGAGATAAGAGTGCAATGAAATGGAGGAGACGTTGAAAAGTAATTAGGGATGGAAACGTGATAGAGGGGTGCTACGATTTCAGAAGTATACACATTGGGAGAGATAAGAGTGCAATGTGGAATCATTTCTGAGGTGGAAGCAAGGACTAACGGGCGTATAACTCGATGTGGAGTGGGAAGGAAGAGGTATGGGCGTACGTACGTATACAGGGCCAAGGGCTTAGACAATTTACTTTTACCCTGCACCCTGCAAGTGACAACTCAGGATCAAAAATGTTGCGATAGAATTGAATGCGAAGAGGAAAGCAGCACATTTTGACTCAAGTACATGTAATTCCTATTTACAAGATTTTACATTTGTTAAGTGGTGATTTTAGTGAATGTGCAAAGGAAAAAGGGAAGAAGAGAGGGAGACAGGGGAAAAAAGATGTCACATCACATGAAAGAGAGGAGAACATGAACAGGAAAAGGCAATGGGTGGCAAAAAGACGTATTTGAAGACAGATAAATGAACTCTACGGTAAGAAAAGAGTCCTCCTTGGAAGACGAAGATTGCATCGAGACGTGAGCAGGACAGAATGGAATAGAGTAAAAAAAGGGAAATTGCACGACAATAAAAGAGAAAACAAAGGTCCTTCTGACATACAACTTGAAAAGAAATTATGGCGTAAAGTGTCCCTGAGTCTAGCTGGTTGTACCACTTGATCTTGCTTCCTGACCCAAGATGTTTTTGTCCATGCATACAAACGGGGATGAGAGTTTTCAAATCAACGAAATAATTTGCGCCCTCACCTTTGCGATTTTTCCCATGCATGCAAAAGAAAAAAAATCACAAAAATATTTTTAACCACCCCATCTCTCATCGACATATTATTATACTTAGCAAAGGGTAGGCTCGGGCTTGCTTCCCTCTGACACAGCAGCCACCGCGTGACTCACACCGCCGCGCTTGATGGATGCAGCTGGCGCCTTTGGTGCCTATGTGGAGGAAGGGAGGGAGGGAGGAAGGGGTGGACGGACAGAGGGATGAGATGATTCCCAGAGAGTGGCTACTAGGGAGAGGGCGAGGGAGAGCCTCTGAGAAGCGTTGGTGAAACGGCCGGGATGCAAGTTACTACACACATGCAGTCACACAGCAAACACAACGGAGCCCTCCTCTTGCCCATTATGTGCACTTTATTTATGGTCATGTTTCCGTATGGTCATACACTTCACTCGTCCTCGTTGCTTCCACAAATCACTTTCTCCCTCTTCAACTACTAAAGTTCCGCAGAACACTTCCACTCACAAATCCCACACAAAGCTCCACACAAAACCGCAGCCAAACCCACCAAGGACAAGAATGTACAGCCGCTCCCTGCAACGTTCTCTTGCCCTTGCAGCATGCGTTACGGTCAGCGGCGAGTTTGCCGCCCGCGTGCACCGCCAGCAACAACAGCAACAGGAGGAAAGCGACCATCCCTACCACCTTCAACATCACGTTCTCCTCCACCTCCCTTCCTCCACCGCCTCCTCCTTGTCCACCACCGCCTCCGCCCCATCGCTCGCCTCCTTTTTTCTTTCCTCTCCGTCGCCTGCCTTTTGCTCCGCTACCGCGATCCCGGAATACCATCAAGTCCCCCTCCCCCCTACGGATGCCAGCGACACGCAAGCCGTGATTTCCCGTATGAGAAAGTATCTGGCTGCCCCCTCGCTCGATGACGTCGGGAAGTTCAAGAAAGAGAAGGCTGGGGTAAAGATTTACACGGTCAAGGAAGGATCGATCCCGGATCCTGGGGAGGGAGGGACGAAGACTGGCCTGCCTGTGGCGAGGATTGGGGAGGCGGTTATCAAGGCGCCGTTAGACCAGGTGAAACGGGCGGGAGGCTGGAATGAACGGAGGGCGCTACAGAAAAAGTCTCATCTATATAATCCACTACCCTCTTCCCTCCTTTGATTTGCACCCTTTCTTCCAGGTGGCCACGCTATGGTGGGTGTTCAATGGCCGCATTCTTTGGGACAAGGCGAATACTCTTGCTTCGGAGGTGGTGGAGGAGTATGGGAAGAACTGCCGTCTGGTCTACATCAAGGGGGCTCCGAAGCCGATGATTAGCTCGCGGGACTTTGTGTTTGTCAGCCACAAGTAAGGAGGGGAGGGAGGAGAGGGAGGGAAGGAGGGAAGGAGGGAGGGAATGAGTGAGAGAGAGGACGACGGTCCTGTGTCCGATGGTCGCCTTACGAGAATGTGTGATTGTGCCATGAAGTGGCTCCCTCCCTCCTCTCCTCTCCTCCAGCAGTCCCTTCTTCCCTCCCTCCTTCCCTCCCTCCTTCCCTCCCTCCGTTCCTGAACCAGAAGTTGGGATCTTGTCTAGTGCTGCTTCTCTCTCTCGGACTCACATCTGCTTCTCTCCCTCTGTCCGTCCCTCCCTCCGTCCCTCCCTCCCTTCCACCCTCAGGATCCCTGCCAGTGACGTGGGTGGGCGTGTGGGCTCCCAGGCCTTCCTACAGACCAACGCTGCCACGGCCCTCCCTGAGAACAGCGGCGCCGTGCGCGGGAACATCAACAGTGTGGTGCTCCTGGATAGCCTGGATGCTTATACCACCCGCGTGCGGTATGTGTGTGAGATTGGGCCTAATGGCTGGCTGCCCAACTTGGTGAGAAGGGAGGAGGGAAGGGAGGGAGGGAGGGAGGGAGGGTTGAGTGTGGAAGGTGGACTTGAAGGAGGGGAGGCAGGTAGCGATAAAGGGGGAGGGGAAGGAGGACGAGTCGATTGATTCATATTTATATTCTTTCTCCTTCTCCCTCTTGATCTCTCTGTCGGCGTTTCTCGTTCTCTCTCTCTCTCTCTCTCTCTCTCTCTCTTTTTCTCTCACCCAACCACCCACATCCTACCCATATAATATATCGTATATCGCAAACCCATGTACATCCACCTCCACCTCCACCCGCACCCCTATCCACATACACCTACACATATACCCTTACTCCCATCTATTAACCCACTCACACAGGCGGTGGAGGCCGCGGCGGACGACTTGCCAGGTGTGCTGGGTGTGATGAAGGCGCACTTGGAGTCAGCGGCAGCCTCAGGTGAGTGAGCCGAGGTGGGAGGGAGGGATGGAAGGAATAAGAGAAGAAGGAATAATAAAAGCGGAGCAGGGGCACACACGGAGATGGAAGGAAAGGGAGGGGAGGGTAAGATGGCATTAAAATATAGGAGGAAAATATGATATGCCGCATGTCTCTGTCTGCGTTCTTCCCCTAATGTATCCATCTCTTTTCCCGTCTCTGTTCTCCCATCTCATTCTGTACTCTTCCCTCCCCTCCCCCCTCTTGTTCCCTTCCTCACAAGCTTAGAGGATCCCGAGGCACTGGCCCGACGGAGGGAGAGCATGGCAAGGTCTGACCTCGCGGTACGTGCATTCCTTCCCTCCTTTCCCCTTTCTCCCTTTCTCCCTTCCTCGATCGCCTTGCCCATGCATAATCCCCGCTATTCTTACCCTCCCTTACCCTTCCTCTTTCCACCCTCCCCCCCTTCGCTCAGCATCCTCTCCTCGTCGACAGCGTCACGGCCAGCAGGGAGGATTTACTCGCCTTACGCACCCTTCTCCGTGCCAAATTAGAAGAAGCCAAACGGGACGAAAAGAAAATGAAATTGGACTTGGGAGACTTAAGAAAGAAGATTCAGGGAGATTTGAAGAAGGTGGAGGCACGCCTTAGGACCGCGTGAGGAGAATGGAGGGAGGGGAGGAGGGAGGAAATGAAGAAGGAGGGAGGGAGGGAGAGAGGGATGGGAGGGTGTATCATTTTGATTTTGGCGTGAGAGGACACACACACTTTTGAGAGATGTTTCGATATAAACCAGCGAACACTTTTGAGAGATGTTTCGATATAAACCAGCGAACGATACATCAATTTTGATGTGCGTTGGAAATGAGGGGAGAACCACGAAAGGAGGAAGGAAATGAAAGACAGAAAGGCAGAGTTAGAGAGGGGAGACAGTGCAATGAAGTGCCCCCCCCCCCGGATAAAATTTGCCACTTGGACGATGACGACATCTAGTCTGACTCATGTTTTCGTTGCTGCTTATTTTTCTCGCAATTTGCTAGCTGGAGGAGAAAAAGAAGGAATCAAATCAAAGGAAGACCAACACGTTTGAATGGTGGGGGGAGGCCACGGGTCGAGTTCGATGGAGAATCTCATGAGTCCGTGACCCCCGATTGAGGACAAATTAACAAGAGGTCTTACTGTTGATCCTACTAGCTATGCAAAAACGACATTTTGGCATCTCAGGCAATCGAGGAGGGCTTTTCGTGGCGGCTAACAGAGAGGTTCAACACGCCAACCCCCTGCTCATGCCCTTTTAGCCAGGGTGAAGAAATAAAGCATGGTAGCAGATTTGCTGTCAATACATATGATTTGGACGATCGGAGGTAAAAGATAGGAGGCCCCAAAAAGGGGGGCCAGGGGTGGAGGTTTGGGTTAGAGGGAGATTTTGCCAGGGGAAGCATACTGCCATTTTTTGTGCTTTCTGGCGACACACCTTTGGCCCCCCTACTCTCAATTTGAAAAACCAAAATTTTCATTTGTCGTTGACGGCTTCTGACACCTTTGATACCACTCATTCACTTCATAAACTCACCCAACCACCCACACACGCACACCTACACGGAAAAATTTCGCAGGGCTTCGTGCCCGTCGCCCTTCTTCCTTGTCTTCTTTCCCGCCTGACTCTGCACGCCCTTATCATGTCGTCTTTCGCCTCCCGTCTCCTCAGCATAACGAAGCCTATCTTGACGGGCGTGGCTGCTGTGGGCACCACAGCGACGGTGTGGACTTACACATCGTCCTCTTCAATGATTGTGGCGGATGGTGGGGAAAGGAAAAAGGAGGAGCTGCGGCGTCAGGAGACTAAAAGGAGCTACGTTCTTACATCGCCTCGCGGCTTGATGTGCGTCCCCTCGTCTATCGGAGCCACGCAGAGCAGCAGCGGAAAGACCCACCACCACTACCACCACCACCAGCAGCAGCAGCAGCAGCAGCAGCAGCAGCAAAAGCAATATGACAGTGTCAGCACGGTCGTGACCTTGCCTTTGGTGATGGCCTCGTCATCGAGCGTCGGGCCCGCAAGGAAGTTGTTCAAGCAGCGCACTTATGTTCTGACGTCACCAAGGGGCATTAGAACCTTGTCATCCCCATCTGCCTCCCCCTAACTTCTTTTTTTCCCTCTTCCTCTTTGTGATCGAAGCCGGTATAGTGCGAGGAGGCAAGGATGGAGGGAGGAGAGAAGGAGTGGAGGGGTCGAATGGCATAGGGGCGGGTGCATAGGGGATAATGGAGTGAGGGAACAAGGCAATAAATCAGCCATATACTCACACTTCCTTTAAGAATTTTCTTTCGCTTCTTTATTTTGTGTATTAATTGCATTCATACACAGAAATATATGCAGATTTAGCAACGAACAAAGATCAGGAAAAAGCGGAGGGAACACTTGTCTCTATCGCCGGCCAAGTGTTTCGCAAGGTGTTATGGAGGAAAGTACGATGTCTGTTCATTGCAATTATGTACATTCCTACACGAAATTGTAAACGCAGCCATCAGCTAAAAATATCAGGGTGGAGAGACTAGACTGCAGACAGTTGAAAAGTACAAAAAAAAGAGTAAAAAGTAAATCATAAAGGTATGTTGAAAACAAGGAGAGAAAGGCGGGCGAGGTGTCAGAGATTTATTTTGGATTTTTTGGGGTTTCTGTTCCTTAAACAACTCCAGAAAGGGCATTGAACGACCGACTGAGTGGGTGTCCAGTGCTTGCTGTTTGCTGCCGTAGCGGCTGTAAGGGCTCTTGACACCAAAGTATTGACCATCTGTGCGCACGACCTCACTTACACGAATTTGAGACTGGGCACGGTAGGCATCATCAAAAAGAGAATACCACAAAGCAACAGCATCTTTTTCACACGCTCTTGTATAAATGTTCCAGTGCCAAAGTCGTGTATTTACCTCAAAGCTTTTGGGAACGTATTTTTCCAGCAAACATCGCAGTTCGCTGACCCAACCGAACAGTCTAGCTCCACGTCTTGTACACGTCCAATTGCCTATTTCCTGACACTAAATCCAGACGCATCCTCTACCCGGACACACAGAACACTTAATACTCAAATGCTGCAGATAGGCAGCTCCTCCTATTTCCTTGCCTGCCTACTACTACTGCTAGCTACGCACTGCTCCAACACTCACGCCTTCCTCCTCTCCTACCCATCGTCAAGCACCACCGCGGTACCGCGCGCACAAACAACCACTAGTAATATTATTGCGAACAGAATGTCCGCTTCTTCCTCTCCTTCATCTTCAAATGTGGAAGGAATGCAGCAAGTGCTCTTTGTCGAGGTAAGGATGAGGCTTCGGCATAGCAGCTTTATTTCGTGACGCCCAAAATGACTTGAGGGAGAGCCTTCGCCGCAGTACTATGCATGAGGCGTGACATACAAGTGCTTGAACATGCATGAATAAAGGTATAGATGGTTTGATAGGGTATATATATCTTAGTTATGGTGTAAATGCAGGTGGCAGGATTTACAAGGCAGTGCAAAGCATGCTGTAATCAGAATCACACCTCAAAGTTCTCCTCTCGTCCCTCTCCCCCCTACATTCCCATCACTGCCTACCGGAACAACACACACATGCCTTATACATCCAATTACCGTCTCTCCAGGTTGGTTTCGGCAGCGACCAGCACGGACAAGACGCCACCAAGGCAGCTATTAAAGCCTGTCGCAGCGCCATTGAGTGGAACTCCCTCCCTTCCATAAATCAGATCGTCCCTGGAGGTTACGATGGCATGAAAGTACGTTGATTATCTGGTTGGTGTGATGATTTCGAAATTCGGCTCTAACCCCGTCCTAACTCACATTCCGTCTATGTTTTGTGCACGCCTCCGTATACTTAAATCGTGAATCCGTCTAATAACCTTTTGACGTCTGCTCTCCCCTCCCTCACTCAGTCGCTCTTAACTCTATTCCTCCTACCGTGCGTTTTTTGCAGTCCTCATTGAGTCGACCTTGTTTGAATAAACACCAGATCTTTGGGATTAGCAAGTCTATATTGACAACCGATGGCAGATTATGTGACTCTCATTATCTTATCTAACTCTTCTCAGCCATCTCTTCGCCTCTTTCCCTCCCTTACTCCCTTTCCTTCCCTTTTTACCCTTCCAATCAAACTTCCTCTCCTCTTTTCTTTCCTTCCCGAGGTGCGAGTCCAACTCGCCGTCCCCGTCGACGCCAAAGACATTGACACCGAGGCCGTGAAAAAAGTTTTCCCGTACGGTCAACTATTGCCGATTGAGATTCAGCGGGGAGGGATGCGGGCTTCGAGCGGCATTGCGCTGCCGGCCATGGGGGATAAGAACGACGATTGGATCATTGCCGTTGCAGCTGTAACGGTGGGATGGTAGGGAGGGAGGGAGGAAGGGTGGGAGATGGATGAGGAGGTGGCTGAGTAGGGAGAAAGCTACAAATGTAAGACCCTCATGTAGGGAGGGAGAGAGGTAGAAAGGGTGGGAATGCAAACGCAAGGAAAATAGTCACAAACCAGATGATTCAAATCAAGAGTTAACGTCCTTGCTGGGCCAAGCAATGCCACCATGGACAGGTGGATGTCTTTCGAGCAGGGCGCACCTAGGGCGCGTTTTGCTTCCAACAGGCCTAGACACGCAGAGTCCCATGGCGAGGTCAGCATGCGTTCTTAGCCCCCTTATTCCAAGGGGATGCATGGACGTTGTGTTGTCGGGTACCTGTTGATATTGAAACCTGCCGGAAACCCTGCTGCTGCTGCTGCGTCAGGCAGCCCCTTCTTCCCCACGCCAATCTTAATTGTCCACCATTTTTGTCGTTCCTTTCATCCTTTCGTTTGTCTAATGGGGCAAAGTGAAAGATAAATTACATCACGAAAGAACCACGAGAAGTAATTACAGAGTCCCCCTCTGATATCACTTGGCGAGCGCAATGATCATTTGGATAGATCTATTTCATTAAAGTATATATGTTTCTATGCCTTGGCTTTCTCACTTTCTTCTATAAGCTTCATTTCTTCGCACTTCCTAATATCTCTGTGACCTTCTCTATACATCGTATATCCCTTCCCTCCCTCCCTCTCTCCCTCCCTCCCTCCCTCCTTATGCCGCCAACCCAAGGCTCCTCTCCATCTCTGCCAGTATTTCTGGCGTGATCCCACTGCCCCCACACACCACCACCACCACCGGCTTTCCCCCCTTGGCGTCTGACAGGGCCTTCAGTCTCTCCCTGCCCCTCTTCGAATACACCAACGCCAGCGCCGCGCCACACGCCGGCTCAACCAAAAGCCGATGGTCTTGCAGAAATCTCCTACAAGCATGTACCGCGTCCTTATCACTAACCACCTCGCTCAAGATAACCCTCTCCCCACTCCCCACCCCTCCTTCTCTCCCTCCCTCCCTCCCTCCCTCCCTCCCTCCCTTCAACGCGTATGCGAGTGCCTGCGGAGTCACCTCCAAGGCCCCCAGGGAGGTAGCCAGAGACGAAATCCCTTCCAACCTCACCACCTTCCCTGCCGCCATCCCGGCCGCAAACGACGCAGCGCCCTCCGTCTCTGCTCCTACCACCCCTACGTCCGCCCAGCCCTCCCTCCCGTCCTCCCCCTTCTCATACCTGCTGAGTCCTTCAAAAATGCCACACAACAACCCGCCTCCCCCCACACTCGCCACGATGGCGGCCGGTTTCTCGATTCCACTTTCCACTAACTCATCCACCAGAGAACTGTGTCCCTGCCACAAGAGAGGGTGGTCGTACGGCGGAATGTACGCCGCCTGCCCTCCCTCCCCGTCTTCCCCCCCCTCCCTCCCTCCCTTCTCCACCAGCCACCGTGCCCGGGCATCGGCCTCATTCCAATTGTTCCCAAATACCTCCACTTCCGCGCCTTGAGCCCTAATTTTCTCCAGCATTAAAGGCTTGGTCGTCGTGGGGACAATCACCCTCACTGGGAGATTCAAGATACGCCCACACAATGCGGCGCTCAAGCCAGCGTTCCCCCCCGAGGAGGAAATAAGGCGACGCGCACCTTGCTGCTGGAGAGAGGCGCAGAGCGTAGCCATACCTCGGTCTTTAAAGGAGCCGGAAGGTTGTAAGACGTCAAGCTTTAGGTATATGGGGGGAGACTGCGAGGGAGGGAGGGGGGGTGGGAGGGAGGGAGGGAGGGGGAAGTGAGTGCGTTGGAAAGAGATCGGGATGGAGAAATCACAAGACGAAATACAGGATGGACAGATGATGTGTGGATGCCTCAATGTGTATAAGGGACGTACATTTTCGAGGCTAGACATAGAGAAGGAATAGATCAAAGGTGACTTGATCCGCATGGCCTCCCCGCCTGGTCCTCCCGTAATGGCCGCCGCCACTGCCGTCGCGGTCACGGCGTTGATAGTCGGGTCTGCAGTGACAGCAGCGGGGGCAGGGGTGATAGTGGTGGACGAAAAAGAGGACGCAAGCCCTCGACTAGCGGTTTGACTGGTGGTGCCTACCGTCAGGGCAACTGAGGCGGTACCCATCATTTTGAGGAACCCGGTAAGAAGGACCATGGCTGGTGCTCCTGATAATGCTACTGCTCCTGCCGTCTTGTGACAATAAAGGAATGACGAAGGGATCCACTGGCACAGACCCACCCCTGTGTTTGTGTACGCATTGAGTTTCAGTATCCGGGCGTGAGAGTTAGTGCGGCTGAAGAAATGGGGTGGGGAGGTCGGACGGGGTAGGTTCAATAAATAAAACAAAAGTATGCAAACCCCGAAGCCGATTGAACTAGGCAAGTAGGTGATCACTCACACGATGGTTTTGTCCTGAAAGGTATTGTCGATATGCTGCCGCCTCAAAACGCGTGGTTTTGGGTTCCACCGGCGACAGCGACGACCGACGACTCCCTGTATCATCACGCGAGTGCAGTACTTCTTCTCGCTCTTCCTTTCCTGCACATTTGCTAGGACACCAAGGCATCAACCCCGACAATCCACGAAGCGTACCGCAGCCACTTTACTCCCCAGCGTCGTGGCGGCTCACAACTCTGGCACGGACAGCGTCGCGGGTATCGCAAATGATGGCGGGAAAGGCACATGTATATCCTTTCTTCCTTTTGTTCTGTGTGTGGTTGACCTTGAAGCCAGCCTGCTCTCGCATTCTTAATCATTCCTCCGCATCGACACCCCGCACGCAAAGACAGAGACTTCCTGATCTCTGACCTAGCGGCAACAACAGAGCGTCGCAGACAGCCAACCATGAAGCTCTCGCCCTCCTCCCTCGTCCTCTCCCTCCTCCCCCTGGCCCAGGCCTTCCTCCCCCCCACCCTCCCCTCGACCTCTACGCTGCGGACGACTTGGGCCCCCGCGCCGTTGTCCATGTCCTCCCTGCTTTTGGACGAAAATGCCGTGGCCGACCGGATCAAGGACGGTCTCCTCATACGTCACATGCCCGAGGTACGGAGGGAGGGGAAAAGAAGGGAGGAAAGAAAGAGAGGAGGTCGCTGCTCCCGGAGCAAGGCGTGCATCTTTGTCATGACAGCGAAGGGTAATTGCACCGGAATGAGGCATAAGAGAAACTGATATTTCTGCAACTGTTGCCGCTCTCTCGTACTCATAATATATACGGATGTCCACCTTTTCCTGATTGTCTTACCCTTCTCCGCTTTCGAGATGTGTACGCATATCATGAGAGCATGCTTTGCGTCGCATCTCCCCCCGACATATCTTTAATTATCTCATTACCCCCGTAGAATAAATGAAATTCTTCAGTCGTTGGTAAGCCATCTTGCTGTCATGCAGCGCAGCGCGAGTGTAAAAAATCACCCCCACCTCGGTCCGTCTGCTCCTTTTCGAATGTACAGCTACACATCAGAGAAACAGAAACTCTGCATCTCTCCCACTATATACCTGATAAGCGCACGGCTTTATAACCATGCCGTGTGGTCAACTGCTCGGTGGGGACATTTAAACTATGTATTTTCGTAATAAGTAGTGATAAGTCTCATTAAAATCCTACCTATGTAATCAATCAAATAACTAATTTACTAATTCGACCCATCAATTTGTTTTCTAATCCGCAATTCATCACCCGTCGATTAACGTAAGCATACATTCATCTATCCCCTTCCCCACATATCGATGCAGGACGTGTACCGCGTGCTCAAATCCTGGGACCGGATGGTGGAAAATGTGCCCTTCGAGGACAAGGAGACGCAGCGATTCGCCACCTCTTATATCGACGGCCTCGAGGCCAAGCCCTGGCACGATGTCTCCAAGTGAGTGATTATATGACCCGTGGCCGTCTTTTCCCCTCCCTCTTCTCTCCACTTTTCTGGCTTGCTTGTCCTTTCCCTGCTCCTTTTAACACTCTTCCCTTCCGTTTCCTTTTCCTTGCACACGCGCTTCTCTCTAGGTTCCCGTGGCTGCAGAAACTGGAGGAGAACGCCGCAGTAGTCCAGCAGGAGCTGAAAGAGGCCCTTCAGATGGGCGAGATGTTAGAAAAAACGGGCAATAACGTCTGGATCGGTGCACTGACGAGTGAAGGGGCTGCCTATGGCCCCGACTGGAAGACACTTGTGCTGCAGGTAGGTCCTCTCCCTCCTTCCCTTCTACCATCCCATCCTCTCTCTTTCACGTCCTGCATGCTCGAAAGCATGCCTGTTTCTCTGTTGACTGGACGGAGACGGAGAACAGAGAGCACTCACCCTTGATCCCTCCTTCCTTCCCTCCCTCCTTAGGACCGTGCCTGGGACGACACCAACTGCCGCATTTTCCCAAGGACTGTACAACTGCTGCGTGACATTGGAGCGCCCACCGTGGAGGTTTTCTTCGCCAAGCAAAAGGGAAAGACGGGCATCCAACCGCACTCGGATGGGTGTAATTTTGTCTTGACGGCGCATTTGGGTTTGGACGTGCCCGAGGGAGAATGCTGGATCAAGGTAGGGGGTGAGAAAAAGGAGTGGAAAAACGGCAAGGCCCTGGCATTTGACACGCACTATTTCCACGAGACGGGGAACGAGAGCGAGAAAGATCGGTACGTTCTTCTTATGCGGTTCTGGCACCCGGGTGTCAGCCCCAAGGAGAGGGAGGCGTTGCAGTATGTGTTTGATGCTTTGGATGGCCCGCAGGCACAGACGGACATGGACTTCGAGTACTTGAGTGGCTTGGCGGATGCCCAGCTGGCGAGTCGAAGGGTGGAGGAGCTGGAGGAGGATGAGTAGGCGGGTCGAGGGGGAGGGAGGGGAAGGGGGGGGAGGAGGGGGGTGGGAAAGAAGAAGTGCATTATGTGAATGAGGTGTGAGTGCTAGTATGGCTTTGCGATTGATTGATTTTTGTGATGATTCGGTGAAGAGAAGGCTGCTGTGCGAGAGGGAAGGAGGAAAGGATCGGAGAGAGGGGGGATTCGGAGGCAGGACCAGCTACATGGATGAAACCTACAGAATGAAAAGGGGAATGAAAAGAAGAAGAGAACGTGATAACACCCTTACAGGCACACACACACACATACACACATCCAAGGCCACGTGATACCATCTCCCTTCCTTCCTCCCTCTCTTTCGCTTTCTCCTGTCTTTTAGCACCAGCCTCGTTTTTCCGGTTTCAAATTCTTCTTTTTTTAAACCCCCCTCTCTCTCCACATGAACCCTCTTCTTTCAGACCCTCCAGCCATTATACACGCCTCCTTTATGCTGTCAATCATAGTCCGCTCGAGACTCCCTCTTTCCCCCCTTCCCCTCTTCCTCCATCCTCCTCGCTAGCCGTTTCAACCGCGCAATCTCTTCCCCGTACAACGCCAGCCCCTTCCTCGCCTCCGCCACCTCCCTCTCCAACTCCCTCTCCCTCCCTCCCTCCGTCCCTTCCTCCCTCCCTCCTTCCCCCCGTGCCTGCTGCACCTCCCGCATCAACGCCTGGAGCAGCTGGTTCTTACGCGCGCTCTCCCTCCCTGCCTCCCTCCACCGTACCTCCCACCCATTCATCTCTTCTTTCCACCTATTCACACAGAGCTCATCTTGGTGCCGTTGTTGTTTCAATTCCTCGATTTTAAATTTTTGAATTTTGATTTCTTGTTTGGCCAGGATGAGCAACCGTTGCTTCTCCCGCAGCCGCTGCTCGAGGGCAGTGTATTGAGCGGCAGAAGGAACCTGGGAAAGAAAAGGAGGGAGGGAGGGAAGGAGGGAGGGAGGCAACAATGAGTGGGCGCATAGGACAGGATACTGGTTCAATCACCGCACGTTAATAATAGAAAGGAAGGGAGGGAGGGAGGGAAGGAGGGTGGGACTGACCTTTGCTTGGAGCCGCTCTACTACATTGCACAGGCGCGACGTCCCCTTCGCTGCTGCTCCTCCTCCTCCTCCCCCCCTTCCTCCTGCTCCTCGTCCTCTCCCACGTTCTTCTTTGGCCCCCGGAAAATAGTGGAGACGCACCGAGGAGGATGAGGAGGAGGGAGGGAGGGAGGGAGAGCCATGCTGTAGTGCATTCTGAAGGGTGCGTGCTGCCAACTCTCGCCTACGAATGAAGTAAAAGAAGGAATTACAGGACACTGAGGATTAATGGTCACTCCTCGCCCCCCTTCCTCCCTTTCTCCCACCCTCGCTACTTACCGAAGCCCCTCACTCCTCTCCCTCTCCTTCTCCAGCTCCAGCAGCAGCCCCTGCACTTCCTCCTCCTCCAAGCCCACCTCATGCCGCAACTGATTGATCTCTCTCTGTGCCTCTTCACGGGCTGCCTCCAGTCGAACGAGGGCCCTGGCAAGTGAGGGAGGGAGGGAAGGAGGGATGGAGGAGTGAGTGGGCGACTTTCTCCATGCCTTACGTGATCCTTGCTTGATTAAGGGAAGAAGGGAGGGAAGAAGGGAGGGAGGAAGGACCGTATCAACCTACCTCCGGGTATCTTCCGCTGTTTCCTCGACCGAATTCGCCAACCTTCTCTCCCCTTCCTCCTCCTCCTCCTCCTCCTTCCCCCTCTCTCTTTCCCCTCCTCCTCCCCCTTCTCCTTCCCGTCCTCCTCCCCCTCCTCCTTCCCGTCCTCCTTCTCGTCCTCCCACCAATTCCTCCACCCTTTGTCCCATTAGCGATGACGGCTCCTCTTTCCCACCCCCCCCTTCCTCCACTCTTCCTTCCTTCCTTCCCTCCTCCCTCGTGTGCTGCTGCTGCAGCAAAATTGACAGCAAGTGTTTTTGTTCTCGAGCCCAAGATGCCCTTTCTTCCTCCCACTGAGCAAGAAGGGAATTGCGATGCTCATCGGCCTGAAGGAGGGAGGGAGGAAGGGAGGAAGGGAGGGAGGGAGAGAGGGAGAAAATGGGTGTCCGAGCACAGTAGAAGATGGGCAAGGGGATGGGATGGAGGGAGGAAGGGAGGGAGGGAGGGGTGGTACCTCAAGGCATACTTTCTGCACCTGCTGCTTTAGCTCTTCAAGGCTCTTCCTCATGCATTCCCTCTCCTCTTTCTCTTTCTCCTCCTTCTCATCCTTCCCTGCATCCTTCCACCTCCCCACCCCCCCTTTCCTTCTCACGTCCTCTCGCTCCTCCCCCTCCTCCTCCTCTCGGATCTTTTTCAGTCTTCTACTCAACTGCTGCCGCTCCTGCTGCTGCTGCTGCTGTTGCCCCCTTCTCCTTTCTTTCCTCCTCTTCCGCGTTCTCTCGTTTTCCTCTTCTGACGAAGAGCAGGAGCCCGAAAACGACGACGATGGCGACGAGGAGGAGGAAGAAGAAGGGGAGGAGGAGGAGGAAGGGGAGGATGAAGAAGCTTCATTCTCTTTCCTCCACTCCTTGTCCCGCGTGTACGTGTCACTGAGCGCAAGCAGGCTCTTCTTTTCCCCCCTCCTCCGCTGCCCCCCTCCTTTCCCCTTCTCCTTGCTCTTTTTCTTCTTCCTCTCCTTCTGATTTTCCCTTCCTTCCCCTGTTGTCTCATTTTCCTCTTCAACCGTTTTCTTCTGGTGCCCAGAGGCCTCCGTCCCTCCCTCCAGCCCTGCCGCTTCCGGCTGACGGTGTATGGGAGAGATCGACGAAGGAGGAGGGGGAGGGGGAGGAGGGGATGGAGGGGCGTGGAGCTGGAGAGCTTCGAGGGAGTGAAGGAGGACCGCCACCTCCCTCTCCTTCGTTTGCAAGGCCTCCTTCAACGCCTCCACTCCCTCGCCCCGTGCCTCCTCCCTCCCTCCTTCCCTCCCTCCTCTTCTTCTCCCGTTTTTTGTTTTCCCCTTCCCCTTTGCTTGTCCCAGCCCACCTTCCCTGCCTCCCCCCTGCCCTCCCTCCCCCTCCATTTCCATCAGCCTGCTTTGTGTCCTGAGCAATTGTTGCGCCAACTTCGATAAGCTCGCTTCTTGGGCATGGACCAAGGAATCCGTCTCTCCATATTCATAATTGTACACCTCAGTGACTCCATCA
This sequence comes from Nannochloropsis oceanica, assembly GCA_004519485.1. Taxonomy (NCBI): domain Eukaryota; class Eustigmatophyceae; order Eustigmatales; family Monodopsidaceae; genus Nannochloropsis; species Nannochloropsis oceanica. The sequence goes on along the minus strand of CP038112.1, from coordinate 584,009 downwards.
TCCCGTCCTCCTTCCGGCCCTCCCTCTCTCCCGCCCTTGAGCCCTTCCTCCCTCTCCCGATGCCTGCTGGCTGTCCTTTGCAATTTGTCAGATAACCCCGGCACGCTGGCTTCCTGCGCGTGGACCCACGAGTCTAATCCCTTCACATTTCTTCCCTCTTGCCCTTCCTCTCTTCCCCCCTTTCTTTTCATTCTTCTTCGCTGTCGGTCTCCAGACGCGTTCATGAGATCGCTCTGATTTGCTCGCGGGGACAGGGGACTGGAATTGTTGTCGGGGGGCTGATGGTTACTGTGATGGAGAGGAGGAGGTAGGGAGGAGGAGGGCGTGAAGGAGGAGGAGGTGGAGGAGGAGGGCGAGGCGAAGTGCGGGTTGAGGAGGAGAGCGTATCGCTGCGGCTGCTGCTGGTGCTGATTCTGGTGCTGTTGCGGGGGGGGTTGATGGTGCTGCTGCTGATAAAGGGGTTGGTGTTGTTGGTACTGCCGCTCCTCCTCCTTCTCCTCCTCCAACCCTTCCTCCCATTGGCGCTGCTGCTGCCGCGGCTTGTCTTGTCGTTGTCGAGGGGGGAACGAGGACATCGAGGACAACGGCCCTGTGAAAGGAGTAAGAGCGGGGGGCGTGAGTGGGGTGAATAAAATTGTGTTTATGGTTTTGAAAAGAAGAATGAGGAGCAGCCAAGTTGTGTAGGATGGCACATTTGCCCACGCTCGTATGGCCTTCTTCCACACCTGCGTCCCCTCACAATATACCCCCTGTCAACTTTCATTTTGGGCATCGAGGCAACGCACGTATATCGCCTTGGGCGATGAGCAGTGCTGCTGATGGGAGAAGCACCCTCCCGAGAGAGCTGGACCGAGCGGCTGCGAAGCAATGTGGTGGTGGTGATGAAAACGCGCGCTCCTTCCACTTCTGTGCTCGTGACCGAGGAATATGCGTACGCTCACGTCTCGGTAGGCCTCTTAAGGGGTCGCGTGTGCATGCCAGTAGAACGCCCCGGCCCCGGTTACGCGTTATCGTCGCTTTTATTAGCCTCCCCTCCCCTGTGCCCGTGCCTAGGTTCTTCTCTCCTTCGCTGGGATACTCTCTTAAGTTGGACACCTGCAAACACTAACCACAACCCTCCCCCCCCCCTTCACCGCACGCTAAACAACGACAGTACACACTAGGAAGACAAAACAGAAAATCATGGCCAAGGAGCAAGAGCCCAAGGTGGTGGAGGAGAGCGAAGAGGAGGAGGAGGAGGAGTCGGAGGAGGGCTCCGATGAGGAAGAAGAGGCAGGTGGCAAGGGTGGCAAGCAAAGCCGCAGCGAGAAGAAGAGCCGAAAGGCCGTCCAGAAGCTGGTACGTCGTGAATGGAGAGAGGGAAAGGGGAAATTAAATGCGGAGTGCTTGGGTGTTCAAGAGAGGCGGAGATGGGGATTCAGGAGGTCTGAGGGGCAGAGAGAAGGGGAAAGGACATGTACCTTGCGTGGATTTTGTCCTTCCTTTGAGGTAGAGATGTTTGGTGGTTGACCTGCCTAGCCCTCCTCCTATTCATCACATATTTCGTGTCTCGTATCTGCATGTTGTCTAGCTCGGTCGTACCAAATTTCGCCTTCCATTCACGCTCCCTCCCTTTCTCCCTTTCCTCCCTCCCTTTCTTCCCTCCCTCCCTTCATACCCTCCCTTGTACATCAGGGCATGAAACCAGTCCCTGGCATTGCCCGCGTCACGGTCAAGAAGAGCAAGAACATCTTGTTCGTCATCGGTCAGCCTGACGTCTTTAAGTCCCCTGTCTCAGACACTTACATCGTGTTTGGTGAGGCCAAGCTCGAGGACCTGGGAGCTCAGGCCCAAAGCGCTGCGGCCGCGCAGTTCTCCCGTGAGCCCATGTCTATGCCTCAGGGTGCAATGGCGGCGGCGGCAGCTGCTGCTGGGGGTGGAGGGGGGATCCCCTCGGGCGTAGTAGAGGAGGAAGGGGATGTAGACGAAACGGGGGTGGAAGCCAAGGATATTGAGCTGGTCATGAGCCAAGCTGGGTGCTCGCGGGCGAGGGCTGTAGGGGCATTGAAGAAGAACGAGGGGGATATCGTCAATGCCATCATGGAGCTGACAATTTAAGACGAATGTGAACCCGGCGAGCGCGAGGAGGATGGGGGGAGGGAGGGGGAGGGAGAGTTAGGGAGAGCAAAAGAAGGAAACGAGAGCAAAGAAAGGGGTCGGCGATTGATTGCTCTCTTTTCGTTTTGTTGTCTTTGGATGTGCGTGAGCGTTCACTTGATGTGTGCGTGTCCATTCTCTACATGTCGTCTTCTTCCTTCCACTGGCTCTAGCGGTGGTGTTGCCGAGGGCAAGCGTAGCCGGGGAGGGGTCATACATGCGGGCAGATTGCCCGGCCAATTCAGTCCAATTAAATTATAAATCCCTCATTTTTCCTTCTTCCGGCCTTGGGAACGGGTGTCATACTTCGGAATGACGAAAAAGAGGAAGAAGAGAAGAGGAAGCCAGCCGATGCACAGTGAATCAAAGCACCCTCCTTCCGTCCGTCCGCCTCCTCCCCTCCTTCCCTACGCTCCTCCTCGCGCTTCTGCCTCTTTCTACACAGCAGTGCCACTAGAACCGACACGACCCCCCCCCCCTCCCTCTTCCTCCTTCTCTTCCCCCTCTCCGCCCTTGGTTCTCTTGGTCGGCAGCTCTCGCACAGGCGACGACGTCGAGGCCGTGGCAGGTATCCTCTCTTCCTCCTTTCCTCCCTCCAATCCCGCTGTTCCTTCTCCTCCTCCTGTTCCTACTTTTCCACCACCACCGCCACCATCCAAATCTCGTTGAAACCTCGTTTTGGCCGCCCACAAGCCCAACGCGGGAGCCTGAACAAAATACACCTCTTCCTCCTCCCCTCCGCCTCCTTCCCCTCCCTCCTTCCGCATGACATTCACTCCTTGTGTCATAGTGTGAGGGTCATAAAGTTTGATCGCTTCCCTGTAGTCCCTCCATCCATACCCCACACCTTCTACCTCCCCCTGGGTCAGGCCCCCCTCGTCGGGATTAGTGGCGTATGTGATCGTGAAACGGCCTTCGCTGGAGCCGTGAACGAGGTGAGCGACCGCAGAGAGGTTGTGCTGGAGCTCATCATTGGCTTTGAGGAGGGACATCAGCTCCGGCGTGGTCCGATAACCGTACTTGCTAGAGGATGGGGAGAAAGGGAAACAAAAAGGAAGGAAGAGGAAAAGGGAGGGAGGGAGGTATGATTAAATGCACGTAACTCAGTATCGTTTACATGGATGATCGGAAAAGCGATCGGTATTTTAAGGCGCACAAACCCTTTCTTTTTACTCCTCTACCCTCCCACCCTTCCTTCCCCCCTCCCTTGCATTTACCGGATCAACGCGTCAATCGCCTCGTCCTCCCCAAACTTTTTCACCCCCGGCGCCAACACCAACAACTCCCCTCCATCCTCGATGAGCATTCGAGTCCTATAGATAGCCTTATTCCCTAGCCAAGTCGATAGAAACTCCTCCTCATCCAGATAGGCCACGACCTTCTTTACCGGTTTTTCCAACAGTGTAAAATTAACCTGAATCGACAACGCGGCCGCCTTGAAAAAGCACTCGGCATCGTCACCGATGAATAAACCACGAGTCTTTAACTCTCGAGGGTTTTCCAGCGAAGGTCCGATGACGGTGAGGATATACAAGAGGGGGTAAGTCCCAGCCAGGAACTTTTCGGAAGCATGGTTCAACACACGCCGCAACGGATTATCTGCCACCCCCATCATCCTCTCCATCCCATACACCGCCCCAATGAAATGACTCAAATTTATCGCTTCCGCTCCGCCAATCCCCACGAACAAGTTCTTATTGTAATTGGCCATGCCCAGCACTTCGTGTGGCACCACCTGCCCGATGGACAAGACCAGGTCATGCCCTCCCTCTACCATCAGCTTATTCAATTGGGCCGGCCAAGGCTGGTCCAATTTGCCATCGCTTGCGGCCCGTACCATCTCGGCAGGGACATGACCAATGGTAACCACGTCGTTGCGCCAGTCATGCACACGAAACAAACTCTCGGGCACTGCTCCAAACATTCGCTCGCGCTGGTGTCCCGAGACGGGGTCATGCGTCCCCAAGGCAGGAAGGACATCCTTCAAAGCCTCGCCATAGTACTCGTAGGCATGCTGAGTCAGCACTCCTGCCTTGGAATTGAAGCGAGTGAAGTCCGGGGGCACGATGAGGACGTTTTGCTTCGCCCCCAGCTGGTCAAAAACGCTCCGTACGGCCGTGCGCAGGTCCTCGTCGCTCAAGGCTTCGATGGTGCTGCCCCATTCGTAGTAAAGGACCATGGGAGGGGGAAGGACAGCACGCTAGCCTGCGTCTTTTTGGGGGGGTGAGCGTTTCTGCGGGTTGCGTGATGGATGCGCTTTGAGGGACTTTTTCGAAGCAAGGGAATGCGGAGTAAGACATGACGATGGAGCCGTGAGGTTGTTCGCCGGTAGTATCGTTTTCGCGATTTTTACGTGCCAACAGCCACACATGGAAGCCCTATTTAAAAAAGACATAGGATAGAACACTCAAGATGACATGCCATTTCGCGACGGCTTAAATATGATAGCCTCTGATCATAAATACAGGGGAGAAAATGAGTAACCCTTGAGTCCTCGGCCCATCAGATCTTCCCCTCCCAGTTTCAAGCCCTACGCAACCCAATTCTAGCAAAAGCATTCCCTTCATTTGCTTTGGGTGTGACGTCTCAGAAACAAATGAATATCAATACTAATACCGTAAGCTTAGACTGACAAGTCGATGACACAAGGGCGCGTAAGGTGCTCAAGTTGTCTTGCCTTTGCTCGAACGTCTCATATTTGTGCAAAAATTGCTAAGCCTCCTCATGGCGGCCACCAAGGCGTGTTCTTCATTATTGACTTTGCTCTACTTCTCCCTTGTGCGACGGGCTTGCCGTATAAGGGTCATCATCTCTTGGCGTGTGCGTACAAAATGGGCTTGCTGCTCTTCCAACAAAGCCAGGTACGCCAGCCAAATTTCCCGTCGACTTGCTTCTTTCAAATTGCTGGTGGATGATGGGAAATTCAGCAGTGTTGGACAGACTAAGTATGGTGGAGGGAGTATTTCTTGTCCCGTTTGCGCTGCGGCGTCGATGTCTGTGAGCTGGCATTGCGTGCTTTGGTCACTCGTTTGTACGATTCGAGAAGTAAATTGCGTGCCTTGGTCACTCATTTCTACGACTCGAGTGGTTGATGATGCAGCCAATGAGGAGGAAATTATTTTAGACAGCGATGACGGAGTTGAAGGTGATGTACCTGTGACTGCAAATCCCGCGACTGCTTGTGCTTCCTCCTCTGTGTGACCGTCTGCTAACACAAGGACGGCGCCCAAGTCGTCAATGGTCAAACATCGCCGAGATATATCGTTGTTATTCCGCTGCTGTTGTTCTTTGTTACTGTTGAGATGGTCTAATCGGGTCGAAGCGTTGCTGTCTTCATCCTTGTCTTTCTCCTCATTATCCTCGTTCTCACCCTCGTTATCTTCGTCCTCGTCCCCCTTTGCCAAAATCCCGGCATTCCTGCTGCTGTCGCTGGTCACACTGCTGCCGCTGCTGCTGCTGCTGCTGCTGCTGCTGCTGCTGCTGCTGCTGCTGCTGCTACTACTGCTACTGCTGCTGCTGCTGCTGCTGCTGCCGCTGCTACTACTGCTACTGGCAATTGAGATAGGACCCGGCTTCTTCTTGACATAGGCTCCTGCTAAAGGCGACTGCAAAAGAGCATTAGAGACGCTGGATGTCTTGCAATTAATGCCACCTGCGAAGATTATGTCCTGGTCGTCGTCGTCGCCCTCGTCGTCCGAGCTAATGTCGAAGTCGTAAGGGTTTGTAGCCTTGGCATTCTCAGGACTACTGAGCAGAAAAGCCATAGCTCTGTTAGTGTTACCGGTAACATGTGGGCGAATGATGAAGAAATTGCTGTTGATGGCGAAAAGAGAGACATTTTGGACGAGCATTTCGCGGCCGTTGCCGCTTTGAAAAGGGCGTGCGTCACACGTTAACACGCATTTGGACATGCCTCCCTCTTCCTCATGCTTGACACTGACGTCGGCATCCTTTTTCTTAGGAGTCTTAAGCAGGTCACATAAATACTTTCCCTGAGGTGCCATGCCATTGCGTGCACTAGATGAGATTCAAGCCCACGTCTCGAAGGCGCAGTCCAGCATGACCCGTTTGACTTACGAGGCCCACCATCCGTCCCTCGACAAGCAGCGAGTCGGGGCACAAGGCATGCACAAGATAGACCAGGTGGGACGCAATATATTAAGAAAGGACAAGCCGATACAATGCCTTGAAGCTGTTATGGTGGCGGCGCACCTTACGACCAGATTACCCGTTCACCGACTGCCTCTAAGTTTCACGACGCGTGTGCTTCAGACGGGCCAGACACACAAGCACATTGTCCTTGCGCTGACCTCCGAGAGCCATCAGCGATGGGGAGCTATGGGAATGAGCCGATCTTCAGAGCTCATGGACAAAGCTTTGATATTCGCGTCCTTCTCGGCACTGGTGGAGGAATACCAACGTTCCTATTCTATGTGCGGGCACATCCTCGAATCGGTTCTCGTGGGGCTGCCATTCTCTTCGAAGGCATCCTGCACACTACCTGTTGTCTGGCAGGCCCTCAACATCGACTTGAAAGCACAGGGCGAAGACAAGAGAAACACACCGTCTTCCGTTCCCTCTACTTGGAAAGCAGTGCTCGATCATTACGGGCAAAGCGTGCAGGCCTTGCTTGCGTTTCACCAACGGCACCCAGACAGCAACCTGCCAAGTAGCCGTCTTTATGCGTGGCTTCAAGGCAAGAAGGCACGGTTATGTTTCAAAGACTTGCTTATAATAAAAAACGGGGGGAAAGGAGACCGGGGGGATGGTTGTGGTCGAATCAGCACGGGGAGAGGGAAGGGCGGGAAGAGGAAGAGAGCGTGGCATGTGCCTTCCCCCTCGGGTGCATGATCTAAGAATAAATACTAATAAGAAGGGATGGAAAAGAAGCATTGTTGAATTCCTTGTCAACGCCTCTGTACCATTTTCTTACTTGCCTTGCAAACTTGCTTTGATATGCACCTCACGTCTAGATATACACATCCGCCCCACACATGTCACCCCTCCCTTCCTTTTTTCCTCCTTCCCCTCCTATCCCTCTCCCTCCCTCCCTCCTTCGTCTCAACATCGCTCAAACACCTTATACAACTGCTCCAAGGCCGCAATCTGCACTATCACCTGCGCCTGGGGTGCGGCTAACTCTCGGGGTGGAAGAAAAACGGACCGAAACGCCGGGTACAAGACATGCTGCAACATATACTCATACTTCTTGGGCACAGGCCCTGTCTCCCCTTCCTCCTTCCCTCCCTCCTCCTTTTTCTTCCCTCTTCTCCCTTTCCCCTTCCCTTTCTCCTCCTCCCCCACAACTACCACCTCGTCGTCCGCCTCCTCTTCCTCCTTTTCCTCCCTTTTCTCACTCCCCCCCTCCTCGTCCTTCCCATCCTCTTCCCCCTCTTCGTCCTCTTCGAAATGGCAGGACAAATCACTGTAATAAAGCCCGAGCTCCGTCGCCACGCCCTCAAAACACACCTGCTCCTGCTCCCAATTCACCTCCGTGGCCAGCCTCAGCAGAAACACGGGCAGGCCCGCAGGGGAAGGGGTGAAGCGAGGCAGCAAGTCGGGGAGAGAGGTCAAGGCCCCTCTTCCCTCGTCAGCACAGGGGTCGAAGGAGATGCGGTAATATTCGTCGAGCATCCCGGCTTTGGCAAGGAGGACTGCGGCGGCCCGTTCGGCGAGCTGGTAGGGGAGAGAGGAAAGGAGGGAATGAGGGAGGGAAGGAGGGAGGGAGGGAGGGAGGGAGGGAGGAGGGGAGCAGGAAGAATCAAGTGAAAAGGCGAAGGAGGAAGGAAAGGAGGGAAGGGGGCAGGGAGGGAGGGAGGGAGGGAGGGAGGGAGGGAGGGAGGGTGTGGACCTCATCTTTGGAACCGTATTCTTCCTTCCAGTCCATCTCGGGGAGGTCCAGGGCTACGCGGAGGGCGGAGTGAAGAGGAACCGGATTACTGGCGAGGGAGAGTCTGTGGAAGGGCGGGAAGGGAGGGAGAGGGAGGGAAGGAGGGAGGGAAGGAGGGAGGGGAGGAAGTTCAACAGCCGGAGCAGCGAGACAGAAAAAAGAGAAGAAGAGATGACCGAGAAGATGAAAAGGGAGGGGGAAGGAGAGAAGGAGGATGGGAGGGCCAGGACCTGTCGAGTACCTGCAGACAGGGAGGCACAGGAGGGAGGGAGGGAAGGAGAGCGGGAAGGAGGGCGAGAGGGGGCGTACCTGGGCATGCACCCAAATCGACGAATGGCCAGTTGGTAAAACAATTCCTTGCAGAGCTCCACGTGGCGGACGAGGAGGAGCTTGGTGTCGTGCTGGAGGAGGGAGAAAGTATCGTCCACCGCGCCGACGAAGATGTGCTTTTTGAGGATGGTGGTCATGCCTCTGTGGGGGGAGGAAGGGCAGGGGAAGCGAGGGAGGGAGAGAGGGAGAGAGGGAGAAAGCGACGGCATACCTGTAAGAGTGAATGTAACAATAAGTTCAACACCTTCTTCCCTTCCTCCCTGCTGCCCATCCGCCCGTCCTCCCTCCCTCCCTCCCTCCCTTCTTACTGGTGCACCCGATCGTGGATATCCGCCAATAGCGCCCGCACGCTCAAATACTGGCATTTGGTCTCCACGAACGAAGGCAGCCTTCGCCGGTAGTGCATGTCCCTCCCTCCTTCCCTCCCTCCTCCCCATGTCAGGGTAGAGGAGGAGGAGGAGGAGGAGGAGGAGGAGGAGGAGGAGGAGACAGACGCGGTGACGAGGGCGATGGCGCCCTGATCCCTCACATCAGCAGCAGTGCCTGTATCCGCGCTGCTACTGCTGCTTCTGTTGCTACTGCTGCTTCTCTTGCTGCTGTTGGTTTGAGGGGGAGATTGAGTAACATCGTAGTCGTCATCCTCCTCATGCTGCTGCTGCTGCTGAGAGAGATGTTTGTCGTACTGCTGCTGCTGCTGCTGCTCCCCCTCCTCGGGTGTGTAGAGGAAGGAACGGAGGGATCCCATGCTGGCATCTGTCCGGATCATCTTATAGGGAAGGAGGGCTTGTTTCTCTTTGCGCTTGGCACTGCTGCTGCTGTTGCACGCTTCTGCTGCTGCGGTTGTTGCTGTTGCTGCTGCTGCTGCCTTGTTGTTGTCTTCTTCCCCTCTCCCGTTTCCGCCTTGGGATTGGGAGGGGGGAAGAGGGGCACCGATGACCTGTGTCAGGTCCGTGGGTGGAGCGAGGCCTGGAGAGAGGGAAAAGGGAGGGAGGGTAGATGGGGGGGGGATGAGAGGAGAAGAGAAAGGACGAGAAACATTACTTGAGTGATGCCAGGACACGTGGTGTTTTCTCTTCCTTCCTCTTTCCCTCCCTCCCTCCCCCTTTTCCTTCCTTCCCTTCCTTACCCACCATGCGCGAGGCTTTTCCCATAGAACGTTCTAGAAGTATTCGCGCCGCTCAACAAGGCTTCAATGCCCGCGGCCAGCTTTGAGAGCAACAGATCCTCGTGAAGAAATTGCACCTGAGGGAGGGGAAGGAAGGAAACAGGGAAGGAGGGAGGGGCAGATGTCATTACTCACTCCCTGTGATCCATTCCACCTGTTCCTCTTTCCCTCCCTCCCTCCCTCCCTCCCTCCCTTCCCCCCCACCTCTCGTTTCGTAGGGTGCACATTCACGTCTACATGGGAGGGAGGCATCTCGAGGGCCAGGTAGATGAAGGGGTGGGTGTGGTTAGGGAGAATGGGTGCGTAAATGCTTCCCAAGGTGCGCTTGATGGCCGTGGATTCCACCTGAGAGGGAGGGAGGGAGGGAGGGAGGGAGGGAGGGAAAGAGAGGAAGGACGGGCTTGGTGGCCGTGGATTCCACCTGGGAGGGAGGGAGGGAGGAACGTACCATCCGATTGTTGATGAAGAGCATAAACACACCCTTCTTCAGATGAAAGTTCGCATTCGAAACATATCCAAAGGCCTTGAACGACAGCTTTTGTTGCCCTTCCTCCCTTCCTCCCTCCCCCTCTTCCCTCTCTACATTCCCGGGCGCAGCCCCCCCTTCCTTCCCTCCCTCCCTCTCAGCGAGCGAGCAAGGGAAAGAGAGATCGAGGGCCAATAGCTCCCTCCCCAGAACCTGACCGAAGGCAATTTTAATGTTGTTGAGAACCGAGGCCCCTCGCTGGGGGGTGTAGAGGTCGGGGCGGGCTTGGCCTTGCTGATGAAGGTTGGGAGGAGGGAGGGGGAGAGGAAGGGCAGAGGAAGGGAGATAAAGGTGTCGTGCTTTTGACAGGCATCAAGGCTGGAGCGCGTGGGAAAGGGTGGGAGGGAGGGAGGGAGGGAGGGCGGGAGGGAGGACGAGAGGGAGGGAGGGCGGGAGGGACGGACCTTCTTGCAGGTGAAGGAGACCCCATCCTTTCCGAAGTGCACGGCATAGCGTGTCACCACGTCGAGGATGGCACGGTAGAGGTCATTAGGGTTTTTGAGGGCTTGTCGACGCGTATGCATGTTGTAGAACAAGTCTTCCACCTGGGTGAGGGGGAGGGATGGGGAGGGGTGAGCCAATCATTTATACTTAGATAATCCCCCTCTCTCCTTCCCTCCTTCCCTTATTCCCTCTTCACCTCCCTCCCTCCCTTCTTACCGTGATGGTCGTCCCATTCGTCCCTGCGCAGGGCAAGGGATTTCCACTCCCTCCCCCCCCTCCTCCTCCTCTTCCTCCCCCTGCAGCAGCAGCCGCAGCATCAAACGGAATGATCTTCCCGTCCGAGAACCGGGCTTTGTAGGCACATGGGCTATCCCTCGTTTTACTCGTGACCGTTACATGAGCCACGTGGGTGACGCTGGCAAGAGCCTCTCCTCTAAACCCGAAGGAGGCAATGCTTTTCAAGTCGTCGAAGTTTCGGAGCTTGCTAGTAGTGAAGCGTTCGCAGAGGAGGGGGAAATCGCCCACCTGAAAGACAGGATGAAGGAAGGGATGGAGGGATGGAGGGAGGGAGGGAGGGAGGGATGGAAGCTGGTAACGAAGGGAATGAGGGGAGGGAGGAAGGGAGGGAGGGAGGGAGGGAGGGAAGGAGGGCGTGTACGCACCCGAATGCCGTGCCCGTCGTCTTGGATCTGTAAGAGGCGCATGCCTCCATCCTTCACTGTTACCACTATCGATTTGGCACCTGCGTCCAAACTATTTTCAACAAGCTCCTGTGAAACGGAGAGAGCGGAGGTGAGGAGAGCGATGAAGTGCTCGTTGTTGTCACTCCCCTGACTCTTTCCTTTCCTTATTCTTCCTTCTCCTCCTCCTATTCCTCATCATGCCATGATTTCGCCCTCTTAGACCATTCTTTCCTACCTTGACTGCATTAGCTGGCTTGGCCACCACCTCGCCTGCCGCGATGCGATTCACCACATCGACCTCCAGACGCTGAATCCGGGGGACGTCGTCCACCTTCTCTTTTGCTTTCCAGCTGCTCATGGCACAGCTACTACTGCCGCTGCTAGCTTGCGTGATATGGCCGTCGCCATCACTCATCCGACTGATGGTGGTACAGGTGGTGAGCCCGAGCGTGCTTCGGAAAGGAGTGGGAGGAGCGGGAGACGATGATGAGGGGGAGGGGAGGTCGACTTGCTTTACTTCTTGGTGTGTCTTGCTCCCTGCTCCCTGCCGCGCGCAAACCCGAAAGCAATATTTTGAATAGGGAGATGTGAGTCTAAGAAGAGCATCTTGATGCGCTGAGACATCGCAGTGGACCGGTAAAGCTTACGAGAAACGAAAGAAAGATAAGACCCCGCAGCGTGAGCGAGGCATTCGGAGAGCAGCAAGGCAGGGCAACGCAAGGGGAGCACGCCTCGCCGTCGTCGGAGCTCGCTTGTCAGGCGCAAAGCCAAGAGCAAGACCCACATGGGAATCAGCAGCTCACAGCAAGCAACCATGACAGCCTACATGTAACGACGAGCTACCCATCACGAGTTGGCTGAGAATGTAGCTTTTCTGCAGCCCCCATGCTTGTTCTGCCACCACCTCATGCTTCCTTCTAAAACCTCCCCATCTCGCCTTCCACCCACCATGCACACACAGAGGAAGTCTTATCTCCAATTTACATCACAAGTGTTTTTTACAGCGCACTGCCAAGATATCCATATGAATTCAAAAAAGTTGATAAATTAATTTACAAAAATAAATGATTCAAATAAATTACATGTGGGAGCTCTCCTCTGAAATCGCAGAAGTCACACTAGCTTGCCTTCTAAACTCGTGATCTATTTTTCATGCATTCTACCTCTTTTCACAAAAATCTCATTCGTCTCGGTTCCCTTCCGAGGAAACGAAAAGGTACCGAGCAGTATCCCCCAATACTCTACATTTCCACTTTTTTCTGCAAGCAGCTTCTCTACTCACTGAAACTAGCGCCGCACAATGCCCGTTGCGATAACATTTTCAGGTACATAATCCTCCATTCTCTTGTCTCTTTCCTCGTCCTCCGCTCTTTGCTCCCGTGTAATTACCGAATGCTTTAGGCGGGAGCGGGAATGCTTCGCGTGGTGTCAACCGGAGACACCATCACCTATTGCTGCAGTGTCTCGATCATCGCTTTTGTAATTAGTGCTACCATGTTTTCTGATAGTATCAAGCTGCCCAAAAAGAAACTCATAATTCTTGTGATCGTGTCTGTGATGGAAGGGCTTAGGGGCAGGTTGCAACAGCCGATGAGAACGTTGCTGCCGCGGGCAAAGACAAGGAGACTCCACCCACAGCAGCACGCCATGGACACGATGACGACGAACATGGTCAAAGGTTGGCCACAGACTTGAATGTGGACACATCATCACACTCGGGTACCCCAAAGTCTCTGAACGCTTGGCTTTCAACTTCATATGGCGAGTCGCAAACCCTCTAGTTTGACCTTTCCCCAATTAAATTGAACTATGATGAGAAAAGTAATAAACAAAATTTACTGCTGGCGGCAAGTTCGTGTTTTGCTTCGCAGTCAAGAAATGATCGAGGGATGGCGTCTTGTCCAGGCCAACCTCCTCGCTGTTTTCCATTTTATTTTTCAATAAAACAACAGTCTCGTGCGGTTGTCCGACCAAAAAGTCTACATAAGTGTCTCGTTGCCTTCCTTACCTTGTATTTGTACCCAAAAATTGCCTTGGGCAACCTTGCTAAGCATTAGAATGGGCTGCAGTTCCACACCATAAGAGGGTGGGTGTTGTGGGTGGGGACCGCGATTCATCGTGTCGCGACCGTGGCCGCAAGCCAAGGGCTTCGATGCCCCAAAAGGTGGCTCACAAAAGACAAACTTTAAAGAGTCAATATGATAATAAGAATTCTGAATGTGCGTTTTTTGAATGGACGTTTTTGGCTATTCTATTGCAAACAGACGAGTTTGAGAAGGATGAACAGAGAGGCGCCTCGCCCAGCGCACTTCAAGGAGCGATCTCTACAGCACTGAAGCTGATGCCTTGGACGCTGTGCCATAAAGACACATGCTCTAGCTGTCTACGAAGAAGACCATACCTCTGTATACCTGTTAATTCCATGTGTTGTTGTGATGGTGGCTTTTCCAGGAAGAGCGCCTGCTCTAGCCTCCCCACCGTCCCCCGCACGCAACAAGGCCCAAAGTTAAGGTCCCGCCGGCTTCCTAACAGCCAACAACCATAACATGACACGGCCAAACCCCAACAACCCTGTGACCACTTGTCACATATATAGGCACAGGACTCTGTTGTGTCTTTCTTGGGTTCATCAAGCCTCTTATGTTAGTGCTTTCCCACATTGTCTTATCCGCCCTCTCTCCCTCACCCGATCTCTCCCCGCCCTGCCGGTAAGCGACCAGGCAATCGTTATGGCGACGCGCAGCAGCCGCAACAGCAGCAGCAATACCAGCAGCAGCGACCGAAATAGCACCGCCAGCCATGCCAGTGCTAAGGGCGGGCCGACCATTCAGCGGGTGGTGGACTTGCTCTTTGAAACGAGCCGCACGGCCAAGCAGCAGCTGGAGGAAGAGCACAAGGAGAATCTAGGCTGGCTGGCTGGTGCCCTTCAAGGCCTCCGCGCCCGCGTGCTGAGCGAAGAAATGGAAGAAGCCGCAATGGATGTGGAAGTGGAAGCCTGTGCCGAGGAGCAGCAGCAGCAACAGGGGAAAGCCAAGCGCAGCAAAGACAATGCAGGCCGGGCCCGCCCGTCCAAGGGTACGGCAGCGGTCGGGACGGATGACGAGGAGGAGGACAACGTGTCTATCGCATCGACTGTTGTTACAGATGAGACGTCTCTCGCTGGTGGTGGTGGTGGGCGGCGAAGCAAGCGCAAGCTGGTCTCGACGACCACGGAGGAAAGAGAGGAAGAGGAAAAAGGTGGGGAGGACAACAATGAAAGCAGCGGCAGCAGCAAGGGCAAAGGAAGTAGCGAGACGTTGGTGCCGAGCAAGCTCCGTGTGATTGATTTGCGGCGAGAGTTGCGCGCAAGGGGTTTGCCCTCTGCGGGGTTGAAAGCTCAGTTGGTGGAAAAATTGGAGGAGGCATTAGAAATGGAGGAAATCGAAGGGGAGAAGGAGACGGAGCTGCCTGAGATTATGGAGGAGGACGAGGAGGAGGGGGAGAGTGAGGATGAGAAAGAGGAAGAAGAGGTGAAGGCGGAGAAGCATGGAGGGAAAAAGAAAAAGGCGGGTAGCGGGATGTCTTCTGCGTCGACTTCATCTTTCTTGTCGGCGGCAGAGGAGATGCCCCCTCCCCTCCCTGTAGGCCGCAAAGCCTCCTCTCGTTCCAGCAAGGGCAGTGTCACTGCTGGTGGGAATAAGAAGGCTTCATCTACCACTACCACCAGCAGTAGCAGTAGCCGTAGCCGTCGTAGCGCCGCCATGGTGGTTGAGCAGGAGAAGGAGGGGAAGAAGAAGAGCGAGCTGAATGAGGAGGAGGAGGAGGAGGAGGAGGACAATACTGAGTCGGCTTCGGCACCTACTTTGGAGGCTGACGACACGTCCGCTGTGACTGTGTCGGCGGAGAAGGGGGATATGGAGGAGGAGGAGGACGAGGGGCAGCAACAGAGCAATGTAGCTATCAAAGCCTCCCCCCAGGGGGCAACTACCATGAGGGAAAAACCCCTGTCCATGCACTCCCAAGGCAGTAACAGCGACAATGACAGCAATAAAATGCACGAAAAAGTGGAGATGGCGAAGGACCTGCCCAGTGCCACCGAAACCGCCGGCACTACTCCCTCCGCTCATGACGTTCTTTCGGCAGGAAAAGAAAACGCAATTGCTGCTCCATTCGCCCTCCCCACGCCTGTCCCCACCCCTTCTGCAGCCTCCTCCTCCGCTTCCTCCTCCTCCTCCGCCCCTCTCTCCTCCGCGTCGAGTACTGTTCTTCCGAACAGCGCCGGGAGCATCACTAGCGGCACCATTGCCAACAGTGGTGGCAGCAGCAGTTGTAGCAGCAGCACCAGCAGTGGCTCAGGACATAGCACTGCTAAGGCCCCCTCCTCTGCTAAAGATATTGCTGCCAAAATTTCCGCTTTGCGCAAGGGACAAATGGAGGAAAAATCCCGTGCGAATTTCAACAAGCCCACTGTCCCTGCATCGACTGTGGCGAGCAGCAGTAGCAGTAATAGTGCCACGCTTACACAGCCCCTTTCGTTTTTGGAGCGGCTTAAGTTGAGTACGTTTGCACATAGCGGCACCACTATGAGCAGCAACAGCAGCAGCAGCAAGGCGGCCTCGACTCCGAAGCCTTATGCTACCCCTTCTGCCTCGTCCTCCTCCACGACGAGCACGTCTAGTATAAAGGCTGCTGCTGCTGCAGCTGGTGGTGTTGCCGCGACAGTCTCTGCCCATCTCCCTTCCACCACCAGTGGTATCAAGCCTCATATCAGCAGCAGCAGCAACATCAACAGCAAAATCATTACCTCCGCCGTCTTTGCGGTCAGTAGTGGCAGCAATAGCAGCAGCAGCAACAGCAACAGCACCAATAGTGCGCGTGCAGCTGAGAAAGCGGCGGTGTCTGTGGCGATGGGCGAGGTTGAGGGAACGGAGGAGGGGCTGGAGGCAATCCATCCGTCGATAACGACAGTCGGGCCGGCAGAGACAAAGGCAAGCAACACGAATAGCAGCAGCGGTAGCAGCAGCAGCAGCAGCAGCAGCAGCAGCAGCAGCAACGCAAACAACCCTGCTCCTTCCAACTTGGTCGGAGGTTTGCATTCCCTCACTTCCCTCCTCAAGAAAGGACCGACCGAGGGAGGAAGCACATCGTCCTCGTCCTCTTCTGTCGCTGCTCCTGCAGGAGGTAGGGGTGGAGTAGAAGTAAAGGCACTTAAAAGAGCCGAGGCCGCACGCAAGGCGGATTTGGCGAAGGAAGAAGAACGACGCGCACGCAAGCTGTTGATGGAAAAAGCAATTCAACAGAAGAAGGCGGATGCCTCTCGCTTGGAGCAGGAAGCGAACAAAAAACGTGCGGAGCTTGCCGCGAAACGAAAGGAGAGAGAGGAGAAATTGGGCGGTGGTGGGCTCGGTGCGCCGGCTGGCAACAGCTCTGCTACCGCTGCTGCTACTGCTGTTGCTGCTGCAGCGGGAGGGGGGAACAAGGGAGATGAGAATGGCAAAAAGCCTCGCTCGGAACAGCAGGCAGCGATGGCAGCTCCACGTAGCATGGTCCCTCCCTCTGCCCCTACCTCCTCATCTGTCCCTCGTCCTGGTCCTGCTCTTGCTGCTAGTGGTGGCGGTAATGGTGGTGGTGGTACGCTTGGCAACAGTCGCCTTGGCGCGCCCATCGATCGACTTAAATCTCCTCCTCCCAAGATGAAGAATGGAGGCAGCAGCAGCAACACCAGCAACAACCGCAACAGCGGGAGTGCCCTCAAGGACATTTCCAACAAGCGTGCTGCTGCTGCTGCTATTGCTGCTCCTGGCACCAACAAGACTGCAGCTGCTCCTACCGCTACTGCTTCTGCTGCTGGCGCGCCGCCGAGCAAGCTCAAATACGCAGGGATGGGCATCGGTGAGTCGTACGCGATTTCGGACCGAGAGGAAAGTAGCGACGAGGAGTACGATAGCGACGGAGGGAGTGGAGAGAAGGGAGGCAAAGGAGCCACCAAGAGAGTCCCTGACTGGGCCAAGGGCCCTGCATTGCGCGAGGCGTTGGAAAGTCAGTTTAATAAGAAGCAGAAGGTGGATCCTGATACGATTTTCCCGGAGGTAAGGACATGTGATTTGGAAGAGATCTTCAAAAGTTATCAGGCAGGGGAGGGAGCGGGGAAGAAAAGGGCGTATCGCCAAAGGCAGAGCACAGGAAACTGGCAGAGGGATGGGCTGAGCAGTGCGGAGAAGGTCCGGTATAGGGAGGATATGGGGTACGAGGAGGGGTGTTAGAGGGAGGGACGGGGGAACTTCTTGTTATTACATCCGGATACTTTGCAGGCATACTTTTTCTGGCGGTTAAACAAAGGAGGAGGAGAGAATGAGGAGGAGGCGGGGAAACGAAAACCAGGAGAGACAAGAACGATAGCGATTAACGCATTAGGAAAACACGGAGAGAGATTGACATTTGCTTTTCTTGCTCAGCGGAGATGGAGAGAAATGCATCAAAGCATCCAAACGGACGACAACGACGACGAAGAATTAGAGGAGCGCTCAAAACGCGAAGATAATCCAAACGTGACGATTAGAAGTGCATGAAGAAAAGCGCAAGACCTCGAGGTTTTGCTGGGGCAGTTTGATTTGTCCTATGACTCGTCTTTCTCTATGCGTATTTGTGCGACAAATTTTCTATCTTCTCTCCTCGCTCTCATCGATGTCTTAACTTCTTCTTGTCCGCCCTCCTCTTTTAACGTTTATATAGCTTTTTTATTTTCGAGTGCCACAAACAACTTTTCCTGTGACATGTGTACATGCAGCAGCATCTGCATCTGCATCTGCAAGCTCACCAGCATCTGCATCACCATCAGCTGCAGCACTAGCAGC
Organism: Nannochloropsis oceanica; assembly: GCA_004519485.1. Classification (NCBI taxonomy): domain Eukaryota; class Eustigmatophyceae; order Eustigmatales; family Monodopsidaceae; genus Nannochloropsis; species Nannochloropsis oceanica. The sequence continues at coordinate 566,002 of CP038112.1, read as the reverse complement.
AACAGCCGCAGCAGCAAAGATACCCTACCTACGGTTTAGATGCTTTCCCCCCTCATCTCAACTTGTCCCCTGCCCATCTCCAGCAGCATTGTCTAAGGCTCCTCCTTTCTCTATCACCTTCCCCCCCAGCAACGTTGTGCATGCATACAACCTTTCAACCCCCCCCCCCCCCACATTCCCCCTCTCCTCTACTTCCGCACCTTATAACCCTCATTCTCAAACACGGCCGCCGCCCCCATGCCCGTGCCAATGCACATGCTCACCACTCCATACCTCTTTCCCGTCCTCCTCATCTCATGCAGCAACGTCGCAATCTGCCTCGCCCCCGTGGCCCCCAACGGATGACCAAGCGCAATGGCCCCCCCATTCGGGTTGACCTTCTCTACTGGAATCCCCAACTCCCGCACACAATACAAGCACTGGCTCGCAAACGCCTCGTTAATCTCGTACACATCCACCTCCTCGACGCTCAACCCCGCACGTGCTAACGCCGCAGGAATAGCAACCGCAGGCCCCACTCCCATAATGTCCGGAGGCACACCTACAACCGCCGCCCCCCTCAAGACGCCCAACACCGGCAAGCCATGCTCTGCTGCTGCGCCCCTACTCGCTACCACCACCGCCGCCGCTCCGTCAGTCATCTGACTACTGTTCCCTGCCGTAGTCGAGCCCCCCTCCGTGAAACTTGACCTCAATTTTCCCAATTTCTCCGCTGTTGTCCCCGGGCGAATCCCCTCGTCCTCCTTCACAACTACTCCTTCCCCCTCTCCCCCCTCCACTGTAATCGGCACGATCTCCTCCGCAAATTTCCCACTCTTCTGCGCCGCCTCTGCCTTGGCGTGCGAGGCAGCAGCGAATATGTCCTGTTCCTCCCTCGTGACCCTGAACCTTGACGCAACCTCATCGCTTGTCTGGCCCATAGGGATGATGCAGTCTTTTGAATTTTTGAATTCCTGGACCCGGTCGAAATTGATTTCGGGGACAGAGGATGCCATGTCGGTGAGGGACATTGATTCCACCCCGCCAGCGATGGCGGTGGAGTAGAGCCCGGATTGAATGCCGGCGGCGACTTGGAAAAAAGCTTGCAGGCCGGAGGAGCACTGGCGGTTCACGGTGCAGAGAGGTACCTGGGAAGGGACGATAATAGGGAGCGACGGCTAAGTATTCAGGAAGTAGATTACATTACCATGTTCACGCTTGATAACCCCCATCTGCCTTCTTCCCTCCTCCCTCCCACCCTCCCTTCATCCTTCCTCACCTCATAAGGGATTCCAGCATAGAACTGAGCCATCCTTGCTCCAACAGCCCCAGCACCCGCCTGCAAGACGTTACCAATGACAATGTCTCCGAGGGAAGCAGAGTCGATGCCCGATTGCTTCACCACGGCAGCCAAGACGGGAGCAAGCAAGTCGTCAGTAGTGGTGCTTTTGAAGGCACCGCGTTTAGCCTTGCAAAGGGGTGTGCGGAGAGCAGAGACAACCACGACATCGCCGTCGCGAAAGCCGGGACCGGTAGGCTAGGTGGGGGTAGGATGCGTAGAGGGGGATCGGAGGGAGGGTGGTTGAGTTGAAGGATGATGGAGTGGAAAACTGGGAACCAAGCACTTACGCTTTGGCATGGCAGGTCTCTCTCAAGAAGCCGAACAGGCCAGCAAAATGACTTATGTACACATCATTCAAAAGTCACACATCTTCCAGATGTATCCAGAGTCTTACAAGCTTAGGGTATCCCTGACGAAGTCATGCGCATTGAAGTTGTGTGCCTTTCCTGCATCAACACTCCCTCCCTCAACCCTACCGCCAAACCCTCCTTCCGCCGGCATTTTCATACATACCTTCTTCGTCAGATGGCTTCCGAGACGCTCCAGGCGGCGATTGGCAGGGTTGGTTTGAGCGCCGGTCATTGTTGTTGGTTCTTTTGGTGAGCCTGTGGAAGAAGGACTCTGCCTGATTTGATGCTCGGATAGAGGGAGACGGTCCTTGGCTTGCTTGCCTATATGCGTGTGAAAGGATAAAGGTTTTAGGGACTGTTAGAATATGGGTATTAAAGACAAAAAGGACCTGGTACATGTGGCCTGAATGTGTCTCTGGTGTGGAAAAAGGACGTGCAATGGATGAAGGAGCTTGTTCTTGTCGAAGGAGCGAAGTGGGAACGGCTACTTCCTTGCTCGAGACTCAATTTCCTCACTAGCCTTGCACCACACCTGACAATTCACCAGATATGATTTCATTTATTGCGAGAAGGGAGAAGAATGTATTAAGTTTCTCAAACAGTCCACGTGTCTTTGGAGGCTCGTCGTAAAGTGTCTTGACCAAAAAGCATCTCGCTCACAGTCGTGTTTCTCGCACCACCTCGTCTTCCCGCGCAATGCTGAAGGCCTCGTACGCATGTACGCATCTCTCTCATTCTCTAAGCTTGCTTTTGGACCACACTCATGGAAGCAATTCAAAGCCCCATTAACTTGTGAACTGCCTCCCATCTAAATGTGCCAAATGCTATTTTGTCTGGTGGAATGTCAATTTGCATAGTTGACGGCTCCGATACACAGCTTGTCATGGGCCTCCCGCGTGCAACTTTCTCCTCACTTTTTGCTTCTGCTTGCTTGTCTTAGTAGAGATGTTGTTCCATTGGTTTAAAGACGCACGATTTGCGCGCGTCTCCTCTATACGTCCAACGCTCTTCCACACACTCCATCATTGCCTACACCAAGCCCAGACTGCATCCCAGGTTTGTCAAACCATCGCTCAAAACCCCATCGCCAAGCCCATTTCGGTTGGCCCTTTAATGCGTTGGAGGGTCGCACCCATTTTATTCGTTCCTTCTTTTTCCCTCGTTACCACTTGCGCGCCCTTGTCACCCAGTGGCACAACCTAGAGGTGATGGCATCTTTCAGGAGGAACACAGCATTGCTGTGGCTACGGCACCATTGATTACGCTGCTCTCTTGTTGGGGTTGGCCCAACGTTGCTGTTGAACACCACCGCCCATGTCCCATGGAAGAACATTTGAACCTTGGGTGTGATGCACAGACACTCACTTTACATTCTCATGCCGCCCCCTTTGCCACTACACACCACAGTTTGCGAATGACCAGCAGCGCCATGGCCTTTTTGAAGGAGGAGGAGGAACACCATCAAGGTGCGGGACCCCGCGGTAGTAGTTCCCGCCCCTCCACGCGCCACGAGGCCGCCGCAGCCCCCCGGGACTACCCTGCGGCGGGGGAAGACGAGGATGACATCCAGAGCGACCTGGTGCCCTCGGCCAACACCTTCATCCGCAAGCTCTATCAAATGGTCACCAATGAGAACAACGACATTATCGCCTTTACACCCGGTACGTTTTTGGTGGCCTCGTCCGACCCCTCCCCTTGCCCATGACCCTCTCCCGCGCGCCCCCTGTTCTCAGTCTCCCTGTACAATTGTCCGTGCTTGGGCGGCCTTATCGCCTTGCTTCGTCTTTTCATTCAATACCATGCCCGCCTCCCTCTCATCCCCTCACTCATCCCCCCTTCTTCCCTCCCTCCTTCTCTCGGGCATTCCTCAGACGGCCTCTCCTTCCATGTCAAGGACCCCGCACGCCTTGAAAGCGAGATTCTTCCTAAATATTTCCGTCACTCCCGCTTTCAATCCCTGGTCCGTCAACTCAACTTTTACGACTTTAAGAAGATCAGGTATGCCTTCCATTTCCTTCTTCCTTCCTTTCCTTCCTCCCTGCCCCGCTCCCTCCTTCCCTCCTCCCTGCCCCGCTCCCTCCTTCCCTCCCTTCCTCCCTCTCTCCCTAACACAACGTATCGGAGCCCTTTTGCATGCGCCAGTGAATGGCACTAATTCAATCACTCTTTACACATACATGTGCACTGATAGCAAAGAGAGGGTCATCTGGATCTATCGCCACAAGCTCTTTCAGCACCATAAACCCCACTTGCTCGACGAGCTTAAACGCAAACCATCCGCCTCCCTCGTCAAGAGCCGCACGGGATCAGCCACGACCCGCCGTACCATCACTTCCACCACCACCAGCAGGAGCAGGAGCAGCACCAGCGGCAACGACAGCAGCAGCGACCATGACGACAACAGTCAAGTCGTCTTGGGCAGCAACGGCCGCGTGGCCTCCGCGGCGGGTGGGGCAGGGCGTCGAAATGGAGGAAGAGGACAATCACAGTCGCCCGATTCAGGGAATTTGTCCTCGCCCCCCTCTTCCTCCACCACTAGCCCCAGCACCTCTCCCGGGCGGCAGGACGATCCCAAGAAGCGGAGGCGCAACTTCCACCAGCAGGAGCAGCAGCACAAGGAGGTGGAGGAGGAAGAGGAGGAGAAGGAGGAGGACGATCTCTACTCGTCTTTCACTTCGGTCTCAGCCTCCTCATCTTATGCATCCCTCTCCTCGTCCTCGTCCTCGTCCTTGTCTTCCTCCTCCTCCACCCACCGCATTCCTCGACAGCAAGTGCGAGGGACGGGAGGTGTGACGGGTGCGGGTGGTTTGAGCTGCCGGGAGGCACTCACCGACGCTACTACAGCCTTTGAAGGGCATAAATGGAAGAAGCAGCAGCAGCAGCGACAGCGGGGTGACGATGAAGAGGACGAGGAAGAGGGAGAAGGGGAGGAGGAAGAGAGGGAGGGCGAGTATTGTTACCGAGAGGATGCAATGGAGTTTTCTTACTGGCAAGCCCCTTCGCACGAGGAAGAGGGGGAGGTCAATGAGCAGGAGGAAGAGGAGGCGTGTTGGGCGATCAAGAAGATGATGATGGGCGGAACGGGGGAGGAGAAGCAGCAGCAGCAGCAGGTAGTGGAGGGCGGGTTTGATGAGGGAGTGCAGGAGCTGCCGGAGGACGACGAGATGGTCGTGGTCATGCCGGCAGGAGAAGAGTATCGGTCTTTCGAAAATGTGCCGACGGCAACGGACTACAAGCCAGCCCCTCCCTCCCTCCCTCCCTTCTCCTCCGTCTCCTGCGTCTCGTCCCATGGGCAATCTACCCAGCTGCACCAGCAGCATCAATCGATGATGGGCCACCAAGAGGAAAAGACGGGCAGCGCCACCTTCGAGAGCAGCTACAGCAGCCAGGGCAGGAGCAGCAGCCGCACGGGCACCCACACACCCCTCCCTTGCACTTCCTTCTCCCCCTATCCGTCGTCCTTCACTCCTGCCGCCTTCTCCGCCTACGTCCCGACGCCCGAGGAGCACCTGGCTTGGGCGAAAATTCAATCCTACTGGAACTCCGCCGGCCCCTCCCTCCAGCAAGCCCTAATTCTCTCCCTCCCCTCCCAGCTCCACCAAGCTTGGACCTCCTTCTTCCTCGTCATTCCTCCCTTCCAAAGCCAGGAAGGGATGATCCACGCATGTCACAGTCTCTTGTCCACATCGCCTGCGCTCGCCGCGTCCGTGCACGAACACCGCCTGGCTCTGGACCCCCTCGCGGCCGCCAGCCCGGACAAGACCTTTTTCCTCCAGGCGCAGCAGCAGCACCAGAAGGAGAAAGAGGCAGGGCACAATGGACGGGCGCTGAGGGAGGTGTTGGGCTTCGGGCTGAACCACCTGATGGAGGCGGCGCGGTCTCTGTCCCCCCTGGACGTCTCCCAGGCAGCCATGGCCCTGCGGGAGTGTCTACAGGCCTGGAAGGGGCATACGGGAAGGCTATTGTAGAGGATGGAATCAGGGAGGGAAGGAGGGAAATGAGGCAGGCTCATAGAGCGTGGGCATGTGACATATCTCCGTTGGCGCGTTTGTTTACTATACTGGTCTTCTCGATGGGATGGGTGTGTATGAGAGAGAGGCAATACACAAGAAAAAGAGAAGAGGAGGAACAGCATAAAGAAGAGGAGCAAGATATGGAAATATGAGTGTATTCACCATGTGTATTAATATCAAACGTGAGCACGCGGTCGGCCGAAAAGATGAAGTCCAATCTTTCGTCCATATTTGCTCCCATGCTCAGAATGATTAAGAAAATAATCTTACCCCAGCCGGTTCTGTGTATGTGTGTATGCCTGTGTCTATGTATCTACCAAACAAAACTGTATGTGTGAGCGTATCTGCGTGTGTGTGTTGCTGCCTTCTGTCCACAAACCAGCTACAAGCAAGCTCTGAGAAGCGAAAACGATATACAAGAAGAGGAGTAGAGGGAATAATGACTCAGCCTCATCGGCACCAAGCGAGCTATTTACAATAATATAAGGAGCCGAAGGAAGAAAACGAGAAAGGAAAAAAGAGAGGAAAATGGGAAAACTACAGCCAAAAAAATGAATGACAAGGGGAGAAGAAAGACACGAAAAGGACGAGGGGCAACCGCGCCAGAAGAAGGAAGGAGAGGGGGAGATGAAGGAAAAGATGATGACGACGATGAAGAAAGAAGATCAATAACAACAACGAAAGCGACCCCCCCCCCCCAAAAGACAAGAACAACCACTAAAGTATGTAAAGACAAAGAAAGAGAGTAATATAAAAAGGGGGAAGGAACAAGCAAAGTGCATGCACGCATGTAGAGCCACCCCTCACCCATCAAAGCACTCTGTTTTTATACTAATACCGTCATAAGCACCAACAGCCAAGGAAAAATAAATCGAGAGGAGAGAAAGAGACAAAAGGGGTGTCTCGACACGGGGTTAAGAGAGGAAAACGGGAAAATAAGAGGAAACAGCCTCAGAAAGTTTGATAAGGAACGACTCATGCATGAATCAATTGTACTACCGACAAACAAAGCGCTTTTCCTCTTGCTGTCGCCCTCCCTTTCCTTTCCTTCGGCATCCTTGCTTGTTGTTGAGAAATTGCAAGGGTAACAAAAAGGCAGTATCACACATTAATTTTTTAAGATTGATTGAACATACGAAGGAGAGCGACGCACATTCACTCTCAAGTATGAAGGGGAGCCAGCCACTTTCTCCAACTCATATGCAATTCATTTTGTTCACATTTTTCTTTCATATGAATGTCGTTTCTCCACCCTATCATCATCAGTTTCATTGTCATCACTATCATTGTTATCATTATTTTCATTACCACCATCAATTGTAAAGGTATTACACCTTGTTTGCCTCAGTGGGTGGTCCTAAGCCTACTGCTGTTGCTGTTTATTTCGCAGTTGCCACTACTGCTGCTTTTCAATCGATCAGCTCCTATAACATTCCATTTTTTTCTTACAGTACCTGCTCTCGACTGCTACTGCTACAACTACTGCTATATTACAGCTCTTGGGATTGCTACTGCTGTTATTACTGCTACTGCGACCCCTACTTCTAGTGCCATTGCGACTGCTGTAATTGGTATTGCTGGGTTTCTCACCATTAAAACGGCTCTTTCAAATCACTTTTAATCATATCCGAACATCATATCCGAACATATGGCCCGGTTACAAAAACACTCTTGTCTTTACCCGCCTCCCAGAGGAGACCTTCCCTCCCCCTCCCTCAAGTCTACAAACGACGCGAAGACGGTGTGGAGGAAATAGTAGTCGACGTACTTGTACCGGTGCCCTTGGCAGCAGCGGCATCACAAGGAGCAGCATGGAGTAAGGGACGGCAGTTTCTCTTCCTACTCCTGCTCTTGCTGCTGCTGCTGCTATTGCCCATCCTCCTCATCATCATCCTCCCCAAATGACGCATCCTCTACCGTTAACGCCGAAAAAGGAGGAGCAGGAGAAGGAGGGAAAGGATCAGTAGCCGCAGCCGCAGAATCAGTAGCCCCAGCAGTAGCAGAAAAAACAGCATCAGTAGCACTGCAACTGCTACTGCCGGTTGTTACTACTCACTCGCCTATCCTTCTCCCTCGATATTCTCCTCAATTGCCCCCTCCTCCTCTTTCCTGAGGCCTCCACGGCTAATTGTAACTCTCCTATCTCTATCTCTTGCTCACTTGTTTAAGATGGAGCAACATGCCTCGTGCTGCTTGGAGTCACGCTTACGCCTCATCTCTCTTCCATACCATCTCTTTGGTGATGACGTGAGCGCGGGTCAGCTGTGTCGTCGGGGTAGCTGCAGAGAGGATTTAGGCTCGGAGGGAGGCCAGGTTGGAGGCTGGTGGTGGTGAAGGAGGAGGGGGAGGGGGCGGAAGGCGGTTGTGGGACTCTGGGCTGTGTGAGGGAAGGGAAGGAAGGGTGGTGATGGAGAAGGAGGACGAGGAAAGGAAGAATGGTAGAAGGACAAGGAGAATGAATCGCGAGGAGGAAAAAAAAAGTGGGCCATGCTGGGGTCTCCCCCATGCAAGGTACAACAAAACGAAAAGAATGATTATCGACATGTCTTATCGTTGGTAGTCAGTATTTGTTATTGTAAGGGGTAAAAAAATATGATGGCCGGCATATCTTTGAGTGTGCCACTATAAAGCAAGAAAAGAAGGGGAGGCCAAGGGCCCGGGGCCCATGTGGAGTGAATTGGAAGGGAATAAAAGAAAATTAAGGCCGGGGTTAGTCCAGGCAAAATTCATGGAAGCAATGTTACCAAGGCCTTACAGGGCATTTCTCATCACAGGGGAATTTAAGTAAGCCTTTGCAATCTTTCCAACCCTTCGCTGATGAATCCGGCAAGACGTATTTTTTGTGCCGTTCCTCCACTCCTATAGAACTATCGAATGCAGGTTGCATGCAACCTGACGTCCAAAGGGACTTGCATACGAGGGGGAGCCTTCCAACGAGAAATTGTTGCTTATTCACCTCTTATCTTTGTCCGAGTTTTACTCGCGATTTTGACAGGGTTTTCACTTGTAAAGTCCTTGGACGGCCCAAAAAGGGCTAGAAGGAGGGGAAAAAAAAGAGGTCACAGGGGAGGCAACACATACAGCGTCCGCATCACCTGCGTGTGGCAACAGCAGGGAAACGGGCTTGCATTTGATAGCCCCTGAAGCGCTCTTTCGGGCAGCGGAAAACCTCCACACTGACATAGCCAAGCCCAACTAATCTTGACTCTCTCCATGATACATCACAGGCAGGTTACACGGCTTCGAAGACAAACCGAATGGGGACTAGGGGCGCATCTTTCTAGAGGGAAAACAAGGGACGAAAGAAGAGGTAATGCCGAAGACAGTGACTATTCTCTTCTACGCCAGGTTTATGCGCAAAACTAAGTGATACAAATAAAAAGGACAAACGAAACTTTTTGGTAGATTTGTGTTGACATTTTTAAAAATATTGTAGGTCAAGAAACACCACCACTCACTCAAGCCTCTTTCAAAGAAGAAAGGAAGGCGCTATGGCAAGCGAAGACAAGGACATGTATTTGAGGATTTTAGTGAAAGGGCAACAGAGGCTGTGATGGGGCAAGGAGTAGTATTGCACATCCAATAGACTGGGATTTCTTGCCTCTACATGGAAATAACAAGACGTTTCAAGCATTATCTTGACTCCTTTCATTCAAACCATTCCCGCACGGCGACAGGCTTGCACGTAAACAAACCATAAGGCCTCTCGCCTGTTGGTTCCCTCCCAGACAAGGTAGACGACATGACCTTGACGGCATTATCGTCTAGGCGACGGGCAGCCTCAAGGCAGAGTTTCGCTGTCTTCTGGGCTAGCCTGTCCCTGCTCCTGCTCCTTCTTCCTTCCTTCGCCAAGACGGCGGCCAAGAGCAGCAGCGACAGTGCTGGCAGTAGCAGTACGAATGGCGCCTTTCAAAAGGTAAGCAGGACGCATAAAACTTCAACGATATTGTGTGAGCGCGCGCGTGCAACGCCGGTCAGCGCATAAGAGACGCAGGACCTAAGGGTATTACTTCTCTGACTCCTCCTCCTCTTCCTTCTCCCTAATTCTGGCATTTGTCGGGCCGAGCAATCATTACAGCATGATATTCTGAAGACTTACATGTACATATGTTTATATTACTACGTCTATTTTTTCTTTTGGGCCCTCCATTCTTATCTTTACCATGCTCTTTTTCGCCTCTTCGCCCCCCCCCCCCCCAACAGTATTACAAGAAGATGGCCTCCTCGCCCTCCCATGTCATTGAGCTAGACGACGGTAAATTCGAGGCATTACTTCTCACGCCCGGGTCCAAACGCAGTTTTCCTGTCGTGATTTATTTCACGGCTACCAACCCCAAATATGGATGTCAACCATGCCAGTAAGTAGCGTCGAGTGAGGGGAGGGAGGGAGGAAGGGAGGGAGAGAGGGAGGGAGGAACAGTGTGTAATACTTGATTTCTGGTTCATGTGACGCCCTCATGAACGTGTGGTGCTGCTCTGTTATGGCATCCTCCAAAGATTCTGCCCAGAAATGTTGACATCATGTGAGCCTTGCCAGTCCGAGCGGAGGAAGGGGAGGGAGAAAGGGGATGGAGGGAGGGAGAGAAGACAAGGGAAAAAGAGAAAAGGAGTAAGTGGGACCGGAGTACTTTCCTTTCATCCATTGTCCTTCAGCCCGCACACAAGCTGCCCTCTTTGCCGGTCTGTGCTATCGATGACGTCACAGACCCCGAGACTCATCTCCAATACATGCACAACTCACTCTCCTCCCTCCCTCACTCCCTTCTCCCTTCCTCAGCGTCCTCGGCGAGTACTTCGCCAGCCTTGCTGATTCCTACGTGCTGGCCAATGCTCGCAAACCCGCAGAAAAGCAATCGCCCCCCGTCATCTTCGCTGCGGCCGACGTGGACACTGCCCCGACCACCATCCACCAGTACATGCAGCTCGATACAGTGCCCCACGTTTTCTTCTTCCCGGCGAACGAGGCTCCCGAACTACCGCCCCAGCCGGCGATGCGGTTGAGTCTTGAGGGTGGGGGAAGTGCGCTTTTGGAGGAGTTGGAAGAGAGGATCGGGTTGGTATTAACCCCGATCCCGGATATCGAGACGACGATCGACGTGGCGGTATTCTTTGCGTTGGGGCTGGCGCTGTTGCTTTATCTGGTGTTGGACCAGTGGGAGTGGACAAAAAGCGTTGTATTCTCGAGGGGCATCTGGCTGGCGTTGTCGTACCTGGTGTTCATGACGGCCACGGGGGGAATGATATATTGCTTGATTCGAACCCCGCCGCCTTACGGGGTGTATCTGCAAAAGGTGCAGTTGTTTATGAACCGAGACAGCAGCGACCAATTCGTGGCGGAGGGCTTGGTGATGGGCAGCATTCAGCTGTGTGCGGGGCTGTCGTTCGTGGGCATGTACTGGTTTGCAAGCCAGAAGAGGAATGGGATCGCGCAGTGGCTAGGTACTTACCCCCCTTTCCACCCTCCCCCCTTCCCACCCTCCCTTCATCAAGACTTGACAAGCATCTCTCTGCCTTAAAACATTTTTATCATTCAGACGCCCATCCCTCATGTTATTCTGATCCCACCCTTCCTCCCACTCTTCCTCCCCTCCTATTTCCCTTTTCCCCCCCAAGGCATCAATCTCTCCCTCGCCGCTGCCCTCTACTTTCTCCATCGTCTTTTCGCCTTTTATGCCACTAAGACGCGGTGGTATGACGTCAATTCCACCCTCGACCCCAACGTATGTAGCCTGCCCTCCCTTCCTCCCTCCCTCCCTCCCTTCCTCCCTCCGTCCCGCCCTCCCTCCCTCCCTCCCTCCCTCCCTCCCTCCCTCCCATCGTTTTTTTCCTGCTCCTTCACCTCGCGTACCATCATCATCCTTCCACTTACTCAATCCTTCTTGGCTGCCTCGATCTCGTCTTCTTTCTACAGCTTTCTACCTTCCTCTTCGGGAACATGAAGAAGGGCAGTGGGTTGTTTCGTCGCGTCTTGCGCGTGACGCAATTGTGGCTGTACGAGTACAAGGACTGGGGGGTATTCCGACGCACGGCCTCGTCATTAATGGCCAAATACGTGAAGAAAATGACTGGGAGGTAAACAGTGATGGATTGGGAAGAAGAGTGGGAAGGAAGTGTATCATCAGTAGTTTTGTGATGAGTGAACGAAGCAAGCAGGGCATGTGCTTAAGAAATCACTTTCAAAAAGAAATGAGGAAAAGCCGCTGTCGTATGAGTATAATTAGAAAGAATCAGAAAGGAGCAAAGACAAAACAGAAAAGCAAAAATTATCCAAAGAAAGAAAACGATGGAAATTCGGACGAGAAAGAGGGGGAGGTGCTTGGAGGGGAAGTCCCTTTTTGAAATTTGAATATCGGGTTGTGACACCGTCCGTCGACCGTTTACTGGGATGGCGCCTTCCTCGTCCTGGGTTGAGAGACAGACCCTTTGCTTTCATGACTCTCTTTCCGCGTCTCGGTCTCTTCGGGCAACTCCCCACATTATCGTCGGTATACGCGAGGGGCATTGCGTTTTGTTCTCTGCAAGGAAGGATATGTTTCCAAGCCCTTATCTTGCACCTCCAAGCATTAATCGTGTGCAGTCACTCCATCTCTCTGCGCCTCCCCTGACTCAATTGCAGACACCCTCCCCGGACCATAGTCTTAGACTCTTCCCTGGTCATATGCATGTGCTTACCCTTTCTCCCTTCTGGGACCACCCTTCCTAAAGTACCAGCGGATAAAAATGTGCGCGCCTACAAACTTGTCACACTCACGCAAGCTCTCTGGCCCTCCGTCACCTACACACCTGCGCACTCTACTACAATCACAGGACCGGGATTGTGACAAAAAAGATCTACGCACAGAGCCATAGCTAACAGCTATGGATGAAGGAAGAAGCGACAGTGACGCTTGTGGTAATATTAACCTGGTCGGGGAGAAGAACGACTCCTTGGGACTGGCGTCCACACTCTCCCCCACCACCACACACGCTTCATTCAACTCCACAATCTCTTCTCTTGCCGCCTCTATCTCCTTGAACACCACTGGGACAGTGCCAAAAGAGGAGAGGAAGGGACAAGGGCAAAGCTTCTCCTCCACCATTGCCTCCTTTGTCGCCTCCACACATCTCAACACTAGTGACTCGGTCCTTCCGACCACCGATCGAAGCAGCAGAGCGAGTATCAGATTTAGCGTGGGAGGAGATGAGATTTTGGTGCCCCTACGCCATGGGCCCCTTCCACGCGAAGAATTGATCAACCTCTTGTCCGTCGCCTTGAATCCTACTCTACCCGTCATCCCACCAGAGGAGGTGGAAGAGGAGAATGAAGACGAGGAAGGAGATGCGGCGCTGGATCGCCCTCGTGGTGCAAGCAGCAAAAGCAACAGCAGCAGTAGCGGAGAATGGGTTTTGCGTTGCCGCGTCATAAATAACGCGTTGTCTGCTCTTGATTCCCCCATCCCACATTGTCGTTCGTCTTCCGGGCGCGATAATGCTGCTGCTGCTGCTGCTGCTGCAACGACTTTTTCTTCCTCCTCTTCTTCCTGCGCTTCATGGGCCTCTCCATTCTCTTCATCCTTGCGTGTTTCGGGGGAGGGGATGGGCGGGAGGGGGGGGAGAGGAGCAGGAGGGCCACAGGGTTGGAGAAGGGAGTTGTCGGGTGCTGAGAAACAGAGCCGGACTGATTTCGACCTGGAAACGGAAACGGATTGTGCCTTGGGTGGGAAAGGAGGGAGGAAGGGCGAAAAAGAGGACAAATATGAGCAGCTGCAGGTGGAGGTGGGGACGTTGAGGGAGGAGAATGCGATGCTTCGGTACCGCCTAGCGGAGGTGGAAGGACACCTGGGGAAGGCGACCGAGAACGTGAGGGCGCTACAGCGGGTGAGGAGCAAGGAAGAAGGGAGGGTGGAGAAAGGGAGGAGGTTTGGAAAATGATGCATGCTTGGACATTTGTTTTTTGGGGTTTGATCGTGTGTCAGTGTTTGTGGGTTCTGGGTGTATATGTATATTTCATTCCCCCTCCCTCCCTCCCTCCCTCCTTCCCTCCCTCCCTCTCCCTTTCCCCCCCTGCAGTCTCCTGAACAGCTCAACGATAAGAGTGGCTCTTTAACCGATGCATAACGAATTGACAATTAATATTGCTGAGGTCCGCCGCAGTTTACCAAACGTTATTCACTCACACCCCTCCCGCTCGCCTGTCCTCCCTCCCTTCTTCCCTTCCAGTCTCAAAAACAGCTTTACAACGATTTCGTCCTCCTCCGAGAAAAATATGACGAGGCCAAGACCAACATTGCTGAGGTCCTTTGGGGCTTTCTTCCCTCTACGACTTCCTGTTTCCCTTCCATCCCGCCCATGCAGGAGCCACGGCAGCACTCCTGCGATCCCTCCCTCCCCCCCTCCTTCCCTCCCTCCCTCCTGATCGAAAGCGAGCAGCAGGTGGGCCCATATGCCCTGGGTTCCAAGCTGGGCGAAGGTCAATTTGCAAAGGTGTTTTCCTGTCGAAAGAGAGGCGAGGGAGGGAGGGAAGGAGGCGAAGAGTATGCGCTGAAGGTGATCAATAAGGAGAAGGTGGCGAGCATAGCGGCGTTGAGGAGGGTGGATGGTGAGATTGGGGCGCAGCGAACCCTGCGGCATAAGGGCATCTTAAAGGTGAAGGATGTCATCAATGGCCGCTTTGGACTCTATGTGGTGATGGAGAAGGGAGGGAAGGGTAAGTGAGGAAGGGGAGGAAGAGAGAGAGGGAAAGAAGGAGGGATGGTTTGCTTTTCTCGTATAGAGCCCCAGTGATCTTTCTACGTACTGAACCCTTCTTCTTTCCCTCTCTTCCCCCCTCCCTCCCCTTTTCTTTCCTTTTCTAGACCTGTTCGACTACTTCGACGAACGAGGCGATGCTCGGCTCCCTGCACAGGACACAGTGACCCTCGCCCGCGCCGTCTTAGACGCGATCCATTTCTGTCATTCCAGGGGCATTTGCCACCGGGACTTAAAACCTGAAAATATTTTGTTGAACACCCGAGGGCGCGCAGCAAGGGAGGGAAGGAAAGAGGAAAGTGACCTACTGGAGGAGAAGAAGAAGGAGGAGGAGGAAGAAGAGGAGGAGGAGGAGGAGGAGGGGGAGTCGCTGTTTCAGGTGAAATTGTGTGATTTTGGTTTGTGTTCCTCCTTCTCTCCCGGTCAGCCGTTACACGAATTCTGCGGGTCGCCCGGATTTTTTGCTCCGGAGATGATCACGCATGTCTTGAGTGATGGGGAGGGAGGGAAGATAGAGGGAGGGAGAGGATACGATGGGCCGAAAGTTGATTTGTGGTCGATTGGTTGCATTTTGCTGGAGCTGTCCGTAGGCCATGAGGTCTTCTGTGAGGAATGGATGGTAGCGTATGATTATGAGCTGCTGCAGGAGCCGCGAGAGTTTGAGAGGAGGATAGAGGGGTGCTTGGAGGGGATGGGGAAGACAATGAGGGAGAAGCTGGGTTTGGAAGAGGATTTGGTTGACTTTATTCAGGGACTGCTGCAGCTTGACCCGAGGAAGAGGAGGGGTGTGGAAGAGTGTGCAAGCCATCCGTGGGTGGCTTTGGGGAATGGAAAGAGTTTTTTGACGGGTGAGCTGAAGGAGGAGGAATGGGAGGGAAGGGGGGGGGGAAGAAGGAAAGGAGAGGTGATTGGTAAGAGATGTAGCAGCGGTAAGATGACAAGTGGAAGTCCATTGCCGGAGGTGTTGCAGCAGCAGCAACAGAAGCAGCAGCAGCAGCAGCAACAACAACAACAGCAAAAGAGAAAACCGAGACCGGCGTGCTTTGCGAGGCTTGGGCGGGAGGTTGAGGGAGAAGAAGAAGGAAGCAGCAGAGAGGAGCTGACGGAGGTTGAGGAGCGAGAAGAACAGGAAGAGGGTGCGAGGGAGAAGGCGATGGGAGCGGGGATAGAGGGTATTCACCATATGGCAGCTGCTGTCGCCACCTCTGCTGCAGTCATTGCCCGCCCTGTTCCTCTCCTCCTCCCCTCCTCCTCCCGCGCCCTCTCCCCCATTCCCGAACAAAACCACCGCACCAGCCCTCACTTCTCCTCTCCTAGCGCTCTCTTGTCTTCTTCTTTTTCTCCTCCTCCTCCGCCTCCTCCACCTCCGTTTCCTCTACAAGCTGTCCGCAAATCGCTCGGTAGAAACGTCAGCCACAAAGTTCGTCAAAAATTATCAGAACAACAGAGGAAAATTCACCTACCCCCCCTCGAGCCAGTGACGCCCGCATTGACCAATGCTACGCAACGCCTGTGGGAGAGCGAGGAGGCAGCTGCTGCTTTTTTGGTGTCACCGCAAGGTCAGCAGCAGCATGAAGGGAGGAAAGATAAGGCATCGGGTTGCGGGCACGGACATCTACCACCTGTTGAGAGGACAAGCAGTGGCTGCATAAGTGGAAGCAGCAGTAGCAACAGTAGTAGTACCAGCAGCAGCAGCAACACTAAGAGCATGTCATATCTCCCCTTGCTGCCTGGGGTAGAGCACCTAAAAAGTAAAGCCGTGTCAGAAACAGCGGCAGGAGCAGGGGCGGGAGGAGAAGGAGGGAGGAAGGAGGGGGAAATGGTAGCGAATTCCTCCTCTTCCTCAGCCTTGTCTTCGGCTTCGTTCGCGGGGCCATCGCCTTGGTAAATAAGAGAAGAGATATAGAAAGCGAAAGCGGGGGAGAGAAAGGGAGGGAGGGAGGAAGGGAGGAAGGGAGGGCTGGATGGCTGGCTTAGTGGATGGTTGGATGGATGGAAGGAAAGAGAGTCCGGAGGAGACTTTTTTATAGATTGGATAGTCGTTTCGGGTGATCCGAGTCGATACCTGAATTAAGAAAGGGAGGGAGAGAAAGAACGTGTACGTACATGTGGCGTAAACAGAGAAGGTAAACACGAACGATGTATTCAGTCCGGTGACAGCTATACTTCATTACCAGTGTGTGTAATACACTAGGTATATGTATTAATACATGAACGTACTCTTGAGATGTAAATCTTACAGATCCGGTGCCTGTACGGGTGTTAAAAGAGAAAGGGTGGAGAAGAGAAAGCTTATCCTCACAAGAGTAGAAACGGGAGGGAAAAGAGTTCCAGAACGCAGAAGAGTGATGAAAGATAGACGAAAGTGGTTTAAAAAGTGATTGACGGAAAAAGGACGACGTAGAAATGAACATTGACAACCGCCTCACGTGCTTATTAAAAAGTACCGAGAAGGAGAGAGGTAGGAGAGGAACAAGGAAGAGAATGAATAAGAGAATAGACGGGAGGAGATACAAAAAAAAACACAAAACGATTCAAAATGAGCCACCTATCCTCACCTCATTATTTGAATCCCCTTTCCTTCATAAAAGTCTTTATTATCTTATTCTTTCATCATCTCCTTTTCCATCATCGTCTTCTTCTTCTCCTATTCAAACCATTTCCATGTTCATTTATACCCGATTTCATCGATGGTGAACGTACTTCAGCATTTTGTCTTTTGGTCATTGATTTATCCCATTCTAGACTTTTGTCTCATGCCCGTACAATAAATAAACTATATACACGATCGCAGCATTTCATTCGATGGGAGCAGTCGTTTCCATTATTCCACACACGCTCTCTTCATTCTCTCCCGTCTTCAGTTCCATTAAGGTGCAATCTTTTATACAATAAATCGGTAATTCCCTCCCTCTCCCCGCTCCTCTCTTCCAACCTCCCTCCTTGCCTCCTGAGCCTTGCATCATCCTTCAACATCAAAAGGTGACTCACAAGTTTATTTTTTTTATTTTTTTTTATTTTACAATTTACAACTCTTCTGAATCTCCTCCGGCGACCCTAACCGATCAAGGTCCGACGTCTGCCTCTGTAACCCCACCCCTCCCTTCCTCCCTCCCTCCCCCCCATCCCCGCCCATCAAACCTTCTGCATCCCCTCCGTTTGCACTCGTTCCGCTTCCACGCCGTCTCCTCGCTGGACTCCTCCCCTCAACCCCTCCCTCGACCCCCCCCTTCCCTCCACTCATCTCAATCCCTCCCCCTTCTCCCCTCCCTCCCTGCTCCTCTTCCTCCCCCCCTCCCTCTTCCTCCCAGGTCCGCATCATCTTCTCTTTCTCGGTCAAAATCTCATCCGCGGGACTGGCATCAGGAATCAAGAGAGGGATCAAAAAGACGGGAATAAAGCGGCACATCGTCTTGACCAACACCACGTTTGACAATTCGCTGTAATCCCCCCTATGCACATGGAACGCCTTCAGCACCCCTACCCCAATATAACTTCCCACGTCCCCCCCAAAATTACTCAGGGCCATCAACAAGGCGAATAAAGTAGCTTCACACCGCTCAGGACAGACCTTTGCCGCAAGAACAAAAAAGGGCATGGCAGAGAACCGACGCAAGATGGGCACCAGTGCTTCATCGCCAAGGACAAACGCTTTGTCACTGATCCCTACCCGGAGATTCAAACGCTTCACCAGGATCCAGTCGAGCATGCCTGCGCCGACCATCAGGACTTGAGCGGCGATAAAGATGGTGCGGTACTTCCAACTCGACATATACCTGACAAATGAGGGGCGGAGAGGGAGGCAGGAGGGGTAGACAGGAACGAGGGATACATATATAAAGTGATTGATTGGAACACCCTCGACCTCCTCTACGCTGGGTGGTTAAAAAACACACGAAATGTACAGCCCTGGTCAAAAAGGGATGCGATGTCCGTCCATTCCCCACCTCCCTTCCCTTCGTCCCTCCCTCCCTCTCTCTCGCACCCTACCTGTTATACATGGCAATCCCAATCATCATCGACACACTCCCGATGCACGAAAGAACGCCCAAAAACTGCGGCGTAAACAAAGGTCCGTTCGGATCCGATGTGTAAAAATAGAACATGGCCTCGGCAATATTGGGTTGGCAGGCTTCGCGCAAAAAGAAGAAAATAGCAGGCTTCGCGATCTTAGGCGAAATTTTTACGAGTACCATATAAACAACAATGGTGACAAGCACGGCAACTGCCACGGTAATGTACCCTGCAATCATTCGGTCCTCAACGTGGTTGACGGTAGTCGCCAGAAAAACCGCGCAGGCTGCGACGAAGAACGCCAGGAGGTAGAGAGAGCGTTGGCCACCCTTGACCCACGCATGGCGACATGCCCTACTCCGCTCGGCACCCGGAGGTATTTGTTTCTCCGGGAGCCAGCGCATGGCCGCCAGCACCATGATGGAAAGCGCGGTCAGGGAGGTGAGCGCAAAGACACCGCGGGAATGGATGTGCGCTTGTGCCTGGCCGACAGTTGTACACCCGATGATGCCGCCCATGGCATGCGACCCCCAGGAAAGAGACTGCAGGTCCGATGCATACATGGGCGCATATTGGGATCGTTCCGTGACGGCTGCGTCGATGATGACGTCGGGAGAGGCGATGGAGTAGTTGGCAAGAAGGAGAAGGAAGGCCGCAAGGCCGAAGGAAGCTTTCCTCTGAAGGGCTAAGGTGATCCACGCAAAGACTCCAAACGCGCCCGCTAGGAAAATATAGGGTCCGCGGTGATAGCCGAAAATGGGCAAAGTGTCGCTTATCAGACCATAGATTGGCTTGATGTTCCAAGGCAAGTGCATCAGACTCTTGAAGGCCTGCGCGGACGCCGGCTCGAGTTTCAGGATGTCCTTTAGGTAATAGTCACTGGACATGGCCATGTAACTCTCGCCGAGCCCCTGAGAAAGCCCATAGACACTCATCAATAGAGCAACGAACTTAAAGCCGAACGCATCACAAAGCCGATCAACAAACCTGTAGATCGCCCGGGGGAGAAACATGAGATAATCTCGAAAACCTGCGTCGGCCGGTAAGCGATGCACGCGCTCCTTGTAGCGGGCTCTGTACTCTTCGATACTGCGGCGAGGGGGTACTCCAGGCAGGGCAGGACTTATGGGAGGGAGGGACTCGCCCGCTTCTCCCACGGCAAAGCCTGCGGTCTCTTCCTCGATGGTGCCTTCTTGCGGGGCTCGGAGGTAGCCCGCGCGATGGTGGGGTTCGCTGGTAGGGTGGAGGCGGTATTCGATTTGATCAACTTCAAAATGTGCATCTTGCAGGGTAAAGCCAGCATCGCCGCTCAGGCCTAAATCACGCGACATGATGCTCCTGCGTTGGGAGAGGAGACGGCGACACCGGCGGTGGCTCTAATTTAAAGGTGTGGCAGGAGAGGCGTATGACTGCTTTCTAGCGCTGTGAAGAGTGTGGTAGGGATAGGCCTGCGGGAGAGAAGAGGAGCAGGAACCGAACGAAGGCTATGCCGCGCAATAAAAGGTGACACGTTCAGACCTTCCTATGAAGGGGCCGCCCCGGGGTATAGGCATAGTGGTGGTGGTAAGTGAATTGTGGTGATTAGATTTGCATCGAGCGGCGCCCTCGACAGACCCTCATACGCTGAGGCACAATTCAGCACGCATTACAGAGAGCAGATCAGGTAGTCTTACAACACACACAAGGCCTTGTGTGTGACGGAAGGCATGCTTCCTCTTAACCTTCGCTCAAAGCAAGTTCAAAGTCGTTGTATACCTGGCGAGTTCCAGTTTTCTCCCGAAAATGTGCATTTGCTTTACTTTTGCAAGTACCTTAAAATCCCTCATTTAGCCCCCAGCCTGTGCTAAAAGATGGAACCAACATAGTTTTAGTGATATACATACTAGGTGTGCCTGCACGGCAGAAGCACCGATAAGGAGAAATAATACGCCGCATTATATAAGGGCAGCGGCCCATATGACGATAGCTTATGTGCACTTGCAGTTCCCACTGATGCAGTCAGTAGAACAATGCTTTTTCTTTATTATTATTTTGTATTTTGCAGCGATACAAATGAGACATGTCACCATCATCTGCGCCCTTTTGGGGTTTCGCGGCGCTCTTTCAACTCCACGTCCCACTCACATCGTTGTGTTCGCTCGGTCTTCTCCCTGAATCTTGCTGCAATCAATCTAAGGGCATCGAGCCATGTGTACGACAGCCGTCCTACCCGATCTCGCTTTCTTTCTTTCTCATCCTATCTGCCTTCTTGTTCTCACTCTTTTGCTGTGCTGCCTCTCGCCTACTCGTTTGGCAGCTCTTTCTATTTCTTCACACAGACACACGTCACATACACATACACACACACGCACATCTCCCGTCGATTCGCGCAGTTATCTTTCTTTCATCCCTCAACGCATATCCTGTTTTTTGGATCGTTCAGCCACTTATGACAGCCGGATAATCCAACAAAAAGGAGCTATTCGATGTCCTCCTTCCCTCCCTCCCTCTACCCCTCCCTCCTTTTACGGGGCAGCCTTGAGCTCCTCCAGCTTCAACTCAAGGTCCAGCAAGGTGTCCTCATTAAGCGTCTTCTTTTTACGCCCGTCAATAATCATCTTCTGGATGCGTTTGATTTCCTTCTTCTTGTCCTTGTCCGAGAGTTGGGCTTGCTTGTTCACCTGGGGGAGTGGAGGAAGGGAAGGAGTGAGGGAGGGTAAGTCTATCGCTATGAGCACATTTTGGAAGAGTTCAAAAAGAGAAAAACTGGAAGGAAAGAGAAAAGGGAGGAAGGGAAGCAGGCAGGGAAGGAGGAGGGGAGGGAGGACAACCAAACCAAAGACGGAAGACATGTACCTTGATCTCATTCCCGAGTGCGTCGATGACCACCTTATCCCCGAGCTCCTCCTTCTTCTCCTCCTCCTCGTGCATTGCCACCGACTCCCCCTCCCGTCGCAAGTGGCCCTTGTCCATGATCCATTTCTCCTGGCACACGGCCCCGGCGAACTCCCGGTTGTGCGAGATGATGATCACGCCACCCTTGTAGTCATGGATGGCCTGCACCAGCGCCCCCAACGAGTCCCTGTCGAGGTAATTCGTCGGCTCGTCCAACACAATAATGTGGGGGTTCTGCCAGAAGCACGCCGCCATCACCACCTTAATCTTCTGCCCCCCGCTCAACGACTTGATCAGAGTATGGGAGGCGTCTTCTGGGTCGATGCCGAAGTCAGCCAGGTGTTTCTCGATCGCCGACGTCGTCAATGCCTTAAATTGCAGCCCCGACTCCGCCGCCATCTTCTCATCGAACTTCTGGACCATCTTCTCCGCGCCCATCATCAGCAACACCTCCCGCTTCACCCACAGATTGCAATCCGTGCTTTTCCCACGCCACTTCACCTCGTACTCCTTCGTCTTGGCCTTCTTATCCTCATGCCTCGAAATGATCGCCTCGGGCTCCACCGCCAACTTCTCCTCCCCCGGGCTGTAGCACTGGCACAGGGTCGTTCCCTCCCGAATGAAAAACTTGGTGATCTCCTTCTCCACCTCCTTCTTCTTGTTCAACAGATCCAAAGACTCCTTGTCCTCATTCCCCGCGAAGCGCCACATGATGTACTGGGCCGGCGTCTCGTTCAAGTGCTTCTCCAAGTGAAAAAAGGCGTGCTGCGCCACGTAGGCCAAGCGCATATTGGGGTGCTTGACAATCACGCCCTTGGACGGGGTGAGCCTGAGGGGAGGGATGCAAGGTGGAAGGGAGAATTGCGAGGGGAGGGAGAGTTGGAGTCAGAGAACAGACTCCCGAAAAGGAAAGACAAAGACAAACAAGCACCCACACTTATCCTCACAATGCCCCCTTTCCCCCCCCCCTTCATTCCTCCCTACTTACTCTCCAATCAACAACTTGATCGCCGTACTCTTGCCTGCGCCGTTGGGGCCAATCACCGCCACACGCGACACACGGCTGACCTCCAAGCAGATGTCCATTACTGTGGGCTTGTCCCGCGTCGGGTACTGGAACGTCACTCCCGTCATCTTCAAAATGTGCTTAGACAACGACTTCACCCCTTCCAAGCTACCCGGCTCGGGGAAGACGAAACGGACCTTCTCATTCGTCAGGACGAAATAACTCTTCTTCTCCGGGAACTTCTCCACAAAGTCATTCAAGTTGCCCTTCATCGTCACCAGCTTCTTTTTCTGGAAGTCGATGATGTGCGTGCACATCTCCTGCAAAAACTCCGAGTCGTGCGACGTGGTGATGATAGACCCTCCTCCCGCCAAAAAGCTCTTCAGCCATTCCTTCAACCAGGCGATGTTTTTCACGTCCAAGTGTCCCGTCGGCTCGTCCAACATCAGCAAATCCGTATTAATCAACTGAGCTGCCACCAGCTGCATCTTCACCTTCCATCCCCCCGAGTAGGTCGTCACGGGCATATCCCCATCCGCCGCTCGGTCCTTGCCAAAACCCATCTCCGCCATGGCCGCCGCCGCCTGCTCCCTGGTCACGGCCGGCGTCACTTTCACGACGGTGTTGCAGTAGTCCACAACCCAATCCGTCCCGGACAAGTCAGTGTTGAAAATTGGATAGCCCGTCTCATCCTCTCCCACCTCGCGCTCGGCGATCTCGTGCTCGACAAACAATGTCTTGAGCTCCGTCTTCTTGGGGAAGCCATCGATCTGCTCGTGGTCAATGGCGCGCATCAGCGTCGTTTTCCCGCAATTGTTCGGCCCCAGAAGCCCATAGAAACGGTTCCGTTTCAAGTGCAAACGAGTCTTCCTCAACAAAGTCAAGGTACCGTACGCCAAAGAGAATTCGCCCTTGTACAAATCCTGCCCCTCCTCCGTGTCTTCGAAGAAGATCGTGTTGGGGCTGGCAAGCACCTCGCAGTCGTTTAGGACCTTGGCGCAGAGATCCAAGTGCTTCGCGCCATAAACACGTTCCCAATCCTTCTTCTCAAAATGGTAGGCATCGCACAAGTTCTTGGTGCACTTCACGATGTGTTCCGTGGGCTCCCCGTGCTTCTTGATCATGGCCGTCACCTCCTCCACGCTCCACTTCCTCAGCACCAGCTTCTCGTCGTAGTGGTCCAAGATCGTCTTCAGGGCACGGCCAGCCACCTCACGGGCCTCGGGCTTGGGGATATTTTCCGCGCAGTACTTGACGAGGGGCACAATCTCAGGGATGGCGATGGAAAGCTCCTTGGGGTCGTCCACCAGCCGGCAGACGTTATCGAGGATTACGCAGGACTTGCGCTGGATCTCGGTTTGCTTGTGGCGGAGGCCACGGCGGATGATGGGCATGATCACGGCCAGGGCGGGGGCCTCAACGTCTTGCACGAACACGCAGGAGGCGAGGTCGTCGATGGCTTGTACCGTATGGTTGGGGTCCTTGAGGGCCTGGACGAGGCCGGGAATGACCTTGTCCAAATCGGAGTTCCCGTTGGTCTGCACCAGGTGCTCCAGACATTTGAGGGAGAGGTCGCGGACCTTCTTGGAGGTATCTGTGCACATGTTGATGACAGGCTGGAGGATGTCGGGAAGCTTTCTCCGAATGAAGGCAGCATCTAGCTTGGTCAGCAACGAGATGGCCGGCTCGCGTTCCTTGCCAAACCCCGAAATTTTCGCGATCAAAAAGTCGATGATATCGGGCACCAACCACGGCTCCAAGGAATTAATCATCGTCATGAATGATTCCTCCGAGACATCAGTCGTACGGTCACAGAGCTTCTGGAAGTTGGCTTCAATGTCAAAGGCCGCGGGTGCACCGCCGGCGGCGACGGAGAGATCGGCGGGACTGACCATGATGGTGATTTTGCTTGGGAGGGTTAAATGGGGATAAGTGCTGCCTGCTATGGCCTATGGTGTCGGTGTGGGCGTAAAGGGGAAGGACGGGGTGGAGGTTGATTGGGAGATGCATGTGGAAATGAGGGAGGGTTGATGTTGAGGTGGGGCTCAAGTAGGGAGATCAAAAAGATCCAGACATGCCATTGAAAGGCACGACAACAGACAGCACAAAAAGAATGGCAACATGGAGGGCGACTGTGCATATTTTGTGGTGGGTGTTGTGTGACGGTTGTGGTGGCCGGGTACCTGGGGAAGGAAGCTGGGTGAGCCGGGGCGGACAGCACAACACATGTCAAGTTGGGGAGGCAAGAATCAACATACAGCATTTTCAAGCGTCAGCAAGACGGCATTAGAATGTTGGGCTAGTCACATGTGTCGTCATGGCTGTGTGAGTTGTTGAATTGCATTTGTCGTGTGGAGGGCACACTGGGTGGCCGCGTGTTTCAAACGAAAGAAGCATGTGGCAAAATAAGGGAAAGGACGGGCGAGACACCACGCCCACGAAGGCCCGCCTCCAGCTATCTGCCCAGCCAGCCGCGTTCGCACGTACTAGCAATTAGCTAGAACGGCCGAGAACCGTACAAACACAAGGTAGGGGAACACAACACATGCGAGAAAGGCGCACGCATGCGGAATATCACCTCACCGATCCCACTCTCTCCAGTTTTGATGTCAAGATCGACGCACTCACCTCTTTAACCTTGGCGGGACGCGATTAGAACGACGCGAGCCAACGAAAGAAGTAGAGAGAACGAAGAGCTGACTGTTTGTACCCGCATTTACAGTCGGATGAAGGTGTGTGTGAGTGAACGGTGTCAAACAAGAGACACGTCATGAGTCGGGCACCTCTATCTCTCTCTCTCTCCGCTGCCCCGCCGCCCCAGCCTCCAGATGCTCGATCTTTCAGCAAGGCAATGCCACCTCATTGGAACAATTGCGGGGGCTTCCGCTCGCTTGGTCTTCTGTTCTGGTTTTTCCTGCCGTCATGTGATAAATCGTGTATATGTCGTGCTGGCAGCCACACAAATTGCAGCGAGCAACTTACACAACGGAAAGGCAGGAGGTCAATCGCTGCTCGCATGTCCAAAGTCTCAGTTATTGTGTCTCGCAAAATCTCTATCAGAACACAATCCCACACCTACATACACACCACAGCATGGCCTCTTGTCTTTCAAAGTTAGCCTTGCTGGCGGCTGCCCTGTCTGCAAGAACATGCTGCCATGCATTTGTCCCTCCGACCTCTCCTCTTGGCCAGCTCAGCAGACAGCACCCCTCCTCCGCGGCACCCACCTTCACCAGCCCACGCTCCAGCATCACAATCATGCTGTCCTCCCCCTTTTCTATCATGAAGTCTGAACCCGCGTCACCGGAATACTCGCTACTGAAACAAAGCCAGGTCTTGAGCGCCGCCACGGGGAGGCCAACTTCTCTGGCCGATGCCTTTCCCTCAGGAGGGAAGAAGACGATCGTGGCATTTTTTACGCATTGGGGAGACTTTAATAGGTGCGTATACGATGTGGGGAGAGGAAGAGAAAGAAAAAGGATGGGTCTTTTAATTAAACTGAATCAGAAATAAGGTGCGTGGTGAATCAGCTCATTTTACATTCGCACATCATTTCATCTCTCGTTCATCTCTCGCTCTTGGATTTCCTCCGCCCCTTTATCTCTCCCTTTATTCAATCCCTCCTTTTCAATATGTTCAGCTTCGAATACGCCCAAAAGATTCTTCATTACCTCCCTCAGCTGGACCGCGCGGGCGTGAACGTTGTCGCTGTCGGGATCGGTTCTGTGGCCTCGGCGCAAGAGTTCGCGACATTGGTGGGGGGCTTTCCCCTAGGTACGTGACTGCCTTGCTTCGTTGAAGCAGAAGCCTGTTTAATTAGTTTGAAAATCATTTTCCCTTTTTACCCTTCGGTGCTGCTGCTGCTGTACTGGAGATCTCTTGCCCAAGCACCAAATACATTATTAAAATTTTGACCCCTCGCCCAAAAAAACAGATCGTCTGTATTGCGACCCGTCCGCCGCAGCCTACGGTCAATTCGGCTTCTCCCGTGGCTTTGCCGCCGACCTTCCCGTCAATCCTTATTTGAAACTCCTGCCAATGCTCGCTGGCATCGGCTCCCCAGGCACTCTCCAAGCGGTGTTGCGGGGGTACATCGGAGATAAAGCCGCGGATGCCTCTTGGACGTCCGATTACTTGAAGGGAAGAAGCCAGGGAGGACAGGGTTTGGTCGACAAGAGTGCGTTTGACGTGCTGGGGACAGAGGGGGCCCGGCCTTTCGAAGTGGCGACGGTGAGATTGCAGAACATGATATCGATAATCCCGAACTGGCAACGGCTTGCTCCTGCAGATAAATCCTTGATCACGCAGCAGGGGGGAAGCTTGGTGTTTGAGGGCAAAATGTTAACCAAGATTTATAGAGATAAGGGCATCTTAACGTACACGGACATGGACGATTTGTTGAGAACGGTGGGGGTGGGAGGGAGTTGAGGAGGGAGGGAAGGAGATAGAATTTGTGTACAACAGATAAAAAGACAGGTGGCATTTTCCGTCACTTTTCAAATTGGAGGCCCTCAAAAATCGTGCAGCCCAATGCCACTGCTTTCTATGAAGGGATTGTTGTAGTTCGTGTCGTTCTTGTTGGGTTATTTCCCGTCTCTTTTGTTCTTTCTAGTTTTGGTTCATGTGGTTAGCGCGTATGCTTGCGCTTGGGTGCTGGCCCTAGGTCTCCCCAAGCCACGTCCCGCACACGCACGCGTGTGATTCTGTCGCGAGAGATCACCATACTTGTATGAAACGTGCTCGAGCGGCATTTTTATGACTACATCTGTTACTACTGCTGCTGCTGCTGCTGCTGCTACTATAGCTTAGGCGGAAACAGCGGCACGCCAGTGTACAACGAACTCAAATACAACCCGGTGCCCAAGAAAGAGAAAGTACCACAGATATTCACCAGAAAAATAGTGATGCCCAGCGCCACGCTCTTCTTTACATTGAGCCTTTCCCGGATCCTTTCCACGCACTTGTCAAAGATGGGCGTTATGCCGAGGGCGAGCCACACCCGCAAGGGTCTCAGGAAATTCATCCCTACCCACAGTGTACCGTACACGCCCAGGAATGTCTTCCATTGACCAGGCGCGAGAGGCGATACATTGTATCTTTTGGTGAAGATGATGAAAGATGCGCATAAGGTGCCGCAGTAGTTGATGTTGCTGACTAGGCCGTATGAACAAAGGGCACTGGCGCCGAGGGCTGGAGGGATAGACGGGTGAAGGGGAAAGAGGAAACGTTAGTGGGTCGGCTGTAAAAGAGATACATGTTCATGGTTGGCTTGGAGGAGGGGAATTGAACGAGGAAGAGAGGAAGGGAGGGAAGAAGGGCAGAAGAGGAGGACGACGTACCAGCGAGCTTCTTCCGGTCGATTTTGGCGGTCTTTTGCCACCACTTTTTGAACCAAGCAAACGTGCCTGTAGGTGCCGGCGTGTCATCTTCTTCGTCTTGTCCTGTCGTGCCATCGACGATTTCAATGGCGCGCAGGCTGGTTAGAGAATGGCTGCTGCTCTTGCAGTTTAGAGACGAGGGGTAGAGTGCCGTGGGGAAGGAGAAGGAAAAGGAGGACGAGGACGACAATGACAGAGTCGAGGCTTGTGGTCTAGTCCCCGTAACAGAGGTAGCGGTAAAGCGCGTCGGCTGCCGGCAGGAGAGAGATGCTGGCAACACAAGTGCGTCGGTGACAAGAGCGAAGAAGAGGGACACTACAAGGAGGCCGGGGAGGCGTTGTGGTAATGATGAAGCCGTCATTTGTCTGTGCTTGTCAATCAGGGCGTAGGCTCAGCGAGAGAGAGTGACCGACGTAGATGGGCAGACAGAAGATATGCTCTGGTTGTATTGTGTAGGGATGGTTTAGGAGAGTGCAGCAGCGTCAGGGCGTTGTCTTGGTTTGAAGCAGGTCGTCTCCCACCCTCGCTGATTTCTTGGCCTTCGTATGGGCACGAGGACAGAAAGTATGTGTACCATGAGTGTGAGCGCGTGTGTGCTGCTGGCGCATGATTTCGATGTCGCGGAATGTCCAAATCATGCCCTCCACTATCTTTAACCAGCCACCCTTTCATTATCAGACAGCAAAGCCAGCTTTCTTGCCCTCCACCCTCCCTCCCCGACAAGCTCGCAGCCATGTCGGTCCAAGACGAGCACGCCTACCTCTCCTCCTTGGTCGCCAACATCACGACTCGGCTACGCGTCCTCGAAGCCAGCGGCAGCAGCATTGGCAGCGCATGCGCCTCAAATGGAGGCGTTACGCGGCCTCCTCCCTCCACCCAACTGGAGTTCCCCAAATCCCTCCGGGCCTACGACGCCTACCTGCAAGCGACCCTCAACCCCTTCCTTGAGGCTGCTAACGCCCTGGGCGGACAAGCGACAGAGCTGGGCGGTGTGGTGAAGGAAGCCTGGGAAGCCCAACGTGATTTCCTCGTCATGGCCACGGCCGTCAAAGCCCCTGCAAACGACACCCAAATCATTAGCAAGCTCGCCCCCGCCCAAGCCGCCATCAAAACGGCACAGAAAATGATTCAACGGAATGAATTCGAAAACCATGCCAAGGCCGTGGCAGAAGGCATGCAGGCCTTGACCTGGGTAGTGGTCCGGCCGGCTCCCTGTGACTACATAGAGAATTTCATCGGCGCCGCTGACTTCTGGGGAAATAAAGTTCGGATCCAGCACAAGAAGACCGCGCCTGAACATGTGACGTTTGTCGATGCCTATAAAAAGCTGGTTGTGGAATTGATGGGCTACGTCAAGGAATGCCATCTGACAGGGGTGGGGTGGAATCCACAAGGGGTGGATATAGACACATACACCCCCGGCTCCTCCTCTGCTTCCTCATCCTCCTCCTCCCCCTCCTCCTCCTCAGCCTCCCCCTCCCTCCCCCCCTCTTCGTCTACAACAGCAGCAGCAGCGACGCCAGCAGCAGTGGTGCAGCCGGCTGGAGGGGGAAGGGCGGGTCTGTTGAGTCAGTTGGGCAAGGGTTTGTCCATCACAAGTGGCCTTAAGAAGGTCTCCAAAGACCAACAAACCTGGCGCCCGGAATTCAACAAAAGCGCAGCTGCTGCTACGCCAGCACCTTCCTCTTCCTCTTTCTCCTCCACATCCTCCACCCCGTCCTTTTCTTGCAAAGCCGCACAGAAGAAGCCTCCTTCCTCCTCGTACGATTCTTCCCAACTCCGCTGGAACGTCCAACACTACACCGACCCCTCCGTTCAGCCCCCCCCAATCTCAATTGAGGACAAAAAGCAATCCGTCTACATCTACAACTGTGGTGCATGCGTGATCGACGTAAAAGGGAAGGGAAAGAGCGTTATCATGGACGGATGCAAGAAGACTCAGGTTGTGGTCGACGAGATGCTTTCCTCGTTAGAAGTGGTGAACTGCCAGGGGGTGAAGGTTCAGGTTCGACAACACGTCCCTACCGTGGCCATTGACAAAACTGATGGGATAATCGTGGTGCTGAGCAAGGACGGGTTGGGCACAAGTTTCCTCACTAGCAAGAGCAGCGAGATGAATATTCAATACCCCAAGAATGAAGAGGGGGAGCTGGTTGAGACGCCCATTCCCGAGCAGTGGCAGCATTCGCTGGAGGGGGAGTGGCCCAAATTGAAAGTGAAGAATGAGGTGTCGTCGTTGTACACGCACTAGAAGGAAGGAGATAGCGGGGTATGTGGGGGGTGGGGATGGGTGGGATAGTGAGAGTAGGTTGGGTAGGAAGCGGCAATTGTGGGCGGGATGCAAAGAGTCGGAGGAAGATGCGTGGGATGGGACGATAGCCTCATTTTTGGAAGCAAATTTCCCGTCGATGGGATCGCGGGCTGAAAAAGGGAATGGATGGATGCGTTTTGGAAATAGGAATGGGCCGGCGGGAGGGCTATACTAGCAAGGCAAAGGCAAAGGCAAAGGCATAAAAGTGTTCAGGAGCCAACTGTGCGTGTGTGTCATATCGCCATTGTTTTACTTTATAAAAGAAAGAAACACAAAAGGAAGGAAGAAGCGGATATGTTGAGTGTGAAAGAGTATACACCGGGGCAACGTACGCGTCAAAGCTGATCAAGCAAGTGCCCTGCTTTGCCTGACTTCATACGTCCTCGGACGGACCCATTTACGCGTCACAATACTCTCTAGGTCTAAGGATAGAGGATTTGTCCGTATGGAGTGATTGTGGGGTGCTCTGATTTGCTTTTGGCCGCCTTTTTAGATCTCAATATCATGGTTTGTGCTGAAGCTTCTGTCACCCCCTCACTCAAGTTATTCTCCCTCTCCTACACAAAAACATCCACAGGCACCAGGCACCGTGCCTGCACCTACACTACGGTGCATCGTTGCGCACGGCCTACAGATAGTGTGTCCGTGGCACTTTTACCGCGGCGAGGTACATCGAGAGCGGTCTCCCCTTCACGCCAACAGCACCATGGAGGAGGAGGAAGAAAGCAAGTTTTGGACCGCCATGCAAGACGAAGAGGAGGCCATCGCCCATCAGCAGCAACGCCATCATTTGTTGGCGCAGCAAAGAATTTCCTCATCCTCGTCGAGCGGCGGTGGAGGATGTGGTGACGGGGGAGGCTGGGGAGGGGCCAACAACAGCACGCCCCCTTCCTCCTCCTCCGAGAGTGGTAGCAGCAGCGGCGGCGGCGTTCTCGCGGGCCTACACGATCTTGTACGAGCGGCAGCAGGAAGTGCTGGGGAGGTGGTGCATACGTCGAAGAGCAGTAGCAGTGGTAGCAGAGCCAATCCTCGTCGGCCCCTACCACGTTCTTCTGCATCTCACATGGAATTGCATGCTCCTGCCTCGGCGCATGATGCCTTTCATTATCGCCGCTTGCCGGAGGAGAGAGGCGGGCAGGATGCAGAAAGGAGGATCAACATCGAGGACGGGGACGAGGAGGAAGAGGAGGAGGAAGAGGAAGAGGAGGACGATGATGACGAAGACAGAGCGGGGTGGGCGCCGGTCGCTAATCTCGATGTGTTTTTCCAAGCCATGTACAAGTATTATCAGAATAAGGGCTTTCACTCTATTCTTGCCGCAGGGGCAACCAATCTGATGTCGATGGCATTTACGGTTGCGTTGAGCACGTGGTTGTTTGCGTATGTAGACTGGGGGCGGTTGACGACCTGCCATGATGAGGACAGTTGCTTGCCGTTTAAGGAGTATTTGCACGGAAGGGGGATGTGGAGGTATGGCTTGGTGTGGGTGTACTGCCTGTTGTTTGTCCTGTACTGGGGGGTGTCGTGTTATTGGTTTTTATTGACGTTGAAGGACGCGGCGGAGATGAAACAGGTGTACACCGAGCGGCTGGGGATCAGCAATGAGGAGCTAGGGGCTATGGAGTGGCATGAGGTCGTCTCGAGATTCTTGGGCAAGCAACGCTCGGGTGAGTACAGAGTGTCGATACACGGCAATATCACCGCGAAAGACATTGCGTGCCGGATTATGCGGCGGGAGAATTTTTTGATTGCCTTGATGAGCCGCCGAGTGTTGGATTTATCTCTGCCGAGGCCAGCGGTGGTGGTGAGTGCTGCAATGGCTGCAGCAGCAGGTGGCCGAGGGGTGGATAGAAGAGGTGGTGGAGTAGGGGAAAGAGTGGTGGATGATGGAGATAAAGGAGGGGGAAGTGGGAAGAGGAGAGAGAGGCGTCCGCAGGATGAGTTTTTGACGCGGAATTTGGAATGGAGTTTGCATGTATGTGTACTGAACGACATGTTCAATGAGAAATTTACTTTGAGGAGGGATTTCCTGATAGATGAAGCTGGGTTGCGGAGGAAGTTTGTGTTGGTGGGCTTGGTTCAATTGGCATTAATGCCCTTCTTGCTGGTGTTCATGGTGATGCAATTCTTCTTGCAGAACGCACAGGAGTGGCAGCAGAAGAAGAATTACCTGGGGCCACGGCAGTGGAGCCCGTTGGCACGGTGGCGGTTCAGGGAATACAACGAGTTGCCGCATTTATTTGAGAGGAGGCTGAGGGCGAGTTACTCGTCGGCGTTGTTGTATGCGAGACAAACGCCTAAGCCAGTGTTGGCGGTCCTGGCGCGGTGCGTGGCTTACATCAGTGGGTCGGTGGTGGCCGTCTTGCTGCTTTTCACGCTGCTGGATGAGAGCATCTTGTTGTACGTCCGGGTATGGGACAGGAACTTGTTGTGGTACGTGGGGGTGTTCTCGGCATTTTTCGCCCTTAGTCGGAGTTTGATCCCAGGCCCCGAGGAGGAAGCGTATGGGAACCAGGAGGTCACGATGGAGCGGGTGGCGGCACATACGCATTACTTCCCAGGAAGGTGGAGGGGTCGGTGTAGCACACAGGAGGTCCGGGCGGAATTTTCGAGTCTGTTTCAGTACAAAACGGCCTTGTTTCAGCAGGTATGTGATTTTTAAATTTATTCATTCATTTCTTCATCAATTTATTCATAAATTCTTTCGTTTGTCCATTGCGGGCGATGTCGTGTTGTACGTGTTTGTTTCTTATCGGTTTTCACCTTTTCCTTCCTCCCCCTTCCCCCCACGACTCCATTCACAGGAAATACTGTCTGTTGTGGTGACCCCCCTCATCCTATGCTTGTCCCTGCCGGAATGCGCGGGCGATATCTTGTCCTTCCTCAAGACACACCACCAAACCGTCGAGGGGCTCGGTTCTGTGTGTGCATTTTCTCTGTTTGATTTGGAAAAATACGGGAGTCATCGCTACGGTGGGATCGAGAAGGAGAGAGGGGGGGGAGAAGAAGGACAGGAGGACGGAGGGGACGGAAAAGTGGAGAAGAGCTTGTTGAATTTTTGTGTGAATTATCCCGAGTGGCAGGCGGGGGAGCAGGGGCGAGGTCTGCTGCGACGGTTGGCAATATTTCAAGAGAGGGAGGTGTGGGGAGAGGAAGGAGGGAAGCAGGAGGTCGTGGTGGCTAAGGAAGTAAGGAGGAGCGAGGAAGTGCAGCCACAGCAGCCAAAGCAGCCACAGCATCATCAGCAGCAGCATCATCACCATCAGCAGCAGCGGCAGTTGAACGAATCCTTGTATTACGATCCTGCGCATTCCCCACAGCAGCGAGAGCAGGGCCTCGTTGCCCCCCCTTCCGCGTTCCCACCCTCCCAACACCCCGTCTCCCTCGCTCCTTCACTCTTTCTCCCTCCGGCCCTTCCATCTCCACCTCCTTCATCTTCTCTGTACTACCGTCCTCCTCTTCCACCGGCGCTGCCGCTGGCTCACCGTGGAGGAGGAGGGATGGAGAGAGGGATGGGTGGGTCCTGGGGACAGACGTCAGGGAGCTGGGGGATGGGGGGGTCGGTTTATGGTGTGGGGAGTGGAGTGATGGGAGGAGGAAGAGGGGGATGGGGAGGAGGAGGGATGGGGGGAGGGACGGGTATGCAGACGGATGAAATGGAGAGGAGCTTCTTTTGGTTGGAAAGGTACGCGGAACGCTTTCGGGAGATGAGGAAGAAGGAGGAGGGGAAAGGAGGGGGCATGCGAGAAAGGAGGGAAGGGATGGTTGTGATGGAAGAGGGGAGGAGGAAGGGAGGGGTGAGGTGGCGGGGACAGCCGCAGGAGCAGGAGCGGCAGGAGCTTCAGGAGCAGCAGGAGCAGCAACATTCTGTAGGCTATCAACCGCCGGCTTTGTCGCGTCTGACGGGTTTGTGAGTGCATCATAGATAAACGAGTGAAAAGATTAGATAAAGACAAATGAATGAAGATGAGAATGAGGAGAAAAGAGGTGGGGGAAAAAGGAAGTGGGAAGTGTACACACATGAACAGCAGGCGCCGTATGTCTGCAAGAGAAATAACAAGTAAAAAGAGGTAAATGGACGTATATACATTGATATATATTAAGAGAGAAGTACAGATGCAGACAGATAGAGGTAGAGGGAGGGAGAGGGAGACAGTGCACAAAAGTCTGCAGTTTGACACATGGTTAATGTGCAGTTTGATGGGTAATGAAAAAAATCAGACGGTGAAAGGCGAAAATGGCAATCCGTAAATGAGACAGAGGGGCACGCACGAGATTAGGCAGGGACAGGGAGAATGTGGATACATTTCTCTCCTTCCTCTAATCTCTGATAATGGATGTGAAAGCGTGTATGCTTCCTTCCAAAGGTTTAAGCAGAGCTTGTCGTATTTTTTTCCCCGCCCTCTTTCTTCTTTTAAGCCTTTTGGTAATGTTATCGCATTAGACTCTCCTCTTCCCTCCCTCCTTTCTCATCGTTCTCACAGCACCCGCAAACGCATCCACTCACACCGGACCCACCCCCTCATTTCCTACAGGTAAAGAGAGGGGCGCCTGCCATGAGGGATGCTACTGCTTCTGACGACAAACAGTGGCTTAACGGTACAGGCCCTGTAATGGTGAGATTTGTAGCGAAACAGAAGAGAAGATGAGTGCTAATTTTATCCGCGCTGCACGTCACCTCTACTTGTCCGTCACTTCCTGTGCCCTATCTCTGTCCCTCCTTCCATGCTTCCCTCCCACCCGGCTACTCACGTTGTTGATTCGGTCAATCTGGTACTCAGGCGCCGGGTCCAAGGTCACAAACTTGCTCTCGTACTTCTTCATCACCGCCTTCTCCGCCTCCGTCAGTCCACTGATCGAGTACAGGTCCGCCACGCTCTTGTACGGGCCGTGGGAGACAATCTTCCCAGCCACAGTAGGGTACATGCCCGGAAAACGCGCGTAGACACGGACGTTGGCGTTGTTCACATCAATCTTGTCTCCGCCACCCAGGAAGCCGACACCTGCAAGAAATGGGAGGGAAGAAGGGAAGAAGGAGGCAGAAACGGTCAGTGTCCCAAGTCACTGCGAGGCTCTGCTAAACAAAAAGACATAGAAGGAAATGCACCTGCCCCACACCCTTGTAGTCGATATCCTCCACTGTCCGTTGCTGTCTTGTTTTCTGACAAACGTACCCTCGTAGTCGATCTTGGCACCGGCGACAAGGGGGGCAAGCATAGGCAGGGCCACAAACGCGGCCTTAGCAATGTCCTTCTTCCAGTCACGGGACGCGCTCATCACCACCTGGGCGCGCTGGGGGGCGGGAGTGGGGGGCATGAAAGCCAAGGCCGGGGCGGCAAGGAGGAGGGCGATGATGCACTTCATGGTGATTGTGTATGGCGGGACGCCTGTGTTAGGAGGGCGAGAGAGGAAGGAAAGAAAGGGGCGGAAGTTAGAGTTGGTCGAGCAAAATAATAGCCACCCCTCATTAAACAAAACATCAGTGTCATTTCTACCACATTGGCCGCGGTAGTATTGTGTAAACGCATTGTTGGCTTCAGTCAACGAGAGGAGGGACAAAACTTGTCGGACAGGTGGAGCTTCAGACGCTGCCCAAAGACCCAGCACCAGTGCAACTGCAGCTCCACCCACGGGGCCGATCAGATCTACACGCGTTGTATCAAGTATTTTCTTGCTTTCAGGCTTGGTCTGTGGGTCGGGTGGGCCGACAAGGGCGTGTCCATTGCTACCGTGTAGGACTCCAGCGGGGAGAGAAGCAGCGTGAAGGCTGAGCAATAAGATGCTGTCGTCAATACACAACATCATACACACCTTTTCCATCCCGCTCCACACCATCGACAACACCACCACACGCGTTGCGGCGCATGGCGGGCTTGAAGTTGGCAGGCAAACAAGAGATTGCGGTAGGGGCAGGGGGCTGGACAAAGGCTAGCTGGATACAGCTCAAAGAGTCGCTCTTGCCTTCAACTGGTGCCCGGCCTCGTCTGCCTCGCCAGATAAAGGATGAGTTAAAGAGCGCACTCAGCGCGCACGCAACGCGCGGTCCATGGGCCGCGTGCAACCTATCCGCATGTGGTACAGGTGTTTACATAAGCGTGCCTACACCTAGGATTGTGGCACACGAGGGAAGGCCCTCCACTAATATTGTTGCACATTCTTCCCTAATTTTGGAGTTTGTTGTTCTTATTGTTGCTGTTATATTGTTGCCCTGTGTATTTGGTATTTACAAGCAACTAGGTATATATTTAAGGCGTGAGTCAGAGTATGGGGTGGTTGCTTCTTCGTTGGATGGCTGCTAAGCTTAATTCATCCTCGGGCTCGAACGCTGTCGAATGCCATTGCTGGCTTCCACATGCACTGCGCTTCTCAAGGCACTTCTCGAGCTTTCGGAAAGCGGAAAGCAAACGAAACTATCGTCAGAATTCGTCGTTTTGCAATCGTTCAAGATAAACATGTTATTTATACTCTTTCAGGTTGATCCTATCGCTTGCGTCTTGTACCATGGTCATCCCAGGCCATGCAATACCCTTTCCGTACTTTTGTATGCACATCCTTCATCAATTGGTACTCCCTCCTCTACCCGCATCATGATTCTTCAAACGGCCAAGGCACCAAGCTTGCGGGCAGCTTTTTCAAAGCCCTGCGAAAGACCACCACCTCCGCCCCACTACCTTCCATAAACCTCACCAGTTTCAAGACTTTCCGCTCGTCGACCAACGCCCTCACAATCCTTCTGCCTTGTCCTCCTCCTCCAGTCATGCTATCCTCACCTTTTCCTCCCAAGTGCTTTATAGGTTTATACCCTGCCACTGTCGTCACATCCACGGGGTGAGTCGCCCATACAGGTCCTCCGTGGTGGTGCGGCGACCAGCCTTGATACAAAACCAACAGCCCATCGTCCTGCATCCACAAGAAATGAGGGGTTGCGCACCCGTCTATTTCACTTTTACTTCCACCTCCAAGTCCAGCAGCGAAGAGCCAGGGGTGACGACAGTTGGTCAGGTATTCACCAGTTTCCAGTGCAGGACCACCGGGCATCAAGGCGGTCATGCTGCTTACTCGACAATGGTATTGATGAACAGGACGGAACGGGAGAAAGCGACTTGGAATCACTAGGTAAATGATGGCGATGGAAAAGACGAGCGAGAAGAGTAGTAACATTGAAAACGCCCTGTAGGCAGACACCACAGTCCCCTCAGCCGCCGTCGTTCCTTCCTTCTTCTCGTCCACTTCCCTGCCGCCCATCCCTACCAAACGGCGTACACAATCCAACACATTGGCCAGAGGCCCCCATTCTTCCAGCAGCTTCACCTGTGCTCGTGTCTCTCGGATGGTGTCAGCGGCTACATCTAAAATTTCTTCCGTTTCTTCCTTCTCTCGTTGCAAGCGCCCCAAGCTTACTCCCTGCTCATGCAATCTTTCCACACACTCGTTCAATATGGCGTCCTTGTTCTTCACCTCCTTTTCCAAACGTCGGACCTCATCACTCAATTCGTCCACTTGCGACAGTAAACTTGCCTCTTTCAATCGTTTCTTGGCCAGCTCGTCTCGCATCCGGACCCTTTGTCTTTCTAGGACAAATTTGTGCGCGAGCTTGGCCTCGTCGTCTTTCGTCTCAACAGCCGCAGTTGCCTCGTTGTCATTGTAGCCGGTTTGGGAACGATTGATGGTGTCTTGATCTTGATCTTGTGAAAGGGAGGGAGGGTCAGGAATGGGGGTAGCGAGCGGGGGGATGGACCGGCGGCAGAGGAAGCGTTTGAGCATTGCCTGTTGTGACGACGGTTGATGGTTGCGACGGACAACGGCAAGTCGATGACCAGCGCCCTGTGCCTGACTCCCTGTGCGTGTTTGTATTTATGCGCGGAGATCAGTGAACTTATGAAAAACCCATCCAGAGCAGCGAAGTGATTAGCAAAATGGGCTTCTTGGTGGCGGACCGGGGATGCGGGCGCGCACAAGCCTGCTTTGTCGTCTACGGATCGGTGCGAGTGAAAGACAAGGGAAGCACGTGCAACGCACTCGACTGCTGAACTCACACCAGTGTCACATACTTAAAAGAAGCAACAGTAGCTGCAGCAGGAGTGGCAGTTGGACGATTTCCTTTCTACTTGCAAGCTTTCGAGTAACTACTCGAGTAATCTTGCCGCGGCTTGTGGGCCGAGACTGCAAAAATATCATCTCTCCTCTGCCTCACAGGGCGGGGAAATGCACGTGCACAGTGTGGTCAGTCCTACGCTGCGCACATTAGTATGTACCCGCAGAGAGGACATTATTTCATTCGCATTTGTGCCCCCAGTTGCCTTCTTATCGGGGACTCTAATTTTCTTTTCCCTTCCAAACCCACAGCGTCGACCTCCCCACCCCCCACGCGACATTCAGGTGCCGCGCGAGGCTGTATACGATCAACAAGCAAAAATGATGGAGGCCTGGATACACGATGACTATTATCTCGCTGCTGGGGACAACAATAGCTGCGATGATGTGCTGGAAAGTGGAGGGGGTAGTGCTACCGGTGGGCCCTCCTCCTCCTCGACAGCCACTGCAAGTGCTATGAGGGTATGCTTGTGTGTTGTGGTGTACATTCCTTTGCTACGAATGCACTCGCCAAAGAGCGCAAAATAGCATATCTTCCAGACTTGTGCAGCTCAGCTAGCCCACTTGCACTATCCTCATTGCCCTCATTTGTTACTTGACCCCTTCCGCTGTCTTGTCCCCGCTTTACCCTGTCTCATCTTGCCTGTCTTCTTCGGACAATATCCTTCTTACAAAGGAACGTGAAAACGGCGTTCAATTTTCTCCACCTTTCCTCTCCCGCCATCTTTCCCTAGGCCAGCGCGGACATGCGCGCCCACTCTACCATCAAGGCCTTCGTGCACCAGCTTACCGTCCCCCTCTCCTCGCCCTCCCCTCCGCCGCCGTCGCTACCGTCAACGTCGGTACCAGAAGAGCCCGTGTCCAACACCACCACCAGCAGCAGCAGCAGCAACAGTAGCAACAGTGACAGTATTCACAGTTGTCGCTGCAGCTACAAGGACGAGGGCGAGGACGAGGATGAGTTTGAGGACGTGGACCTGGAGACAGGGGACGCCTGCAGCACCACCAACGCTACGTTAGGGGAGAATGACGACGAACAGGAGGAAAACAATGGGCACGCTATCTGCCTGATTTGCTACGATGAGTTTCCGATGGATAAGAAACTCCCATGGACGATGCCTCCTCCTTCTCCTTCTTCTTCTTCCAGTCACAGCAGTACTATGAGAGCGGGTTCTTTTCCCCCTCTTGCCCCCCCTCCGCAGCCTCCGCGCCCTGCCGTTTCTTCCTCCTCTGCATCCTTCCTAAGTCCCTCTTCTCACTATTGCCCTCATTCCTATTGTGGAAGGTGCATCAAAACGTACTTAGAGACACGCATCCACGAGGGTCGGGCAGGACATCCTTGTCCCATGCGGGGTGATGCAGGTTGCAATTTTGTTTTTGGGTGAGTGCTCCTGTTCAGGCAAGCCATCCTATACACTCCCTTTCTCCCTCTCTCCCTCTCTTCCTCCCTCAAACGCTCTGTACCTCCTGCTTTCCCCTCCCCTAACAGCGACGATCATCTCCACAAGATCGTCGACCCTGCCATCCTAGCGAAGCACCAACATCGCGCCACCCTTCTCGCCGAGCCCTCTCTCCGTGAGTGCCCTTCCTGCCACACCCTCGTCAAGGGCGGTTCAAAGCACCGTCCCTCCCTCACCTGTCCCTCCTGTGGATTGAAATTTTGTTTTCTGCACGCCACGGCCCATGCAATGGACGAAGTGAGACGGTGGGAAGGGCGGAGGGGGGAAGGGAGACATAGTTGCCGTCAGTACAAGCGGCAGATGCGAGCAGTGGAGCGGGCAAGTGCCTCGACGGTAAAGAGGATTAGTAAGCCTTGTCCCCAGTGCAAGGCGCCAATAGAGAAGGATGGTGGGTGCAATCATATTTCGTGCATTTCGTGCCGCTATGAATGGTGCTGGTTGTGTGATCAGCGCTATACGCCTTTCCACTACTCTCCTACCAACATTTTCGGGTGTCCCGGTTCGCAATTCGTGGACTTTGGAGGAGGGGCTCACGGGTGCTGTTGTGGTTTCATTGCACCGCTTTGTCGAGTCTTCCGTGTGCTGCTGGCATTGATTCTGTTGCCGGGGCCGATGCTGTTGGGGATGGTGGTGGCGCTCTTAGGATCTGCGTTGTGGCTGCCGGTAGGGGTGATTTGGGCGTCTCTTTCGAAGCTCTGCGCCGGGTCACCGGCGGCAGTTTCGTGCTTGGGAGGGCACTGGCAGATGTGTGATCTGATCTTTCCGCTGGTAAGTGGGAGCCGGACTTTCAGGCAGGGAAATGGCGCGATGGGTCTCGTATATGTGTTCGTCTTTTTGGGCTCGGCGCCGATCGTGTTGTCCGCGTCGTTGTTGCTACAGGTGCTGTGGATGCCCTTCGTCCTGTTTGTGTTTGTGGTCCGGGCGAGCCGACGACGGCGATTGCAAATATCATTTATGCTTGCGCCTATGCTGTTGGCAATGCAATTCTTGGACTTGGATGGGGAGTAGAAGGAGGGTGGAAAAGGAGGGAGGGAAGGAGGGAAGGAAGGAGGGTAAGGACGGGCGACTACCGGTAGTCACCGTTTGTGCTTATGATGCCATGATGATGCGCGTGGATGATCATAGCATAAAAAGGAGGCAGGTTGATCGCCGACAGTAAGCCTGGCTGTGATCTATATTCCTTCGGTTTGTTCCTTTGTTTGGGGAAGCGAGTGCATATGATGAGGACCCAAAAGGGAACAAGGCGTAAGAGTCGCTGTACCCGGCGGATCTTAGTTGAAAAATAAATAAGACCTTATTAAAAGTGGTAAGAGGGATATAACGGGGCGATAGAGGCTCATATCAGATTTTGTCCGTGATTGAGACAGAGAGCGGAAGAATGTGAAGCGGAATATGGGAATGGGGAGGTCGGCGTTGGCTGATCGAGGGAAGGATTGTTTGTGCATAAATTGAGCTGACAAAAAAGGTGACACGTATGTGTCCCTGTGATCCCTCTTGGAGTGCATGTTGTGGGTAATAGTCTGCACAAAGAAACAAATGAAGAAAGCTTAAAATAACCTGTGTTGTGGCTAACATGTTGCTGTCGCGCAGAAAGGTTGAAGTTTCGCGGGAGAGATGTCTCGCAAGTTCGCTCTCATCTGCCTTGTGCCCGCATTTCCGCATCTCATTCACCCTGTCGAAAATCGATCGCCCACTCACAGACGATAGCACAAGACAATTATGCTGCAGGTGGCAATGGTGGTGCTGAGAAGGCGGCTTGTTCTTGCAGCGTCGCCCAGTGTGTCCGCTGGAGCAGCGGCGGCAGTTGGAGGATCAAGAAGGCTAGGCCTTGCCTCCCTGGCAAACCTCACCACTCAGCGGCAGCAGCATCTACAGAAACATCGGCAGCAACAGTCGAACAATAGCTTAGTATGGACGCGGGCGTTTCATGCGTCAACATCCAGTCGCATGATGGCAGAGGTGGTCATGACGGTTCCCAGGTATGTGGGTCAAGCAGAGAAGGAAGAGATGCGAATCGTCTAGACAAGGCAAGACGACATTCTCATTCATTCATTTCCATTTCACTTCCACAACAAAATCGTAGCATGGGTGACTCGATTACGGAGGGTACCATCAAGTCGTGGGAGAAGAATGTTGGGGACGTGGTTGCACTGGACGATGTTGTGGTGGTCATAGAGACAGACAAGGTCTCTGTTGACATTCGAGCGAAAGACAAGGGCATTCTCGTCGAGCAATTCGCAGCCGTGGACGATAATGTTGATGTCGGTGCCAATCTCCTCAAGATTGATACAAGTGCCACTGCCTCCGCCTCCGCTCCTTCAGCTGCCCAGAAATTAGTCCCCTCTATTGCTGCTCCTGATGCTGCTCCTGCCTCTGTTCCTGCTCCTGCCTCTGCTCCTGCCTCTGATCCTGCTCCTACAACCGCATCAGAAGTGCAACGAAAGCCTCTCATCAAATTTTTGGGGAAGCGGTCCTTGATTGGCAAGGACATTCCTGCTGCTGCGTCTGCTGCCCAAATGGCAAGGACAGGAGCAGCAGCAACAGGGCCCGCGCCTGGAAGGTATGAAGACCTTAAAAGCACACCGGGTTCCAAAACGTTTGATGAGATGCCAGCCATGTTTGGAAGGCCTTCGTTGAGCGAAAAGGAGATTGAGGCGATCGAGAGCGGGGGGGCGACGCTTTGATAGTAAGGAGGGAGGGCGGGCGGAGGAGGCGGAGTTTTTGTAGAAAGGCGGCGATGCGGAGAGGAGGAAAGGGGGAGGGAACAGGAGACAAAAGTATAGGAGGAGCACATCATTGGATGACGCAACTTCTCTTTACACATACAGTACAACTATTTTTTTTCCTTATATTTACTTGTCATTTGTTTTCTTCCAGTGCTGATGGCGCTGGTGGTCGAGGTGCTCCTGATTCCTTCTCCTCCTGGCTTCCTACCTCGTTTCCCCCACCATCTCTATCTCTATCTCCATCTAGCCCTCCCTCTTCGCCCATCCCCTCCTTTTCCACAGCAGTAACAAGAACATTATCGACTACGGCAGGAGGAGGAGGAGAAATGACGTCCGCATCACCACGCATCGTTTCTGTCACGCCTTCCTTCCCTTGCTCCCTCGTCCCCTCCGGCTTCGTCCACGTCACCTCCCCCGTTTTGACATGCATATAGTAATACGCACCATACCTTGGATCGAACACCGCCTTCCACTCCTCGCTTCCCTCACATTCTCCCGCCCTTCCTTCATACTGCCCATCCGTATCAGGGTACGCCATCCCGCCCCCCCCCCCTCCCTCCCCCCCTCCCTCAACCCTGGCCTTTTTCGGCACCGGCAGAATGTACCTCTCCGGGTAATCAAAGGCAGTCGGTTGTAAGCTCACACCTTGCTGCTGCATCATCAGCATGGCCGCGTCGAGGTTGGAACGAGCGACTGCTTCTTGCGCGACGGGGTTGGGGTCGTCAGAGGCCCACTTAACATTCAGCGTTTCTTTTCCGAGTAATGCTTGATTGCTCATTGCTTCCTTGCAGAATTCGCAATTGCTGCGAAGGCGAAACCTAGGGAGGGGAGGGA
Organism: Nannochloropsis oceanica; assembly: GCA_004519485.1. NCBI lineage: Eukaryota > Eustigmatophyceae > Eustigmatales > Monodopsidaceae > Nannochloropsis > Nannochloropsis oceanica. The sequence continues at coordinate 522,894 of CP038112.1, read as the reverse complement.
GGGAAGGAGGGAAGGAGGGAATGTAACTCTTGCTTGCTGACACGACTTTCCTCCCTCCCTCCTTCCCTTACCTGACGAAAGCCGCCGAGATCCGAGGCACGAAATTCACGTGCTCCACCTCCCCCCACTCCCCGAACTGCGTCCTTACCACCTCCTCTACCTCCCTTTGGTCCTTGTACGCCGCTTTCACAATCCCCCCCACATACAGCGTGCGTGATGGGTGGGTGAAGGAACCCACGCCGTCCATGTCGTCCCTGTGTCCCGCGTGTCGCTCCCTCCCGAAACAATCATGCAACTCCCCCGCCGTCTTATCATCGTCCACCGTCGGGATCCGATGGAAGTATTGGCATTCGTGCCCTCGTGCACAGCCACCGCGGGCGAAATGGATGCAGAAGAACTTGGATTTACTATCAATCTTATCCGCCTTGGTCCATCCCGCGTCTGTCTTGACCACACACCTAGTTTCAGCTGGGTCTCTTCCCTTGCCCTGCCTCCAGTGCTCCCCCGTGTATTTTCCGTACCAGATGTTGTACTCATTTGCCCCCTCCAGCACGGATCGTCCTGCCTCAATAAACGCCTTTTGTTTCCTCGCCGGCCTCTTGAGGTACTCCTCGTTCTGCTGCTGATACTGTTGGGCAGCCCTTCCTCCAGCGGCACCTCGACCGTACCATCCTGAGGCCATGGGCGCCTGTCCCATCTCTGGAGGGCGATCCCAACGGACCTCTCCCGTTTCGGTGTGGTAGTAGTACAGTTGTTGTGACGTCACGTCCACGGTCTCCCGCCAGGCGTGGACAGAGGAGGAGGAAGGGAGGGAGGAAGGAAGGATGTGCTCGGTGCCTTCGGGTTTAGCGGCCCGACAGCGGTTACATTTTTGCTTGGACGCATAGTTGTCGAATTTGCATTTCGGGCACGCCCAGTTGCGTTCGTAGACGGTGTAAGAGGCACCGAGGTCGCTGTTGGGAGTGGTTGTGGGGTAGGAAATGGGAAACTCGAGTCGATGGACAGAGGGGGAACGGGAGGAAAGGAAAGGAATGATGACAGTATCGAAGCAGGCACACATAATTGAAGGGCGTTCGGGCGGTGTATTCTTGTTGGAATGCTGGGCGGCAAGTACAGGGTGGTGGAGCGCAAGCGCGAAGAAAGGGGATAAATGCACGCCGGCCAGCGACACATGCGACCCGTTCAAACAATTAATATACAAATGCAGACGTAGATACATACCCAAGTGTGGCAATACCAGTAAGATCCCGCCGTGTCACGTCCTCAAAGCCGCGTGGTGCCGCCATGAGAGGAAGTAGGATAGTGGGACGTAGAAGCCGGAACAATCAATGTCGAGCCCAAAGGCCCCCGCTAGACTGCAAGACACGATGAAATAGTAAGCCCTGTCCATGAATATGTATATAGATTTTTTTTGTAAGAGGTTGCCGGGTATGTAAATGTAGAAATGGAGATGTGGTCAGCACTCAAAAGGGAGCAAGCAAGGATCAGGGCTGCTCAACCATGATGACGGATTGCCGCGGGCACCCATCGCCGAGTCGTTTTATGAATTTCCTTTTGAAAACACATGTCTGGGGGTGCTACAAGACCGTCTGAACGAGTAAGAGCTACTTGAGATTCTATTGGTGCTGAAGGGGACACTAGGAAGCTCCCAGGAGTATCGAGGGCCCGCATGTTGAGGTGATTTTGCCTCAACGTGCTCATCTAATCCCAGGCAGCCAATCATAGGGGTGGTCACTCATTTGTCGGTGTGAACGGTCACTCTCTCCCATCGCTGTACACACGTATATATTTACCAGACCTAGAGACTTCCTTATATTTACCAGACCTAGAGACGTCCGTGCCCTCTGCTGCCTGTTCAGAGCTCTCCTCTTGCTTGGCCCATCATCATTGAGGCGCCCACAACACACCCCCATCCCATCGTTCCTCATTTTCCACCCGCACTACACAGGCATGCCGTCTCTTGCATTCCCAACGAGGGAAGTAGGTGGTGACAACCCTTCCAAATCCAAGACATCCTGGTTCATGCGGATGGGCTCCAAAAGGCGCCCCCCCCCCCCAACTTCCTCCGGCCCTGCTCCTCCTTCATCTTCCGGGTTACCCCTCCCCCGCGAATGGGAGCTAGACCGAATCCGCCGCTTGATGTACGAGCAAGAATGCATGCAGCTCAAGGTTGAGCTGGCCGCAAAATCGGAAGAATTGGAAACCATTCGGCAGGTGAGGAGGGAGGGAGGGACTGATGGACAGGCGTTGGAGAATGAAAGAGCCTGTAATTCCAACGCTTCTCACCCAACCCCTTCTCCCTCCCTCCTTCCCTCTTTCCAGGAAAAAGTTCGCATTACGAAAAGCTTTTGGGAAGGACGCGCACGAGCCATTTCTCTCCTACAGGCTCTGACAGATCAGAAGGAAGAAATGCGGGGGCGGATGGTGGGTAAGACTATCGGCACCATCGGCGGCAAGGCTTCTGCTGCTGCTGTCCCTGCTGTTGCTGGTTTTTACAACAAGGAAGGGGTAAAAGAAGAAGAATGTAGAAATGGTGGTGCTGGTGATGGACGAGGAGGAGGAGGAGAGAGGCAGCCTTCTTTATCGGGCGCGTCGACTGTTTCGTCTATTTCCTCTGACGGGGCCGTGGCTGATAGTGCGATGATTGGTGGTACCATAGGTGGAGGAGAAGGTAGAGGTGGTGGAGGAGGATTTTGGGGAAATGGAAGTACCGCTTCGGCCTGTGTGAGTAGTGTGACGAGTGGTAGCAGTGAAGGCGGGAGAGGGCAGGACCTCGAAATGCAGGCCCTGGTGGCGTTACAAGACATTGTAAGCAAGATGGGGCAGGTGGCGGCCGGTGGGGCGACGTCGTCTTCTTCTCACTGTGAAAAGGAGGAGAAGGAGGAAGGGAAGGAAAGGACGGAGGAAGGGGTAAAGGAAGATGCTTTGCAGATGGAAGGGGTGAACGAGGGGTTACAGTGCACTAAGTGCCTCCGCGCTCTGGTGGGGGGGGAGGAAGGGGGGGAAGGCGAGGAATCTATCGCAGCCGTAGGAGTGACACAGGAGGATAAAGGGACGAGTACTGCCACAAGGGAGATGCAGGTAGGAAAGGAGAAGGAAGAGGAGGAGGAGGAGGAGGAGGAGGAGGAGGAGGAGGAGGAGGAGGAGGAGGAGGAGGAGGAGGAGGAGTTCAATTTGGAGGTTTTCAAGATGAAGCGGCAGGCGTGCAAGCTCAGGGATGAGCTTGCGAAGAAAAAATTTGCCGAGCTGGCCATGTCAGTGAAGTTGAAGGAGACAGAGGAAGAGGTGAGTTGTCGTATTGCATTCTTTGTATTTATTCCTTTGATTATATTATCTAAACATGTATGATTGTGTTTATTATATAATTACGTATTTGTGTTGCTGCACCCTTTCTCCTCGCACAGGTAGGAAGGCTGGCATTAGAGGTGAAGGCGAAGGAAGGAGTGATGAAGGCCCTGGTCGAGGAGGTGGAGGACAAGAACGCCCGGCTGATGGACTGCATCACAAGCCTATCGGACGCAGAGGACGAGCTCAAGAGGGTGAGGAAGGAGAGGGATGACTTGCTTTTGAGTGGGCCGGCACCAGGGGAGGGGTTGAAGAGGGAGGTGGAGGGATTGAAGAGGGAGTTGGTGGAGAGGAATGAGAAGCTGGCTGAGTCTATTGAGAAAGTGTCAGCATTAGAGCGGGAGCTGGAGGGGGTGGGGAGGGAGAAGGACGAGCTCGTTGCTTCGGAAAAGGAGAGGAGGGGGAAAGGGGGGGAATGGGAGGAGATAAAGGCGCAGCTGCGGGAGCACCAAGAGAAGACGTCGGCGTTGGAGGTGGAATTAGAAAGGACAGTGAAAGAGAGGGATGAGCTTTTGGAGTCGGAAGGGTCCTTGACGGAGGAGGTGAGGGAGATAAAGGGACAGCTGGCGGCGTACCAAGAGAAGACGTCGGCGTTGGAGGTGGAATTAGAAAGGACAGTGAAAGAGAGGGATGAGCTTTTGGAGTCGGAAGGGTCCTTGACGGAGGAGATGAGGGAGATAAAGGGACAGCTGCGGGAGCACCAAGAGAAGACGTCGGCGTTGGAGGTGGAATTAGAAAGGACAGTGAAAGAGAGGGACGAGCTTCTCTGTACGGGTAAGGCAAGAGGGGAAGAAGTAAGAGAAAAGGATGAAAAGCTGGAGGAGTGCGTGAGGAGGGTGGAGAAAGCAGAGAGGAGGTTGGAAAAGTTGGTGAAGGAACGGAGTGAGTTCTTGGTGTGTGAGCAGGCGCTGAGGGAGAAGGAGGGGGAGGTGGCGATGTTGAAGACGGAGGTAGCGGAGAAACATCATGAGATGACAGAGTGTATGAAGAGAGTGACGGAGGTGGAGGAGCGTTTGGAGGCAGTCGTGAAGGAGAGGGACGAGCTGCTTCCATTCCAACATGCGCGAGAGCAATACGAGGAGGAGGGTGTCAAAGAAGGGGAGGGGAAATTGAAAGCTGTGGAAGCGAATGAGGAGCAAGGGCAGGAGGAGGACGAGCAACAGCGGGAGGAGGAGGAGGAGGAAAAAGAGTGGGAGGAACGACTGACGTCTCCAGGGCAGCCGTCGTCGCAGGGGGGGGGAGAGGAGGTGGAGGAAGAGGAGGAGGAAGAGGAAGAGGAGGAGGAGGGAGGGAAGGAGGGAAGGAGAAGGGACGACAGTAGCAGCAAAACGTGGGGACAGGAGAAGAAAAAGGAAGAGGAGGCGGAGGAGCAGCGACAGGGGCCCCTGACGCCTGCACGGGCCAAGGCAACGGCGGCGAATATGATGGAGGAGAGCGCGTCGCCCATTGCTCCCTCCCGCCTTCCCTCCCTCCTTCCCTTCCTTCCTTCTTTTGCCTCGTCCATCGATGAGGATGGGGAAGGGAAGGTGTCTGCTGCTGCTGCTCCCGCCGCTGCTGCCGCTGCTCTGTTTACGGCGGGGAACGAGGAGGAGGAGGACGGACCCCCTTCCCTCGTCCCGCAAGTGCAGACAAGCACAGCGAAGGAGCATGAGGAGACGACAGTGCACCTGGTGGCAAAGAAGGAGGAGAAGATGAAACGCAACGTCAAGGGGGAATGCGGGATGGACGAAGAGGTGGTGGTGGAGGAAGAGGAGGAGGAGGCGTCGCTTGAAGACATGCTGTGGGTCCATTTTTGGAACCGTCCTCATCTTTTTGGTGTGGTGGTAGTCATGTTGGCTTTGGTCGCTTGCCTCGCCCTCCTCGGAGGCCCTGCCTTCCCCTCCCTTCCTTCTCTTTCTCCTTCTCTTTCTCCTCCTGCCTCTATTGTCGCAACAACAGCAGCGGCAGCAGCAGCAGGAGAAGGGGGGAAAGGAGGAGGAAAAGAAGGAGGAAGAGGAAGAGGAGGCATAACACCCACGATACCATCAGCTGCTGATGCTGCTTCTGCTGCTGCGCCTACTGCATCGACCATCCTTCCGGCACACGCTGCGGACGCATTCTCTCCCTCCCCTCCCTCTCCGCCTTCCCTCCCTTCCACCAGTACCGCCAGTCTCCTCCCCACCTACTTCTCCTCTTTCTCTTCCTCCCTCTCCTCGTCGTCCTCCCCCCTTACCTTATACACCGACACCTGGACACAATCCCCTCACTACATGCTCAAACCCGGCGGTCCCCCCCTCCTCTCCAATCAAATCATGTCCTCCTGTGGCCTGCCCGTCACTCGAGGCGAAGAAGCCTCCCTGCTCTCTCTCTGTCCTTCCCCCTACTTTCTCCACATGCAGCCCGACGGGAACCTTGTCCTTTATCGTGGCCTTCATCCCTCCTTCCACCGAGGCCCTGTCTGGAGCAGTAAGACGATGGTGAAGTTTGTGGGTGATGGAGGGAGGGACGCGTGGAGTGCCAATGTGAGCGCAGTGTTAACGGGCGGAAGAACGTTGAAGTTGGTGGATGGAGGGGAGGAAGGAAGGGAGGGAGGGAGGGTATTGTGGCAGCGGAAGGCATGGCGGTTGCCGTCGGAAATGACGCCGTGGCCGTTTGCGAGGGGGGCGCCGTTTGCGTAGGGGAAGGGAGGTATATATATAGGATCAAACTGATGAAGTTGGAAGACCGAAGAAAATATGGTTACTCTCGATTAAAATGTGTCAAGCGGGGCTACTCACGACGAGGGGGGGGGGGGGGATAGAAGGAGAGGCCGAAGGACGAGTATTCCGACTTGTTATCTGTCCATTAGACAGATGCGAGAAGAAGGAACAAAAGAGATCGTAGAGGGGTAAGTAAAGGAGGAAGAAGGATTGGAGGACGAAGAAATGGGAAAAGTATATGAAAAGGGAAAAGTATATGAAGACCAAAAATAGATGAAAAGAGGGAAGAGAAGAGGCGGAGGAAGAGGAGGTGATAAAGAGTATACGAGTGTTTGTGCAGCAAGCCGGAGAAAAGGCCGTCGTGGTACACGTCGTCACTTCCCATTTCACAAGGAGGGGAAACACAAGTACATGGCCGTATGACCGTTTAAAAAAAACGCAGAGCGGGCGCTTTTTCTCTATCTGTCTAAATGCGTATTCCTCTCCTTCGCAATCTTTGCTCTCTTCCAACTCCCCTCCCCTCTGTCTCCAAAGACACGTCGCCGTATCATTTCCTCTCCCCAACCGACCTTGCTTTTGCTTGCTCGCCACATATTTCTAACACGCTCCTTCGCGAGCTGACTGTCGTACTTTGGCCAGCATTCCCCTGTCCACCACCTTCCCTCCCCATCACACCGTCTCGAAGACCCTCTTCTCCCTCCCCCTCGATCCCACCTCCTCAGCGACGAAGGCGTGGATCTTGAGGCTCATTCCTACCACCATTCAAACTCCCCCTCCCTCCTTCCCTCCCCCCACCTCTTCCATCGTACGCAGACACAGGAAGAGCCTGGGAGGGAACGGCATACCTCGCATCCGACCAACGCCCCTCCTCTCTTCTTTCTCCTCCTCCTCCTCTCCCGTCCCGATCCCTCTCCCTCTCTCCCTCCCTTCCTCCTCCTCCTCCTTCCCTGCGGCCATTGTCAAATGCGTCATACACCAGAGGGGCAACGTATCCTCCCCGTGTTCCTCTATATTCCTCCCTCCCTCCCTCCCTGCCCCTCTCCCTCGACCGAGATCGCCCCCCTCTCCCCCGGTAATCGTCGTCCCGTGGAAGGATGTAGGAGGAGGAGGAGGCGGAAGCGAGGGCGGAGGAGGAGAACGCCGTGTAAAGGGCAGGAGCAGCAGCATGGGGATATGTTGAGGAGGGATGGTGGTGATAGGAAGAATGAGGAGGCAGCGGTAGGGAGGAAGGTGGGTAGTCGTACGGGTCACGAACAAACTGGGATGACGGTGGAGGAGGAGGAAGAGCAGCGACAGCAGCGGCTGCAGGGTTGGGGTCTCGTCGGGAGGAGAGAGGAGAACGCGACCTAGATCGTCCTCTTCCCCTCTCTCTTCCTCCGTCCCTTCCTCCACCTCCTCCTCCTTCTCGCGCACTCAACAAATGGTGGTAATACTCTTCTTCATAACGCCTTCCTTCCCTACCTCCCCCTCCTCCACCTCCTTCCCCTCTATTCCCCCCACGGCGATCGTAGACCTCCCGCTCTCTTTCTCTTCCTCCTCGTCCTCGATCACGCCCCTCCCACCCATCACCTCCTCGAGGAGGGACAGGAAGCGTAAGAGGAGCAGAGGAAGGAGGAGGAGGGGAGATGTGTCGAGCTGCAGGAGCATAGAACATATCCGCGGCGTAGGCGCCTCGAGCACTAAGAGGAGGATAAGCGGAAGAGGACGCGGAAGAAGGAGGAGGGTATCTTCCCAGCCCCCTTTCCCTCCCTCCCTCCCTCCCTCCCCCCCGCTCTCTTGCCTCTCGCTCAGCAATCGTGCGGAAGTACTCTTCTTCTTCCCAAGAGTACCTCGGCCGCACCTCCCTCCCTCGCTCCCTCTCCCTCTCCATCAAATCGTTTTCCCTTGACCTCTCCCTCACTCCTCGCACTCCCCCCCACTCGCGATCCCTGTCTCTATATTCACGCTCACGATCATAGCTCTCTCCGTCCCGTCCTCTTCCATCCCTCTCCCTTTCCCTCTCCCTCTCGCGATCCCTGTCCCGATCCCTTCCCCCGCGGCTATCCCTCCCTCCCTCCCTCTCTGCTCCACCTCCTCCACCACCTCCTCCATCCCCTTCCCCGGCCTTCGGCTCCGCAAACCGAAGCTTCATTCGTCTTCCCTTAAATTCTTGATTGTCCCATCTATCGATGGCTTCTTGCGCCGCCTCGCGGGTGGAAAACCCGACGAACCCAAACCCACGCGAGTTGGTGGTGCCTTTGTCTGTCATGATCTTGCAATAACGCAAAGGTCTGTTATCAAGCCGGGTCGGTAAAAGGCGAAAGTGAGTCGATAAGAAACGGCAAATAGATTGAATGAGTGGACGTACCCTATTTTTGTGAAGATGGCGCGGAGTTCCTCATCGGTGGTATCAAACGAGAGCTGTCCGACATAAAGCCGCTTGCCTTTGTGGTCAATCGTGGCGCCGCTCACGCCGCTAGGCCGAGGCGGACTCTTGGAACGCTCGCGATGGGCGCCTTGGAAAGTGAGGGAGTAGGAGGTTGGCACGGCTGCAGCGGGCGAATGAGCGTCGTTCATCGGGCCCCACGGGTGGGTAGCAGAGTGCTGCTCGTCGTCCTGGTCATGATCCCCAGCAACAGCGACAGCAGGGTCGGGTGGTGGGATGTATGGCTGGGCAAACGGGTCGTAGACCTCTCCCATTGCGTTGCCTCCGCCGTTCTCGGCCATGCTTGGGTTGCGTAGGGTTGGGCTAGCTGTGAGGCGTGTGAATGGGGGGGTTGGTGTTTGGTGTGAGGAGGTTTGCTAGGGTTGGATGAAGGCGCTGCTGGGACGGTGGCGCAAATTATTCTGCCAGACAGTGGAATTGGTCCCTCTTCCTCCTCCTCGTAGTCATCGTCCCTGTCATGGTTGTAGTAGCGGTGAGGCACGCGTGTGTGAGGATGGAGGGCACACGGAAGACGCCGGAAGCAGCGTTTTCTCGCGGAAATCGCTCACATCTCCTCCCACCCTTTTTCGATGCTCTCACCTCACGAACCCGCTACGGTCCTTACACAGAATGGACAACGAGACAGTCGACCAAGGCAGCAAATGTAGCGGCAACAGCTACCGCAGTGGGAGTCGGGGCCCGCTGCCAGCAACCGAGCCTGTGCTAGTCGCCTCCATCCGCGCCCCGACTCCTAACGCCTGTGTGCACGCCTTGCCGTGTTCCATCCATCACGACGGCCCCGCGGCCATCAACACGTACTTCATGCCTCGCAAAGCAGCAGTAGTAATTCCAGAGGTGAAAACCCTGAAAGAATCTTCCCAAAGTAAGGAAGGGATAGGGGAAGGCGTGCAGTAGCTGTAGTGGTAGAAAGTTCCATACCACCGTCAACCCCACAACACAGAATCGACAGACGAGAACCGGGTGGATGATCAAGAGAATCAAGAAGGCCAAGGTCATTTGTACGAGGCTCAATTTCGGGGCCGTTTTTTGAAAGGTATGCCGTGCCTCTCCGCTTTCCCAACAGAATGAGCGAGGGCATGAAGGACGACGCATACCAACAAAGGGAATTCCTGTTTGGATTCCTCAAGTTTTGAAAGAACAACTGCTCAGCAACCTCTTTCCATTCATTGCATCTCTGCAGGCATCCGCACGAGCTGCCCCAAGGGCACTGTTGGCTTCGTGGTGCGAGAGAGTGTTTTGCCTCCAGAGCTGGCCGAGAAGGCCCCGTCAGCAGCGACCAACAGGTGAGGGAGTGGTATGGGAGGAGCCGGGAGAGAGACTATAGATGTTTGAATTTTGTCGCGGCATAGATATAGACGACTTCCTCCATTCGTTCCCCCCCGCTCTCCTTCCTCCTTATTCTCACCTTTCCTCTCCACCCTCCATCTAGGTATTGGTCGGTGGAATCCGAGTTCCGGCATTTGACGTTGTGGCATCACGATTTTCCCCCACCGCTGGACCACTGCTCACATCAAGTGGAGGAGTGGGGCAAGCTTGCTCGGTCGGTAAGTGTGGGAATGGAGGTCGGGAAAGAGGGTTTTATTGACGAGGGGGGGCGTGATGTGGTGAAGGGAAGGGAGAGAGACGAGGAGGACGGAAGCGGATAGAGAGGGATTGAATGCGATTTTAATGCTTGATCAGGTAGTCAACTCATTATTCACGTACCACAGATTCACGAGGACACGGACTAAGAGGAGAGGATGGTGAATTCTGGGGGGATACCTTCCCGGAAGCATGCTGAATGGAGACAGATGTGCGACTTATTAAACATTGCATGGAGGACAAAGTGAAGTATTGTGTGTAGACATGGAACGTGCAAGGTATGGCTGTCATTTGGTGCTGCATGCAGTACTTGTGTAAATACGACAAGTGGGATGAAAGAAGGGAGGGAGTGAGTGAGGAGGGGGGATGGGGTTGAGCCGCGACAGCCTTGTCTTGTCTTATTTAAAATTAAAAGTACGAATCAAATATTTATTGCGGAAGCCGCATGAACGCCCTGTTTCTTTTCTTCTTTGCTGTCCAATATGTTGCCGCCCCAATAACTGCTACGGTCTCTGCTTCTGAGAAAACGCCGCTCTTGAGTATGCGAGCCGGCATGAGGCCGCTGGCACATCTGTGTGGAGATGCTGAGGATGAGGAGGAATCAGACGTGCGAAGAAATCCGTCTTGCATGTAACCAGTGTGCTACTTATCTGTCGAACCCCAAAATTTTCAGTCCCGCGCAAGACGTGCAACAGAATGTCTCTGGGCAAGTATGTTGTCGATTGTGTCGGTTGCTAATTTCCCCCCCTTCACTCGCTCACTCCCTCTTCTTTCGTTCCTTCCCCTCCCCGACAGGAGGCAGCGGGACACAGCTCCTTACCACACTTACACCTCTCCACACTCCGTCATCTTAAGAATGGGCAAGCCTCAGCGACCCAAGGGACCGGAGGTGGGCCTCGTCTTCCCTACGGACAAGAAGGGTGGCCGGTACGTATAAGGGAACGGGATACAAAGAGGGGAGGGAAGGAGGGAGAGCTCGAGGATCCTGATTACGGTAGGCCCGCTCCCGTGTGCGTGCATGCGTGCGCATGGTCCTAATGCTGCCGATGGAGGGCATTGGGTCATTGGTCCGCACGATGAGAATTGCGGAAGAGTGACCCCTGATTCCTTCATCCCCTAACAACAGTGGCTCCACGTTCGGCAACAAAGGCGCTTGGGCCGCAGCCGTCGCGGCTGTCGACCCCGCGGAGGGCACAAAGGTGGAGAAGGAAAAAAGCTGGCGCCAGAAATATACCAAGTACATCGTTCGTCAAGTGCAACTCGGACTTAATTCCCCCAAGAACGCTGTCAGCATCGCGCAGGGCGGCCTGGACTACTGCTACAAAAACTTTGAATTCATCCGAGATGGAAAGACCTACAAGCTGGGGGAGGCGCTGGAGAAATTTGGGGGGTCGCATGCCTTTGAAACGGGGGTGATTAAAGGGGACGGGAAGCTGCCCAAGTTTGGCCCGGAGTGCCAGGTGCCATACGGGAAGAAGGTCTTGAAGGGGGAGGCGTTGAAGGCGCAGTTGGACAAATGGGCGAGCTACGGGACCATCGAGCCGTCAGCCAGGGACGCAATCACGTACTTGGTGGACAACCCCAAGGTGCTGGATCTGTCGGACAAATACTTTGTCTTGCTGGGGGCGGGGTCGGCCATGGGGCCCCTCCTCACCCTCCTCTCCCTAGGTGCGAACATAATTGCGATTGATCTGGACAGGCAAGGTATTTGGGAGAGGCTGATCCGAGAGACTCGAAACTCGCCGGGGACGTTGATTTTCCCGCTGAAGAAGAAGCAGTCGACCTTGAAAAGCGATGCGGAGATTGCGGCCCAAGCGGGAGGGAACTTGTTCACAGACACCCCGGAGATTCGTGCGTGGCTGATGGGGGTGGAGAGGGGAAAGGATCTGGTGGTGGGGGCGTATGCCTACCTAGACGGGGAGTTGCACGTGAAGGTGTCTCTGGCCATGGACGCAATTATCCGGGATTTGACCAAGATGAGGAAGGCCACGCCCGCTTACCTCTGCACACCGACTGACGTCCACGTCATTACCAAGGAGGCCCACGACGCGGCGGCGAAGGAGTACAAGAAGATTAACTTCACCAATGTCGTCTCGAGGTTGAGCCCTTTTGCTCTGCCTGGTACCGGGTACCTGGTCAAGAACGCCTTAGACCCTGTCAAGGCAGAGGACGGCGAGGAACTCTACCTTGTCGACGGGATCGTGGGAAGACAAGGACCGAACTACGCCCTGGCGAAGCGGATTCAGCACTGGCGGGCGGTGGTGGCTCGGGAGGTGGATAAGGTCAATGTGTCCTCCAACATAGCGCCGTCCACGGCCACCGTGTCGGTGACGAGCAACAAGCTATTCGCCTTGGCCTACAAGGGATTCCACTTCTTTGCCCCGCTGGAGGTGTTCCAACAGGAGACGTCCAACGCCGTCATGGCCGCCATGCTGATCCACGATATTCGCAACCCCAAGGTGCCTTCCAACCCCAAGAACAAGCTCCGCAATCCGCTCGAGCTGTTTACGTATGGATCTCTCCATGGCGGGGTCTGGCGCATGGCTTACAAGATTGACTCGATCGGCGAGCCCGCGGCGTTTTTGTACTTGTTCACCACACCCTTGGGAATGATGATTGTGGTGGCTTTCTGGGCGATAGTATTGGGTATCATCAAGGGATACGCTGGGTTTTAGGGAAAGGCAGGAGGGAGGTAGAGAGGCAAGGAGGGAAGGAGGGAGGGAGAGAGAGGTCTTTGTATGATGTTTTGAGTGAGTCCTTGTTTATCAGTATCGAGTGTGTGAGGCGAGGCACCACATTCTTTTCTCACTTCTTTCCTTTATAGTGCTTTCATTCGGCAGAAAAGAGTGACAGAGTGGAGAGGAAGCATGTACACCCCCATCAACGAAAAAAAGAGATGGGCAGAGGCGATGTTTGTCTAGCATTGTATTCTCGATTCGGTTTCCTACTTTCATTTGAGCTCACACACAGCTGCTGCTATCGCATGCAGACAGTGTCGTGCCTAAGAAAAAGGGCGAGGAACACCCAACACTTACTTACTTTATGTATACCATGGAAAGACAGTAACTCAAAAAAAGGAGCGGGGGAAGAAGAGGTATGTTCGTAGAAAATACAGCCGACGGAGACAAGGAGCATCAGATGCAGCTTAGAAAAAGCAGGAACATAACACGCTGAGTTCAAAAGGCCTATGTGTCGCTATTTGCTCTGGGTCTGGGCTCTGGCTCTGTTTGCTCTGTTGCTGTCGCTATCGTTCCGAGAGCCAGTGAGGGGAGGTTCTTTGATTTTTGTTTTCTCTCGTCTTGCTTTACCATACATATGTGCACGTTATGTAATGATTTCATCACCATAATCCACCATTATCCCCTATGTATTGTTTTTAAACTAACTCGACAGGTTGCCGGGCACGGCACATGTGCCTTCCAGTCCCTCGTCCCCGTTGTCTCGTTCGTTTGAAGCTCCCTCGGCGAGCTTCTTCATCCCCCTCTCCTTCTTCATCTCAACCCACCTACCTACACAGCAATCATGAGCGTCATCACAAGCCCAGCTCGGGAAGAAAAAGGCGGGGGAGGGGGGCAAAGAAGGGGAGGCACGTCTACTAGCGCCTGGAAGTTGGTGCTGGCTGAGTTCTTCCACCCTTCCTCCTCCACATCCACCTCTTCCTCCTCCTCCTCCTACAAGGCAACGGTGCACGCCGTCCGCGAATCATCCGACGCTGCTATCCTCCATTGTCTCCAAGAAAGGGGCCCGCAAGTCGTCGCCACACTCCAAGGCCGTCTCGACGAGGCCGAAGAAAGACAAAGGATCCAGACTGCCAAGAGAGAAAAAGCCCTCCGCCAGACACTCAACCGTAAAGAGACCCTCGAAGCAATCCTCTACCGCCTAGACGCCGAGATGGAAGAAAATTTGAAGGATAAAGACAGCAGGTCATCAGCCTCCTCCTTTTCTACCTCTAAAGATGAGAACCGACGACGTGACTGCGCCCAAGAATTAGCAAGTCTGGAGCACGAACAACGTTACCTCACCCAGCTCCAACAAGTCATGACCTTGCTCGCTTCTTCCCTTCCGTATTCATCCTCTTCATCCTCATCCTCCTATTCCTCTCCTCCCTCCATTCTCATTACCCTGGAATCCTTACTCTCCAAGCGTAGCCCGCACGAGTTCCCCGAGCTAGATCGGTATGTCTGCGAGGCCGCCAAAGAGATCATTCTTCCTCTCAAAGAAAAATGGTTGATAAAATTAGGACAAGACTTAGAGGCCTGTGGGTGGCCCCCGGCGATGGGGAGAAAGGGAGGGGGGGAGGGAGGAATGGGGGGGGATGAAGTGGTGCTGTGGTCGAGGGAGGTGAAGGAGGGGATAGGGAGGTTGGTGGGACTCCAGGCAATAGCGCAAAAGTTTCAAGTAGGGTCGGCTGTAGATATTTTGGGACATAGGGGAGGGGGGGAGGGAATGAGTGTGTTATGGGTGAGCGAAGAGCTGTCCTTGCCGTTGTTGGAACGGTTTGTCTTCCATTTTGGAGATGGCAGGAGGGAGGGATGGAGAGAGGGAGGGAGCGGCGGCAGCAGTAAGGACATTGCGGATCGACCTGATTGGATGTTTGCGTATTTGTTGCGCGCACTGAGGCTAAGTAGGCAGGGCTTGATGGAGGAAGTGGCGGAGGGAGGGGTGAAAGAGTGGATGCCTGAGTTGTTCGAGAGGTTGCCTCACCCCCTATTGGCTCTGTTTGCAAGGGACCTGGCGCTGGCGGCGAGAACGAAGGTCAGAGGGCTGTTGGTTTCAGGGGGAGGTGGGGGGGAGGAAGGGGGCCACAAAGGAGGGGCATGGTTGGAGGATGAGTTTCTCGTGAGCTTGGCAGAGGAGGCCTTGAGCTTTGATAAGGCGCTGGATGAGGAGGTAGGTTACCATCATTTCTCCGCCGCCACAGCTGGAGGGGGATGTGGAGGTAGTGGTTTGGCGGCACAAGGTATCACGTTCCCTCGAGTGGTCGACGTCCTGACGGCCTCCAGTGAGAGGTTGAAGCATTGGGCCGAGCTCGAGGCGCGCTGGGTCATGGCCTCCCTCACCAGCAGCTGTACCGCGCCTGGTGCCTGGGAAGCAGCAGCAGGAAGGAGGGAGGGAGAAAAGGAGGGGGTGCAACCTACTCCGGCGGCGCAGGCGTTTGCGGGGTTGCTTGGTGTGTTGTGTGAGCGATACGGGGGCTTGAGGGACGTGCGGGCCCTGCGGGTGCTGGTGGAGAGGACGGTGAAGCCGATGGTGAGGCTTTACCTGAGTTATGTATATGATGAGGCGAAGGCCTTGCGGTTGGGTGGGAGCGTGTGCGGGCGTAAAGCAGGATGGGACGGCGTGCTTCGATCGTACCTCTCTCTGGTCACGTCCACGCACGTGGCCATCGAGGCGGTGGAGGACGCAGGGAGCGACGTGACGTTTTTGAGGCTCGAAGGAGGAAGGCGGGGCACGGAGGAAGGGCAGGAGGGAGGGGCGCTTAATAGGGCTCGTCAAGCAGGCGTGGTGGCGTCAGCGCTGGCCTCATCCTTGTTGGCGGCGGGGCAGGAGACGGTGCGAACTGCGACGGCAACGACGGAGAATTTCACGCGGGCCGTGGAGGAGAGTGGGAGTATAATCGGGCCTACCCGGCTGTTGTCCAAGGCGTTGGGGTCGCTGTCGAGGGCGGTCGTCACGACTGCCAGTGCTGGTGCTGGTGCTGGTGCTGGTGGAGGTAGAGGGAGAGGAGATGGGGAGGGAGGGCGAGGAGGAGGGGAGGACGATGTTGTTCCTCCGGGTAGCCCTTGCTCGTCGTCGTCACTGCTGGAGAAGCTGACAGTGTCCTTGACGCCGCCCAGGGTTGCTACTGGCCGAGACAGCCCGCTTCGAGGAGGAGGAGGAGGAGGAGGAGGGGGAAGAGAGGGGGGAAGGGAGGGAGGGAGCAACAGTAGTCCCCGAACGCGTGGTGGTAAGGAGAGGGAGGCTTCGGCTTTGGAAGGTGCGGTGTTGCGGTTGAAGGACAAGGGAGGCAGGGAGGGAGGGATTGAGGGAGGGGTATGTTCGGTGTTGGGGGCCGAGTTGCTGCACCTTCGTTCTTTTCAAGATGGAATGCTGGAGGATGCGTTGGTAGCTATAACGGCGGGCTTTCACGATTCCGCCGCTGACTATCTAGGTCATCTCCCTCCCGCCCTTGTCCCTACCCTGGAGCCCTCCCCATGCTTTCTTCCCGCCCTTACCTTTTTGGACTCGGTCTTGAGCGTGGCAGCGCAGGCGCTGGAGAGGGACGCCCTGTTGCGGTTGTGGCAGGGGTTGGTTTACACGGTCAGCTCGTCCTATTTAAGGAAGGTGAAAGGGTGTTGGGTGATCAGTGAAGGGGGGGCGAAGCAGATGGTGGTGGATGTTGACGCCCTCGCCAAGGTCCTGACAAGGGAGGGAGGGAGGGAAGGATCGGGGGGGGGGTTAAACCCCGAAGGATACCTCAAAAGATTGACGGAGGCGGTGGAGGTGCTTGCTTGGCCGCCTAATCGCTTGGAAAGTATGTACTTGTTTTTGGATAATTTGATTGATGATGCCAACGGCAACAGCAGTAAAGGGAGGGAGGGAGGGGAGGAGGCCGCTGCGGTTCAGATTCAGGATGCGCTTGAAGCCAAAGGGCTTGTGACATTGTCGGCGGAGGAGGTGATGGCTCTTGTTGAGCAGAGGAGGAGGGGGGACGAGGTGGCGGCGAGTAATTACAACAGCAGCAGCAGCAGCAGCAGTGGAGGGGGCAGAAGTTCAGGGCCACAGTTACGTTGAAGCGGTAGAAGAGGAGGGGTAGACCATAAATTAAATCGAAAAAATGAAGAATGAAACTCATGGGTCTTTCGTAGACAATTCGATACTTCGGTGATTTTCTTTTGTTTTTTCGTTCCACTTACTTTACATGCCCTTTTTTTGCCTTCTTCCCCCTCATACTGTCACCACTACTACATGCCTATCCTTGTATCCTTGTCCTTATTAAAAATGTCGTGTCGGTCTTTCGATGCACCTTTAAGAAAGATCCGACTGCCACGATAAGAATATAAAGCTGTAAAGGCAAACCCATTCCCTCCCTCCCTTCCTTACGCCCGCACTTCTTCCCTCCCTCCCGCCCCCCCCCCTTATCGGCACTCTTATCTGCTTATACCCGTCTCCATGTCCAATTTTGGATATATCACTCCAGGCTTCCGATACGTCCGTGGCAAGGGCCCAAATTCCAAGAGAGGGTAGAGTTTAAATACAACCAAGCCCTTGACCAGTGCCATTGGCACAGGACCATATGACCGCGAATCGGTCGAATTGAATGGATTGTCTCCCTCCAGCCAGAGCATGCCGGGAGGAATTTCAAGGACTTGCTCTTGTTGGTACCAGAATTGTGGTTGTATTAAAATGCGGTCGCCTGGCAGGCCGAGGACCCGCTTACAGACCGTATTGCCTGGGTTGGTGGGGGAGCGGGCAATGACTATATCACCTTTTTCCAGGGGTCTGCTTAGCTTGACGTGCAGACAATTCACGACGACGATGTCCCCAGCTTCGTTAAAGGTAGGGAGCATGGAGGGGCCTGCCAAGGCCGTCACATCGGCGACGTAGTCGTGGAGGCAGTAAAGTGTGCAACTGAACTTGACCAGGTCCACAACGTTGTAACGGGTTTCGTCCAACAACTCGGCGGAGCCGCGCATGTAGCGAGTCCGGGCCCGCGTGAAGAAGGAGCGAAAGGCGCCGCGCCAGGCCATGCTCACTCGATAAAGGGTCAGGTGGTTGTAGGGACCGGCAAAGAGGGGTGAGGAGGTATTTGCGTGTGCTGGATGATAATAGTGAGTGTGGGGACGAGGCCCCCAGAGGGGAGAGGACGGTGCAGATCGAACGGAAGACTGCAGGAGAGTGCCTGTGTGTGTGGATTGGGGGCCTGTGAGTGTGCGTGGTGGGTCTTGTCTAGTTTCATTTGAGCGATGGATGGGGTGGTGCATCGCATCATCGATGTGCCACACTCAGTGAGGTGAACGTTGCCGCCGGCGGCAACGGTCAACAAAAACGAAGGACCAGTTCTCAACCCATGCTTTACACCACAAATACACAGCCCTCTCCCGGACAGATTACCATATAAACGTAGGCTACGATGCCCTCGTACTTGCCAAGCAGAAATGCTTCCTCGTCTCCTCCGAGCGGAAGTGGCAAGCCTGTTAAGTTCCGCTTCCTCAGGAATTTCACTAATTTCTGCTTGCGCTCACCAATGGGATATCACAAATCATGGCCTCGTCCCTGGCTTGAGTTGGTTGTAGTATGTGGAGTTCATCCTCCTGGGCTGGCCCAGGAGCTTGAGCTTGGTGAAAGAGAATAGTCCTGTCGAGGGCTGCCTTCCCACCCCCCGTTCTTATTCCCTTCGAGACTCAATCATTCACTCCACACAAACTCAAATGAAACAGGCGACATGCTTTCGCCAGGCTTACACCATTTTCCCATGGACTACGCGCGCCTGGAGCCGGACGGGACTGGCGGGAGTGGCAATGCTCACGAGGATAATAGCCACGACCACCCACAACAACACAGTGGAGATAGGGAGGAGTACGAAGACGAAGTCGAGATTTTGTTTGACTCCCCTTCCTCCCGTGCGACTCCCATGGACGATCAAGGCCGAGCCTCCCCCTTCTTGCCGTCGTCCTCCTCTGCTGGTTCCTCTTTCAACACGTCCACCACCACTCCCTCGTCTGCTTCTTCCATCTCCCCTCGAAGCCCGGCTGCAGCCGCTTTATCTTCCGTCACTTCGTTACTAAGGCCGTTGGGGATACCTTCTTGGTTGTCTTCTTCGACATCGCAATCAAGATGTCAATCAGGAGTCTCTCCCTTCGCCTCCCTGCGACGCATGCGCACCTCCAGCAGTCAAGAGCACGCCCAAGCCCAACAAGTCACACCCTCCTCCCTATCCTCCTCTTTATCCTCCACTTCCACCCCTCAAGCCCTACACCCCGCCGCGAGCGCAAGCAACGTGCTTGTCAATCCTCGGTTCCATAGCCATGCCCCTTTATGGGTGCAAGTCACATACTTCTGTGTCCTTGGCTCGCTGTTCCTCGCGACTGTCATCGATAGTTTTACGAGCAAAAGAGTGTATCGATTATTGGAGCACTTGTTTGCGTGGATTGAGAGACACATGATATTGGGGCCCGTAGTCTTCTGGTCCGCGGTGGTTGTTTTCTCGATCCTGTGTATTCCAGAAAGTGCCTTGACGATAGGAGGGGGTTACATCTTCGCGCAGGCCCACGGGGTGGCAGTCGGCATTGTGCTGTGTACGACGTTGATCTTGACGGGCGGGGTAGTGGGGGGTGTGGTCTCGTTTTTGATTGCGCGGTACCTGGCGTTCGACACTGTACAGGGGTGGGGACGGAGGTACAGGCTACTCCGGGCGCTTGATTTAAGCTTGGTGGAAAACGGGGCGAAAATGGTGTTCCTATTGAGGCTGTCTCCTTTTTTGCCGACGCCGCCATTGAGCTACTTGCTGGGCACCACGAGTGTGAAGTTGAGCGACTTCATCTTGGGGAGTGGCGGGATGCTTCCGTGGGTAGTAACGTGCTCGTACTTGGGGAGTGCGTTGAAGGGGGTGAACGACTTGGGGGGAGGGAGGGGGAGAGGGAGGGCGTGGAAGTATGTGTGGTATGGGTTAGGGGCGGTGGCCACGATAGGGATCGTGGCGGGCATTGGGGTATACACACGGAGAGCGATGGAAGAGGTGTTGAGGGAGCAGTCGGGAGAGGGAAGAAGGGAGGACGAGGGGAGGGGGGAGGAGATGGAGACGGTGGTTGTGTCTCGGGGGGGGGGGGGAGAGCTTGGAGTGGAGGAACAGGAGGAGGTGCTGGTGGTGGGGATAGCGACCGGTGGTGGTGATGGTGGAGGAGGAGGAGGAGGAGGAAATGAAGAAGATGAAGCAGGAGGAGGTGGTGAAGGAGGAGGAGGGAGGGACGAGGCCAAGGGAATGGGGGAGGAAGGGAGGGAGGAAAGAGTAGAAGGGGCATCGCCAACGCCATCAGCAGGGCGGCAAAGGAGGCAGGCTGCTGTGGTTTAGTCACTGAAGGCGGGAAAGAGATTGACTTTAACCCTGTCGATACCTCACCCTCTCGTCCTCGTGCCACGCATGGCCATGGCGCATGGCCCTCTTGTCTTCCTCTCGTCCTCTACCCCCCTCCCCCTCCCCCCTTCTACGCTCAAGCCGGCGCGAACCGGAAGATGTCCTTTTCAAAGACGAGATGGGTGGGGAGAGATGGGTAGGAGGGGTGGAAGGAAGAGACAAGGGAAGAACCACACGCGGGGCTGAACGGAAGGGGGTTGTTCAGCACCTTCACGGACGCTGGAGAAATTATGTCAAGCTTGCGTCGGTAGACAAAGTTAGGTAGGACTAAGATTATCTGGCACGAAAGAAATACCATATACAAATGTATCAACTTTCGTAAATAGTGCATCGTCTCGGCCCTTTGTTATGCGATCGCGTTTCTCGTTGACGTTGGGTTGAGATCCCAAATAAATGCCTGGCCGAATCACCAGGCACTCTTGACATACACGCGCTCTGGTAGTAAGAAGACAATGTGAAAGAAGTGTTCAAGGTCAAAAAGGGGAAACACAAGCGAGAGCGTATATAGGTGATGTGTGTGTTCAATTTGGGAGGGATCTAGAGATCCCTGGTTGGAGTGTTGAGGATTGACGCGTGTATTCTTTTTTTCTGATTTTAATCTGTACTTGGGGCTGGAATGTACACAATCCGGGCTCACCGCGGTGCAAGCGAAATGCTTACGATCGCTCCCCGCGGATGCGGCGGGCGAGCTGCACGTCCTTGGGCATGATGGTCACACGCTTTGCGTGGATTGCAGCAAGGTTGGTGTCCTCGAAGAGACCCACGAGATAAGCCTCAGTGGCCTCCTGCAAAGCGAGTACGGCGGAGCCCTGGAAACGCAGGTCGGTCTTGAAGTCCTGGGCGATCTCACGGACCAGGCGCTGGAAGGGCAACTTGCGGATGAGGAGCTCAGTGCTCTTCTGGTAGCGGCGGATCTCACGCAGGGCGACCGTCCCGGGGCGGTAACGGTGGGGCTTCTTCACACCGCCGGTAGCGGGTGCGGACTTGCGGGCGGCCTTGGTGGCGAGCTGCTTTCGGGGGGCCTTTCCACCGGTGGACTTGCGGGCGGTTTGCTTGGTGCGAGCCATTTTGAATGGAGTGGTGCTGTGGATTGAAGGGAGAGGGGTAGGAGTCAAAATGGTGCAATAGGGTTGCAGCGTGCTGCTCCGGTTGGATTGCTTGACCATTCGCCTGTTTACCTCACGACAAGATAGTTCAGACATAGGGGTAAAGGGCAAGGCTTAGAGCGCCGTGGTGGACGTGATGCCGGGGCTTGAGTAGTATAAGGAGGGTCGGCATGGGCGGCCCTTTTTAAGTTGTAGTGTGCTAGCCCTCAGAAAAGCAGGGTCGAGTTATGTCCCCATCATTATTGTTATACTGGTCGCAAGGATGGGGAGACCGTGGGGCAAGGCAAAATATAACACCACGGGACACAGACGACTTGTAGGACAAAAAGCTTCAAGTCACGAGATCAAAAGCAGATTGAGGAGAAGCGAGGATGAACAGAACACACGAAAATCGAAACTCAAAATTGCTCTCCCGCTCTTGAGCGAGCATGGCGTCATATATGATGTATAGGACCGCAAAACCAGCAAAATACGTAGAGACCGAGCTGGACCGAATGCTATTTTTGTCGATTCCTTTTATTACATTTCCATTTGTTAATTATTTCTCCTTCTCAGCCCAAGCTCCCCACCTTCTCTCTCTGTGTCTTCGAATGCCAGTGTTTCCTGCCTCCCACACTGCCTTGTGGCATGATGTCTGGTACTCCACAAGGGTCACGTCCCCTCCTTTCCTTCTCTTGCACGATAGCTTGGCCCCAAAACGCCTGCTTGTGACTCATGAAGTCGTTCGTCCGTGGACCTCTTCACCTCGAGCGCTATCAAGAGGAATTAGACCACAACTCAAACCAACCATAAACGACCCTGAAGAAATACTCTACACTCAATTCACCACCCCTCTCCTCCTTCCACTTAACACCACAGTTTAAACTCCCCACCTCAATCAATCATGTCTGGACGCGGCAAGGGCGGCAAGGGCCTCGGCAAGGGCGGCGCTAAGCGCCACCGCAAGGTGTTGCGCGACAACATCCAGGGCATTACCAAGCCCGCCATCCGCCGTTTGGCTCGTCGAGGCGGTGTTAAGCGTATCTCGGGCCTGATCTACGAGGAGACCCGCGGTGTGCTCAAGGTCTTCCTCGAGAACGTCATCCGTGACTCCGTTACCTACACCGAGCACGCCCGCCGCAAGACCGTCACGGCCCTCGACGTCGTGTACGCGCTCAAGCGACAAGGCCGCACCCTCTACGGGTTCGGTGGCTAAACGCTTTTTGTTGGGACGACATCTTACAACAACAAAAAACCAAAGCACCCAGGGTTTTCATAAAACCCCTCTCAAACATTCATCTATTTGCCGCACATGCAGCACTCTGCAGCCCTAACTTTTTCTTCACTTGCTTTGTTATGACCTACTCGATGGGCTGTCGCGCTCAAGGTATTCCTCTCAAGCACAAGCGCGTCACTCCCGTATCGTCAGGAGACAGCTCTCCTTGAACACCTTAATACACAAGGTAGATGAAGAGCTTCCCAGATGTATGAAAGATTAGAGGACGATGATGAGAGCTCGTCGCCAGCTTTCTGATAAGTAGCATTCTGCTGCCATCATGGCGCCGTCTATCCCTTCTCACGCGCAGGCTGCTCCTGTACCTCTTCCTTTCCTTGCCTCCCGGTCGTCTTTCTCCTTCTCCTTCTCCTCCTTTTCCTCCTTTTTCGTCCCCCCCCTTGACTTGACCACCTCTCCACCACACTCTTGCCCCCCACCCATTCTCTTACGGCATCGCTTGTAACACCCTCCAGCACTAGCCTCGCCTCCCTGCTTGAGGCAGCCACCAAACTTCACCTCCGACATAAATACAATTCCGCAACCTCATCCTCATTTTCCCTCCTTGTCCTCCCCTCAAGAGCAGCTTCCTCCCTCTCTCCCCGATCTACAGATGGCTACTGCCCTACAGCATTTTCGTGGCTCTCCTCTGCCTGGTGGTGGGACTTTTGTCACTGCTCGCCAATGCCAACATAAAAGGTAGATCAGATTACTGAGACGTTTCACGACGGAATAAAACAAATGGCGTTGAAAAAATCAGACATTTGTCATTCCAGCTAGAAAGGGCATTGATCGAGGTAGTGGTTGGGATATATGGATGCCTGTTTTGCCTCTTTCTTGCCTTCGATTCCTGTTTTAGGGTCGGGCCGAAAAGGGCGGCATTCCCGTGGGGATGCACAGTCTTCCTCCTTCCTGTCCTCCTCTACCTCGACCTCCCCTGCTGCATAATCCCCATTACCAGCAGCAGCGTAATAGCAGCAGCAACAGCAGCAGCCGCAGCAGCCGCAGCAGCAGCATAACAGCAGCAGCAGCAGTTGACGAAAAAGACCGGAAACAAAAAATAGTGATGTACCATGAAGACGACGACATCGACAAGAAGAAGGAGGACGGGGAGGAGAAAGAACAAGAAGTGGAGGCAGCACTCAAAGAATCCCTAGGCTTCCTGGTCGACTTGACGGATTTCCCCGGTCTTCTTTTGAGACCCGTTTCCTTTCGATGCTTACCTGCTCCTCCCTCACTACTCCTTCCTCGGCTGGTTTCGGCACGTGGTGAAGGAACGTGTGACTGGGTTTTGGGATCGCGAAGAGGAGGCCCAGAGAGGGAAGGAGGGAGGGGGTGAAGATGGAGCTAGATTTGGTGCCAGGACTGAGGGACCCTGTTCCGTCGAGGCATGTGCAGGGAGTGATGGAGAACGCTGCTCGACGCGTGGCGCAAGCCAACATCCTCTCCCTCCCCCCTCCTTCTCCACCTTCCTCTCTCTCCCCGGAGGTGCGGGCGGCAGAGCTCATGCTTTCGAAGGGCGAGATGAAAGAAGGGGGGGAGAGAGGGAAAGAGGGAGCGATGAGGGTGGGTAGGGGGTTGGTGGAATCCACATTGCTGCTGCTGGGGGTGGAGCATTCGTTGTCTTTGCCCGAAGGCGGGTTCAAGGGGGAGGGAGGCGGGCTGCTAGGCACGGAGGAGGAAGAAATGACGTTTCGAGTGCTGGAAGGGTTGGGGAACGTGGTTGCTGAGGAGGGAGGGAAGGAGAAACGGCAGCAAATGTGGGACGTGGGTTATAGGGCCAGACCCGACAGCTTGACAGTCATCCTCATCGTCAGACATAATTGCAGCGAGGTCACTAGTTGTTGCCTTGGTCCTTTATCGGCAGGATGACCTGGGTACTTCATCGACAGGTTAATCCTATGGGCCAGGGCGAAACTGGATGAGTATTTCGATTGGTGCGGGGGGAAGGGCGACTAAGCGGACACAGCGAAAAAAACAAATTGCAGTGGAAAATAACTCCAGCCGGTGGCTCATGACAGGGAGCAGCAAGTTCCCTGACCCTGCTCAGATCTTTCAAGCTCTCCTTTTCATGCCTTGTTGTGTCGCGTCGCTCGAGCGAGACTTCGGCATTGCGAGCAACGTATTGACTGGGCATCGCACCTAGCTTGATCAGGCGTCTGTGGAGATTGCCATGCTTCTGAACATGAATATGGAGAGAATTGACATCCGGGAGCTGACTGCTACGGAGGCGGAAGAAGCCATGCCACGACGACTGCGGAACAAGGAGGATTTCAGAAGTTCTTTCATTTGGATGAGTCGGTGGCGGAGGGGGAGAAGGAGGATTACGACGCCGAGGCCGAGGAGAATGATAAACAGGCGACGGAAACAACGAGGTATGGAGCTAACGATGGTCCTGATGACGATGAGATTGACGGATTATGATGATGATGATGACGATGATGGTGATGCGTAAGCATAAATGGCGAATTGAAAGAGGGAGGGACAGGGAGGAAAGAAAGAAGGAGGAAGGGATAGAGATGTGACAGGGAAAGAAAGTAGTCAACTTATATTTTTGCTGGTTTGCCGTTCTTGAACCCCTGTGTGTAATTAAATTTTAATTATTTCCTTCTTTCCTTTGTGAATTTGACTTTGCTCTCTCCCAGACCGAAGTTCAGTCGTAAAGCTATACGAGTTTTTTCTTCTATTATTCACCCATAATAAGTCTGGTATCCCACAGGAACTGTTAGAGACATTTTATCCGGAAATAGTCGTGAAAGTCGTCGTAGTCGTGCATCATCGTTGGTAACTTAAAACAAACATTCAGAAAGACGCGAAAGCCGGCAGTCCTAGTAGAGGAAAACCGCACCGCAAGAGTGAACGACCATTAGTTCTGCCGTTCCTACATTCCTATAGAACTATCGCATGCAACCTCACGTCCTTTAGGACTTGCATCATCTCGATCATCTCGATCTTCGACGACTGTGACGACTGATATTCATGCACAATCGCATGACAAGACGACTCACGACTGACCAAGGATTGTTGGAAATCGTCAAACGTGTATAAAAAGGGATCGTGATCAAAAGCTGGGCACTCAAGAGCGATCGGCGGGCCTGCGACCACGAATGAACATCGAGGGGACTTGATACAACCATTTTCACATAAATTATCCGTCCTCGGAAGACCCATCCCCCAACCTCTCAGAATTTTGGCTTGACTTTGGACTGAAAACCATAAGAATTCTTTAGATTTATTTTAACTGAGCCCGTCTTCGCCCTCGGTCACTCCCATGGGCTCAGCAGTGGTGATGGTCGGTGATGGTGGCGCGAAGAAGCAGGCCGGCCAACCCCAGCTCCCAAAGTAAAGTCTTTCTTCGTCCATCATTTGAATTCCCATCACACTTTTCTTTATCACCATATCGTATAGACTTGTGCACCTTTGTTCACATATGTGCACTAGGTGTACGCGCTCATCCTCAGCTCTGCAATGCCGCTCGGCATCGCCTTTTTTCGTCGGCGAGGAAACGGCGAGCGAGCGTGGTGCCCTGCCCGCCTCGGTTTGAAATGACTTACCTATCAAAACCCACGATGCATTTCTCGCATGCAGCATGCACGCGCCCCCGCACTCGCCCCCGCACTTCGTGCACGATGGGTGACCTGCCTTACAAGGGAATGCGCTGAATGGACCCCTAACCCCAGTTTCCCCCCACAGGACATAATTTGAGAAGGCGGGGAGCGAGCAACCAGAGCAATCGCCCACCAACACAAGCCCCCCCCTGGCCGTCCAGCAACGTCATGTCGTCAGTCGGGGGCAAGAAACGCAAGACGGCGGCCTCTGGCGTGGCCTCAAAAAGTATGCGTGACAATCGCCCTGTGGGTGATGAGAACTGCAGCGGCAACAGCAATGGGGTTGGGGAGCCCGAACAGCAGATGATTGACTACACCCCTCACTACGAGGTTCTCGTCAAAGAAGGGGCGACGCATTTTGATTCCGTCTCGGCCGCCATCTTCGAGCATATTGACAACTCCATCACGGCCTTCAAAATTCTGCCTCCTGAGTACGAGCGCAAGGTCGAGGTGCAGATTCACGTGCCGGCTAAAGGCTTGTATGATGCCGAGCCCATCTACCTGGCCATCTGGGACAATGCAGGTGGGATGACGACCAAGCAGCTCGAGGCCTACTTCACGGCAGCGCTCGGACGGGAGACGCGCGGCTTGGAGCCCAAGGGCAAGGGGGAGGCGACTGCGCGGATGGCGCACTTGGCAGGGAACTTGTCCAAGTTCGGTGTGGGTGCCTTGCAGTCCTTTGCCTACCTGGGCACGCAGCTGAAGGTGATTACGAAGGATAAGGAGGAAGGAAAAGTCAGATACTACAAGATCGATAAGGATTATTTCAAGCAGAAGGAGGAGAGCCACGGGCGAGACTCCGTGTTTAAGGGTGCTGTCAGGGTAGTAGAGACGGCGGAGAAGGCCTTGGAGGAAGTTGAACGCCGCACACAGCTGGTGCAGCACCTACAACAATGGGACGAGCTCCCTCACTTCACTTGTGTCTTGATTCGGCTTCAAGACATCCATAAGCGAGAGATTTTTGAGACGCAAGGCTCGAAAATTCTTTATGATTTGGCAGATGTTTTCTACTACTATCTTAAGCCTGACGCGTTTCCCTCGTTCCCCGAACGCGCGAACAAGCGCCCCAATCTCATCGCATTGGGCAAAGATGCAGTTGTTTCTACTTTAGCGGAAAAGAGGGCGAAGACGAGGTCGGGTCAATCGGTGGGATCGGCGGCGGCAGTGGCGGTTGGGGGGAGGAGTAGCAGTTGTGTTTCTGGTGGGGAGGGTAGTGGAGGAATTCGGGAAAATGGGAACGTAGGGGACGACGGGGAGAGGGAAAGAGCGGTTGAGATGAGCGTGGCTTATTTTAAGGAGAATTCGACGAGGGAGGTCAGGACGGTGTTGAAGGATGAGGTGCTCAAAGAGTGCTTGGAGGGGAAGTATTGGGAGGAAACGGAGGAGGAGGATGTGTTCACGGCCACTTTTCAAGTGGACGACCCGCGGTTTGTCCCGCTGGAGGATCATTGTGCATTGCAGCCGCAGCAGAAGGTGGATGTTAACATGCTTGCGCGGTACTATCCCTTTTCTGCCTATGAGGAAAGTAGGCCCAAATATGCGGATCGCTACAACATCCAAGATGAGGGCGGTGCAGAGGACCGAGGGACAGGGGTAGTGGAGCCGGTGGTGGACGTTCGGTGGATGGCGCGAAAGTTGCCCAACGCCATGTACCAGCGTCTGTACTTTTTCCCATCTGAGAAAAAGACGGCAGCGAACAAGGCGGAGTTGGAGCTATGTGGAAAGCAGTGGCAGAAGCGGGTCCACGTCACGTTGTTCATCAAGGACTGGTATTTCGGGGTGAGCAATAACAAGCTGAATGTTCAGGGGGACTTTGCGGAGTTGTTGAAGGACCCGAAGAAATGTATTTCGATGGAGCCCAGGGACCTGCCGACGAGGTTCACGGAGTGGTTACAGCGGTGTCACAAGATGTATGATCGGGAGAACGCGATGGAAGCTCCGTACCCCGCGGGGCAGCGGCCGCAGGGAGCCTCCAGCAGGAGTGGAGTGTTATACTTTCAACGGGTTCGCTTCGGAAGTGGGGAGGATGGGACATGGAAGAAGGATGAGGTGGTAAAGATCTTGGGGCGGGGAAGTGGCGGAGGGGGAGGAGGGAAGAGGTCTAGTAGGGCGAGTTCTGGGAGTGGGGCGACATCTTCAATGGGGGGCGAGGTGGGGGGAACAGCAGTACCGTTGAAAGAATTTGTGGTGCGGATTTCGCATTTCGAGGTGGACGAGGGAGACGACTTAAACATGGCAACGTCAGCCAGGGTTTATTACACGCGACTGCCTGAAGATGTGTTTGGAAGGGAGAACATGGGATGGGAAGACCTGTCGAGCCTGGACCCGGTGAAGTGTAAGCTGAAGCCGGAGCAGGCTGCGGGGATAGAGAAGGAGGTAAGGGATCGTTTGGCTCGAAAAAGTGAAGTGTTCTATTGGGACGGGGTGGATAAGGGGAGTAAGGAGAAGATGCCGAAAAGTGTTGATTGGATTGCAGGGGCGGTGGATCAGCGGGCAAGGAAGTATGAAAATATGCTGGTGATGGTCAAAGATGGACGAGGTCAGGCCCTGTCGGAGCTTACGAGTGTAATCAAGGGCATGTACAGCGTTCAATTGGAGGTGAAGCGAAGGGGGGAAGGAGAAGCAGTAGTGGTGGAGGGAGCATCATGCTCGGAAATGAAGACGGTCGATGTGGATGGGCCTTGTTATTCTTTTCGGTTGCCCCCCTCACTGGTAGCTGGAAGGTATTTGCTGGCGTTTTCGATAGTGGGGCCAGCGCCGGGGTGTGAAAAGATCGGCGGCACGAACAACTTCAATGTGACTGTCAATGAGGAGCCGGCAGGAGAACCGACAGAAGCGGAGCTGGATGGATTGAGGTCGGGCTCACGGGGGGCGACATTAGTATTCTCGGAGGAAATGCCTTTGCCAGCTTTTAGTCTCTTATTGAAGGACCATCGGAACCGGTCGACGACAACGGAGAGCGTGACATTGTGCTTGGAATTGGAGAAGGATAATTTTAGCATCGAGTACCGGGGGAAGAAGGGGAAGCGCGTACAAGGCGATGGGGCAATAGAGCAGGCCAGTACTGGGCGCAGCATCAAGAAGCGCGGACAAGGCGCTGCTGCAGTAGCAGCAGCAGTGTCGACAGTGGCGCTTTCCTCGTTCTCTTCCAACATCTGCTTCAAGATGAATGCGGAGGCGGCGGAGGAAGGGATAATCTTTGAGACGGGTGATTGGGTGTTGTTACCTAATTTGAGCAAGGGTCCTATCCTTGGGGGAGAAACGCCCGAGACCCTGAAGAAGGCTATTACCATTGTAGTGATCTCGGCAGGGGAAAAGCTGCAGAACCAGCGATTGAAACGTGAATTGGTCATCGAGCCGGGTTTGCCTGTGAGCTTAGAGCTGGTGGAGCCTGAGTTGAAGGGACGGGCGGGGAGCACCACTCCGGAGACAGCACTCAAGATATCGAGTGAGACACAGGTCTTGCCAACATTGAGGTTCAAGGCGTTGGATGTGGGTGGAAATGTGACGGCCCCGGGGAGGACGCAACGGTGGGGGGTGGAATTAGCCATGGATGAGAAGGGGGTAAGGTTAGTTGAGCCGGCGACGAGGAGGAATGATCCTGGTTGGAAAGTGAGTCCCTTGGGGGAGGTCTTACTGGATGGCTTGAGTTTGAATGTGACGTTTAAAAAGGAGGATAAGGGGAGGAAGATGGTGACTTTGGAGGTGACGGGCACGGCGGGGGAGGAGAGCTTTTCGGCGTCTCCCGTTCATTTGGCTGTTGAGGCGCAAAAAGGTGTGCCGAAGCGGGCCTGGCTGGAAATGAAGGGGGAGGGAATTTTGAATGACGGGATGATTGCGTCGACTGCCGAGGAGGCGGATGATGAAGAGGTGGAGGAGGAGGGTGAGGGGGAGGAAGTGGGGATGGTGCGTGTGAAGGCTGGGAGGAAGATGAAGGTTTTGTTGCCTGCAGGCTCGACTGTGTTGAAGCCAACGGTGGTGGTGGTGGATGAGACAGGTATGCATTTGGACCCTGCGAAAGTTGGGATGAAGGTCAAGGCGACTGCTACTTCCTGGAGTCACACCAAGGAGTTGAGCGATGCTGCGGAGCTTCCGACCCTCCCCGGTCCCACGGACAAGGTGATCAAGATCCAGGTTCAGGTGTTCCACGCCAAGCAGACTGCCAGCAGCATGGGCCGGAGCGTGGCACCTGCATTTTTGCTTGAGGCCGACATCCACCCTATTCCTGGGGAGCCTGATCACATTTCTTTTACTCGCGATTTGGCCGGCCCGGTTCGTTGTGGGGTATCTTTTAATAAGCAGAAGTCCCTCATTCATTACCGTGATAAGTTCAAGAACTTCTTGGTCGTCGATCCGGCACATGCCTTACCTTGCCCGGAGCTGCAGTGGACGTCGAGCGATAAGAATATCCCCATGAAACAGGAGCCGGAGGGGCCGCTGAAGACGGTGTTGGGGGAGGATGGGGCGTATCACTTGCCAACGGATGTGACGCTGTGGGGCAAGGCAAGGGAGATCAAGCTGAGGGTGACGGCCCCTAAGTTTACGCCGATGAAGAGTATGGTTAAGCTCTTGCCGGGACCCGCACATGCTTTGAAGCTGGTCGCCCCCAAACACGGGGTGGAGGTACTGTCGGACAAGCCTGCTATCAACCTCTGCCGAGGTGAGAAGCTCGAATCACTTTCCATCGCCTTCCTCGACGAGTGCGGGAATCGTGTCAACCCCCCCACAGACGGCGTCCTCTCTCTCTTCTGGAATGACCGTGTCTCCTCGCGGACGAGCACGGCTGCCTCCCGTCCGTCCCTCACGAATCCCAGCCCCAGCGAGCTGATTTCGAAGGTAGTAATCGGGAAGGAGCATCAGACGGGCGATCCTGATAATTTCATCCCCCCGGACCTTCTAGCCTTGCCGACCTTTGTCTTCAATGAGCGGAGGGAACGCGTGTTGCGCGTGGAGCTCAAAGCACCGGGTAGGGGACAGGAGGGAGGGGAGGTGCTCTGTACGGGTGAGATGGTGGTGAAGACCTACTTGGTCAATCGGGTAGTGGGCATGCGCGTGGTGGTGGGAGAGGCGACGCGTATTTCTTACCCTGAGGAGAGGGGAGTGAATGACCAGAGGGCTTTGACGAGCCCGATGTTGGAGAAAGGGCTATTACAGTTTAAGCCTCAGGATCGGTGGGATGTTGATACGGGGCCACCGGCTTTGGGGATTGTGCTTGAGACGGAGGATAAGGAGGATCCGACCAATTTGAATTTGGCCTTGAATGCAGGCGTGTTCCGTGTAAGAGTCGAGAGGGAGGGAACGACGCGCGTGCACAATGAGGACTGGTATAAGGGGGTGGAAGTGGAGGAGGGCGTGCTGACTGAGGATGGAAAGCGGGTCTTTGTCCTGGCGCCCTCTACGGATTGCACAATGGGCGACCCGGGCAACTTTCAGATTCGGTTAAGCTACCTAGAACAGCGGGAGCATATCAAGCGCGTCACCCCCAACAAAAAGGACTGGCAGCTGGACAAGCCTGCAATAGTCTACATTCAGCACGGGCGCGCTGTCGGCCTCCGCTCCGAGGATAGCACCTTGGAGGCAATTGCTCTTTCCGCCTCCAACAACCGTGATGATCCTAGCGCGCGACAAATCTTGCGCGAAGCCCGTTTCTACCCCATTGATCAGCAGGGGAAGCGGACCCGGCACGAGAGTAATCTGATTGTCACGGTTGTGACGGGGCCACCAGGCCCGCCGGAGGTGCCTCCTGCTGGTCAAGGGCCTTGCATTGTTCGCGGGCGAGTCACGGCTGAGCCTCGGCAGGACATCAAGACGGGGTTGACCACTTACTTGATTCCAGAGATAAGCTTGGAGAAGGACGTGGGGACAGAGAGTGGAAGTTATCGTCTCAAGTTTGACTCGCCTGGTTTGGAGCCTTATTTTAAGACGTTTGATTTTACTACGGATTTGGAACGGCAGCTGAAGATAAGGAGGTTGAACCAGGAGCTGAACCCTTTGCGGCAGGAAGTGATGGCCTGGAAGCATGAGGTGCAAGGGATGGAGGGACAGGCGCACGAGTTGACCGGTCGACTTCACGGGGAGCTGCGATACCTGCACGCACAAGCGGGTTTATTTCCCCGCACGCCCCAGGGAGAATTACCCACCTCTCAGGAGCTGAGGGAGGCGAAGGCCCATTTGGAGAATGGAATTCGGGCGTTGCGAAGTCAGGAGGTGGCAGTGTTGAGGAAGCGGCCGGGCTATCTCGTGCCGGCTGTATTGTCGCAGGGATTCAAAGAGGTCGTGACTGTGGGGATGGTCCCTGATCGGAGGCTGGCGGAGTTGCTTTCGTGGTACGCGACAACGAGGAATATGAAGGCAGTTATCTGTCAAACCAACGCGGATTACAAGCGGGTGAAACTGTTGCAGCGGGATGTGACCGTATACTCGTTGCAGGACACGGAGGAGTTCCGGTCTCGCGATAAGACGCGGGAGCAGATCTTGAAGGACAAGCGACTGCCATTGCCTCCTATTGATGCCAAATTTAATTACAGGGGCCATGCGGTGAATATGATTGTACTGCGGGAGGAGGACGAGCACTTGCGGCAGTCGGTATTTTGGTCAATGTTCTCCAACACTGTCATTTTGGGGACGGAGGATGATGCTCTTGCCTATCGAGAGTATTGCAAACATCGTGGTATCCGCCGGCCGACCATTCTCTGTTATCAAGACGGGCGCCGCTTGCGAGCGTCAGGCCCTTTGGATGGGGAGGATAAGTTTGGGTCGTCGGAGGCGAGGAGGCTTGAGTTTGTGTTTGGCGGGCAGGACCCGCAGGAGACAGAAGCGTTCAAGGCGCAGTTGATGGCGAAGGACAAGGTGGACGAGCTCTTTGTGGTGTACCAGGAGTTGGATGTGATAAGGGGGCAGATGCAGGCGAAGAAGCAAGATGTCCGTATGTTGGAATTGCAGAAGCGTGTGTCGGCGATGGAGCTGGAGCTGAAGAATATCCTGGGCAACCGTGTCTAGAGGGACATAATCTGGAAAGGGTGAGAGGCAGCCTGAGGGTATGAGGTACTGGCCATATGTTGGAAACATTATAATACAAGCATATTTGGCCCCAGAAAGAACGTTAGTGAGTGAGTGTATGAATGAGAGAGTGGATTATGTATGTAAAATCTATCGATGAGAGTGATCTAGAAAGCATCGTGCGAGAAAGAGAGAGAAAATATGCAATGGGAGATGACAGTATGAGAGTTGAATGACAAATTCAGAATATCAGGCGGGAAGAGCGAAACAAAGTAGCGCTCGCAGGAGCCAACAGGAACCCCTGGCATTTAAAATATACATGTATAATGGGTGTTACCTATAAGTGTATCCTACTTATTGAAGTCGCAAGCAACTACAGTGGTAGCAGCAGTAGCAGTAGCAGCAAGTAACAACATAGCAAACGGACAACCACGGGACGACAACGAATATCAACAGCATCAAGCGACGAAAAGGAACGAGCCTAAGAGAACAATATGCGAAACGATTTAATGAGCAAGAAGAACGAAAAAGAATTCATCGACTGTCTTGTCTTACTCTCATCTTCGCCTTCGCGTCGCCTTGTTGGAGCATATCAACGGTAGTGAAATCCGGAAACGCCTTCCGTTGATGACGACATAGTAATATATGCCATACCCTGCATCCCGTAAGCCATATGAATGAAATGCCTCGCCACCTCTCACACTCCACAGGCGTTGGCTCACGCGGCTCGTCTCCGTGCAGCAGCAGTATCAGCACCAGCGGCAGCAGCAGGAGCAGACCGTCTCCTTTCGTTATCGGGGCTCCCGTCATCCAGTCTGCAGCAGAGAATAAGCGCGCACGTACACGACCACAAGCCCATTCCATGACGAGAAACATTGAGTACTGGGGGGGGGGTGGATTCAGTGCTCGTCTGGAGGACGAGGATGATGACGAAGACGATGAGATATACACGGTGGCAAAAGAGAGAGGTGTAGCAGGAGGCGCTTGGATTGGCAGCCGCCCGCAAGGCGCAAGCTTGTCGGACTTGGACGCCAAGGGCACGGTGCTTGGGCAAATGCTGAGGGCTGAGAGTATCACTACCGATTATCTTGCCATGATGCTAGGCGGGGAGCTTGTCAATTGTCAAGTGGATCGACCAAAGCTGGTGGAGAGTAAATTTATGCGTTTCGTGACGAAGCTTGCTAGCAGCGCCCCAACCAAGGGCCGAGAGAAGAGGCAGATAGTAGTGGAGGTTTCACCTGAGTTTCGAGGCGCTAGTGGAGCGGTGGGAGAATTTGTGGAGGTCGGGCGGACGGACATGTCTTATGACGATCCTAACTCGACGTTTGCTTTGCCCGTCCGCGTAGTGTGCCGGCAAGAGATGGACTGCATTGTGCGGGTGTCAGTCGTATGTTCCCAAAGCAATATGGGGGTGGGTGGAGAAGTGGCATTGTTGGGGAGGCATATCACGAGGTTTTCGGAGCTCTGGCGAGCGACTGCTGATGTGAAGCCTGTGATCTTTGCCATGACATCCCCCGCTTGTCCCAAGGGGAGCAGGGCCATGTTGTGGCGTTTGCCCTTTGATGACCTTCGGTCACCTCGTTCTCCGTATGTGGGTTTGGCATCTCACCGACAACATATATCCTACTCGGTGCCATACCTTTTTCGACGACAGGAGACTACCAGGGCGACGGCGACTGGAAAGAAGCACCTCCAGCACCACCAGCATCCGCAAGCGCTGGGCAGCAGCGGTGATGACAACGAGCGGACGGGAGAGGATTTGCTTTTGGCCAGGGAAACAGCATTGGAAAGTCGCTTTCCGTATCATCTGGCCGCTTTAATTTTTCGTCCGTTGGTCGAGCGGATGGAGGAGGCAGTGGCCGGGTGGAAGCAGCGATACGAGCATGAGCGGCTGGCGCAGGGCTTTTTTGCCTCAGACGCCGAAGCTCTCAAGCATGGACGATTATTGGTCCGTCTCTCAGTGGTGGAGGCTAAAGATTTGCCTTTGTTGAAGGGAGATGAACCTGCCACTGACTATGCTGGCTTAGGCGGTGGTGCGAAGGGCGGAAAGGATCGAGTAAAGCTTCCCAACGTCTCCCAACGTGCCCAAAAGCTCGCTGCCATGGGAGGGAACAGAGCAGTGCAAGACAAAATTAAATCCCTACCTTGCCACCCATTCGTGGCTATCAGTCTTGAAAAACCCTTTCCGAGAGTGGGGCAGTTGATCGGACATACCAATACAGAGTATGGCACGCGGTCTCCTCTCTTTGGTAGCCTCGTCAACTCGAAACTCTGTCCTCATAGCGGGCGTCCCCGAGAGATGTTTTCTGCATATGGTGCTGCTCGTCTTTATCCTCAACCGTATCCTCAACCATCTTCACAAGCGCCGGCGTTTCTTTTTTATGTTCATGGAAAGGAGGAGGTGAACAAGGCGAGTTTGTGTTTTGAGGTATTTCAGGAGGGAGGGAGGGAGGGAGGGGCAGTGTTGAGTGCCTCGGCGGTGCTATTGCTCGATGGGCGGTACCAGAAGGTAGGGTCAATGGAAGAGAGTCCGCAGACTTCGGAGGATGCAGAGGTTTGGTTGCCGTTGCTCGACAAGGAGGGAAACCCCGCCGGGAGGCTTTTGGTCCGAGTCGCCATTTTTGCTAGCGCTGGAGCAGCAGACACAGCAGCAGCACCACCGGTGATGGATGATTTTGACTTCGGCGTTGGCGAAACAGTACAGGATCCTTGTGTGGTGCAGCCTCCTTTTGAGACGATCCAACGGGCATGCTACGAGTGGATGAAGCAAGCGGGCTTCTCTGGCCGCCCTCCTCGGGAAGGCGACTTCTTCTCTGTCCCTTCCTCTTCCGGCACCAGCACGTACAATACCAGCACCACCAGCAGTATCAACAGCACCAGCGACAAGATACAGCTCTCGTACCCCCTAGAGTGGATTCAGCGTCACATCACTTCGCTTGCTCAAGAGCTAGCGGTGCTACAGACCTCCCTACGCCTCTGGGAGGAAGCAGCCAATGACGGAAGAGGCTTCCGCAGCTCAGAGCACAAAATGACCAAGGAGCTACAGGGCGTCCCTACCAACGTCCATTCCCAGACATTTTCAGTCACTAACATGTGCTCTTTTACAGGGTCTCGCTTCTCCCCTATTCCCGCTCCTTGTTCCTCCTCCTCTATCTCCTCCTCCTCCTGTTCCTCCTCCCCCTCCTCCTCCTCCACCTCTGCTGGGTCCAGCATCGTCCAAGAGTTGCTTTCAAATATCCCTATCACCGCCCCTTCACAGTCTCCTTCCCCCTCCTTTTCTCCCAAAATTTTTTATTACGACGTCGTCTCGACCGGCGCCCCAACCGCCCACGCTCTCGGCTTCCGAGGTGGTGGCCTCCTCACCCACGACCTTCAACTAGCCTCCCTCCAGAAAGACATCCTCGGTCTCGATCAATCCCTTTTCCTCCCCCTCAAGCGGCAAAACCAGCCCTTTCCTTCCCTCTCCATCCTCCCCACCGGGCCCACAGGCTTACTAAGCAACGACCTACTACGTAAACTTCTAAAATTTGAAGCCATGTCAAGCAAAATCGCCGTCCGTCGCGCCCTTGTACTCTCTCAAGCCCTTGGAATCGCCACAACTTCCCTCGCGACAAAGCTGGACATCATGCTCACTGAAGATGCCAATCCCTCCCTCATCATCCGCACCGCGGAAAACATGACCAAAGTCGGGTTTTTGGTGTGCTTCCAAGGGCTAATATCAACGATTGGCAAAGAGCGTGGGATGCTTGAAGACGTAGCCGTGGCCATGGAGATGGCGTCCCTTTTCTCCTTCGAGATCCGTCCCAAATCAGCCGCGTCCCCCTCCTGCTCCTCTTCGTCCTTGCAGTCACCACAAGCCCACAGCCCCGCCCCTGCTCCAACGCCCCTCGATCATAACACCCAGGACCTGCTCTTGGACTTTGGCATACCTTCTTCCTCTCCCTTCCCCCACCCT
Organism: Nannochloropsis oceanica; assembly: GCA_004519485.1. NCBI lineage: Eukaryota > Eustigmatophyceae > Eustigmatales > Monodopsidaceae > Nannochloropsis > Nannochloropsis oceanica. The sequence continues at coordinate 485,831 of CP038112.1, read as the reverse complement.
TCTCCTCCCCCTTCCTCTCCTTCCATTATTCCATTGGCAACTAGAGGTCCTGCACCGACAGAGCCTGTGGATGGCAGCAAAGCCTCCCTTCTTGCATTGGACATTGAGTTTGACGAAGCACAAAGACGTGTCCGCCTCTTTTTGGATCCCGTGGCATATGAACGTCTTCCCGGTATCTTGCGCCAGCATGGCTGTCAGCAGCAGCAATCAGCGGGAGAAGCCGCAGGTGGATTGGTGGTGCCTTTAGTGGCAGTGCTCTTTACCCAGGGCATCGATGCCAAGCAGTCCCTCGCCAATTTCTCTAACCAACTTAAAAAGGACCAAGACATGGAAGACAACGACGATGACACCCTCTCCAGCAGCAGAACCAAAGCGGCCACCAAAAGAGTGCGAGGAGAATCGACGATTCAACAACAGATTAATCGACGATCGACAAGGATCTTGAATGATTACTGCCATCGTTGCTATCCTTGTGTGGTGCCTCCTCCGAGGGTGTACCGTCCGTTTGACCGCTTTGTGGCAGAGAGGCTGGACGTGGCGAAAAAATCACTAGTACATGGTTCGACCGAGGATTTTATCAGATCAGTGGACAAGATTCTCGTGCATCCGCTTTGTGAGGGGTTGAAAAAAGCGTTGAAACGCGATAACGGTATGCATAAAAACGTGGATTTATTGAGGGAGCAAGAGCGGGTGACTTTAGAAGTTGGGGGTGGGCAGGTGATCTTTTGCAAATCCGGCAAGGACCGGACGGGCATGGCGGTAACCCTGTATCAAGCGAGATTGCTGGCTGAGAAACATGGGTGCGGAGAGGTGGGGAGTGGGGGCGTGGAGAGGTTGGTGCGGGATGCGAATGTGATGCGTTTGCATGGAACGCGGTTATTGCTCTGTGACAAGAACACGGGGCGTTTCAAGTTTGCTTTCAATAATTTGCAGCTTCAATTTATGCCGGCATTGTACAAGCCCCCGACGGAGACAGTGGAGCATTTATTTGATTCGATCATGAACAGGGATACGACTTAGGTAATTGGTTTGGTGCAAGGGGGGAAAGCTTTGTTGATATCGGCGCGGTCAAATTGATGAATATAAACATGTAATTAAAGTTTAAGAGAGCTCTGTGCGTTTGATACATGTGTGTAAGTGAAGTAGGTACTCCAGAATCAAAAGAAATAAAGCTACTTCTGGAGCCATGTTTGTTTCCAACATGTCCCGCCTTTTTGAAATGCAAGAGAGCTCGTGTGATGAACACGGCAGAAGGCGGGTAAAAGGAATGGAAGGGTGTTATTATATATGTCATATTGTTCCTGCTTTGCTTCTTTCTCTTTTGTGTCGCAATGGAACTTCGCTTCGAATGCCTCCACATACTGTGACAGCTCTCCTGATCACGACAATTTCCCCTAGAATTTTGCTTCCCTCTCCCGCGTCTTTTTTACCTCCCCATTCCGACACTCCCTTCTCGCATATTACTCACCACGCTTTGTACATATACACAGCCCCACTCAGTGCCGTCGACTTGCGGCTACAGACATGGATCTCTCTGTGGCCGCCCCGCTGCCCGATTCTGGAACTACCATTTCCTCCACCGTCGTTAAACAAAGCAGCACGCGGCGCGCGGTTCTTGGGGACAAGGAGAACACAAGCACCACGCATAAGCTGGAGACCTCTGCCACAAACACGCTCTTGAGCACCAGTATCGCCGGAGGAACCGCACTGTCCTTGAAGCCAGGCTTTCTCTCCAAGCGACGGGCCTTAGTGCGGTCGAGCAGCACGCCCCCTGCCTCATCATCTGCCTCCCACAAGGGGTCCCTCGGCCACTCCTTCAAAGCAGCGGCTGCCACGGCGGCTTTGTCCGTCGTGTCGTTCGGTGGCAAGCACAACACCAACAGGCAGCGAGTCTGCCGGCCTATCCAAGACGGGAATGGCGAGTTTGATGTAGGGCCGTCATCGCACGAAAACGAAGATGTCTCGCCAACAGCATCAGCAGCAGCAACCTTGCCCCGTCCAGCGTTTTACCCCGGGCTTAAGCCCACAAGGGAAGCAAATTCTGCCGCAACGGCTTCATCCGTGAAAATGACGGGTGGTGGCAGTGGTGGTGGTATTATGGGGCTGGGCAGTGCCCTTTTTGGTGGGTTTGGACTGTTGGGCAACTCTGCTCCTGCCGGGGGCCCGAGCATGGACGATAGCAACTTCATAGCCCGCCTCGGCAGCCTGGCCGGCATGCGGTTGGAGCTTCAAGACTCAAGCCCAGAGCGTCACACACATGGTGATGGGGTTAATGAGATGGTCCCTGCTTCTCCTTTTAACGAAGGGTACGGCACCCGCCGTCGCCTTCCCCACGACTTTTCGCTCAAGTCCAGCCTATGCTTCGAATCCGCCCAGCCATTCAATTGGTGTCGGCCCATTCCTGGTTCTGCGGAAGCCAAGGGCATGCTCCGCCACCTTCGAGAGAGCATTGATCCCCCCTCTCCCCCCTCTCCTCAGCCGCAAGAAGACGATGGTTCAGCTGTTCCCTGTGCCAGGCCTCCTGCTTCTTTCGATGAGGCGCTCGAGATATGGGTTGCTGCTTCTTTATCCTATGCCCATCCTGCCGAACCTCTAGCGGCATCCATGCATTTGCCATTACAAATGGTGCGGAAAACGATGGAAAACGCTTTTGCTCGTGATCCTGCCCCGGTGGTAGGGGTGGATGAGGGAGCGAATGGGGGAGGGGGGGGAGGGAACAACAAGCAGACGCGACAGCCAGATCCGGCGTTGATGCTGTATAAGAGATTAAGGCAGTGGGAGGAGGCCTTTAGACACTTGTACACTCTTTACAGGCATGATCCTTCGCTCACATTTTATTCGCAAGCCCCGGACTTCACGGTAGTTTGGACGAGGGAGGAGGATGGGGGGGGCGGGAGGGACGAAGTTGGGGATGGCATGGAGTATGATGGTGTTAAAGAGGAGAGGGGAAAAGGAGGGACGAAGGAAGTGTCGCAGCTGAAGGTGGTTATTTCGCATTCCAGACGCTGGCTGCGGGCACGGCTTCGTGAGGCGGATATCCCTTTTTCTGTCCCCCTAGCGCCGGACGCCGAGGCTCGTGACAACGAAGAGGCAACCCTCCCACATATCACTGTTATGGCCGGTGGTGGTAATAGTGACAGGATACCGAGAGGCAAGGTAGGAGCGGAGGAAGAGTTGCAAGAACTGTTGTCATCCGTGACGGGCCAGATGGCTGGAGGGATGGGGATGGTGGAGATGCAGAGCCGACGTCGACCCAAGCACCTGAATGACTTACCTCGGCAACGATCACAGTTGGTGCTCAAGGGGCATGAGGCTGTACATGGCTTGTTTAATTTCTTGCTGAATTTGGAGAATGGCTTGGGTCCCAGTTCTGTTGCGGATGTCCCTCGTTTGTTGGCAGATCGGCCTTTTATGCATGGGAGCATGCAAAGGCTACAGGTGGCGTTCAATGGACAGGTGCAACGGACGCTGCTCCAGGGAAGTGGTGGCGATGCGAGGGGAAAGCGTGGGAGGTATTTTGCGGATGAGGGGGAGGAGGATGAGGGGGAGGAGAAAGGGATGGGGGGGATGGAGACTGTGTATCAGCTTAAGTTGTGTGGTCCGGTGTTGCCTGGGCAGCTTAGGCGGTTGGCGGGGGTGGTGCATTTTTTGCAGCAGGATCGAAAAGGGAAGGAAGTAGGGGTGGGGAAGAATAGGTGGAAGAAGCAGAAGACATCGGGGTCGGGAGGGGATTGGAGCTTGGTAATGGAGCCGTTGAATGGAACCGAGGCGTTTAACTTGCAGGAGGGAGGGAGGGAGGGAGAGGTAGGGGGAGGAGGAAGGGGAGGAGAATTGGGTCGGACGCGAATGCGGAGTTTGAAGGAGGTGAGGTGGAGCGCGGAGAAGGAAATGTTTGCTGTTATTACCACATGTTAGGATCGGAAGGGAAGTGAAATGGGAAGCGAATAACATGAAAGGGAAGAGGGAGGCAAGAAAAACGAGAAATGTAAGAAATACGGTCATGGAGTACACAGGTAGAGTGAGGCGAAATGGTACACCCACGCAAAGTAAACCCTGTTCGAGACTATCCGTTCTGTATGTGAGTCTTTGAATGCATGTGTGCGCGATCCACATGGCAAGAAGAATCTCACACAACTGCAAAAAGGAGAGAAACCCTTAGAATTGCGTTCAAGATCATCGAGCTTAAGGGGTGTTTATTATTCGGAAGTGTCTTTGGTTCTACAGTTGAAGCTGCTCCAATTCACACGCCCTCGTGTCTGATTTCTGTCCCAAGTCCAAAAGCTTCCTTGCTTCTGTTGTTTTCCTTATTCTTTTTTGATGTAGAAGGGTGTATAGTTTTTCATTCTTTTTCATTTTTTGCCCCATAACTCTATTGCCCCTCGAATTGCGGTTTATTCTGCTCTACAAAGACTCGATGGTCTACGTTTGTATTTTTCTCTTTTTCCTTTTCTATCTCTTGACCTTGCTTTGTAATTGCCATTTCACTGCCCTTTCTTCCTACTACTCTAACAAAGAATGCACCATTCACCCTGCATTTTTCTTCCATCCTCTCAATTTTGCTTCTTCAATACCCCTTCCGTCGCTCCCTCCCTCTGAATAAGCTGAATCGACGAAAGCATCCAATGGCTGGTCCAACCGCGGCAGTTTAAGTCAATGGCATCAACCGGCGAACATGGGGAGAAATGTTAACACACCTTCACCCTCCCTCCATCCTTCCCCCTAATCCACCTTGATCGACGAATAAATCCGGTGGTTGAACCAGAACGCCGAATAGAACCCGATCGCGCCGGTCAACAAAAAAAAGGTAAACGTAAAGACGGTCATATGCCCGAAGTAAAGCATCATCCCAACCCCCCCGTCGATATTCAACTCCCTATTCAGGTACCACACAGAGTACAAAAAGATATACAGCGCACAGGACCCGGACGACAAGAAGCTCCTCCACCACCACCGATAATCCTCATTGCACAGCTGGAAGTACGTCATGACGATCGTCATCTCCGCGCACGTGGCCACCAGGATCAACACTGCCAAAAACAGGAACCCAAAGATGTAGTAAAACTGATGCAGCCACAAGGCCGACATGATAAAAAACAACTCCACACTCACCGCGCCAAAGGGCAAGATACCACTCAACACAATCACCAGCAACGGATGCATGTACCAAGGCTGAGGAGGCACGCCTCGGGCAATGATATTCGTGCGAACGGGATGCTCAATCGCCGGCTTCTTGTAGCCAAAATAAGACCCCACAAACACCAACGGCACCGACACCCCAAACCACAAGAAGACCAGCAGGAAGAAGTACCCGACTGGCAAGGCCAAGGTCGATCCTCGGGCAGCCACTGCGGCGTTCAGGGCCAAGAAAATCGAGAACACAATACCTGGGAACAGGAATGCCGTCATCAGCGTGTTGCGCTTGAAGTCCGTGCCTCTAAACATCTTGTAAATCCTTGATGAGGTATACCCGGCGAATGAACTCAAAAATACGAACAACAACACAAACGCCGTCACAAGCGACCCGCGATTCGCAGGGGACAAGAACCCTAGCAAGGCAAATATCAAGGTTGTGAATGTCATCACCAACAAATGCACTCCTGATCCTACCAGCGCCGCAAACACCATAGGCATGACGGTAGGAGGGCGGAAGACATCCGCATGCACCAACTTCCACCCGTACTCCTCCTTCGCGTCCTCGGCAGCCGCTGAGTCGTTATAGCGACTTATGTCCCTGTGCAAGGCCCGCACCAGAATCATCGCCACCATTCCGGCCAGAAAGAAGACAATCATCGTGCTATTAGTGATGGAGAACCAATGGATCTTATCGTCCGGGTTCCCCTTCAAATACACATCCCACCGGTGCGCCCAAGGGGTCTTCGGGTCCTCCTCCCATTCCACATCGTACGTAAAAATTATCTCGTCATTATCCTCCAGCGTCAGGAAGTCACGCGGACCAAAGCTCGCAGGCGATGCCAATGAGCACGTGCTGTACTCCATCTTCTTCGCATCCGCCGCCGTCGTCGGCCAGGTCCCCGTGTAGACATGCTTAATGCTGTATGGTTCCACCAAGAAACCCACAATCCGCGAGCTATGTGAGCGGCGAATACCTCCCCCGCCCTCCGTCGGGGTGTCATTCTTTTCCTCGTGATAACGTATAATTAAACGCATGTGGTTGAATAGGAAGTGCTTGTCATCCAAGAGCCCGCCTACAGGGAAGCCACGAGAGTAGTACACGTCATCCGGCCGCAAATCACTCCTGACTTTGGTCGCCACGGGCAAATTGTCGACGATCCAGTGGACGCGGTAGTCCTGATCAATCGCCTTGATGAACTGTTTCTTCTTCTTCTCGTCCAGCAGCACCCGGCACGACGTCTGACAATACGCGTTCACTTTGAAATTCAACTCCACGTCCGTGTTTTTCTCAATCCGGTCTCCTGCCAGCACCTCCCCCAAATTCTCCGACTCACCCTGAATTTTGTTGGGGTGGCAATAGGGCAAAGAGTAGTAGTCGTAGGGAATCTGGGTTTTGGTGGATGTCAACTTGTTAACCTTGAGGAGCACCTGGGGGGTTGGGAGTACAGAGGGGAGGAGGGGAGAGGAGTGAGTTTGGACTTCGTCTGGCAATGGGGCCTCGCTGCGGAAAGGAGCACTATCTTCTCTGAGAGGTATATGCCCCTTCGCGACGGCTTGGTATCATGAGCTCTTCTTGAGCAGCTAGCTGACGTCCTCATTTCTTCCTCCAGCGCAACAGACAGAATCATGCCAAAGTCACAGTCACTGGGCTCGGCAACCCCACACCCTTCAACGTACATTTTCGCCCTTTTCGTACGAGTTGGGCGCCACACCTGGCAGGTAGAAGATAGACGCTGTCGGAGAAGGCAGGACTAACACGGCCAGCAGCAGCGCCGCTCTTCTGTGCACGGTCGTCATGGCCTGTATGTGGGGGAGGAGTGGAGTGGGGGGTGGGTGTGTAATGAGGGCTTACGAAAGGGATGATGGGCGAAAAGCCAGGGCCGGGGACAGCCCCTTGTGTACAGCGTCGTCGAGGCATTCTTCTAGTCGAGGCGTGTGATGGGACTGGTGCGTTGTGTAAGAGAGAGAGCAAGAAGTGGGGTGGTAGGCTTGGTTCAGTGATGTGTTGGAAGCGAGAGTAGTGGCTTAGAAAAACATGGCGACACCGCAGAGGTCCGCTCCACCATAAAGCGCACATGTGCCCCGACATGGAATATCCCCCGCTACGGTGAGTTGTGGGTGGCAGCTTGATGTGGGGTGAGGAAGCGGAACACGGTCCTTCTTCTCTCTCGAGCGACGTTGGTGTGTCGGGTGTGCGAAGACTCTTTTTGGGAAAAGGGGATGATAAGGCATGTGATGCTTTTGGCGCCGTTGCTACTCCCCAACCAGTCAACCAGGCATCTTTGATAAAGCATGTGAGCTTGGCGGCCATGTATCATCTGCAGTGTTTGACATGGGGAACCCTGAGGTTTAACGCGGGGGTCTGCCAGCGAAGTATCAACAAGACAAGTCTTGAGCAGCAAGAGATGCGAATAGATCACTCACTCCAACCTCGCCATGCCGCCACACTACTACAGGCCGCAGCCATGGCTTTCAAGGCAGTGGCAAGCTACATGGGCAAGGATAAGACGCCCAAGTAGGTGGATATCGAGTGTGTGGGTGGGAGGAATCATCTATGGTGGGGTAGAGAGCTTGGAGCAACGGCATCGTCATCGTTACGGCCCTCTTTGGTCTGGTAAGCGTAGCCCCGACTCACATGCTTCTACGGACGTGCATATTTATACAGAAATCCGGTGGTACAGCTGTACCGCACCATCTCTAAGGAGTTGCCCCGTGTGCTCACCATCTACGATGCGGACCTGGCCCCTGCTGAGGTACGTCTGAAGGCCTGCGTGAGGCGGGGCGGGATAGAATGAATAACGACGATGGTGTGTCGTGTGCATTGGGAGGGGAGATGTTTCTTATAGAGCTGTGTATGTTTGAAGGTCGCTGTAGAGTCGAGAATACCTGCCCGCGGGCTTGGCGTGGCCGCGCAGCGCTGTGCATTTCTTCCACTCGAGCAACACGACCGACAGGTGCACTTCCTATCGGAGGCGCACCACCAACCGCATTCTATCCTCTTTCGCGCATCAAATACCTCTCATACGGCTTTCAATCGGTTGTTCAGATCGATTCTCTTATTAATCACTTTCTCTGCTACCCCATATCCAAATACTCACACCCTTCGCAGGCGCGCGCCAAAGTCCAAAATCTCTTCCGCAAGAACTCCCACGTGGGCGACCCGGTGATTGTGGACATGCTGGTCAAAAAGGGTTATATGGAATTAGAAGAAACGTTAATGCAATGGAAACAGAAAACGCATTTGCTTCGGTTGCTGGCCGCAGACACAGAGACCCCGCGTAAGTACAAGAACAAGAAGACCGTGGCCGAGAAGTTTTTTAGCAACACGTTGAATCCCGACGATTGAGTGCAATGCTATGGGGTAGGAGGTTGGATGGGATGAACAAGAGTTGAAATCCGTGTACGAAGAGAATTTACAAGATTACGATGACAGAGGAAGAAAAGACAACGATATTTACATATACAATATAATACATGTTTTTCCAGCAGAGATGAGAGCTAGCCAGCAGCCTTCTTCTACAGAATGATGCGGTTGGATTGCTTGGGTACATTTCTCGTTCTTTTTTTCTTTTGTCTTTTCGTCATCACATCTTGATCTTATCTAGCATTTCTAAGTGCTTTCGGACGGAGACCAGGTTGTTCGCGGCGATATTACCCGAAGCCGCCACTGCGGGCATGCCTGTGAGTGGAAAAACGCGTGTGTATACCGACAAATGCATAGTGAGAAATCATTTTAAGTGGAAATGGGGGAAATTCGAAGTGGCAATGTGATGTGAGTAGAACAGAGAAAGGAAAGCGCGGGCAGAAAGTGATAACCCCACATTCAACCGGTCAATCAAACGCTCCCTAAACTGTCTCCAGCACTTGCCGATCCCGGGAAAGACGCTGTCCCCACAGAGCAATAAGCCCGACATGGGCATCGCCGAGGGGTAGGTATCCTGCCCCGCACGAATTGCAGGACCATATGTCCCCTATGAATGGTGATGGTGAGAAGGAGAAATGGAATGAGCAGACGGGAGGGACAATATGAGGAATAGAGTAAGGAAGGACACAAGACACTGAGAAAGATCCTCCTTCCTTCAACTGAACCCGAAGAAAGGGACCAGAAAGGAGGAATAATATATCGCCCATATATGTGCTACCCGGAAACAGCACACACCTTGTCTCTTCTCAAAAACCGTGCGTGCGTCAAGGGCGTCCCTGCCAAGGACACCTTCACCCTTGCCCGTACATCCGGAATGGCCTTCTCAATCGCCCGCCACAGAATCTGACTCCGTTCTTCTTTCAGTCTCTTGTACTCAGGTCCATTTCGATCCAAGCCCTCCCAGTAGGCATAGGGTTCATTTCCTGCCGTATACGCTGTGTGTGTATAAGTAAGTGTATGTGGAAAGGGGTCAATGGGTTTGTTGGGAGGGTGGGGGGGAAGGGGGGCCGCTTGCCTGTGTACAGTGTATATACCGGTGGGTTTGAGTGGGTGTTCATATATGTGCATGTGTGGGATGTGCATGTGTGGGTTTAGAAATGTAAGTAGGTGCGGCTGGTCGTGATTTTTTTATTGTTTTGGGGCAGGGGTATAAGTTTTATCCTCTTGCTTTGCTCTTATCCCCACCATAAGCTTTTGGGGGCAACAATGTTTTTTTTTGTTAAAACTATGGTGGCGATATGGTGTGTAAATACAAATGTGAGTAATATGGCAGCAACGATATGAAAGATGGCTGCTTCCTTCCTGCTTCTCTTCCTCCCTCCCTCCGCCTCGACGTACCATGGATAGTGTGAGAGCCTGCTGGGGCCAAGGAGGGATCGAGCAACGAGGGAATTGAGATGATAATCACATTCCCCGGGCTATTGATCGGCTGCTTGAAATCGTTCACTACGGCATAATGGCACTGTAAGTCGGCCGGGAGGTCCTTCGCATCAATCCCAACGTGAAGATGCAAAAAGCTCTCTGTCTGAGGGATGCTCTCCATTTCCTGCCGGCACTTACGCAGCGCGTCCGGAGGGAGTAGACGAGCGGTATTCCAGATAGATGCATTAGAAACCACCCCCTTGCGGGCTCGTAAAACCTTGCCGCTCTTGAGACACACGCCCACGGCTCGGTTTCCTTCCACTAAAATCTGATCGACGTGGGCGCTGGTGATGACTTTGCCGCCTGTCTTTGTGACGCCGCGAACGAGGGCGTCGATGACCGCGCCGGTTCCTCCTTTGGGGTAGTCCAGTTTCACGTTGGGTCTATACCAGTCGGCTAGCATATATGCCATCACGGCGGTCATGGTTCCTTCTTCGTTCCTTCTTCGTTCATGCCCTAATAGGGAAGGGGGAGGGAGAAAAGGAGGGGAGGAAAACATGAATTCGGAGAGGGAGGGAAGGAGGGGAAAAGAGAGGAAGCGATAGGTTGAAAAAAATCAATGAAGAAGAGATGGTCGGTGAAGAGATTGATAGGAAAATTAAACCACGCTTTGCAAACTTAATCAAGAGATACGGGAGGAAATCAGAGGAAAGAGGGAGGGAAAGGGGGAAAAGGAAGATCCGCCGGAGTACTCACCTGCAGCAAGAAGCACAACAGCTTCAACCAGTCCAAAATAAATGGATCGGTCACATTGGCTCTAGCAAGGATGGTGGAAAAAGGCTGCTGAAGCTGTGGGCCTTTTGGGATGGTTTTAATGACGGCGCGCCAGAACCGGGCCATGGTAAGGAGGACACCCGGGTCGTTGCGAAGTACAGACGGGGGCAAAGCCATCGCTGCCTCGGATAAAGGATTAATCAAATTCATGAATCGCTCCCATTGTTCCTGAGCGTCGGGACCTCCGTGCTTCTTCAGTATATCTTGGAATGGCTCCGGGCCAATAGTGGCGGCGAACGAGCCGTAGGACGCTAAGGAGACGCCCCAGGTGTTGTAGGTCAACCAATCGACCTTCTCGTCTATGGCCTGGAAAATGTGCAGCAGGGGATTTGGACTCACCTCTGCAGATAAGCCACTGAACAGTGAGGGGCCTGAATCAAAATGGAACCCATCGATCTCGAAAGCGTGGGCGGCGCCGCCACAATGGTAATGAGACTCGACGACAGCGACGTCAAGTCCGTACGTGGCCGAGCAAAGAGAAGCACAACACAAGCCACCGATGCCTGAGCCAATGACAACAACGTCATATTCCTCCTCCAACGTGTTTTGAGGCCGCGATCGCGTGTTGGAGGTGGCTTGGAGACGGGAGCGGGTCCGTGTTAGGGGCGGTGTGTAGGAGGAAGAACGTTGGGGCAGGGTGGGAAGAGGCTGCTGGCGGAGGAAGAAACTCGAAGTTAATGGCAAGGCAGCCGCCGTCAAGTATGCCAAGAGCAGCAATCGCGGTCGGCACATAATTTGTTCTATGTTTTTGGGTTGGAAATAGGATTAAGGATGTCCAAATGCGCCACGCACGCATTTATTTCAGCAATTTTTTGCAGCGATGATGGCGTCTGCCGTTCGCTTTCTAGACTGTACACACGCATACACACACATATATACATTCAATTCACTCATCAACCCACTCACACCTACACAGGAGATTTTCTGAAGGGACCCGCTGACGCGGAGGGTCTTGCAACTTTGTAGTTTCACGCACGCTTTCAAGAATGATGCCAAGATGTAGGAGGTTATTGATAAGCACATGGAAAACATCCAGGGCCTGCATGACAAGCAACGCAAGCATCCGGCGGCTGCTCAGGACAACGAATGCTTCAACGTCTTTTCCAGTGCATCGGCTTGTCAACTGGACCGGCAAAAAGGATTGCGACAGGGGCAACAGAAGCAAAAAGAGAAGAAGGAGGCCACCATCATTCGATCCTGCGCTCGCCACTACGCTGCCTCTCTCTTATTATCAGCCCTCCTGTAACTCATTGCTCGCCGCTCTTCATTGCAAATTTTCCACGTCCCCCCAAGCAGCACCATCGCCACCATCAAAATCGTCTCCAGCCCCACCCTCTTCTTCCTTTGTCGATCGCTTCCCCAAAGCCATGCAACCCTACCTGCGCCTGGCCCGCGTTGACAAACCCATCGGCACCTACCTCCTGCTCTGGCCAGGCTACTGGGGTCTTGCTCTTGCAGCAGCGCCGGGAACTTTACCGGATTGGGGACTTTTGACGGCGGTTGGGGTGGGTACAGTGGTGATGCGCTCGGCTGGGTGCACGGTCAATGATTTGTGGGATCGGGATATAGACAAGAATGTAGAGCGGACCAAGAACCGGCCCATCACTTCGGGAGAGATCTCAGTAACGAGTGGTGTTGTGTTTTTGGGGGCGCAGCTGTTGGCGGGATTGGGGGTGTTGGTGCAGTTGAATGAATATAGTATTTACCTGGGCATGGCCTCGGTCCCCTTGGTTTTGACTTACCCTTTGATGAAGCGTTGGACGAACTATCCTCAGCTTTTTCTCGGGGTTACCTTTAATTGGGGTGTTTTGATGGGGTGGGCGGCCACGCATGGCTCATGTGATTGGCCGGTGATCTTGCCGTTGTATACCTCGGCAGTCGCTTGGACCATGGTTTATGATACTTTGTACGCGCATCAAGATAAAAAGGATGATGCCCGCCTGGGGCTGCATTCGACTGCCTTGACATTCGGTGAGGACAGAACTAAGCCTATTCTAGCGGGTTTCTCGGCGGTGATGATCGGAGGATTGCTGGTAACGGGGGTGCAGGCGGATTTGGCATGGCCTTTTAATGTGGGCACAGGTCTGACGGCGTGTTCTTTGTTGTGGCAGCTTGGGACGGCAGAGCTCAATAATCCGGTAAATCTGGCAGCACGATTTGAATCAAATAAATGGGTCGGCGGGGTGGTGTTTGGGAGCATTGTGGCGGGGCGGTACTTTTGTTGATTTTGGAAGGGGAGAGGGGGTTGTGGAGAAGGGGAGAGATCATAGGCGTTTGTGTACACCCTAAAGAATTAAATTGAGTGAAGCCATGGGGACACGCCCATATCAAAAAGCAAAAGTCTAGTATTCATCTCTAGATTTTGATATGGCGATTGCGCATCTTTGCTTTCTTGTTGGCCAAGAGGAGAAAATTGATACATGGTATGGGCCAAGGGAACATGCCGGCTTCAACGTCAAGCTGTGTGAGTTGATGATTGATTGCATCGTGTGCCTGGCACGAGATGTCACGCACAATGCCACGAAATCATTTTCGACGCACTTACATGTGGAGGGGCTGGGCTGGTATTGCCCTCTGGTGCCTCAGATCATGCGACCCCGCAGGCTCCCCTATCGCGATGCATATCATCAGCGCGTCATCAAGAACTAACCGTTATGTCGCACACACACATACGACTCAAAACCTGCCCCTTCCCGCCTACACCAGCACAGTACACACCACACACTAGCATAAGACGCAATGGACGACCCAGAGGCGCTGGTACCCTTTTTGCCCTCCTCCTTCTCGCTGCCCACCGCTCCCTCCTCCATATCATCCTCCTCATCCTCCCCCTCTTACTCCTCCTCCTCGTCGCTTTCCCCTCATATCTCCCCCTCCAATGTTTCTGTGTCGTCGCTACCATGTCGCAACCACTACTATCGTCAGTCTCCACTATCATCGTACGTCCAGGTGGAGGAAGGCACGCTCCGCCGACATAACGCTCCTCCACCTTTCTCTTCTTCGGCTGCCTCGCCATACTCCCTCTCCCACCTCCTCTCCGACGCATTCGAATGGTTTAAAGAGGTAGTCATCTTCGCTCAGAAGGTATGGATGCCTCTTATCTTCTTTGGTGTAATAGGCTGCTGTCATTTGCTAGGGTGGGCAATGCTTGTCTACAGCGCTTTGGCCATCTGGGGACCCACGACACCTACAGCTGCTGCCGCTGCCGCTTCATCGCCATCAGTGTTAGCAGCAACATCATCGGAGGATGAAGCCATGCTACAAATGAGACCGCCGCAATTCATTTCGGGCCCCGCATCCTTGGCTGATTGGCAGAGCTTAGGTTTTATCATATATATGACCTCTGTGTTTGCCTCCTTTTTGTGGTTGCAACACTTTGTGAGGACACCCCAGGAGCAGCCAGTGGTGAGTGAGGAGCGACGGTCCAGCGCCAGGAGCTTGGAAATATTGGCTGTTTGAGCAGTTCGGGGAGAGCTGAAGAAAAAGATGATGATGATGATGAACAAGAATTACAAGAGCAAAAACCAGGAGACGAAGGAGGAGCAGCAGCAGCATCAGCAGTAGCAGAAGCGGCAGCGGCAGCAGCAGCAGCAGCAGGGACAATAGAAGCAGTAGGAAGAGGAAATGGAGGAGGAGGAGGAGGAGGAGGAGGAGGAGGAGGAGGAGGCAAAAGAAGGAAGGGCAAGAGATTGAGAGGACTCGCCCTGTCAATGGACACCGTTAGCAAGAGGCGACCAATAGACAACGAACTGGAGAGCAACCTGAAAATTGCGTTGATAGCCTTTTTGAGTTTCGTCCGCAGGTGTGTATGTAAAGGCGATATCTATGGGTGATTTACCGCTCAAATCACAACCACTTGTAGCCAGGGTTGTGACGAAGGTTTCTTTTGGGAAGGTAGCCGCAGCCCACCATTTACTCCAAGCTATTTCAACTTGGGTACGTCTATCGGTAAGAATCTGGAAGAGAACTGTGCGGAAAAGCTGGACTCGTGGAGTGCAAGCACACTGGATACATTAATATTCAAATTAAAAGTGCCAAGGATTGAAAAACAATTGATTGTTCGATATGGCGAAATGGCGAAAATTGGCATTATTTCGCTCTTCTCTCACTCCTCCTCATGAGAGTACCTTTCCGAGTGTGGACACCAACCTTCGCATGTCATTAGAGTTGGGGTTGGAGAAACTTATTCTTATCTCCAAGGCCCGTGTATATAAGACGTTTCTTGATCACATGAGCAAGTTTTAGGGTGTGTTGGGATATGACTGAATCCTCGCCCCTCCGAATTGGGGGATTTCTTATGCGGACACGTTCTGGCACGACAAGGATGTCCACAAGAAAGAAAATGTTCACCTCATTCTGTGTATCATGACATCTTTATTTGTATATCCATCATCGCTATCATTTGACTTGATTTGAGGCCTCCACAATTCGGGGGATTTTGGCCTGGGAGGGGGCAGATCGGCTCTCGACCCCTGGCTTCGGTTCCCTCTAAGCCATTTCGTCAGACACCCTACTACCCATTTCATTCATTCCATTGAGGTATGAGCTTCTCGCACTTAAATGAAACCAGTTGCAAAGCACGAGCTCGTGATTCTTCTCATTTGTGATTTCTCTTCCCCCCCCGGTCACGTCCCGTTCCGGAGTGAACACTTTAAAATAAGTCAAGTCGAGGCGCCATTACTCCACAGGACCATCGGGGAAAATGTAGTATGTATTCCCATCTTCAGACCCAACAACCACCTTTCTTCGTCCGATAGGCGTGTAACACACATATCACATGGGACTTGCCTTGACTATGGGCCAGCACGGCACGGTGCGGCACCGGCGCTTCTCGGCTTCTCTCGGCACCACGGCTCGTTGACCTTCCATACCCCATTTCAATACACACACGCACTTCCTCGTCCTCCGCGCACTCTTTTTTCCCTGCTTCTTGCGAAGCCGCCCACGCGCAGGGCATATAAGCATTGATGGGGAATAAAGACTTTCTTGTTCCGCTCGCTGGTCCCCTCGATGACGGATTTCATCGCCCACTTTTGTTGGCCTCCCGCAGCACATAACTCACAGTCGACGGGGCAGCATCTTTGGATCCTCATGTTTGCACGTCACGCACTCACATTAGACGACCACTGGGTCTCCCGAATAAGAAGTTCTGTGCCAAAGCTGTGGCAGCGCAGGCGCCCATAGTCTGGGAAGGGGGAAGATGCTGTTGGGGGCTTGCCACTTGCATCGCATGTTGATTTGATGGGCAGAGCAGCAGAATCAAGCTGCAGAACACATCTTGCCAGTGCACCGTACTCACGCGTTCATTTTTCTCACTCCTCCATATCTCCAGGGCTGGTTTCTAGCACGTGTTGAGGCTCTGGTTTGATAGGCAAGGGCCAAGGCGGCAAGCAATACGCACACAGTCCCGCCTCCGCCAAGAACAAGTAGCTTTGGGAACGTTGGCGTGGCTGCCTCCTTTGCGTTGCACGTCGTCGTCCTATAGGACGGCTGACAGCAGCGCTTGGTCCGACAGTGGTGCCGACGCCTCGTCTAACTCCCTGTCATCCGTGTCTCCTTTGAGCACGACGACCGCCAACGGGGCCCTCGCGCTCATGTCTCCTCCGGGCACCCGCGACAACCACCACCTATCCATGCCACCCCCACCATCACTGGGGTCTCGCACAGTGAGCCTGCCTTCGGTTACCCCGTCGTTACACCTTCAACGCACCATGTCCGCCGCCTCAGACCGGTCTTCATGCTTGTCGCTCTCCCTTACCCTCACGGACGAGGAAATCCCCGGCGCCGCCTCGACCATCGAAGAGTCCTTTGATTTCAACGACGAGCTAGACAACGTTTTTTTGCGCGGAAGCGGGGCACACAATCGGGTCGGGCTTGCGATTGGAGCCCGTGGATTGGCCATGCGAGATCATCCCAAGATGTTCACTGTGGCTTATGAAGACCTGGAAATTGGCGCTGTTATCGGCAAAGGCGCGACTGGCGCAGTACTGGAAGCCGTGCACAAACCCACGGGGACCAGGTTGGCTTTAAAGGTGATTAACATGTTTGATAAATCTCGTCGTTCGCAGTTGATACGGGAGATATGCACGTTGTATGACGCCGCCTGCCCGTCCCTCATCTCTTTTTATGGAGCCTTCTATCGGGAAGGCTGCATCACTCTTGCCTTGGAGATGATGGACGGCGGCGCTCTCGCGAACCTGATAGCCCAACTGGGCCCCATCCCCGAACGCCCTCTCGCTAACATGGTCTTTCAAATCCTTTGGGCGCTCGCGTACCTGAAACACGACAAGCGGGTGCATCGCGACGTCAAGCCCTCCAACCTCCTGATCAACAGTCACGGTGAGGTCAAAGTTTCAGATTTCGGCCTTTCTGCCGAATTGCAGAGCTCCCTGGCGATGTGCGGGACTTTTGTGGGCACCTTTAAATATATGTCCCCGGAACGGATTCGCAACCAGCCATATGATTATGCCTCGGATATCTGGAGCCTGGGGTTGACCCTCATAGAGTGCGCTACGGGCCGCTATCCGTACTTGCAGTCCGGCATGGCGGGGGAGGGAGACGAGGAGGAGGACAAGGATGGCAGAGTAGACCCGGCAGCAGCTACAACAGCAGCAGCAGCGGCGACGTCTTTGAAAAAGTTGCGGAATAAAAGCAGAAGCCGGAGTAGCAGTTGTATTGAGATGATTCAAGCGATAACGGAGAGCGACCCTCCTACCTTACCTGCGGGCCCGAAATTCTCCCCGGAGTTTCATGCGTTCTTGGACAATTTATTGCAGAAGGACCCGAGGCGACGGCTGCCACCCGAGATTTTACTCGGGGCCCCGTGGCTGAGGCAGTCGGGGGCAGTGTCACTGGCGGAGGCTGTGCGGAATACCAGGCATTGGATTCATCACGAAGCAGTGCCGGGGAGGAAGGATTATGGAAGTGATAATTTGGTGCGAACAGGAGGCACTGAGGAAGAGAGAAGGGAGGGAGGCAGTGGTAATAGGGGAGGGCGCAGTACTGTCAGCTGCAGCTGCAGCAGCAGCAGCAGCGCTTCAAACTCACGAAGAAGTAATAGTGCGGCGGCGGCTCCGGCGGCTGCTGCGGCGGCGACCGTTCATACATCGGTGGGTGCGGGGTCGGTTATCTGCTCCGCGCCACCCATGCCAATGCCTGGGCAGTCGACCGTCTCTGGAGGAGGAGCTCCAAGCCTATCATCTCTGTCCTCGTCGTCCTTGCGGCAGGGGATGCGCTCTACAATAGGAGGAGCGGTGGGAGGAGGGGGAAGAGTGGTCGCATTAGCCCCACCGTTACCTCTACGGGCGCGGTCTTCGTCTTCCTTGAATCCCTCCTCATCTTCCCTTTCATTCTCGTCCTCGCACCAATATCAGCGCCACAACGCCCCCCCGCTGCGGTCCTTTTCCACGTGACGGAGGGAGGGAGAGGGAGGAAAGTGATGACAGGAGGAACACGCAGTCGAGACGTATTGTATGCAAAGAATCGAGCGAGGAGAATAAAGGAGGAGAGAGATGAGACTCAGTCAAACAAAAGTAAGAGATCCCTTGAGTACGGATGTATGCGAGAAATTGTGTGGAAAATGAAATCGAACACAGAGTAGGGAGTGAAGAAGAGAAAGAGAATGTAAATGTGGCAATGGCCCACACCGCCTAAATGTGGGTGTATCGATAGACCGGCTAGCCAGGAGTGGGGGGAAAGTTTGTGAAAAAATCAGCTCAGAAGGGAGAATGAATGCAGTGGTAATTGTGTAAGTTACACGTGAAAAAGGTTTGAGGGAGGAGAGGAGAAATAACAGAAGGGACAAAAGAGGACCTGCTCTGCCACTGTCAGCAAATCAAATGTGGAAAAAGAAGAAAGCCAATCCAGCACGAAGAACGAGAACAAGAAGGAAAGAGAGCAAGGAAGAAAGAAGGCACGAGCGATTTATGTGTCGGAAAGCGAAGCCAAATTTTCGTGGTTCCTTAGCGTCCTGGTACTCCTGCTTGTGATGTTGCCCCTGATGCTTAGCCTGATTGATTCTTCTTTTGTGTCTTGAATTTTTGTTTTCCAATTTGTTTTTGCTAGTTGATTGAACTCTCTCCCCGCACTTGTGTCAGCAGGGCACATTTTTTATTTTTTTTCTATTTACCCTCCTGTCTGACTGTCTCTTTCTCTGCTCAAATCAAGAGTCCCCCCCTCATTTATCCCCCGATGATTGATACATCTCTCCATTATCATTTGTGCTGGGAATTGAGTAGATCGTGCTTTTCCTTTCTGTTTCCCGCTCTAAAGCCAAGGACAACAACAACGACCAAAACTAGGAAGCTATCTCACTCGCAGCAAACACTACTACCATGACTATCATCACCACCGGGATGATCCTATTTGTCTGATATACACAGACACACACACACAGACACAGACACACAGACACAGACACACATCTTCTATGCTTCCGCTCTCTCACGTCTGCCAGCCTCTTTCTATCCAAATCTCCTCTCCTTCACTTCTTAACTCAGCGTTTTCTTCTCTTGGCCTTCGCTGCACTTCCCTTGCCTTTGACTGCCGCCTCTTCCCCTCCTCCCCCATCCTCTCCCTCCATCGGCGCCGCGGATGGCAGAGACAAAATATTCTCGACACTTCTCTTGTTATTAATCCCTCCTGACTGACAAGACGTCACAGAAGCCCCCTCATCGCTTTCCTCCTCCTCTTCCATCAGCGCCCGCCCCGATGATTTTCTTCTGCCCGATGCCGCTGCTGCCGCTCGAAGCTTGCCCGCCGCCCCTCCTCCCCTCTTTCCCCCACCCCCTCCCGAGCAACCACCATTATCCGAAGACGAGGTCGAGGGTGGCGCAGTCCGCCTTCTCCTCCCGCGAGTACTACCTCCTCTTCCTCCCCCTCCAGCTCCTCCCCTTCCTCCTCCTCCTTCTCCTTCCATCTCCTCCACCGAGACCGATTTCTGCGACGAGATCTCATCTCCCCCATACCCCTCCTCCGATTCCGCTCTCATCGCCATCGGCCCCGGCCCCCTCACACTCGCCAATAATGCCTCCGCCGCCTCCATGTCTGGGTCCCCTTCCTCATCACCGTCTTCATCTTCTTCCTCCTCATCATCATCCTCGTCCTGATACTCCTCATCATCCTCCTCCTCGTCATCATCATCATCATCGTCCATCTCCCCTCCCGTGTCATCTGTGCCTGTCCCCACCCCTCCCTCCTCTCCTCTTCTCCCGCCCCCTCCTCGTCCACCACTGCCACTGCCAGCACTCCGAGAGCGAGTCGTCCTTGTGATCCCTCCCCCACTGCTAGCCAGCAGAGCATCAACCGCATCAGCCTCATACGCATCCACCAGATCTTCCACCATAATCCCTCCCGCCCCCCTTCCCCTCAAACTCGACGATCTCGACCTCATATGCCCCGGCGGAGCCCCCCCTCCTCCATCCCCCCCCTCCTCCCCCTCCATCTCCTCCTCTTTCTGCGCCGCCAGAATCTCCGCCTCTTCCTCCGCCTCCTCCTCGGCGAGTCTCCGTCGCTTCTCCTGCTCCTCCTGCTCTTCCTCGTCCTCCTCCTCCAGGCCTGCCCCCAGCTCTGCAGCCTCATGGAGCATCGCAGGAAGATCAACAGATTTCAGTACCCCAGAAGGTAACAAAAATTCTTCTCCTTCTGGCACGGGAATATTGGCAATCTGACACTCAATCCGATGTCGAAAC
The DNA here is from genome assembly GCA_004519485.1 of Nannochloropsis oceanica. NCBI lineage: Eukaryota > Eustigmatophyceae > Eustigmatales > Monodopsidaceae > Nannochloropsis > Nannochloropsis oceanica. The sequence goes on along the minus strand of CP038112.1, from coordinate 465,389 downwards.
CTCAAATTGTGCATATCCCCCTCCAGGCACGCCAGCTGGTTCTTCAATTTTGTTGCTGTCGGCCCTGATGAATCGACATTCAACCACCGGGTAATCTCGTCTGTCTGCTGCTTCTGCCGCCGGACAATCGTCTCAAGCTTCACCACCTCAGCCTTCAGAGTGCTGTGCTCCCTCTTCTCCTCCTCCCACGCCTGGAAACCTTTCGAAAAGGTCCTCGCCCTCGCACTCGCCACTCGTTCCGCCACCGTCAACGCCTCCCCTCCCTCCCTCCCTCCTTCTTTCCGGGCATCAAACGTCACGTGACAGATAGCCAGGGTGTGGTCCGGCAAGTCCACTACTGGCGAAACCAACAAGGGCACCTCGAAAGGCACGACCCCTCTCGGCGCGCTCATAAATAATATTGGCCGCACAGATGCACATCCCTCCCCCCGTCGCTTGGCCCGGAGGCCGCTCCCTCCTCCCCCACCAAAGCCCGCACTACTACTCCCGCCTGCACTGAAAGGATGAGCATCCATCTCCTCAGGCTCCACATTTCCTGCCCCTCTGTGCAAGTGTTGCTCCAACCCCGATTCCTGGTACAGAATTTCGAGCTTATCTCGCATCCCTCTCTCCGCGTCTTTCTCCACCTTCACCATCCGTTCCTCCAACGCTTCCCACGAGTCCAACAAGTCCTTATTCACAATCGCTGCGGCCCCTCCCTCCCCCCTTCCCCTTCCCCCGGCCCTCGTCTTTGGCACAGGTTTCACGTATCCGGGTGGGGCGATATGCTTTCGTTTCACCTCCTCCAATTTGAAAGTCTCCAGGCCCGCATCTGTTTTGACCACTACGTTTCCTCGTCTGATGCCTTCTATCACCCCTTCTGCTCCTTCTGGTGTCAGCACCACTTCATTAGCTTCCAACGGTTCATCTTCAAACTTCAAGACCAGCTCTTCCTCCTCCTCTTCCGAGTCCTCCTCCTCCTCCTCCTCGTCGCTCTCTTCCATCTCCTTCTCGGACTCCGCTTCTCCTTCTCCTCCGGCTGCTTTTAATGTCCCTTTTTTCTTCTGAATTTTTTCCTTCATCCACACAGCCATCTCCTGCATGGTGTGCACCAGCGCATGCCGCTTCCGGAACGCCAAAACAATATCATGCAAGACCCTGATCTTCCGCCTCCTTGCTCCCAACACCCACGCCTCCTTCTCACACAGGCTCTGCACCGCCCTGACTGCATGCGTCTTGACCTTTCTCTCTTTCTCTCTCTCCTGCAATACCTTGACCATCGTCCCCCTCAACGATCGGTACAGCGCATCCAAATTCTGCCTCTCCGCCTCCGCCACGACGAACTCCACCGGTAGCGGCTGAATCACACTGTCCTTGTCCTCTCCCTGCTCCTCCCCCCCTCCCACATGCAGAGAATCTATCATTTCCTCCTCCTCCCCACTCTCTCCGCTGTCATCCTCATACCCCCCACCCCTCCCCCTCCACCCACCCCCGCCCCCCCTCCCTCCTCGCCGTCGCTGACCCCCACACCCATCCCTCCAATCCTTCCCCCTCCTTCCCTCCTTCCCTCCCATCCCCCCTACCATCATTAATCCATCCTCCCCTCCCTCCATCTCCCCCTCACTCAAACTCTCCCCCTCTGAAGACCCCGCCGTCAAAGAAGATGCATATCCCAAAGGTTTCCTAGTTGCCACCTTCGCCATCTCCTGACGATCGAGGGTAAACTCCTCTTGGCTCAAAGTCTGTACCCCCATCAGTCCCGAGGGCAAAGAGCGAACGCCTTTAAACCGCCGAACTTGCGCCAGGAACCTTTTTTGCTTCCGCAGATGCTTTTTGGAGGGAGGGAGGCTGCTGTCGTTGCTGCTGCTCTTTCGAGCCTCTTCCCATTCCGCCTCCTCCTCCTCGTTCAAAAGGCGGGTGGGGCCTTGAAGGGGGGGGGGTACTGCTGCCATGGATGGTGAGGAAGAAACAGCAGCAGTAGCAGCAGTAGCAGCAGTAGCAGTGGTAGTAGTAGGATTGGTTTCTTGAGGACTTTTCGAAGGGATAGATGGGGAGAGCTGCTGTTGGTGGGGTTGGGAATGGATTGTGGCGGTCTCGACTTGGGCGTGCTGGGGCGGCTGCTGCTGTGGTTGTGGTGGAGTCGGAGGAAGGGGCGACGAATGGGACGTGGGTGGGTAGTACTGCTCTTGCTGCTGCTGCTGCTTCTGCTGCTGCTGCTGCTGCTGCTGCTGCTGCTGCTGCTGCTGCTGCTGCTGCTGCTGCTGCAGCTGCAGCTTCTGTTCGTGTCGCTGCTCCTCCTGCTGCAGATCATATGTCTGAATCGTGTCCCTTTCCATCTCAGTAGAGGACTTGGCGATAAGCGGGGTGTGGTGCGAACTCGGTTCTTCCCCAAAGGTCATCGCGGTAGGAGGAGGTGGTGGGGGGGGAGGTGGAGGAGGAGAGGAAGTTGCACCACCACCACCGGAAATACTGATGGAGATCGTCCCAATAGAGTCAACGGGTAGGCTACCTCCAGTGCTGCCGCTGCTGCCGCTGCTGCTGCTTTCAGGCACAAAGCCCGGGGCTTGGATGGGGATGGGCTCCCACACCTCGTTCCCGTTGACATTGCTGCCGGCAGCGCCTTCGTCCAGTGTCGGCAATAGAACCGCCCCACTCCCATTCTGTACTGCTGGCGCCTCGAGCGTGATGCCACTACCCCCACCGATGGTCAGGGGCACGCCCCCTGGCGGCTCCAAAGACGGGGCACTGAACGGCGCTGAAGGCAAGTCCAAGAAAACCGCTTGCCCACGCCCTCGACCACCCTTACCTCCCCCTCCCCCTCCCTCCCTAACTCCATCACCAACCCTCTCACCCTCCCCGCCCCCATTACTTGCGCCTCCCAAGGGGTCCATGTGCGCCATGTCGTTGATAGAGTTGTCGCCAAAGTCCATGCCAGACTCCTGTGAAGATGAGAGGGCCGGCGCTTCCTGCTCCAGCTGTCCTGCCAGCTGCTGCTGGTCCTGTTGCATCTGGTTGTTGTCCATGGTATGTGCTGCTGGTTGGTGTGTTACTGCTCAGAGCATACCGGCCCGGGGCACACCCAACACCACCCCGTCGCTCAGACGGTGATCTCGTGCCGAGGGATTTCCCAGTACCCTCACACGTCACTCCACAACAATCTGCCCCCTTGTTCAGGGAATGGCGTGCAGTTTCTTTACAAGAGGGGTGTGACGCAGCAGGTGTTGCCGCTACGTGTCAAGGGAAAGCCGCTCACACGCCACCAGGCTGTCTTGCGCGAGGAAGCCGCCGGGAGTTGCTGTGTCCGGGTTGGAAGCGTGGGAGCCAGAAACGAATGTATGAGTAGGTGTGTGGTCCAGACAATGTTGTCCGGAAGTGTTTCCTGTCGCGGTGGGTGGACGGGCCCTTAAGCTGGTGTACTGTGACCTAGTATGTTTGCTCCGCGGGTCGTGTATGCATGGATTCTTCTCTTCTGCTCACGTGCTTGAGGCCTCGACGCCGCGGGTGGCTAACAGAAAGTCAAACAAAAAACCAAAAATGCAAAGCCGCTAGCGATACTATAGCCATGGCATGCGTGTGCCTTTCATCTCCCATGACGGTCACACGGGCGCTTTTATTGGCCCGGCGTCCGTCGGGTGTCCTCCGCAGTTTGGACCCGTTGTCTGGAAAAGTGAAGCGGTCATGCGGGCAAAACAGTGCCAAGATGAAAGCGCAGCAACGTGCTTTTAAAAACTCCTGGCCTAGACACTGCCTACACGACTGGACAGAGAAAATTGGCCCGCGGAAGGGGCCAGGCATGCGGTTGGAAAGCTCAAGAAGGGCAGTCAAACGCACCACACATCTCGTCGTTTTTTTTGAGGCGCACTCCGCTAAAACAGGCCGCCAAAATCAACGTCGAGAAGACCGAGCACGAGGAGGGAGCCCGAAGAGGGGGTGGCTTGGCTATGCACCATGTCAACTTTGTATAACGAATGCCACGTCATGAAAAATTAAGGTCACTGTGTTATGGTACGTGCTGCACGACAGAACCAGAATAAACGGAATAGAGTCTGGTCAACCCTGTCAAGAAGTGAGCGAGGTGTACGTCGTACAAGCGCCTGGTGGGCAAAATGCGCCAAAAAAAATACTTCGATATAGGAAGATCGGATCGAGCACGGGCGCATTATTCTTTCGAGTGTTTTTTTTGGTTTGGAAATGAACCTCTGATGCCTGTTTTCTAACTTGTAGACCTTCTTTCCAGTTCCGGACCGCATTGCCATGGCCTGCTCTGCCTCATAAACGATAAACTGTGTCCTTCTCGCTTATTTCCCTCCAAGTGAGAAATAAAAATGCATGTGGCATCAGCCTCGATTTCTGTTATCCTTGTGAAAAAAATCTCGCCGTCTCATGGTATGGCTCTCCCTCTCTTTCGTTTGAATTTGCAATCCCTCGCTCCTTCACCCTGCACCAGGAGACGTATCGTCGTCAGTCGCAGACGGCACGCCCGTGTTGCTCACGAAGGCCTTGTCCTTCCTTACTAACACGTCGGGCGCACCAAAACTATCACGTACCACAAGCAGGTCATTATCCAAGTACGAAATAAAAAGAGGGCGTCGAAAGAGTTGCTTTTGGTCAGGAAAGGGTACCCGGAGACTGCCCATGCTGGCCTCCGTGTACGTCTCATCCAGGCGCAATTCTGTTGCCGGTTCCAGGTTCGTGCGAATCGTAATTGCGTTCTCCCTTCCAAACACTTTGATCGACGTCTTCACCTCTACTCTTGGTTGGGCCCGGCTGATCGTGAGCGTGGTTTCCCCTACCTCGACTGCACCGCTAGCGTAGCTAGACAATCTCGATGCAAGTTGCAAACCCAGAACACCGGGTGATATGCCACCCGTCCACAAGAACTCCCATGCCCCATTAAGCAAAGGCGAGTATGCGGGTATCGGCGTCGGATTTAGAGCTTCTAGGCGCAGCAACAATTCGTTGACTGACGCGCGCTTCATTGGAGAAGATGAATCCAGGAAGCCGCCAGTGACGAGGTTGATCAGCTCTTCCTTGGGGCTACCCCCGTAAATAGGATCAGATGCAACAATCAATGTATCCTCAAGGTTTTCGTCGTCTACAACAGAGGCACTGTTGCTTTGCGTGTCATCTACGTCTGAAGGCCCGTCGATCACGGTCGCAGTTGAAGCGAGGTGGGAAGGGCGACGGCGGCGGTTGCTGCGAGCCTTGCTCGAACGCGGCCCGTAATGGCTGCGGCTGGTACTACCGCCGCTGCTGCTGCTACTGCTGCTGCTAAAATATGTGCCACCCCGATTTTGGCTTGCGATAGTGTGCGTGGCACCTGCACCTTGCTTACTAGGCCTGGGAACGAAGGCCCCAAGTTGGGTAGGCGAGGCGAGACAGCATGCCACGAGCAACAACTTCGGGATCATCGCTTCGGCTGGTTCCGCTTGTGACACCGCCAGACAATGCTGTGGTCTGTGTGCGTGATGATTTTGATGGTTTGTCGTCAGTAATTGCGCTGATCTCTTCTTCCGTGCTGAGGTGGTCTGTTCTCCTCCCCTGTCTCCTCCGGGTACTGTTCTTTCCCTTAAATTTTCCTATTCCTGTTGTGAGTACTCTATTTGTGCAACTGACGGTGCTCATTTTTCCCCTCCGGAATAGGCAGCAATCAGTGTCATCCTCATCATTGATATCACTAGCACTATCCTCAGCACCACCGAGAGCAGCAACACCAACTAGGTTGAAACGGCTGGCTCCCAAAGTGCTCGTTTTCGTAGCCTCAAAAAGTAGTGGGAAGACAGCCAAAGAAAAATTTCTCACTTGAGATTCTGTTGAGGTCTATCAAAAAATATTAAATGTCTCATTCCTCTTCCGTCCTTTCCTTCTTCTCTCATTTTTCTTTTTTTCCTTGACCTCAGGTCGTTTCATCTCCCTCTGCATGTTGCCTACCTATGAACTTGTGAGGCTTCGTAATAACACTGCCGCAGCTACCACCTCTCCGTCGTCGTTCGCTTTGCCTTCCACTTCATCCATCTTCATCGATGCACACCGCTGGGCCCTCAAGCAATGCTCCGATGCACGAATAGCGGGCTGGGCCGACACGATGGAAGACAAATGGGAAAAGAAGCTACACGCCAAGGCTGAAAGACAGGAGGCACTTGAGATGGAGAGAGAGCAGGTCGATGCTGAGGAGGCAGAATTGGAACGTTTGGAAACGGAGGCCACTTTGGCACGGGCGAAGGGATTGATGCTCGGACAATAGCCTTGCGGTCTGCGCAGCGGTATGCCGACCTATATGATGTTGTTGTATACCAGACAAAGCCTCGGTCATCCAGTCCCTTGAGCAACACATACCGGCCCGACGGTTTCCCATCCGCGCTGACTGTAGACAAACACATGGCGTCGGGCTCGACGACTTTCGCGGCGACGGCCTCGTCGAGCCAATGTCGAAAGAGGGTCATAGGTTCGGAGGGCACTTCATCCTCCTCCAGCCCCGAAGCCGATTATTCTTGCCGAAGGTTCGCGACGGCCTGCATGGGTGTGCTGGATGAGAGGAAACGACGGGAGTCCTGGCCGTGAGGCGCAGGGCAATGTAGCCGCGACACCTGCATCCAAGAAGTGGAGGTGAGTCTGGACTGGATAAGAGAGAGAAGACAAACGAGGGGAAAATACCAAAATGCGATAGACGAGTGTCGAGGTGAATCGTGTAATTATCAGTGATGAATAAAATGGATCAAGAATGATACGAGCCGGAAGAAATGGAAGGCAAAAAAAAAAGCTGTATTGGCGTGGATGACGGCTTTACGGAGACTTGAGGGGAGCGCATATATATATATATATATATATATATATATATATATATATATGTATGTTCATGTATGGGGTGCAAAGGGCTTCTATGTTGTGCAAACGTCCATACGGGCTCTGAAAACTTGGCGATGAGGAGGGAGGGAGAGGGACCTGTTTGTGTGGACCCGCGAGGCGACGACCACCTGGGAAGAAATTACTTGGGAACGCCAAATGCACAACACAGAGGAAAGAGACACACCAAGTAACCCATTGAAATATGTAGATCTGATTTTCCTTCATCTTTTGTGCGACAGGGCAAGTGGCGGGGTGGGGCTTGGGAAAAACACAAAGGTGAAAACCGTGAATATTTTGGTATGTGCCCGTTCCCTGCAACGGGCGCATACATTGTGTTGGAAATATACCAAAAGACGATATATTTGGACGCAAAAGTAGGTATCTTGCTTTTCAGACCGCACATTCTCACGATCCCTTGGGGAAAACGGAAAGGCGAGGCTCGAAGTTGTCGAATCTTTCGGTGAATCCAGCGCGTGCGTGCATCTGGTTTTCCGTTGGGTGGTATGTGCGCCCTCGGCAAGGCAGGCGCTACCCGAAAGTCCTAGAAAGGAAAGTCCCGTCGTCTTTAAAGTCAACAATCCACGTATACGGCCTTGGATGAAAGCCAAGCAGAAACAAAGCATGGTATGAAATCTGGCCTGTGCGTCAGATATTGTAAGCACATCTCGCCCCAAATCCGAACGAGTCGCTGAGCTTCCCCCAAGGGAATTGCATTCGTTGACTCCTCCTCTCTTCTTGTCCAAAAAATATTTTGACAAGCTTTTTGGGACATTCTTGGACGAGGCATGCGTACTAGGGCATTGGCTTCAGGCTCCTCCAGGCCAGTTGTTACATGATGGACAACAGCTGCTACACTACCATGATGGTAGATTACAAGGTGCAGTAGAATGCTTTTCCCTCCTCCCAAGAGCCGAGGCAAGCGTGCGTGGCACGCTTGCTGTTTTGTTTACTGCCTCCGCACCCACCTACCACCCCCCCTCCCTTCCCTCCTTCCTACCCACCCATTCACCGCGCCACACACCACACACCCACACGCCAACAGCTGATCCCCCCGGGGCGTCAGCCTGGAGGTAAACGACAGTACCGAGGCCACACCAAAGGGACTGGGGGGCGCTGAGGCAAGCGTGCGTGGCACGCGGCTGTTTTACAAAGCATTTCCTTCCTGCGCCACATCTGCCTTCTGCCATCCTTTCCCGGTCCGATCAGCACCGCGACTGCAACTTACATTTGGCCATTGTGCCAAGGACAACACCACACCCTCCATTATAGCCGTCAACCTTCCTCTCCATCCCCCCCCCCCCCCTCCTCCTCAAATCACAGAAATATCCTCGTCAACCGAGACTGCTAAAGCCACACGACCGGATGTGGCCGCGCGGAAGGAGCTGCAGAAAACACTGGAGATGCAATGTGTAAAGTGTTGTCTAAGCGACTGGCGCCAGGTTGGCATCCGACAGTGAAAACTGTCCTGCTAGAAACCCTGGAGCGACAGATTCGGAGCACGTCCGAGATTGTCGTACGAGGATCACTCCTGGTGAATGAGGTGTTGAATTGGTACCTCAGTCGTCCAGTCGAGGAACAGGTGGCTCTTCCGAAGCTGGATCAAAGCTTAGTCACAGTCTGCTTCACTCGTGGGCTAGAGGTTCGACCCGGCCGAGCATGGAACGAGGGATACCGCGGGGTCATCGAGGAGATGTTTCAGGATAAATTTACAAATTATCCGTTAGCCCGGGCGACTACCAATCCATCACCATGGCGGCACAGTTTTACGTCACAAATATAGCAGCGTCGACATGACCTCGTTTGTGGGGAGACAACTCGATTACGTGCGATTCTGGCTACGAGAGCATAGATTGGAGTCCCCGGACGTTTCAGCAAAGCGTGTGCAATGCCTCATCAATGGCTGGATTAGACCGCGCACCGACAACCAGGCGGGCGCAGGAGGAGGAGGAGGAGGAGGAGGAGGAGGAGGAGGAGGAGGAGGAGGAGGAGGAGGAGGAGGAGGAGGAGGAGGAGGAGGAGGACCTCTAAAAGCGACAGCAACTGCAAGAGCGGGAGCAGCAGCCACGACAGCAAGCACAGCAGCAACAGCAGCAGCGGCACGAGCAGCAGCAAGAGTGGCAGCAGCTAGAGCAAGAGAAGAGGCACGAGCACGAGCATCGGCAGGAGGGAAGAGTGGGAAGGGAGGTGGAGGGGGGGCAGGTGGTGGAGGCCCTGTGGGGCAGATCCCGGATGAGGTCCAGGATTTCATCAACGAGGAACGGCGCGTTCTTAGGCTGGACGGTTCCGCCCGTTTGGACGTGAATGAGAAGACCCCAGTGGAAGGGCCCTCCTCCCGTATCTGTACCACATTTTGTACCAATATCACCAAAAGCATCGGGGGTACTGGCGGTACAAGAAGGGATGGGGGACAGCCCTGAGATGCAGGCCGAGCACGGAGGGAATCCTGGCTATCGGGCGTTCACCATCGCTCCAATCTGCAGTATCAAGCGCCATTTCATGACGCTCAGTACCAGAGCTCTCAGTGATCTGCTGAAGAACGTGGTGCGACGCAGACCCACAGCGATGACCAAGGAGGCATGGAGCGAATCATGCCCCGATTGGTTGAGGCGACTGGGAGGGATGGGCCCTAAAAGGTTTTGCCGGGATGCGGTTTCGGTGAAGGAGATGTGGGACGAGACTTTCCGGGTGGGGGGCCTACGAAACCAGCGGGTGTTTCACAATCGGGTTTCCACGGATGGTGTCTTGGTGTCGGTCTTCTTCCACGTGGCGAAGGAGAGACTGGAGAGGGAGAAAGCGGAGAGGGTCAGAGTGGAGAAGGAGGACGAAGAGAAGGAGATGCTGGAACGTCAGCAGGGGCAGGAAAACCTGCAGCCAGTCAGAGAGCGACGCATTGTCGCGATCGATCCCGGTCGCGTCAACCTGGTCACGGCGTTGGACTCGCAGACGGGCAAGATCAAGACCTTGACGCGTCGTGCGTACTACGAAAAGGGGCGGATCAACGAGTGCAAGAGAAAGTTTAGCTCTTGGGAGGACTCACTCGATGACATCAATACCGCCTTTTCGAGGACCACGATGAAGACCTGATGTCCCGACTTGCGTAGCGCTCACAGGGAGCTGATCGTACAGCATTACCACCGATTGTGGGATGCCAGGTGCGAAAAGAAACGGGCGCGTGCGCATATGGCGGTGTATGCGGGAAAGCAGAAGGTTTTGGATGGCTTTTTTGCGGGCTTGACGGGGCCAGGGCAGGCGAAGCCTATTATCGCGTATGGAGCGGGGATTTTCTCGCACACAGGCAAGGAAGAGATGAGCGTTCCGGTCAATAGGGTGCTCCGGGTGTGCAAAAAGCACTACAGAACAGTGTATGTACCCGAGCACCTGACGACAAAGGTACAACTCGATTGTGGGCAGCGTCTAACCCCAATTGCAAGAAGGGCAGGAGGAGAAGGAGGATCAGTTGCAGGAGGAGGAGGAAGGGAAGAAGAAGGAGGAGGAGGAGGAGGAGGAGGACGAGAAGGAGGGGGAGGAGGCGGCGGAAGACGAGAAGAAGAAGGTGGAGGAGGAGGAGGAGGAGGAGGAGGAGGAGGGGGAGGAAGAGGCCAAGGCAAGAAAGCTGGGGGAGGAACGGAAGTGGGAGGGAGGGAATATGCGGGAGCCAGTGCAACATCAGCACCAGCACCAACACCGGCAGTGGGAGGAGGGAAGGGAGGAGGGGGAGGAAGAAGAGGGAAAAGAACCCGGGCTGCGGAAGCGGCAGCAGCCGCCGGCACGCAGCTGACCATACGGGTGGCAGTCGCAGAAGCACGAGCCCAGGCAGCTGCAGGAGGAGGAGGAGGGGGAAGGGATAGCAGGATGGATACAGGAGGGGATCCTGGAAGGGTAGGAGTGGGGGGAGTGGTAGGAGTGGGGGGAGTCGGGGCGGACGAAGCAGTAAGAGTAGGAGGAGGAGAGGGAACGAGAGGAATCCCTACTTTGCTCTCTTTACCCGGAGAAAAGGCAACACGAGCACTTGCAACCATTGCTAGAATTCGTGCAGCACTTGCAAGGGAAAGGGAGAAGGGAGAAGGGAAAGAGAAACATAGTAGGAGCGCTTCGACGAGGTGGAAGAGGGGGAGGGGAAGGAGGAGAAGGAGGGGGAGGATGAGGGGGAGGAGGGGGAGGAAGAGGAGGAAGAGGAGGAAGAGGAGGAAGAGGAGGGGGAGGAGGGGGAGGAGGGGGAGGAGGGGAAGGAGGGGAAGGAGGAGGTGGACGAGGAGGAAGTGGACGAGAAGGAGGTGGACGAGGAGGGAGACGAGGAGAAGAAGAGAAAGAAGAAGAAGAGGAAGAAGAAGAGGATGAAGAGGAAAAAGAAGACGAACAAGAAGACGAACAAGAAGAAGGAGAGGAAGAACAAGAAGAGGAAGAGGGAGAAGATGAAGAGGAAGGAGATGAAGAGGAAGAGGAAGAAGAAAAAGAAGAAGGAGGAGGAGGAGGAGGAGGAGGAGGAGGGGGAGGAGGAGGGCGACGAGAAGGGGGTGGAAGGGGAAGGGGAGGAGGAGGAGGAGGAGGCGGTGGAAGCAGAGGGGAAGGAGAAGCAGCAGGAGGAGGAGGAGGAGGAGAAGGGGGAGGAGGAGAAGGGAAATAAATTTTAATTCGAAGTCAAGTTTTCTCGCCGTTACATGATGTATATTTAGGAAATCAACCCAACTAAACCGCAGGCGTGCACCGACCTGGCACGCAAGACAAACTACGAAGTGAGAAATACGCTCAAGAAGGGCGCGAAAAGGACGAGGTGGGGCTGCACGACTCCAAGCACAACGTCTCAAACGAGCTGCGCTGTTAGAAGACATGCAGCAACAAAAGCTGCAGAAGGAAGCCTTTGAGCAGACGTATCGCGACGCCACTTAACGACAGCTCGAGGTGTGGACAGAGGAGCCCGGCACCAACAGGCGCAAGACGAAAAGAAGCGCCAATTAAATATGGAAATTAAGACGTATCTGAAACAGCAGCGACAAGAGACCCAAGCCACATGACAGGCCCTTCTGGACGTGCGACCACAGTCGACGCATTCTCTGGTGGATGATACTCAGATGTATTTTCAAGCTTGCATACACCAGGAGATGACGAAAAAGCCTACCCTCGGCAAGTCCTTTGTTTCACCTGCATCAAGTTCACGAGGCTCGTGAAGCCGTTCATACTGCCTGCGATCCTCAATCCTCATACATGCCGTTGTCCGGGCACGGGTTTGGAGACGACGGGGAATTCATATCCTGCAGCGAGTAAACGGACTGGAGATGCAACAGGAAGCAAGGCGGTACGGATAGCGAAACCGACCCGCAATAGCACTAATAAGTCCGCAAAAAAGAAATAACTTCCTGATGATATTGATTTATGTATTGTGCTTTTGAATTCAAATGGAGTGGGATGCTCCACACATACAGTATAGGCCTGCGTTAAGCGCGCGCGGTGAAAAGCCCTTCTGGAAAATGCATTTAAAAAAAAAAACAGCCAAGGCGAAGGCACCAACACCAAAACTGCGACTATCACATACAACCTATGGTTGGACGGCGCGTAGAATCTCTAAGCGAAGAGGGTATAATGAGAAAGACGCCTTCGTGCGGGATGACCGGCAGCCAAAGGAGCGGTTTGTTTAGAGCGGGATGGCGTCATCGTCCCGCGAAAACGCCAGTGGCCTGATGCCGGCAGCTTCCCCGTCATGCGGGGCGGGCTTATTTTGGTGCTCAAAATATGATAGAAGGAGATGTCTTTATGCCGGTGACAAGTCTCGTTATGGTGATTAAAACAACAAAAGAGTAAAAATAGCAAAAACTTACATAACTTTCTGTATAGTCCGTACAGCCGCAGAAACGATGACAACAGGGCAAGGACCATAAGATTCAAAAGCGAGAGCGCAACGTCACTCGTCTGTCGTTCTCCCACGTCCTGTTCTCCCACTTTTGAGCCGACTTGGGAGGTGCTCTTTCATGATAGGAACTATACTGATGAGGAGAAAAATTGCATCGATTTTCACGTGCCAGAAGGAGGGGTTGCATACAACGACCATCGATTTTGCGCCTCTTTGATCGCATTTGTTGCTTCAAGTTCGACCGGACTATACAGAAAGTTATGTACGTTTTTGCTCTTTTTATTTTATGGGATTTTTAACCACTATCACGAGCCTTGTCTCCGACATGATGGCATCTACTTCTATCATTATGCGAGCACCAAATTAAGCCCGCCCCGGGTGACAGGGTAGCTGCCGGCATCAGTCCCAATCGTTGGCGCGGGATGACTGGCAGCCAAAGGAGCGGAAGCCGACAAGGTTCAGAGCGGGATGGCGCCATCGTCCCGCGAAAATGCCAGTGACCTTGTCGGCTTCCGCTCCTTTGGCTGCCGGTCATCCCGCGCCAACGATTGGGACTGATGCCGGCAGCTACCCTGTCACCCGGGGCGGGCTTAATTTGGTGCTCGCATAATGATAGAAGTAGATGCCATCATGTCGGAGAACAAGGCTCGTGATAGTGGTTTAAAATCCCATAAGCAAAAAACGTACATAACTTTCTGTATAGTCCGTAGGGATCATGTTAATTATTATTGATTCTTATAACGCGCTCCGCGCTTTATTTTATTGGGTTAGGGATCAAGGACATCTAAGAGTTTTTTTTCTGTTCACTATAATAACAACAAATTCTCACACAAACGAAGAATGGGCAACCAAATTTCCCGACAACCACAAAACAACTACCAACAATACATGGAATCTTCCAATGAATTTCTCACCGACATGGTCGCCAATCTGAACACCAAAAGTCTAGAGGAAATTGGCAAGTTATTCAATACTGGCGACAGAAACAGTCAAGCACTGTTTTTCATATCCAACGCCAGATCATTCGCAAGTCCTCGCTCTTCTTCTACTTCTTCTTCTCGTTCTTTCCTTCTCCCCATTTATTGAAGGAAGAACGTATTTTAATGGGGGGTGAGTGTATGATGTATGAATCGTGTGTTCGGCGTTTGCAGAAAATCAAGCACCTTTGGGGTTCGGCATTTGGAACAAAGTGACTCTCAAATGCTCCAGACCTCGTTTACGTGGAGGGCTAAAAAAACACGATTCGACTGCTGTCGTATCTCAAACATTAAAAAAACGAGAAGTTCAAAGTAGTCTGAAGAATCGAAACAACAGTTTCATCGTCTCAACCAAAAAGCGGATAATTATTGGGCCTGTCGCGGCCAACATCTCCGAGTCTCTGCACAAGCCTTTTTTCTTTCCTTTAAAACTTCGATCACGAGGCTTTCACTGCCTCAGACGATTCACTGTCAAGCAGATAACGCAGCTTCTCTCCGCAAAACGTCCTGTCGAAACTTGATGAGAAATACAGTCTTATCTCGCTGCCCATCCCCAATCGCCACGTGATGGGCCGTCACCCCAGCAGGCTGTGAAATGAGAGATCATGTGAGAGGAGAAGGGGGATGAACATGGGCGAATCAGCTTCTTGTAGGCTATAAGTACGCCATGAGAACACATAAAAGAAAGACTCCGAAAGAAAGAAACTGATACATACATACGCCCTCCAGTGTGTAGTAAAATAGTCCTCCCCAGGCCCTTTGTCCGCATTTGCGAAGCCAGAATTATCCTGGCAATACAGACAAACTCTTTCTCCAAGCACAGAGGCCTTCCCAACTAGTTTACCGCCCAGTGCAGACTTACGAATGATGCGCCGTTCAGGACGCCGGAGATGATGCCCGCAATGTAAGCTGCACAATTCAATTGACTTATGTCAGCTGGGGCCGACACAAAAGCATTGGTAATTGGTTCCCGCTCATGTATCATGTACTCGTCCTCGTTTTCTGTAGACCGCTCGAGCGAGTCCGCCACCTTGTTAAAGAGGGCCTTCCACACTGTCGAAGACACGAACTGTAGCACCCCTATCAGCTTGGTTTCACGCCTGTACTGTCGTTCTCGGAGAGCCAGCAGCTCTAGCATCCGGTGACCCACGCCATATCCAGCCTCTTCCAACCTGTGACGGGACGGATGACGTGGCGTTGACAGTGGAGAGGAGATTGAGTCATGGCTGAAGGGCATCATGCTCGATGGATGAAGAGAATTGTAATGGATTGAGCCGCGCACACCTCGAGATCACGCGCAGAGCCTGTCCACCTCATTACTTACTTGCGCTCCAAGTCTGCGATGCTCAGGACGCGGCTCTGGTAGTACTGCACCATTTCGGAAAACAGGAAGCTGAACGCACTGAGACTCACTTCTCCCCCACTCCCACCACCTCCACTCCCCTTCTTGGCAGCAAGAGGACGATCGAGAATACTGAGCACCCGTGGGCCCCCCACCCCCGAAGATGTACCTCGTTTGCCGTCTGTCATCTGTAACAAGCTCATATGGATGTGGACAGTGTTTGAGGGATGTGAAGTGGCTTTGTCTCGGTCTCGGTGTCGGTGCATCATCATTGACCCCAAACTGCCGAACTGATGCTGGATGCTGCTTACTGGGGTGCTAGCTTTTTTTCTTTCGTCCCAAGATTAGCCTTGCGGCCCTGGCATAATAGGAAGTTTTCTCTGTCATTTGTTGATGGCACGCAACGTACTTGCTGGGGGTATCACTATATCGGTGCTCTTACAACCTCCGGGGAAGTACTTATTATATGGCACGTGCCGAAAACAGGCTGAAACTTTACTGTGTAAGGCATCCCACCATCATGGGCAGGGCGCTTAAGTCTTGTGAACATAAGAATAACGGGGCTTGTATAACTCTGACACATGGGTGCCCGTCATTGACCATTATGAAATCAGAAAGTTCGATGCTTCGGTCTGCCTTGAAATAAAAGCTCTGTCTCCCTTTGCAAGGCCAAATCCCATTTGCACTTCTCCCGATCGACATTTTTATCCTTTCTAAAATTATATGCAACCGTCAATTGAATTTTTATACTTGTACTGTACCTCCCCTTAGCCTTTATAGTGTCACAAAGTGAAACCTTGGTGAGTGTGGCCCCGGATGGTGTCAGGCCTTTACTGTGGTCGTTAAACTTCGCGGCTTGCGGGAAAGCCTCCTAAAATAGCTTCTCATTTGAGATATCAATCAAGGTAATTCTAGATCCCCCGTTCACATGTTGCCTCACCAAACAGTGCTTCTTTATTCCTCCACATGATAGTTTCTCTTGCAGAAAGGCTGCTTGAAATTCCCCAGCACTGTCAAAGTTGGCAAATCAGAAATCTCGAAAAATCTCCTCACTTCTTCCACCCTTACTTTTGCGGTGGGGGTATTTGAGTCGCAAAATTGTTCGATAGCCCCAAATAGTAAAAATGTACGATGAAACGTGGAATGAAAAACCTGGCAACATAATGTTGAATATTTACCTTGTTGCTTGATTCCCATCTTCTCACACACTACTTAACAATTTTTCGGCCTTCGCGCTGTTGCTGGTACTGCTGGTGCTGCTACTGCCAAAAGAGGTCTCAAACACCGCTTTCTTGGCTTTTGACAGGTTGCTGCGGGGCTAGTGTTATCACTACCGCCATTGTTGAGTTACGCTAGACTGGGCACCGCTGGCTCCGTGGGCAGGTGCGCCGCCAGGCTAGCAAGGAGCTGGGGAAATGCAACTGTGTTCTGTGGGGATGAGGAAAGGGTAGGAGGTCAGAGTCAAAGTCGCGCTCATAAATAAGCTTGAAATTCCATGCGCGGTCTTTTCGCGCAGCTGACGGGCCTTCGTCTTTCTTTCCTACCTTAAATCGGGAATAGTTATCTCGTTCCAGTAGTGCCAAAACCTCCCGCTTCATCTCCTCCAGCTGCTTGGCCAGGCGTCGCAGTCGCTCGAGCTCCGGATTAGCCCCACTATTACCAACGTGGACGTAGTAGGCTGCGAGGAAACGCTGGCGCTGGGCATCGGGGATATTTATTGGGCTAGGTGCGTCAATGCCCAGATATAGGTGATGTATCTCAGCCAGTTTAGCCACTGCAGCTTGCACATGTGCACTCGTGGGGAGTCGTTCACTGCTGCTCTTCCCAGCTGTGCATATAGCTTCTGATCTCCCAAATTCATCCATAAACCGCTGGAAATCAAGTACGTCGTCGTAAAAGCTGAGATGCTCCAAAGTAAACTCCTCTTTCAAGTGGGCCTCAAAAGCTTGGTGAGCGTCGGGACATGCAAGCAGTGTTGCCAAAGGGGTGCCTCGCCGTTTGAATAGGACCTCGAGAGTAGCCTTGACCTCTGGATGATCGGCAAAGTGCTGCGCAATAGCGGCCGGGCCCAGCTTAAGGAAGACGCACACCTGCTCCGTCACGGCCGTGTACTGCTGCGGGGCCTTGAGCACAGCAGCGCGTGCACCCAGAATGGAGCCTGCCGTCAGGACGATGCTGGTGCCTGAGCCGTCCTCCTCCCGGCGCACGAGTCGGACCTGGCCCTCGCTCAAAAAATATATATCACCAGGGCCATCATGCTCATAGAGCAGAATACTATCCGGATCTACGTCTTCTACCTCACATAGATTGTATAAGGCCATGCGTCGGTTGTTGATTTCGGTTGGGGACAGTAAGGAAGAGAGGGTGGAGAAGTAGGGGGAAGGGGAGGTGGAGGAGGAAGATAATGATGATGACGAGGACGATACAGAGTTAAGAGTTGTAGGGGGGGGGGTTGTGGGAAAGAAGCGGTTGCCAATCTTAGCATATTTGTAGAGGAGGTGCTCTTTGACGACCTTGTCCATGGCGGTGCGCACGTCGGGCATGATGGTCATGAAAGAGCGGAAATCGTGACGTTTGATGGAAGCGAGCAACGTATCCTCTGTGGAGAGGACAGTAGCGATGCGCTTGATACGGATGAGGGCAGCCAGCTCCCCAAAATAGTCGCCTGGACCCAGCGTCGCCAAAGGCAGCACTTCACCGTTGCCACTGGTGAAGACATCGAGGTGGCCGTCCAAGACGATAAATATCTCGTTGCCGGCATCGCCCTCCGAGCACACTCGGTGGCCCGTCTTGATGAACTCATAGTTGCACATCTCTCCAAGCACGGCAAGCTTGGCCGCCGATATATCCCGAAATAAAGGCACCTTGCGGAGATAGTCCTCCATATTGCAGTCAATAACGCGGCGGAGCGCTTTCAGGTCGAGGCGAGCGGGGACGTGCTCATCATCTTCTTCGATGATACCGGATGTTAATTCCTCATACCGTCCACGGTCAAGCTGCAAAGAACAGGAAGTAAAGCAGTGGCACCAATGAATACAGCAAGCGTGTGTCAAATAGTTGAGTGGTTGATAGGGGCACGATGAGCAGGGGAAAAGGACAGCATTACACAAAAATAGCATCAAAGGAGGCCCACCATTGACTTGTTACCTTGAGCAGGATGGCACCGTACAGGGAATCAATATACGTAGTATCCATGATGTTGTACAAGTCTTTGTGCTTGCCTGAATGGGACTTCCTAAGTTCTACTTCCGTGTTGCTGTTGGTGGTGTTCTTTGTCCTTGCACCTGCACCCGAGTCAATGTATGTAGTATCCATGATGTTGTGCAATTCTTTGTGCTTGCCTGAGATGGAATTTTTGAATGAGATGTCCGTGGTAGTGTTGGTAATCATTACACCCGCGCCCTGCTCGACGACTGCACCCGGTAGAGAGTAGTTTGCGCCGCTGCTGCCATCATCCGAAGAGGACTTTTGCTTGGCCAGACGCGTCACACTGGGAACCCAAATCAGATCACCTTTACGCTTGGTACATAAGACAAAACTTTGCTCTTTTGTCTTGGCATCGAGGCCGGCTTGGATGACGTACACTTGGACTTCTCCCTCCCCCACGACCAGCAACTCCCCTGCACACATTGGCACGTGGCAATGTGGAACCAAGGTCTCGAGACTAAAAAATGAAGAGAAATAAGCAAGGTCAGTCTCAGACAAGACCTTGCCCAAGGGTGTCTCTTTGAGCATGCTCAATTTGGTCTGGAAGTTCTCCCCACCCAGGCAGCTAGCTTGCGACAGGACGCCACCGCCCGTGGCTTTCATGACGCTACTCGCCCCGTTGCCCATCGAGCGTGGCTTTGCTATGGTATAGAGATGATGAGTAATTATAATACTGTTATTTCCCTAGCCTTTCTTTTGGCGAAAATAATGCATGAAAAGTGCGCGCCTAGCAGACAAAGAGGAACTGGAAGCAAAAAAGAAAAGAGGGATAAATATGGACCTGTTTGCATGAGAAGGTGCATATAACTCTTAGAGACACCTTCAGGCCACAAAGAGGTTAAGCATTGTATTTTATAAGCCTGCAGTAGTCAGGAACGCGCCTTTTTACTATAGTTGATGTTTATTAGTTTGGGTCTCTTTCCTCGGCTTAACGGCTTGATGATCGATCGATCGTTACCACACGTCGTGTGCGAGTGTGACGTTTTTTAATGCCTGTGTTCACAGCATTTCATTTGTCTACGGTTAGTTGTGTCTCCACAGATGAGGCTTGCAGTCGCGCACTATCAAAAAGAAAGGAATGGGTGAAAATGGCACCGATGTCTGTCTAAAAGGAGGGTGGGTATCAATATTTTCTTCCAACGAAGTACGTGACCACATGCTGCAGAGCGTTTGTGCGTATCGTCACACAGAATCAATACACTGACATAGGTGTAAAAAAGCTGCAGCCATCGCTGGAGTGTATATTGATCACCTTGTCCAACACGACAGGGAGGGGTCTTGTCTTCCGGCCACTGTTCTCATTAATTGTGAGATTCTCTTTTGTTTTTTTTGGGATCGCAAAGAGCACGCCGAAGGAAAAGACATATTCGCTGGGTACTGTTGTTTCTTTACATCTTGCATTCCACAAGAAGTTTGTTTGCCGTTTGCATGCTTCCTTTTCCCCCAAATTCCCTTCCTCTCTTTGTCCACTTATCAAGTGGAGTAATTCGCTGCTTCATTGGACAGGAATAGCCCCACCTTGGGGCTATGAGGATCCCGGGAGCTCCTGCTACAACTGCATGGAGAATGATTTAGAAATGCGCAGAAGATAAGATGAGATGCGGCGTCTTATAATTCTCCTTGCTTTGCATTTAATATACTTTGTGGGTGACATGGTGATGATGTTGAATCTATCCTTGATGATGAAATAGAAGGGACTGCTGCTGCTGATCAAGGAGGGAAAATGTGTCGCTATCTCTTTTCACATTTCCAAACTTCCAGCCCCCGCCCCCTCCCTCCCTCTCTTTCTCCTCCTCTCGCTCTCTCTTTGTCCGATTCTCTTTTCCTCTTTCTCCTCACACACCTCTTTCTTCTCACACTAATCCTTTTTGAAACTGAATTCTAACCCCTCGTACCACTCTCCTGCACCCCTTCGGATTTGATTGGTGCCTTAGCCTTCTCTAGCCTTCTCACTTGTCCATTTAACACGCTGCTGCTACTATAGTGTCCTTCATCCCTCGATTCCTCTTTCCCCTTCTTTCCAACCGTCTAGCTTTATCCTGTGGCGAATCGGAGGCGGAGTGAGAGATTGATGTAGGTGAGGACCTGGAAACCGAAGTTCATGATCCATAGCATGGCAATGTCCCAGCCCATGTCACCGGGATTGAGCTCCACGAATTGCATGACGAGGAGAGCCAAAGGCTTGGGCAGGATGTGGATCTGCTGGATCATGAGTGCAGAAAACGTGTAGTTGACGAGGGACAGGGTCTGCAGCCAGCTCAACCAATCCGGCACAGAAGATCGTTCGTACAGAATACCAGAGAACATGATCATGGGCGCGACAAAGGCGGGGAGGATGGTCAGACCGATGAAGGGATTGGCAGAGAAGGAGGAGACGAACATCCCCATGGAGGAGGCGGCCCAGTTGCCCGAGATGAAGGTGAGCGCGAAGATGATAAACTTGCGGATGTCCGAATCCATGCCCGTCATCCAGTACAATAGGGTGATAAGTAGAAAGGGTCCGTAGGCCATGGGGGCGTCCACGATAAAGCGTGCGCACAGGTAGGGGCCGATGGCATTCGAACCTGAGAAGTACTCCCTCACGACAATCGCCCAGTCCAGCGGGAAGCGCATCATCACGGCCAAGGAGGCAGTGAACAGGTTTGCCACCACCACCGAGAAGAGCAAACCAAGCAGGTTGCGCCAATTGGTGCGGGCCTGCTGCCAGTACAACACGCCGAATAGTCCGCCAACGATAGCCGAAACCACGCCCCACAAGATAAATGTGACCCAATCGCGCTGCAGCTGAATGAATGCCCGCCACAGATTGATCTTGAAAAGTGTCCAGCTGCTGACTTGGCTGAATACCATCTGAAACTGTTTATGGCTCTCGTCGGCCGCCAGGGGGTTCTTGCGGACCATGTCCGAGGCGTTGTAGGTCACCACCAGATTGTTCATGCGCATCTTCTCCTCGACAGGGTCTGCGCCGGGGGTGGCCGAGATGAGCTTGAGGTAGAAGTCGGCTGGGTTGTAGTTGTCGGGGCACCGGTAACCCATAGAATTGAAGTACTTGATGGCCGCGTCCTGCCGGCCATGATAGGCGAGACGGCCGTCGCAGGTGAGGAGGAGAATGTGAGTGAACTGCTGGCACATTTCCGAGGACGGGCAATGCACCGAGGCCATGACGATCCGCCCCTGCTGGGTCAGGTCCTTCATGGTCGCAAAGATAGAATCTGACATCACAGAGTCCAGGCCGGATGAAGGCTCATCCAAAAAGATAAGGAGGGGGGCAAGCAGAAGCTCGGCAGCGATGGAGAGGCGCTTTCGCTCCCCGCCCGACAGGCCTTTGCGCATATAGATAGGGTCGGTGCCACCAACGATTGTGTCTGCGCATTTCTCAAGCTTGACGTCCTTCAGGACCTCCTCGACACGGTCGTGAATCTGCTTGCTGGTGTGTGTCCTATTCATGCGGGCAATGGCGTGGAAGAGCAAGTGCTCCCGGGGGGTCATGAACCCAAACAACAGCTCCTTCTGGTGGACGAGCACGGATAATGTGAAGAACTCCCCCGTGGGGTCGCGATTGTCGTAGTGCACGGCTCCCTCAAATTTGCGGTTGCGGAGGGAGATACACTCTAAGAGTGTCGTCTTGCCTGCACCTGAGGGGCCCATGATGGCCGTCAGCTCGCCGCTGCGGGTCTTTCCGGCTATAGGGGAGGGAGAGAGAAAAGATAGGAGTGAGAAGGCGGAGCAGATGGGAGCGTCGTGTTTGAGCGAGTGGAATTAAAAGAAGAAGAGAGAAGGGAGTGACCCGCATCGGCACCTTGTGTTGACGGTGGAAGGGAAGGGGTACATATCTCAGGTGATACGCATATACCCCCCCCCCCCCTCCATCAGACACTCCACATATAGACGTACCAACGAGGTTTTGGAGGTTCTTATATCTCATGGGATACGCATGACCCCCCCACCCTTAATCAAACAATCCGCATATAGACGTACCAACGAGGTTGAGGATGTTCTTCTTGCTCTTGCCGTTGCCGACTTGAAAGCTTGTCACATTCCACTCGAGGGAATGGGCACCCATGTCGATGGAATATTTTTTGTCGCCGTTGCCCTTGCAATTGGGCAGAGGCATAGACGTCACCTCCGCCGCAGGCGGAGCCTTGAGTTCAAGACCTGCCATTATCACTGTGGTATGTGTAATATGGGTGAAGGGGTGTGCGTGAGTGTGGCGCCCAAAACATGCTTTAAGCTTTTGGCTAGTCAGGATCAAGGGTAGGGTTCCTTTCTCGTTCGTCTTCAGGCCAGAGAAGAGCTGAGGACTGGTCGTTTGATGCGTGCGTGTTCCTTGAGGGATGGGCCTGAAATGCATGAAGGACCCAAGGCGCTCTGCCGGCGAGACACCCGTGTCTTGACGCCCAAAGGAACCAAGAAATAGAAACTTTACGAACACACAGCACAGAGTTACATTACGGGAGCAGGAGGGTAAATGTACATGTTCGCACTCTCGACTGTGGGCCAGGGATGTCCACCACATCTCGATTCAACGCTTTTGACGAACATGATTTTTTTTTTCAAAATCTCCTCCATGGAACAGATTACACATGACGCCTTGGGAACATTCCAGGTGGTTCTTTGAACTATTTTTTGCGTTTCCAAGTACCAAAATGTCACATGAATGCACTATCATAGTCTGCATGGGAGGGGGGGGGGGGGGAGGGATGACACAAATATGACTTTAGCACCGTGAAAGCCCCTCACACACCCTTCCAAGTTGTTCTTTTGCGGACCCCGCCGCCGCCCCGGCCCTTAAGTGTGCCCGCGATGAGATAGGAAGGCTCGGAAAGGCAGATATGATGACATAGAGACTGATATTATGAGGATCACAGGCGCTAGTAAGGTTCTTGGAGACGTCTCACGAGGCGTTGTCACCCCTAATGACCATTCACCTGAAATATGACGGTCGATTCCTTTGTCATCCCCCTCCTACCTGACTTGCAACGCCCCTATTAATTTTGGAACGAGAACCAAACATCATTCCTACCGCTGCGCACTGCTATGAGAGGCAGCCACTCGTCTTTATCATGCCAACGTCTGATGCTTTATCCCCGGAATCGGAATGGGCAAAGCTGGAGCATAGGTACTGTTTATGAGTAGTACGAGCGCCCTCATTTTTCACTCCTTTCCCTTACCAAAATTTGAGCCCCACATTTTACATTCAGAATCTATCGCATCTAGTTCGCCACGCAAAAGCATGAGGCGCTTTATGTTTGCGACCGCCGCCGCTACGTGCTCCTTGACCATGCTCATTCTCCTCTGCCCAACCCATGCTATTTACGATGATTTTGACGGCTTTCTCCACTATCATGAGGTTGATGCTACAGCAGATGAAATCATATTCGATGCATCGGATATGATTCTGCCTCCTGATGTGTGGAGTGCCGTTTGTGAGGAGATTCCTCGCTGCGTGGCGTTCAACAACAAAGGTTTTCTCAAGGCCTTTCCCCGCAACGAGTCTGTGGACACCTACATCTCCAAGACACACTGCGGTGTGCATGGCAAGGCGAACCTGACGGAAGGAAGCTGCCTGAAGCCAAATTCACAGTTTGTGCACTGCCACGACGACCGGGGCAACCTGGACACCTTTTACAATGCTAAGGCGAATTATCCCCTGCCGCCGCATTTGGTAGCCGATGCCTGCCGCCGTGACAATCGTTGTGCAGGCTTTATGGTCACGCAGGATCGACAGATTGGAGTGCTGCTGGAGCACTTCGTCTCTCCCC
This sequence comes from Nannochloropsis oceanica, assembly GCA_004519485.1. Classification (NCBI taxonomy): domain Eukaryota; class Eustigmatophyceae; order Eustigmatales; family Monodopsidaceae; genus Nannochloropsis; species Nannochloropsis oceanica. The sequence continues at coordinate 441,431 of CP038112.1, read as the reverse complement.
CTGTCACGGACATCTGGACACGCGTACCAATGCAGAGCAATGCCACGCCTACCACGACGGGAATTTCACCATCTCTGCGAGGGCCCTACCGTTTGCGCTTGAGTGAAGAGCACTGAAATAGTATAGAAAGTGGTGGGGAAAACTAAGACAAGACGCAGGAGTAACTACGGGGGGTCGGTAAAGAGACGCTGTCTGAAGCTGTAGTACGTTCATTCGAAAAAGCAGAGGCAATGATCAGGAGGGAATCTCCCCACAACATTGCGTGAATAAGCTGAGAGACGAAGTTTTCCATAACTAGAAGAAAGAATTTATCATCTACCAACCATTCGTTTTGATTTTACGGGCTATTGCAAATGACTATGATGATTATGGCAATATCTTTTTCTACTTCAATGTCGTCGTTGTCGCTGTCGGTGAGCTTTCTGATGTACCCTTCCTCGGCGGATAAGACCGCTCTCCAAAAATTAAGCTGCCCACACGCACGTTGGTGCTGCCGCGGGCAATAGCCTCCTCAAAGTCGCCCGACATGCCCATACTCAGTTCTAGTGACGCCGCCTCCAAGCCCGTAGCGCTCGCAACACGTTGTCGGGTCTCCACTAACTTGTCAAAGCATGTCAGGTCTCCCGGGGCGCCGATAGTCATGACACCCGCAAAGCTGAGGGCCGGGCAGTTGGCTAGGATATGCTGCGCAATCTCCACCGCCTCGTCGGCCGCCACGCCTGACTTGGTGTCTTCTCCGCTCGTGTCCACTTGAACCAGTACTTTGAGAGGCTCACCTTTGCGTTCCGTTTCGAGGACGGTGGCTGCGGCAGCCTGGAGACGGTCGGCGAGCTTAGACGAGTCCACCGCCTCTACCATCCACAAGTTGGCGACCTGGGCCACCAAAGGTTTGACCTTGTTGGATTGCAAGTGTCCTATAAAATGCCACTTAATGTCTTTGGGTAGCTCCCGCGCCTTTTCCAACACCTCGTTCACATAGTTCTCGCCAAAGTGACGCTGGCCCGCGTTGTATGCCTCTTGCAAGGCCTCGCCCGGCTTGGTCTTACTCACGGCCACTAGGCGGGGGAGAGGGACCATTTCCGCGCCCTTGGCCGCCTCCTCCACTCGAAGGCGGATCATCGCCAGGTTCTCCGCCACGTTTTTGCCGTTCATGGTGGCGAATGTGATTCCTTGTCGTCGTCGTGGGTTTCGGGGAAAGGCAGTTCGCCCGAGTCCGCGCAGCAATTCACTACTTTGAAGGAAAGCCGTGGGGGGCCTCACCATGCAAGAGGTGCGCAAGACAGGGGAGAGTAACAGCAAGAATACGAAATTCAAACCGGTAGATGTCGATGTGGTCGTAACCGTGGTCGTCAAGGTTCGCTTTGTTGGCATGTACCAGGTAGAGAGGCGAGACCTATGTGGTGACGTAGGGGTTGGGGGGTGGGGAGGTCAGGTCGGGCTCTGTTTGGATTAAACGTGTGGTGCCCACCACAGGCTATTGGATGCATCAGACCAGACAGCAACAACCAGTCCGAAGATGTGGCCTTGTCGGGGGCATCAAAAAGGGGATTGAAGCGATCGTCGCTGCCATCTCAGACAGGTGGGGGGTGGGGAGGTCAGGTCGGGCTCTGTTTGGATTAAACGTGTGGTGCCCACCACAGGCTATTGGATGCATCAGACCAGACAGCAACAACCAGTCCGAAGATGTGGCCTTGTCGGGGGCATCAAAAAGGGGATTGAAGCGATCGTCGCTGCCATATCAGACAGGACGAAGACCCCTGCTACTCACACACACAGGAGAGGTGACGTTGGCCAGGCCATGGACGGCGATGGAACGCCCACAATCCGGACATGGGAGGCGTTTGTCGATTCTCCTGCCACCCTCTTTCAGCCGCACCATCACCCCGCCCATCTCCTCCGGCAGCGCGAGGAACATGGCCGGCTGCGAACCCGCACCACGGTCCCCGCTCCCGCATCCTACTACACTCCGGGCTTTACGCCTTTTGAAATGCGCCATCAGTTGGCCTTCGTGACGAAAAGCTTCGACTGTGTTGGTCGTGCCTCTCCACTGCGGCACGAGGGCTGCGTCAATGCTGCTTGTTGGAGCGAGAATGGCCAATTTCTCTACACAGCGGGCGACGACAGGCTAGTCCAATCATGGGACGTCACTCGGGGATTCAAGCATCTACGAGAAATTAATACACTCCACGAAGGAAATATATTTGGCGTTCAAGTCGTCCCTGGCCATCCTGAGCTCCTGCTGACAAATTCAGCGGACGGAACGCTACGGATTCACGATATTTCTTCTCGCGGGTCCGAGCGCTTAGTGGGGACCTGTGATCCTCACGCAGTGATGCACGGATTTTGTTTCTGGGACGGAGGCTGCAGCGGAGGAGTGGGTCAAGTTGTCTTAACGGCACAGGGCAATGGTATTGTGGTGAAATACGACTTGCGGGAGGCAAGTAGCGCTGGCCAAGCTATGTATCGTCGTGGATCGCCAAGCGGCCAGCAGCTGTCCGTGAAGGCCGTCGTCACGCCCGACATTTACAACACCGCCAAGGGTATCTCGCCTTTCATGATGTGCTTGGGTGGTCACGGTCCTACTCTAGAAGTCTACGACCTACGTCGTCTGCCCTGCATGGCAGCCAAGCCACTCCAGATGTACCGCCCGCAGGGCCTACCAGAATTCCTGAGTCAGACACACCTCGGGATGGAGGAAGAGGTGAGCGTAAGTGGCCTGGCTTATTCCAAGGACCGCGGAGAAATTCTGGTATCTTTTCAAGGTGACCAGATATATGGCTTCAACACTGCTGACGCTGCCTGTGGCGAGGGAGGGGAGACACACGAAGCCTGGTCTGTAGGTGGCCACATCAATTCGCAAACGTTCCTCAAGTCTGTCACCTATTTCGGACCGCGTGAAGAGTACATTGTGTGTGGCGATGATTTGGCGCACACGTGGATTTGGGACCGGAGAAGCGGGATGCTCGTGAATTTGGTCTGCACTGACATGTCGGTCGCGAATGGGTGTGTGTCTCATCCCTTTTTGCCCATGCTAGCTTGCTGGGGGATAGATGACACGGTCAAAGTTTTGGCTGTGGGGGGTCGTTATTCTTCTTTCAAAAAGGATGAGAGTGTGGACAAAGCGCTGGAAGAAGATGATAGCGCAGCGGATACATGTACAACACGACAGGGAATGGTGCGGCGGAGGCTGCGGAGGGGAAGAGGAGGAAATGAAGAACGAGGGGGAGGAGAACGACAAGCACATCCATGGGATATGGAATGGTTGCAGTCGCTTCCGAGTATATATTTTGGGACCGTTCTGGAGACTGGGATGGCAATGGGGGTGTTCAGCAATCCTGGAAAGCCCAGGATGGTCTATGATCACGAGCGCTATCGCCAGCACGTCAAGCGCATCCGTCAATTTATGTCCGAGCCCTGCGACCATCTGCCTGATTACCCGACTGACTGTAGCAATTCTTTTACTTTAGATGAGCTAGAGGGCTTGCTCCTGCAGGTAAAGGAAATGGGGAATTTCTTCTTCAAAGCCAAACAATACGGACGTGCTTCGCGCTGTTACAAGAAGATTCAAATGTGGCTCTATTCTTTGGCTGGGATGAGAGTGAAGATTTATAAGATGCAGGTGGAAGCGTCTGCTTTGGGAGAAAGGGACCAGTTTGATCGGCTTGAATTTCCGGTGGAGTCGACGTTGTCGCCGTCGGTGCAGCAGCACACACGGTGTCAGGCTGTGGTAGCCAAGCACCTGAAGGGGACATCTGGACCTGTGGGCGGGGAAGCATTAGCGGAGGATAGAACAGGCGAGGAAGTGAAAGACGTTATGTTCGCACGTCTGCTTAATCTGCTTGTGACAGTTCACTTGAATATGGCCATGACGGCCCGGGCACTTGGACACCACCTGGCTGCTATTTCTTTGTGCACCTCTGTCATCCGAATCAAACCACGGGAAGCCAAGGCGTTCTATCTCAGGGGTGTCGCGGCATTGGAGCTGGCGGAGAATTTCGAAACTACTGTCCAGGACCTCGTGAAGGCTCGTGATCTAGCGCCTGGGGACGCACTCATCGCTCGCAAGCTGGCTGAGGCGAGGCGGCTGCTCAAGGCGCAGCAAGCCCGCGAGTTCCGAGCTTATGCCACCTTCTTTTCGTTGGCACCAGATGAAGAGGAAGAGGATATGAGCGGAGCAAGACAGGGAGAATGTTGAGGAAGGCTAAGGGAACCATTTCCAATACAAGAAAGCTTATGGATGGGGGAAGATGTGCGTTGTTTTTGTTATTAATAGCATGAGTTATACAAAGTGGGAGGGAATAGGCAAGAGTTGGACAAGGCTGGAATCGAGGACAGGGCACGGGTTTGACACACCCGGGGCATACGAGACTGTAAATAAGATGTACCGACCCCAGGCACAAAGCTAGATAAAGTGAATATGAGCCTTATGACCCCTTCCTCTCTTTTCCAAATTTAGTGAAATGAGAAATGATATTGCTTCATGTCTGTTGCTTCTTTCTTTTCTGCATATGGTTGCTTTAAGTTTAGCTCGGGGATTGCGTAGAATACTATGGAGGGAAAAGTCTCTTTTATGACCGACCGATAATTCGCTTAATCGCGCCAGACAGTGAAATTATTGGCGGGGTGGGGTGGAGCGCGCATGAATGGATAAGTGAGAGGACTGAATAGTCATTTTACAAAAGTAATTTATATTCTCTCTTCGTCCTTCTCCTTCCTCCCACCCAATCAATCCCCCGCTCAGCCTGGGAGGTCTTATTTGGTCGGTGTTGTGCTTTCGCTAGTTTCGGTCTCCCATGTCGTCCCACCGACCTCCTCCCCCTCAGCGCTACACCTGCTTTAAGGGAAAGAGGGGGAATGGGTTGCGGACCAGGGGGTGACTTCATGTTTGCTTCCCAATATATCTGAGAGAGATAATCCTCAAGGAAAGAATAAAGGGATTTTTGAGGGTCCCGCTCTTCCTCGTCCCTCTATCGCTGTCTATGCGACCCTGGGAGTTTGTCCTTGCCAAGTCCTCATTTTTTCCAGTTTGACTGCCCGCTCTTCTCCTTCCGAACTCTCCCAAGACGGGTTTCCTGGAATCTGCCGTCAAATCCTACCCATAACTTGATCCTCTTTCTCATCTCTTCGTCATTATTTCATGTGATGCGGGTCATGGCCTTTAAGCTTGCCGTAAGTAGTAGTAGTACAAAAATGCGTTCTCGCTTCTTACCGCTCCTTTCTAGTCTTTCATCATATCTTATTATTGCCCTTCCTGTTCTTCTTGTGCCTCTTTCCTGTTTCTTTTAATTCTCTGCTTCTTCTAATTCTCTCATCACCAAACAAACATTTCTTCTCTTTGATATTACTCGCAGGTTCCTTCGATCACCACGACGACACAATTACCTCAAAAATAAGATATTAAAAACAAGCAGACGACGAGGGGAATGTGAAAGTCTCCTTTCCCGCATCTTCGCGTCATTTCCTCCTCATCTGCCACCTTCAGTTTCTCACCGAAAAACAAGGAGGAAGCTTCACAATAGTGGACATGCAATTCTGCCCCTCCTCCGTCTCTTCCCTACTCCCTTCCCCCTCTCCATCGCGTTTCCCTAGTCCTCGAGAAGCTCGTCCAGATCCATCAACTGAGTAAGCAAAGCCGATGAGCCCCCATCCGCTACGCCGTCAGCCGCGGCCGCCTCTGCCGCGGCAACAGCCCCCCCGACAATAATATCGATCTCTTCGTCGCGGCGGACAAAGCGGCCTTTGACGCGAGGGCGGTTATCCGCAAGCTTCTTCCGGCAGTCGTACTTAATCTTCTTCCGCCATACGCGACGCCCGCGCTTCGCCTGGAAACGGGCTACGCGCACCTTCCGCTCCTCCAGCGTGTAGATACCGATGCGCGCGATGCCGTCCTTGGGGATGATCGGCAGCACTAGCGTGCCCCCATTCCCGTTCGGACTGTTGACCATAGTCGCGTTAGTGCAACCATTGCTGCTGCTGGTGGTGCTGGTGGTTGTCGGCATACTTGGGGTCAAGATAGCCTTATGCGGCGTCTGTGGCGTGGGCAGGAGGGAGGCCGCGGAGATGAGCCCGCTGGACGTTGTCCTGAGGCTGCTGGTGCCACCGGTGACTGCGCCCGTCGGAGAAGATCCTCCCTTCTTAGGCTGAGACTTGGATGTGGCCTGCGAGGCGCTGGTAGTGATGGACGTCTCCTTCTTGACGGCCTTGTTTTTGCTGGTGGTGGTGGCGCCACTCATGCTGCGGTTGCTGACGGGATCGCTGATGTCGGTGCTGCTAGCACTGGTGCTATTGCTAGCGGTGGTGCCCAGAGAAGATACGCTATTGCTCCTGCTCGCTGTATCCACAGGCATTTCCTGCTTGACCCGCATGTTGCCCAAAGGCAAGCCACTGCCGTTGCAGTTGCCGCGTGGGCCGCTGCTTGGAAATGGGGCCGCAGTGCCGACAGGAAGAGAGCCCTTGGCCATCAGTCCCTCCGCCTCCAGCATCGTCAAGCTAAAAGAGCCTCGGCGCGAGGACAGGCCCGAGGTGGCGCCAGCCGCCAGCTGCTCCAGGGTCTGCATGTCTAGGTTGGACAGGTCAAACGAAAAACGGCGGCTGCCCCCACTCCCGGCAGCGCCCGCCGGCACAGCGCCTTCAACTTTCAAAAAGTCTTCCAAACCTTCCAGCAGGGCCATTTTCCCTGTGACGAAAGGGAGTGGGGAAATAAGTTCTGGATAGATAAATGGGTGAAGCTATACATGTGGCTTCCTTGCATTTGTCCCACCCCTCAGCGGCGCCCCCTTTGTTAAACCGTCATTCCAGATATCACTTCACAGAATATCGTGACTAGGGAGACGCGACAACTGATTTACCCACACGAATAACGGCTGGATTATGCGGGCACAATTTCCCAGCATGCAAAAAGCCACCATGTGAGACGAAAAAGATGCAACATGACGAGACACGGAAGGAAAGAACATGTGCTATTAAAAATATCCATCTACCCCTCGGCCCTGTCAAGATCAACACTCCTTACTTACATCCTTCTCCTTTGTCCCCTTCCGGCGCCGCGCTGACGGTGCCACCGCTCGTGCTGGTGCTCCCGGAGCTCGACGAGCTGCTGTTGCTGCCGCTCGCTTTGGTGCTGGAGACGCTGCCCCCCAAGGCGGCGTGTAGGTGGGCCATGACTTCGGCTTCAGTCGACGAGGCGCTGGCGTCGTCATCTAAATCCTCATCGTCGTCCATAAAGACACCCGTGTAAGAAATCATGCCCCCATCTTCCACCATGAAGGTCGCACCTGCTCCCCCCTCCTCGGCTCCTCCCCCGCGCTCGGCCATCATGTAGTTGTCCAGTAGTTTCTCCATGGGGTGGCCCAGCGAGGGGGCCGCTTGCATGCTCAAGGTACTCATCGTGTGTGCGTGATGACTTGTCCTTGAAATCTTGTGGGTCTCGTCGGATGGCCTAAGACCTTTGAGGGCGAAGTACAGGGCTCACTCTCAGCAACAACACTGCTCGCACGCACGAAGAGAGGGGGGGGAAGTGTGGAGTGGCAAGCGAAAGAGAGATGAGACAAAACGGGACATGAGTATCGCAAAGCCCCGCAAGACAAGTTTGTATTGTCCAGGCATGGAGGGAAAGGCCATACGACCGTATTTGGCAAAGTTAGATGGACATAAAAACAAGTGTCGACGAGCTCAACATGCATGATCACTCTCTTCGTTCGCCGGCGCGTCCCTTCTGAACAACACGCGGACGAAATCTGAGCGCCAGTGAGTTAACACCTCAGCTCATCAACCCCTTCTACATATGAGGACTTCTTTCAGGGCAACTTGGGGTGTTGCGTTCGATTGACGCGCATGGGAAAACGTGATGAACGGGTGGCCGAGGAGAAGCTTGCTCCGCCTCCGCGACGAGAGAAAAGCTTCCCTGCAAAAGGATAAGGATACGGGCCTCTTCATAGCGAGCATTTACACTTTGCTACAGACGCTCCAACCAACGCTTTTTAAAGAGAAATTTTACTCTTGAGATCTCTTCAGGTCCATTCTTGGAATCCTTTGCCAATCCACGGCGCAGTGAAGCCACTTGACAAGTACGTCACTTTTGAATTGAGGAGACAAAAACCCGAATCGACCCGATTTCTGGTGACGAAAGTTGGACATGAAGCGACAAGAGGTTTTGTTGGAAAGCAACGACTTCGAGCGACAAGTTGGGCGCATGGGCACCTATTTCGGGGCATTTTTCACATTAATTCTCTTCCAGAGTGTTTTTAGGAGGGGCCGTGGGTGACAACACAAGTACACAGTTTCATATGTGTCTGATGGTCTTGCAGAGTTATAACGTCTACGATATGGCTTGAAAGGCGCAGTCGTAAAAACAAGGTCTTTTTGTGTTACACATGATATTTCTTGCCTCACCTGCAAAGGGAATTCTTAGCCTCCTCTGCATACAATGTATAGCATCGTTGTACTCGAAAGTCATGGATCCTAGCCTGCACTCACCTCGAAACCATCACTCCCGTTGGAAGATGAAGAAGTGGGGAAAAACTATATGAAACTTAGACTTAGTTTTTGGAGCGAAGAATTTCAACCTTTCTCACTGTACACGCATGTTCATGTTCTTTTCTTTTGTATGCTGATTTCATGCTTTGTTTTGTATCATGTGCTTTTTTGTTTGTACATCTTCACTGTTGGTGCATTCACATCCTCACAAATCCCCTTATCTTCAATCACATTTCCTTGGAGGTTATTATATCGCCCCGTCGCATTCAATGCCCCCGCCTGATTCACATTACCATGCCACACCCTCTTTTCTGTTTCACCCCCGTTGCCATGCCAACCATCTTTCCCCCCAAACTAAATGTACTGCTCAAGGCGATGTTCCCGACGCCACCATTCCGCGACCGCGAGGCACCTCCATATCATCATCCATGTCGGATGTGGACAGAACAGGGGAAGAAGATGGGACCAAGGTCGACGACCCATGTTCCGTGTATTCATTGCCAGTGCTGCTAATGGAATGGTCCGAGAGAACGCTCTTAGACGTCTCATTGTGCTGAAAGGATCCCAACTCTGTATGCTTGAGCAGCTTCTCCATAGTCATATGCAAGAGGGCTACCCGTTCCCGCAGGGCCTGGTTTTCTACCTGGAGCTGCCGGATCTTGCTCTTGTATATTCCCGGGCTCCTGCCGAGGCGCTGGTAGTGGGCACTGTCCAGCAGGGGAAGGCTGCTTCCGTCCCCCGGAGGCTGACCAATGGCCGCGGCCGCTTGGGATGAAGAGGAGGGTGTGGTGGCAGCAGACTCGAGCATGTCGGCGTCGTCGTCGTCAAACCGGCCGCTATCGCTCCGGCGCAATGCGCTGGCCAAATGCGGGAGAGGAGTCATGTCGTTCCTATGGCGCTGAGGAGTACTGCAGCGGCTGCTGGCATTGCTACTAGGTGCCAAGGGAGGGAGCATGCCGTTGCCAGGGCGAGGCGTACTGCCGTTGCCAAGGCTAAGGTGCATGAGAGGAGAAGGAGGAGCACCGTTGCTGCCTAGGAGGGCGTACTGCGACGACGAGATCCCATTAACGTTAACATTTACAGGGCGTGTGGGACTGCTGATGTTGTGGGGGTGGCCCAGGGCCGAGTAATAAGACATGCGGCGAATCTTGCTAATGGCATCTGTGAGGGTGCGCTCAATGTAGGTGTTGTGCTTGATGTGCTGCAGGTGCGGCCACACAGACCTTCTGCCGTTCAAGATATAATGTTCCATTTCCGCCTCGGTCGGGTTCTAAGGAAAAGAAAGATGGGGAAGAATGATAACATGAAGAATGTATAAGAGAAAAGAAGAGGCAGAATAAAGAGCAACCGAGGAAGAGATCTTATCCAGGAGATCGAAAGGAAAGACGATAAAGGATACAAAGAGTTATCGGACATATTTATGGTCTCACTACGTCCATACCTCTCAGCAGTCTCCCTCATTTCTATCTTTCCTACCTGAAAGGCCTTGAGCCCAATCATTTCCGACATGCGAAAGCGTGGTGTCAGAGTCACATGGCCAGAATAGCTCTGCCGGAAAATGCCGGACAAATCCTAGAGAACAAGAAGCAGGAGAAGAAACGAGAAAGTATGAGGTGATATGAAGGGCTGGTGAGAAAAGAAAGGACAAGGGACGAGGAGCACAAATCAATGCAGCATCGAAGCGTGCATACCTGACCAAATACACGCGGAAGCAGTCCGAGCTCGGCCAAAGATGTGACGCGGTGCCTGATGTCCGAATCGAAGTAGCGGAAGAGACGCCAGTAAAAGGAGGATTCCGCCGGGCTGTGCGTCTTGCGCAGGAAGGGCACCACGTGAAAATTGACTTGGCTCACAATGAAGTGTGAGACGGCAAAAAGCGCGGAGATGCGGCGGAAGGGTAAGTCAGCCTGGAGGGAACCGTCCACGTACTGGACACCATCCATCTCGAAGGGAACGATTTGGCCGCGCTCGTCCTTGCACTGCAAATAGTTGGGATGCATGATGCCGGGGAGCGCGCATGAGGCCGCCACCGCACTACGGATCAGGACATTCGGAGTGCTGATGTGGTTGAGCAAGATACGCCTGGGCCCTCCCAATCCCTGGCTCCCCAGCGTGGAAGCGGCCACCGAGATGCAGACGTGCTTGTGGGTGTGTTCAAAAGCCTCCTGGAAGGTGTAGGAGCCATAGTAGAACTCGCACGTCTTCTGAAACTCCTTGTTGTCAATCAGACTGCTATTCTTCAGAAAGTGCTTGGCTTGGTCGAGGATTGGGGGGAACCATACAATCTTTCGTCGCTTCATTTCACCGTTGCGCTTGAAATCTGTCGAGACCTCTTTGACGAGCACCCGCTCCATTAGCTCTGCCTCTGAGTGGATCGCCACCATACCGGCAATGATCGAGCCACCCGAGGCCCCCGAAATGGCACGGATGTACTTGTACAAGCCTTCGTCGATCAAAGCACGCACCACGCCTGGTTTGGGTTTCGTGGGCGAGGAAAACGAGGGGGAGGAGAGGAGGGAGGAAGTGCTAGAATGAGTGACGCTGGCCCAACAAAGGCCTTAAGCTTGCGAGCCGTCAACATACGTCATAACATAGACCAAGCGCTAGGATGTCTTATAAAACCAAACATCTCGTGGTGATGTGTTGGCGCTCATACTGCAGCAATCCCTGCCCGACAGCAAAACCGGGATCTCCCGCGCCGTAGTGGAGGTTGCCATCAAAGGGTTCGACCATCCCCGCTGACAGATATCGCGCAATCACGCAAGCATAGCTCCCCCTGACCCCGTTCTCTCTTTTGTGCTTGCCTGCGTGGTACATGCTGATGCTTCCACCTCCCGAGAGCAAGAGCGCCGTCTGCCCCAGGGCCTTGCGGGCCTTCTTGATAAAATGCATCTTCTCCTCTCTTGAAAGTTCATCACAGTCGACGAGATACTTGATACAATCCACCACTTTCTGGTCATATTGCTCCACCAGCAACTTGGTTCCGCTCAAGGCCCTATTGTGTAAAGCCTGGAGAAGGGGGTTGAGTGGGGCGGAGGTTGATGTGGATGCATGCTTTGATAAGACAAGAGAAATGTCCCGTCCGACTGCTTCTGATCGTCTCTTCGAATCGTACCCGTTCGTCGATGCCAAGATGGTTCCTCTTGAGCAAACCATTAAGCAGGATGAAGATGAGCTTGCTGGTGTCTTTGGTTTGCAAGCAGTAGTCCAGCCTGGAAATAGTGGACTTGAGCGTCGCTGCCTGCGGCAAATCCGTCTCGTCATCTGATCGCCAGTCCAAGGCACCATCTTCAGCGTCCACCTGCTTGGCTAAAGCATCAAATTCCTCCCGGTCTCTGGCTGTGAGAAGACGATGGCGTGTCGAAGCCGCCGCTTTCGGGAGCAGGAAGCCCCGCAGCACTCGGTAGACCGTGTAGCAGGACTTCAGCACAGAAATCATCCACACGTCAACTAGAACGTGCAAAACAGTAAACACGCAAAACACTGTGCGCGAAATGCCAAGTATGGCGGAGAGTGCGATCCAGAATGTCCATCCCCAGATCTGTAGGAGTATGGGCAACAGCAGTACAAGGACAAGCACGAAGACAATCATCCAAAACGTCCCTGGGATGTATTGCACGTATTGACTCTCTCGCCAGCTTACGGAAAGCCCGGCAGCACATTCTTGCGCCCCGTGAAGCCATTCCGACAGGCCCAACGAAGCCTGCGACAGCAGAATCGGCATCACTTGCAGGTAACGTCTCTCGCCTCGCCTTGTGCGAGAGAGAAAACAAAAGCTAAGGGCACAGCATGCGCCGGTGTCCGTTTGTCCTTGCCTCGAGATGTGTGCTTACTGTGGAAGAGGCCCGTGTAGTTGCTTGCTATTTGCCGGGAGGGGGAGGCGAGAGGGATGTGGCGAGTTCACGATTCTGTCACTCGAGCGCGACCTTGAGGTGTCCGGCGAAGCGCTTGCATGCGGTGCAGTGCATGCGTGTGCGCAGTGTGTCGTTCCGGCGGCCCTCTTTGAATGGTAGAAAGGGGATGGACATAAATATATATTGTGTCTTTCACTAGCTAGTCATGGACTGCCCACGTTATTGCACATTGCACATCGACTGACACCTTACTCTCGTGGGTGTTACGCGTACGTTTCCTTCAACCAACCATCACCTCGGTTTCTTTCTTTGCATTTTTGTGTTCCCTTCTTTCTGTACAACTGCGCGATCGTGCGTCTTCTTAACAAAAATTCGAGAATCTAGACATCATATACATACCTGAAAGCACAACCATCCCTCCTCTTTTCATCACTTACGTAGCTGTATGAACGATCCGCAATTTACTTTCTCTCCTTGTGTGGAAAAAACCACCTGCTCCGGGAACACAAATCTGATCGGTCTCAGCCACACTCTCAAATTGACATCCTGCTCTTCTTTCCTGTCCCTATCTTTACTGTGCAAAAAAGCCCTCATTCCTTCATAGCTCCTATCCCTTCTTGAGCAGTCCACGCACACGTTTTCCCCCTGCCCTCACAGCCAACGTGTCCTCCCACAAAAAGGTCTTACAGCGAGCTCCTTCTGGCCGGGTGCAGCAAAAGAAGTATCTTCCGCAGTGCTCGCTCTCCGTCTTCTTTACTTGTCGTCTCGCCATAGGCTCGCCGTGGCCACTGCATCGTGGGACTTCCTCTTTCTTGGGACGAAATGCATCGAGGAAGATCTGTCGCTTGTTCGCTTCTCCCGTCGGGTCAGAGAGGGGTGCAGCCACTACCTCCTCAGTTGTTGACGAGGAGGAGAACATAGAAGAGGCAATAGTCAGGTCCACGCTGACCGCCGAAGAAGCAACAGCGGCCATGCTACCTGGTCCCTCGCCATTCGTGGTTTTCATTTGCTTGGAGATGCCAAAGTGGCCGAGAGTCAGCTGGAGCTTCGATGCCGGACGCGTTGTCATCGATTCAAGTGTCCCTGCGCGTTTCTTGCCACCAGCGTTTCCTGCCATATCGCGTTTTCCTGCTGCATGCTTATCTCCGTAAGAAGTGCGTGGAATTTGTTCAATCAAATCAGGAAAGGCTGCGGTTGACGACCCCAAGAACGCATGCATACCAATCTGCTTGGTGCGGAACTCGGCAAATGTGGATGTACACAAAGGCGGAAGGCCCTTTTGTTCCTCTCCCGGTGCGAGGAAAGGCGATGTGGGGGAGGCAGGGGTAAAAGTGCCGCCGTGTTCATCGTCAACAGTGGAAGGGAGTGAAGTAGCAGAAATATCGAAAGTAAAGCATGCAGTGACAGGGCAGTGATCGCTCCCACCAACCTCCTGCCGTACCTCGGCTTCTGTCAGCTGTGCGATAGCTGGCGCCCTCCCTCCGATCCCGCAGAGACCCCCAGATGCTAATATGTAATCTATCCTGCGCCCAAAATTGGTTTGACGGGCACCTGTCTGATTGCACCAGCAAGTGAAAGCGTTTGGCCGCTTAGGATGGAGGACGCGAAATGTATCGATCAAGAGAGCACGGCCTGCCCACGGCTTCTGATCCACCTCAGCCCCGTCTCTTGTACGTCCTGCTTCATCCCCATCCACCCCTCCCTTGAGTTCCATAGCCCGCGGGGCCAGGAGATCTCGAATCCACTGCACCCATGGTGAGGCCAAAAGTTGCTCTTCTGTAGGCGCTTCGACCGAATCTAGCGCTTGAGACACGGCGTTCAAATCTCCACAGAGCACTACTTGCCGCCCCGCCGCAGAAAGAGTTTGAACGCGGGCTTTTAGGGCAGCATTAAAAGCCTTTTTAAAACGAGCGCGCGCAGGCCGGCTGTTAAACGGAGCGTACACGTTGATAAGTACAAACGCCGCGTGGTCTGTCATGACCACCCGGCCCTCCTTATCCATCGAGCGTAGTAAATCCAAGGGACTCGTTGCCTCAACCAGCTCTTCGGATGTTGGCCCAGTCTTTTCATTATAATCGTCCTTTAGAGCCACTACCCCCTTCCGTGTGTCTCCACCAAATTCTTTTCCTCTTCTACAACCTTCACCTCCTGCTTCCCCACACCCAACCGTAGCCGCTGTTGCCGCGCGATCCTCGACCCCTCTCCGCTGGTCGTCTAAGTTACAGTCGTCTAACTTACAGACGACTGCCTCCCAGGCTTCGCGAAAGTCCGCGCAGGCAAAAGGACACCTCTTTCCTTCGGCTGTGCTCGGTAGGTCGTTAAAGCCTCTCTTGGAAATGTACGAACAGCAGATCAGGCCCGCGACCGCTGCCTCTACCCGCATTTCCTTCTTAACGTAAGTAACGACGCCTGAGTAAGCTCCCCCATGTGCCGCACCCCTTCGACATCGCGAAAAGAAGGCGTGGTAGCCCTCCAATATTGCCACATCCTCGGTAAGCATGTCATGTGGCACCTTTGTCTCCTGTAGGCACACACACGCAGGCTCTCCCAACTCGACCAGCTTCAGCCTGAGCCAATTACTCCTGCCAACAACATATTTGTCCTTTGCGAGCGACCGGAGCGCGGCAACGTTCCAGCTCAGAATGGTCACGTCTTGCATCGCGGGTGGGTTGGAGAAAGACAGAGTAGCACGCAGGCCAGCGCGCAGCCGCACTCAGTAGCCCAGCGGGGGAGGGTGGGAGGAGGTTTTACAGTAGAAAGCCGAGCAAAAGTAGAGCCCCGCTCATTCCTTGTGACCTACCATGCAACCCAAGGAGGACAAATAGACGTCCTGCCTATCGTGTGTGGAATGTGGAATGGGGGGAGGCTGTTTAGGGCGTGTATGATGATGATGATGATGATGGTCGCTTTCAGCGACTAGAGGAGTTTTGTATGGTGGTAAAAGTTAGAAGGCCTTCCCACCCTTTTAACTTGCGAATACTTCCATGACAAGGCACAATAAGTAGCATAACCGCACAAGCTGGTGGCGGTCTTCTCTGTAGATGCCGGTGCCTCGCTTTTGGCTACCGCGTTGTCGGCTTCTACCATTCTCAATTGGAGCAGGAAGGGAGATGGATAGATGGATTGCTTAGACTACATCGGACACGCACATGCACACAGGCATACCACCGTCCAGCTCCCTTATCCTTCGCCACGGACAGAACGACATTAAGCGGACCACTCCGTGCCTCCCCCTTGGTCGGTCGCCGCGCAAAGGGAGCACCACAACCACTAACGCACACACGAGATACTGCGCAAAGCACGACGGCCCTCAACCCTGCCACACTCTCCTTTCTTCTTCAGTAGCGGCACACATAAGCAGACCGACAGCATTATAGACGCCCCAGGCAGCAAGGCAAGTAGGGCGTATCCATCCGACGAGTAGAGACGAGTGTATTTAGAGGCCGTTTTGACGGGGAACTGAAACAAGGGCGCACGGGAGGGGTCAAGCAAGGCTTCCTTCCGAGGCCAAGTAGTACAGGAGAAACGACAACGTCAAGCATCGTCGCAGTCAAGCGCAGTACGAGCACAACTATCTGGAGTAGTGCTCAGGAGACGACTTTACGAGGCTGTGACGGCCGTATTATCCCGGACCTGGACGCCCCCACGCACCAGATGAGCAGCAAGAGCGGCACCGCCGCAGGTCCGCGGCCGGCCGATGTCAATGTCAGCGGGAATACTAGCGATGAAATAAAGCCTCCTGCTTCCAATTCTACCTCAGCACCTTCCTCTATGCCTGGGGATTTGCCCAAAAAAATGCTGAGCGCGGCGGCCCAGGCCTACAAACCCATGAAACTGCGGCCGGACGCTCACGTCTTCATTCCCGGTGCCACCTTCAAGCCACCCACTCCCGCAGCCGGAGGCTGTAGTGGACCTCCATTGAATTCACGGGCTACCTCGACTGTTGCAACCGCTGGCCTCAAGCCTCTTATGGTGGCACGCAGTGGCCCCTTTCCCGGGGCCCCCATATACACAAAGCATCAGCAAGCCTACCTCCAACACCCGCTCCCTGGACCGCCGCAACACCATGTCAAGGACGCTGGGGTCAAAGCGGGCGCACTTCACGTAGGACCAGAGACTGGCCACCCCCACTCTCATCATCTGTACCAGCCACCT
Source organism: Nannochloropsis oceanica (assembly GCA_004519485.1). NCBI lineage: Eukaryota > Eustigmatophyceae > Eustigmatales > Monodopsidaceae > Nannochloropsis > Nannochloropsis oceanica. Next base: position 424,947 of record CP038112.1, on the reverse strand, counting down.
CAGCAGCAGGGCGTCAAACCTCACCCGCCGTCGCAACACAAGCAGCAGCAGCCAGCTCCGACGCATACCAAGCAGGGGAAAGGGACACCACAGGTGCTGTCACCCCAGACAGAGAGCATGTCAATAATTTCTGCCAGGAATGGCATTCCGGCCACGGCTTTGAGTACAGCCTCGGCAGCCACGAGCGCGGGGACTACCGCTGCGCCTATGCCTGCGCCTGCTTCGTCGACCCCTCGCTCTAACGGGGAGACCACCAAAATTAACCCATCCAATTCCCCGGCCTTGGTCCACCCCCAGCCAACCAAGAAGGTACCAGTCGGGCTAGAGCGCGAAAACAGCGGCGTATTTTCCTCATCCCTGTGGAGAAGAAGCGGCGCGGACAAGCCCAGCACCCCCACTAGCTCGGGCAGTAGTCCCTTTGGGGGCAGCGCGGCCGTGGTGGCGGCGCCCTTGGCAGTGAAGTCCTACCGCGCCAGCAGCCACGAGGATTGGGAGCGCGAGCTGCAGCCGGCCATCCCCGATGCGCCGGCCGTAAAGGGCATGCAGCAATACTACGCTCGCGACCTCCTGCGCATTCGCCGAGTCGTCGTCGAAGCGTCCACCCTTGGTTCACTGCCCACCAAGCCAGAGGGCAGCGATATCCCCGCCGAGATCCTCAATACCGAGCCTCCGGGCGCCTCACCCATCGCTCCTGCCGCTGATGTACCCAGCCTGTCGTTGGAAGCCCCGCAGCCACAGCGTGCGCGTACGCCGAAGGTGCCTGAGGGCCTGCCGAGGCCACGCAGCACCACGGGTTTCGACGGCCCGGGTGGAGGTGGGGGAGGGGGTGGCAACAGTGGTCGCAGTACCCCACGGGGTGATTTGGAGCCCCCGGTGTTCGGCCGGCAGAGCAGTCGGGACAGGCGTGGAGGCGGTAAGGCGGGTGGGGGAGGGCGAGGGGGGGGCGGGGGCGGGGGCAGCTACCGCAAGGCGTCACCCCCACTGGAGGAAGACGGGTACGGGCCGAAGCGCATCGAGGAGGAGCGGCGATGGCGACCTGAGTCAATCATGCTACGGCGGGCAGGAGGTATGGATCCGGAGGACCCGGAGAAGAAGATCAAGCGGGCGCGGGCGCTGCTGAACAAGCTTTCCATGGAGAAGTTCGATAAACTGAGCGCTGAGTTTGTAAACGTGGGCTTCACCTCAGACGCTCTGCTTTGGCGCGCTATAGACATTATCGTGGCCAAAGCGCAGGAGGAGGTTCACTTCTCATCCATGTATGCAGAACTCTGCCTGCGCCTGTCCCGTACGCCCCTGGAAGGCTTGGGCGAGACCGACAAGGGTAAGCTTTTTCGCAAGATCTTGCTGCACCGCTGCCAGGAGGAATTCTACGAGGATCTGCCGACGCGCATGGCCAAGGTGGATACAGAGCCCGAAACGGCAGGACTGGGACCGGAGGAACGCGCGGAGAAAAAGCGTATGTCTAAGTTCCGGTACCTGGGCCACATGCGCTTCATCGGCGAGCTGTTTCTGAAGGAGCTCTTAAAGGAAGAGCACGTGCACGACTGCATCAAGGAGCTGTTTGGCGAGGAGGACAACCCAGACGAGGAGAAGCTAGCCTGCCTGTGCAAGCTGCTCAGTACCACGGGCAAGAAACTGGAGCTGCTGGCCGAGGTGAACGCTGAGACGTCCAAGAAGCAGCGGCGACTGCTGAATAAGTACTTTGAGGAGGTAAAGACGCTCTCGGAGGCGACTGGCCTGCTCAATCAGCGTACTCGCTGTCTTCTTAAGGATCTGTACGAGCTGCGCCAGAATGGCTACGTTCCGCGCCGCGCCATTGAGACAGCAAAGACGCTCTCCCAGGTACACGAGGAGGCGGCGCGCGAGGCGCTGGCGAAAGGGGGTTCGACGTCTGGCTCCAAGGGTGTGGGTGGGGGGAAAGTGGCAAACAGTGGCGGAGGGGGAAGCCGCGGAGGCGGGGGAGGGAGCACGCAGGACGTGCGCAAAGAGCGTGCGTTGGGCGAGGCCAGTCGGCAGTCGTCGTCTGCATCCTTGGCTTCGACGTCGGCTCCAGACGAGGACGGATGGGAGACTGTGGGTTCCAAAAAGGCCATCAGCAAGTCGACCAGTAAACAAAGCCTGGGTCGGTCCGCCTCCAACAACAGCCTGAGCGGCGGGAGTGGGGCCATGAAAAAGACGGGCAGCAACGCCAGTTTCGGGGCCTTCTCGGTACTGCAGGAGGAGAAACGGAAGAAGAAGGAACATAAGGACAAGAAAGAAAAGGAACACAGAAAGGAGAAGAAGGCGACCAGCGCGGGAACAGCACCCCAAAAGCGGGAGGCCAATAACGTGGACCTGCAGAAGGCCGAGGAACAGGAGGGAGAGGAGGAAGAGCAAGAAGAACTGAGTTCATGCCCGTCCCCGACAGTTGGTGAGACGTCTAGCATAGCTTCTTCCAAAGTCGCGCAGCCTCTGAGCGAAGTGGAATTCAAGCGCAAGGGCAAGGCTATCTTGGCAGACTACCTGGAGATGCAGGACGAGAGGGACGCAGTCGAGTCTATGGGTAACATGAAACTAGAGGACCCGGAGATAATAGGCAAGCTCGTAGGCATCTGGGTGGACGACATCCTTGCTCGCAGCGCGTGCAAGGAGGAACATCGCATCCACCTCGCGGATTTGATGGTGATTCTACACAAGGCTGATCTTCTGCCCACACCTGCAGCAGCTCAAGGCCTGAACAGCGCCTTGGAGTTCTTGGCGGACATAAAGGTGGACATTCCCAAGGTGGAAGACTGGATGGCCAAGATCATCTGCCGGCTTCTGGAGGGGGGTGTCCTGTCCCTTGCTTTCTTACAGGCCCTACCCCAGCAAATGGTCCAGGACGGGGCAGCGGTGCCTTTCGCCCTCGCAGTGATGAGGGAGGTCAAAGCGAGCATGGGGAATGCGAAAGCCAAGGAGATGTTGGAGGTGGAAAAGCTAAATTTAGGTCTATTGGTAGGCCCCGATGGGGACGCAGCGGAGGCGCAGCGTTTGGTCCATACCTGGTCTTTCTAAGGGAAATAGAAGGATATGCATGAGAGTAAGTAAGACAAGAGGGAGCGAGTGACGAGGAGGGCTGCGTGATCGCCGCTCTTGTAGTCATTTTGCATTTATAACTAACACAAGACATCAGCCACTAGACAAAGGATGGAAGATACAATACAATGGAAAGCAAGTAGTCAAAAGTCGTGCATCATTCCCGAAAAACACACGAAGGAGAGGTGATGGAAGCGTCACCCACACCAAGGAAGTGGCTGTTTTGTGCGGGTGCGGCGTGGTTGTCTTGACGAAGGATCAATGAGAAGAAATTAGAGAACGATAAGAAGAGAATCAACGACTGTGAAACCGCAGCACCTGCGTGCCTTTTAGGGACTCGCTGTGCCTCCATCGTTCTCCTGTTTACTTTGTTAGAGGCTTGGTATTATTCGCAATATGCCTGTCGTCCGTCATCCACGATATCGATTCGTTTTAATGTCCACACTTTGTCCTCTTCTTACTTCCAGTACCTCCACTTCTTGTTTCCGCCGTGTCGTTTGCACTCCGCACAGTCTCTAGTCAGCTTTGCTTAGATACACCAATCGTCATCCTCGTCCTGTGCACCTTTGCCCTTACCTCCCCCGTTGGTCAGAGTGGCCTCCACCAGGGCTTGGCTGCGGTAGGCCTCCGCGATCTGCTCCGCACTGGTCGCGTCCTCTGGGGCCTTGTCGGCCCTGTTACGGATGAAACGCGGAAAGCGGAGAGCGATCCCCTTGCCCTTTTCCACCTTATCCAGCGCACCCTTGTGCGCGGGCGATACGCTCAAGTCCGCGGCTCGCACTTCCCAGACGATTTTGGGCTCGAACCAAACGTCGCAGTCCAGGCTGGTGTTGTAGTAGCCGGGCTTGCCCCCGGGCAGGATGAGGACGTCCAGCTGGGGTTTCATGGCGGCCAGAAACTCCTCCGAGAAGCCGGTGCCGATCTTGCAGACTGACTGGTACTCCTCCGTCTCTGAATCGTAGCAGGCCAGCAGGAAGGCCCCATACCAGCCCACACGCTTGCCTTGCCCGTGGTTGCCGCCCAGTACCACCAGGTCAAGAGAATCAGCCGGTCCCCGCCCACCGCCACTTGCCCCGCCAGAGAGGTAGTCCTTTTTGAGCTTAAGCCAGTTTAGGGAGCGCTTTGTGGGCTCGTAGGTGGCATTTTGCTCTAGCGTCTTGATCATGAGCCCCTCGCAGTTGCCGGCCACGGCCTCGTCCAGGAAGGCCTCGATGGCCGATGTATCCCCGTTCTCGTGATGGTCCAGCGAGATGGCGAAGTCGAATTTGCCGGGCACGGGGACAAAGGCATCGCGAAGGAGGGCGCGACGCCGCAAGAGGGGCTCCTGGAGTACGGGCTGGTCATTGAGAAAGAGGATGTCGAAGGCGTAGAGCACGACCTGCACCTTCACATCTTCAACCTTCTCGTTCTTACGCTTGCGTGTGCTCAGGATCTGGAAGGGTAGCAGCTTGCCTGAGTCAGGGTCGATGGCCACGGCCTCAGCGTCGATGACGAAGGAGGTGGTGCCGGCCCGTAGAGCCTGAGGAAGCACGGCCAGCAGGTCTGGATACTTCGTGGTGGTATCCTCGGAGTTGCGGGAGAAGATCTTAAATGAACCGTCAGGCAGGAGGTGGACCTGTGCCCGCTCCCCGTCGTACTTGTATTCCATGGTGAAATGCAAGCCCTGCATGCGCCGCAGTACATCCTGGAACGAGTCCTGAGCCTTGGCTAGCATGGGCTTGACGGGCACGCCGGGCGCCAGCCGGCAGGTCTGCAAGACATGGGGTAGCGGTGCCGAGAGCAGGGCAGCTACCAGCCGGTCGTAATTGGGACACTCACTGTATGCCTGCTTTACCACCGCCTCGGCCGCCTCCCACTTCTCAGCGCGGCCCGCCTTCGGATTGCACAGCACAGCCACTCCGTGCGCCAGCGCTGTCGCCTCTGCCAAGGAGCTCATCTCTTCCTCCACGACAGCATTAAGCACAGGAGGAGTCTGCACGAAGGCCTGCGAGAGTGCCGTGAGCACTGTGGGCTCGGCCAGACGGCAGCGGAGCTTGGTCTGGAGACCGCGCACCAGAAACTTCACCTCGGCCCCCTCCTTGGCGCAGCGCATGAGGAGCTTGCGGATGATGTCGATCTTTTGCGTCATGGACTTGCCGCCCGCGCATGCCGCCACGTCTCGAAAACCCTGTAGTACCTGCTGGCTAGTCAGTGGATTCGGCTTGGCACCGAAGTTCAGCGTGCGCTGGCTACCTTTGGCTCTCTGCGCGGCTGTGCCTAAGTCTCCGTCCGCCCCCTCCCCCTTCTGGTTCAGCGAGGCCGAAGAGCATCCCAGGCCCTTGACCAGCGCGTCCACGATGTTCTTATCCCCGATGCCGAGCTCCACAGCCTCGTATGCCGGCCCGATCTTACCACAGAGCAGGTACAGGAGCACGGGTAAGTCGGTGGGGCAGCACTCGATGGTCTTCGCGAACAGCTCCCGTACTATGTCGGTGATCTCCAGCCGTCCCGTCACGGCCTCTACCGCTTCCAGCACATTTGTTAGCGTCTGATAGGGCAAGCTCGGGTAGCCGGGTGTGAGCTCTCGAATTTCTTCGATGATCCTCCGGGTGGTGGCCGCCGCCGCCTTCGCCTTGTTGGTGCTTTTCGTCGGCTTCTTGATCTTAGGCATGGGCAGGCTGCCCACCAGCACCGAAGACACAGTGCTTATGGGCGTTTTCCCTTCTTCCTCTTCCCCCCCCTCCTCCTCTTCATCTTCCTCTTTCCTCTCCTCCTCCTTCTCCTCCTGTTCCTCCTGTTCCCTTTCCTCCTTTTTCTCCTCCTCCTTGTCGCCCTCCTCTTGCCCCTGTTTCTCTTCGGTCTCTTCGTCCATCTCCTCCGACTTGCCCTCATCCTCTTCCCCGTCGCATACCCCCATATTTCTTCCTTCCTCCTTCGCGAACACACGAATGGTCTTGTATTTCTTTGTGTTCTCAGCGACTAGTGCAGCGGTCGCTTTGATCGTGGGGTTTGTGGCAGACAGAACGTCATCGTCGGATTCGTCGTCGTCGTCCTTGACCACCCGGCGAAGGCGCTTGCGGGATTTAGTGTTGCTGCTACCAACGGTGCTGTCACTGGGTTCCTCAATAATCGCCTCGGTGCCAGCAGCAAACTTCACAGTCATACTCGCATCAGCCGCATGCACAGGCACAGACATAGGCGCAGCCGCTGCCGCAATAATTTTGTCCTCAGCCCTCTTGCTCCGCCGCTCGCTCTTTGCTTTGGTCGCTCCTGTCACTGCCGTAAAGACGGGCTTGGCCACGATCGAGTCTTCTTCCTCCTTATCCGCAGCGTTGGAGGTCGGAAAAACCATAGGGACCTCCAACTCGACCGCTTTCGCCTTCTCCTTCTTGTCTTTCGGGCTAGCGGTGGCGTCTTTCGTCTCTGTCTTGGCAGAGACAGAAGGGTTTGTTTTATCTCCGCTGCCCTTCTTGAAAAAATTCCTGATTTTGTTTGATGTACCAACGAGGGGATAGCGAGGTATGAGAAAAGAATTGGGTCAGTCCGGGCACTCAGTTCAGATCTCAAAAGATGGATCGACATGGAGAAAAGGAAAATGGATGAGGCAGAGGGAGGGACAGGAGATGAAGTGTAAGGAATTCGGAGCGCTTGAGCCCTGCGCGCTATCCTTGGCATCGTACGCCAAAAGGCGGCGGAGATGAAGCATGCACCATGAGAAAGGCTTAACCACCTCACACAAAGGTATAAACACCCACCCTATATGATGGCGAGAGCCAATAACAAGGGGCCGGAACATTCGGCATTGCTGCAGCCATGCAGGCGTGCTCGTGCGTCGCCTTTCTCACCAAAGCATGCAAAGCATAAGGCAAGCGTACATACAAACAGCACAATGTGACGTGTCTCTACAGACACACCCATGCACAATTACTTACATGATGGAACCCTGCTTCGCCGAAGCGGAAGCTGCCACGCTGCTGCTCATTTTCTTGCAGTCGTTTTCTGTGGTGGGCTTCAGGGTGCGCCATTGTGTAGGAGGCAGGTTGGTTGAGAGATCAACAACAGTTGTCAAAAAAGGGAAAGCAGGGAAGGGACAAAGGAAAGAAGAGAAAGACCGTGCGCGCGAGAAGAGTGTATGTGCTGCTCAAGCTTCATTTTTTTACGTGATGATGGCGGGATGATGGCGCCGCCGGCTTAAACGGCTGAATCGGGCCGGCCGACGGACTGGCCCATGGTACTAAAATACTTGACGCTCTTATGTGCGTGCTTGTCTTTGTCCCCAAACCTTTACGCCCCTCAAGCTCCTACCTTTCACAACCTATATTTAGACACTATAGTGAGAGATACGGTAGAGTACCTGAACTGCACGCGCAGGGTGGGAGAAACCTGGGGAGAAAGCCTGTGTAAGGGAAGACCTCTCCTTCATACGACGCATACAACAGAAAAGCGGACGAAGCTAGGAAATAAGGAGCAACCACGTCACTGACCAAGAGCGGGTAATGACAACAAGACGACGGTCATCTGTTTCCTTCCAGCTGCATGAAAGCCAATTTCCATTGCAGCTGCCTCAGACCGCAACAACCTATGGACCCGAGGTAGGCAACGCGGCTTCACGCATCCGTCGGGCGCTCCCGCTACCTTTGCTTGCCTTCGGATTGGGCATGGCGGCCGTGGTAAGTCTAAGAACATGGGATATTAGACTGCGTACTAGTGTTATTTTCCACCTGGACACAATACAGGGAACAGGTTACACCTCATTCTTTCACTACGTACACAGGGAGGGTGGGTGTGGGCGGCGCCTGCATTTGTGTATGCTGGGCTTGAGCTCTACAAGGGTAGTAAAGCCAGTAAAGGTGCGCGTCAAGATAGGAGGAAGAGTGGAGAGGGAAGCATCGTGAGAGATGATAGCAAGATGGAGAGGTTTACAGTGAACGTTTTCCCCAGGCAAACACGGTGGAGACATCGCGCTGCATTTATAGACCAGTATAAAAGAGAAATTGGGTCATCAAGTCTTCTAGGAATCAAGGTCTAGACCAAATTCGACAGATCAAATCCGCCCTCCCCCCCCCCAACACACCCTTCTTGCCAGGTCACGCCCGTCGTTTGAGTGCATCGGGCCGGGCAAGGCGGGCGTCGTCGGGGAACGTCGCAGACCTATTGGAGCGAGTCCGAGGACGAACCTTGTCCTCCAAGCTTTGCTGTATCTGTCTAGATTCTATTCCTGATGACGAGCCATGCTCTAATCTTTTTGACTGTAAGTCCGTGAGGGAGAAAAGATCGTCTCGCTCGTATCGTCTTGTGCGCATTAATCGTGTCGTTTCAATCGCTTCCCGCTCTCCTCATAGGCAAGCATGACGCTCAGACGCACAAAGCCTGCATTGACAAGTGGCTGGAAAAACACGAGACTTGCCCCCTCTGCCGACGCGACGCAAAGGACCCCGTGATGGGAGAGATGAAGAAATATCCTCTCGACGTGGCGGCTCAGATTCGGGGCTGCCGCTTCATCGTGCTCAAGGGCTGGCAAAACGAGGAGTACCTCCGACATTTCCACGAGGTCAGGGCCGCTGAGCTAATTGCCGCCGCGCTTGAAAGTCATGCCTCAAATGCTAAGGTGGTAGCTGCATGTTGCGCTGCAATTTTCGTAATCGCCTTCTCCAGCAAGGAGACCCAGGAGCTCCTGTCATCCTTGGGGGTGTGCGAGAGGGTGGTCCAGACCATGGGCACGCACGGGGAGGACCTCGAAGTTCAGGCCCGTGGCTGTGGCGCCATCTATGCCTTATCGCTCTCGAACAAACAGACGCAGCTCCAGCTCTGTGGTGCCAAGGCACCGGCCGCGTGTCTTAAAGCAATGTACCGGTATATGGACAACCCCTCGACGGCTTTATCTGCCGCCGAAGCCTTCATGTCCTTGTCCTGCGACAACAAGCTTGGCCAGGACTTGCTAGGTAGCGGTGAGGGAGTTGAAATTGAGTTAGGTGGTAAGGGTGCGTGCGAACTGCTGGCGGACCTTGTGGGTCGGTACGAGAACGACCGCGACGTCATGTACGCTGGTTTGGATGCCGCCATGAAACTTGCGATCGACAATCCAGAAAACAGGCTCCGATTCGGTGCAGCGGGGATGTGTCGTAAAGTCATGGATGCTTTCGGACAGTACCAGGACGACGAGATATTCTTGTTGGTACGTACAGGGGAGGTGGTGAAGTGAGGGAAGGATATGTAAAATATTGTGAATCACTGCAGGCAGGAAAGACAAAAGGGAGTGGGCAACTCTCGACTTTTTTTATCCGCTCCTTCTATCTATCTACATGCCTTATTTCAGAAAATAGATCGATCTGTGCTTCTTCCCACCCTTGCTCTTTCTGTACCACCACGCTATTCCCGCCGCCCCCATCAGGTGGCCCTCACGGCCGTTTACACCATGGCCGAGAATCAAAAAGAAAACCAAGCCCGTCTGCTGGAAGGAAACAGGGCTCACACATTAATGACAACACTCCGTAGACACGAAGGATGTCGGGACGTGGCGTCGGTAGGACTGGACGTGCTTTTCGCACTGACGTATGATGCTGTGGCCGGTCCCAACACTGTCAGCACCTCGGTGTTAAGGGAGGCGGGCGCCTGTCATTTCGTTTTGGACATGCTGCAAGCCTTTCCTCTCTGCCCTGAGATCTACGGACCGGGGCTGAAGGCAACAGCCTGCCTCTTGACTTTGGCTGAGGCACATACGTTCATTACAGGGCCCGAGTGGTGTGAAGTGCTGTGCTGCAGCATGCGGCAGAGTCTCGAGGTGCAAGATATGCCAGTTATTGAAATATGTTGCCGCGTACTAGGCAGCCTTGCCTTGCACTCAGAGGTCAATCAAGTCTCTTTGAGAGAAGCCGGCGCGTGTCTGATGGTATGTGAATGCTTAAGAAAAGGGATCTGCATTGGACAAGCCCTCCAGGCTATCGCCGACCTTGCCTACGACTGCCCGGACAACCGCCGAGAACTGGGTCGGTACGACGCTGTGGCACTGGTGGTCAAATTTATCGAGAATGACTTTATGGATATGGTCATGTTTGACATCGCCCTTATGGCGCTGACGAATCTGGTCCAGGACGACGCTTACAACGCTTTCCGCTTACAAACGCAAAAGGTTCTCTTTAAGGAGGAAGGCAAAGAGTGCGAGCTCTCTCTATATGCCTTGCTGAGCCACCGTCTGGGAGCCGTTAGCCTAATCTTTGGAGAACGCGCCTGTATCATCATGATGGCTCTTTCCACGTTTTGTGTAAACGATCCCAAGGCTCAGTCAGAAATAGGAGACGCAAATGGTTGCTGGTCCGTGGTGAAAAGGGTCAAATTTAGCGCTAGTGGAAATCCGGGTGAAGCGCACCCAGAGAAGTGTCCCAATTCCGATGCAGCAGTCATGCGTCAAGGACTCCAATTAATTTCGGATTTGGCGATACAGCACTCTGCCAACCAGGACCGACTGCGAGAGGCAGGTGGCATCGAGTTGTTATGGCTGGTGCTTCCTGAACTCTCACGCGACCCTCTCGACGCAGCGCGCTGGTTGCTTACTGCCTCCATGCTCGCCGAAAACAATTCCATTAATCAAAAGCGCTTAGTGGACCTTGGGGTGCCCAAAAAAGCAATGGAGTTGTATTTACAATTTCCTGAGGATGAAGAAGTCTTGGATTCGACGTTGAGCTGTCTCACCGCGCTGGCTGCTAACAATCGAAGTCATCAAGACCACATTGGGTCTCTCGGCGCCTGCGAGATGGTTTGTCAGGTGGCAATGCGAGCAGTAGATAATGCACATCTTCTGACGCGCTGCTGTTCGTTCGTTTTAGCACTCTCCGAATTGCAAAAGTTTGATGCCTACGGTCGACCGCTGCATATCTGGAGGTAAGTATCCTTCTTACGTCAGCCGAAGGGGTATTTGTGGATTTCTCTTACAATCATGAATGGGGAAAGTGTTGCGTTACATAAATAGTATGTATCTTAATGAAATCTGGCTGATTATTGTAAACACACAACAGGGACAATACGTATTCTAACAAGAACCGGTTACGGGAGAGCGGTGCTATCGCAAGCTTTGGCAAGGCCCTCACGTCGAACATTTCGCGAAATGCGGATCCTGTCATACTTGGAAGTCTTGTCCTCAGTCTTGCTCTGATTGCCGAGGATGATGTGCATACTTTCGCGCAATTGCAGAGTGAAGGCATCTTCCAACTGGTGGTGGATTTGACTCGTCAGTACCCGAACCAGGACACAGTGTTGATGGCCACCAGCGGGCTCTTTGCCACCTGCTCCGTAATATTCAACGATGACTGGACGGAGTGGAGCCAGTTCCAGACGCCTGTGGAGAAAAATCAAGATATTTTTATCGCTGGCGGTGCCATCCCCTACATCCTCAATGCCATGAAAGGCACGCAGCTTGTTAAAAGTACCATGGTTATGAGTTTTATCTCGTTGAGTGCTTTGACGTGGCAAAACGCAAAGGGAATACAATCACTCATTGACGAGGTCGATTTTATCGACGAAGTGTTAGGCAATACTTCCTGTGGGGGATCCGACAGCTTGTTCTATGGGCTGTTGCTGCTGGGCTCGATGATAAGCTTCGCTAACCCGGAGATGGAGGTTCTTGCTCGCTGTTGCCCCGTCATCTACCGCTGGGAGAAGGTAGCGCGCGACACATACCCTGATAACACCTGTTTGGTCAGGTTACGGGGCATTCTTATTGCTCACATACAGAAGGCGGCTGCGGCACATCCGTTTGGATTTGATGCCGCATGAGAGGGATGTGATTCCACTTCTAGGACGACTTGTATATGTATGCTGCATCGGGAGATTCGAGCAAAAGGGCAACTTTTGGTAGAAATAAGTGACGACTATTATATTTTTTGCTTCTTTTGGGGTTTTCCTTTTTTCTGACTGGGGGATATACAAATTAACAAGCGTACATGAAAGTGGCGACGTATTCGCATATACATTCACATGCTTCTCTTCCTCCTTCGTATTCATTCTTTTGCTTTGTAAATGCTGCTCACCTTGGCGCTCGATGACCTGGCTTGGGTGAGGCGGTTCTCTTGGCCACACTCGCTTTTTTGGGCTTGACAACACCCCCATTCGTGGCCTTTCCCCCACCGGCCTCGTCTGTCCTTTCCTGTGCTGCATGACGACGAGTGGCGCTGGCCGGCGTGTCCTTGCCACCCCGTACGGTTGTCATCAGCGTCTCCACTGCCCCTGTTCCTGTCATGCATTCATCAAGCTCGACCCCGTTAAGCAGCTTGCTGGGTGGGATCCCTGACCCTAGCGCGGGAGAAGGTGTCCTCTCGGCAACATCCCTTTGTCGGACAGCAGCAGTGGCGGCCCGGACAAGGGTGTAGGTCCCAAGGCCTACAACTACCATGGCTAGAAGTTTGCAGGTAACAGAAAGATCGCCTTGCTTGCCAAAGGGCCACGCCAAGCCCCAAAGATCCCGCCGCCCGCGCCCTCCGCTTGGCAAGGTGCCGCTGAGAGGCCGGGTGTCAGGGGAAGCGTCCGTAGGCAAGGGCGCGAACGTAATGGGCTCGAGGCGCCCAAAGAAGGCGCGGAGGTTGAGACCAGGCCCTGGGTGACAACGCATGTCGATGGCTTCCACCAGGTGGCTGCGAATTCCGCCATCCACCATCGCCCGGCGAGGAGGGTCTTGTTCAAACATGAAGAAGAAGGTGGGGATCAAGCTGCCCTCCGCCCTCAATGAAGAACCCGAATCCATGGCAAGCATTAAGTTGTTCAGGTGCATGAGATTGCCGCACTCCACCTTCTCCATGTGCTTCACAATCACCACCAACTCCCCGTCTACGCCCACCGCCTGGGACGCCTGGACCAAAGCATCACGCACACCGCCCGTCGATGTCACCCAGTCACCTGGCTTTGCGAGTTGAGCCGCGTTCCATTGCATGCAGCCCCGACCGTCTGCCAGCACTTCAAGGACCGCTCTTGCCGCAGTCCGGGCCTGCGCCCCGATGAGAGCTAGCTTGGTTACTTTGTCTCCAGAGTATAACCCGTCGCTCAGCGCATTGACCAGCTGTTGAATGGCCCGAGCTTGGCTCACAACCACCAGGCTCTCGGCTGTGTATTCAGTGGTGTATAGAGACATGACGGCATGGTGTTGGGAGAGGCGTGGAGTAGAAAAGACAACATATTGTAGGTGTGAGCATGACCGGGCTGGTATGAGAGGTACATGTATATGAATGGGAAACTTGGAAAGGAGAGGTTAAGAAACTCCACACTTACTCAAGCGGTCCTTCATCGTCGCTTCATCCCGAGAGGCCGGCACAATCTGCAGCAACACCATCAGCAGGACATATCCCAGGAGCTGGCGCGGCACGCTCCAAATATGGCGGTGGGCAGCCATCATGACGACACGTCCGGGTTGAGACGTGTTTGGAGTGGGCGATCACGGGGACAAAAGCGCAACGCAGCCTTTCGAAAGCTTTTCTGTGCAGTTGTGGGAAGAAGACAAGGGGTTATGGCATGTGATGTTTAGTTGTGGTTGCTGGCTGCCTAAACCAGCCTCGAGTGCCAAGGTCCTGGGCCCACGGACTTCTCGGACTACTGCATAGCTTCGTAACTTGGGCGAGAGCTTCCGCGAAGGCCACCGCTCTGCCGCACTGGCTCACTATGCCTAATAAAGACCTTTTATCCCTAATCATACCCAACAGGACAGGAAGACCCCACGAAGGACTCACCGGCTGTGCTGGAAAGCTGCAGTCTCCAGCAAGCGCGTAACTAGCCAAGCTTACTCAAGGTCTTGCTTCGCTCATTCATGGAGCCTCAGCCCACTATCTCTCGGTCCACGCGTCGCAAGACAATTGCCCCTCTTCCCTGTGGGCTGGCTCTGCTCTTCATCGTTTGTGGCTGTTGCTTGCCCCTTAGTCAGGCCTTCCTTCCCCCACATTTCAGCCAGGCGGGCAGCCGGACTCTATCCTTGCTTGGTCTCCGCCAACCCTCCTCATCACGCTCGTCGTCACTACGACTGGGGAGGAGGCTAGGTATTCCCCTGTACAGCATGTTGGACAAGGAGGGGAACAAACGCCGTCGTCGACGACGCCAAGGCAACGGGAATGAGAGCAATGAAAAGGAAGAGGAAGAGGAGTATCGAGCCATGAGACCAGCAGCCCTGGACCGGGTACGCCCTCCACCCCCGCCCCGGATCCGCCCAGGTAATTAATTAAGTGCAAGACTATTTAGGCGGGAGCGGATGCGCGGGTGTGGCTTGTGGGTACCAAACTGATAGTAACACTACAAGAGGGAGGCCGAATTCATGTGCCCAGCATCTCACCGCCACTACCACAAAACACACACGCGATAGAGGTGGGCAAGAACCGGCTACCATTTGGCGTCTCATGGATCCCCCAGGGCCTAAGTGCGGCCCTACTCATGGGCACATTTGTTTTGGGTGTGGGTACGGGTGTGACAGTGGACTCGGCCATCAACACCAACCCCAAGGACCTGGCATCTCGCGATGCCATAGATAAGAACGCCCCTAATCCCAAATTCTGCCAGGTGAGTTGCGCGTTGCTCGTCAGTCTTGAACCACCCTCTCGCCTGTCTTGTTCACTTGTCGCCCCATTCATCTCCTCGGGTCATACCCTCCTTACCTCCTTCACCCAGCGCTACGGTGCCAGCACATTAGTGCTGGACAACCGCATCTTCGTCTCCTTCAACCCTTTCGACGTTTACGTAACGCAGGCTGACGTCAAGCCCGGCTGCGTATTGCGTGCCGCAAATGTGGTACAGGCCCTGCAAGGCCGGGGGCTCCTCACGGACGAAGAGGTGAGGGCTTAAAGAGAAGAAAAAGAAAAGAGGAAGCGAAGTGGGAGAAGCTGGGAGACGTAAGGGGAGTGCGGCTGCTTAGGGTCTACAAAGCAGTAAATCTCACCGAGTTTTCCTCCTCCTTTTTGCTTCACAGGTGAATGTCTGTAAGAACGGCAATAATACCTGGGCGTACGTTGGTGACATCAATGACAAGCCCCAGCTCTCCTGTGTGTACCAATCCGACGACGCACAGAATGAGTTTTTGGAGAACCCCAAGCTGGGCGTAGGAGAAGATGTGTACGACAAATAGACAATGAAAGTGGAAAAAAAATTAAATCCTTGCTGTAAATACTGGTGAAGAAAGACTCATGAAGGGTTAGAAGCGTGCGTGATCCCCGCTCAGTAAAAATGTTGAAAAACGAAGAAGTAACAGTAACATTGCGAAAAGCTACGTGGACACCGAAAGTACGCTCTTGATTTTGTTGGATCGGATATGTGCTAGGTATGCATGCTTCCTGCTATCTTTTTGCATCATCTCCAACTCTCCATCCTGTGTCTCACGTTGAGGGTCGGACACGCTCAGCAATGATCTGAATCTTAATGTAGTGACATGATGCGGCGGGGCACTGCAAACGCATCTCGAAGGAGTTTCTCGATTTATGAGCGACATACATATCTCTACATATATATATCCTCCTCCACCACGCAGGCACATCTACCGGGTACAATCAATCCAGGGTTTCCTTCATCAGGTAGATCTCCCCATGCCCTCGCACAGTTAAAAATTTCGTTATCTTTGTGTTTTTCAACTTCGTGACCTTGTCCCTAGATGTGTTTACAATAGAAAATATTCACTTTGGAGACGAAAAGACTCGATTTATTTAAGGTGAAGGCACCATGAACCTTTTTTTATGCCTGCATGCATGCTCTTGTCAAGTATGACCCTGTATATCTTCCAATTTCCAAAAACATGAAATTTTCCTTTCCATTCGTCGTACTAATGCGCACCCTTTCCCTGAATTTAAACTTAGTTTACCGGATCCTTTCAAGGATTGCGATTTCAATTTTCCTCCATAACATTTTATGATAGTTTAGGGTCGGAATTAGTCAGAGAAATGAACTTTTCATGGTATGCTCATATCACTCCTACTAGGCGGAGTGCACTTTTAAGACTATTCTTTCTCGAAATATCACCATTTTATACATCTTCCCTGCCCTGCATCTGATGCACTCAGGCCCTCCGTCAGATCTCCCTTCAGAATGCCCCTGGCCTTCAGCAGACTTTTAAAACCCGAATCCTGTGTCGTCATGCAAGATTTCATGCATGTCGGACGCCTACAGCCACAATAAAAAGTGCATGAGCTCGCTTTTATCGTGAATCTTCAGCCATTTGGATTTTCGGGACAGTCAAAACCAGAAACACCGATCGAAACTCTTATAAGCGTCTCATTGATGGCAAAGGGGTTCAAGCTTATGTGGTCACACTATAGTATGTCATGGATACTTTGGTATAGGGACCGGTCTACCCGGTAAGCTATAGACATACAGATACAAGATACAGGCAAAGACAAGACTAGGAAGAATGTCAAATGATAATTAAGTATGATCTAATATGACGCCTTGTTCAAGGAGAGTAGCTCCATCTTTACAAAAAAGTACGGCTTTTATGTCACCACACTCATACTATCAAGCTGATCTAGGCTCGACCTAAGAGGTGCAAGCGGCATGAATTTAATGCAAATCGAAAGGCTCGATTTGTATTTTCGTCCGCGAATATTTTTAATAAGAGAGCGATTACCTTGCTTATGAAAAAGCAATACATTCTCCCAAGACTCGAGACTTTTTCTCACTTCTTTATCTTTCTCAATCCCTTTTAGTGAGCTTGTTCCATCTTGTCCTCGATTCCATCAGTCACTGACCCAATTAAATCTTGAGTATCGAAATCTCAACATTAAAGCAACCGAACATGCCCCTTAATCGTGATTTTGGACGGCATGAAATAAAGATAGAAGCAAAAGCTAGAATCAGAAAATAATTGTTGTTCATCTCCGCACGAACCACCGCGGGATAACGAATGGACGCTGTGGACTCAGTAATACGAGAGTATTTTTCTTTCATCACGACTGATGCACATCTCTTCATTTTCAACAGTACCAATCCCATTTTGCTCTTCTCTCTCTTCAAGTAATCTGTACATACACACTCTTCCTCCTCCCCCCACACTGTCGCTGCTGGCTTACAACCCTTTCTGATTCTCCGTCGTGATCTCCCGTGCTGCGATTTGCACCCCCTCGCTCCCTTGTGTATACCAATCTGTCCCCGTTTCTGTGCCTTTTTCTGTCAGGGTGGATGTGACAGGCCCCTTTTGGCAGATGTAGATGTAGTGCACGCTGCCGGCATCTGTAGGATCGGCGGCATCAGAGGTTGTGGACGAGGAGGAAGATGAGACAGTGACAGATGGCTTGGGTACACTGTGAACTGAAACGCGCCACTTGTATCTCTCCTCTTGGAGGTACTGAAGACGGTTGGATGGAATGCCGTAGGAAACAATGATAAAGATGCCTTCGGACTTGAGAACGCGTGAGACTTCCATGCACATGCTGGTCACATTGGTGATGGAGCCTTTCCCACAAAGGATCGAGTCCATAGTTCCCTTGTCGAGCACTACGTTGAAAGAGGCGTCCCCAAAGTCCAACGCGCACATGTCCATCTCCTGCCATACCATGCTGGTCACTCCTCGGTGTCGCTCCTGCATCTGGTCCACCACCACGCGAGAGATATCAACGTTGGTAATATTCGTAATACCTTCTTGGTACATTTCCTCGCTCAGGCTTGAGTTTCCTGCACCGGCCACTAGGACAGCGTCGTTCTTTCTGATGTATAGCCCCAAAAACTCCTTGAGAGCGCTGTATTTTTGGTACCAGTCAAACGGCTCTGGGTCACTGTATTGTTGCGAGGTATCGGGGCGGTGCGGAACGGGAACGTGAAGGGGTTGATTGGCATGCTTATTGTGGGTTGCGTTGTAAAGGGTGAAAGCTTGAGAACGGACTTACTTGGTGTAGCGATAGTCCCAGTAACTGGCTCGTCCATAGTACTGCATAGCGTGACGTGTGAGTGGTGGAGCGGCGGGGCCTGTGGTAAGTGCAGAAGGACCAGTGGGTGGCATGATGAGCAGCGATGAGAATTCTGGGCACAGAAAAATGAGAGCGAAAAGAGATTGTTAAGAGGGATTGCCAGGATCCCGAAGATGAAAAGGGATTGGCTGGATCCCGGAGAAACAAAATGAATATGCCTGACCCCCCATCTGCGGACGTCCCGTCCTCCTTTGATTGTGATGTATGGTATCATGGAGTTATCAAATGCGCAGAAAAGAGGTGTTGACGTTCACCTACTCTCCCTAAACGGCCCTCCGTTCCCTCCTTCCTACCCACCCATTCACCGCGCGCCGCGCCACACACCACACACCCACAGCTGATTCCCCCGCGCGTCAGCCTGGAGGTGAACGACAGTATCGTGGCCACACCAAAGGGACAGGAGGGCGCCGAGGCAGGCGTGCGTGGCACGCGGCTGTTTTGTTTACTGCCGCCGCACCCACCTATCCCCCCCCCCCCCCTCCGTTCCCTCCTTCCTACCCACCCATTCACCGCGACTGCAACTTACATTTTGCCATTGTGCCAAGGACAACACCACAACCTCCATTAGAGCCGTCAAACTTCCTCTCTATTTCCCCCCCTCCCCCCCCCCCCCCCCCCCCGTTCCTCAAACCACAGACAAAGGTACACCTCGATTGTGGGCAGCGTCTAAACCCAATTGCGAGAAGGGCAGAAGGAGAAGGAGGTGAAGGGGGTGATGGAAGAGAAGGAGGTGGAGGAGGAGTAGGAGTAGGAGTAGGAGTAGGAGTAGGAGTAGGAGGAGGAGGAGGAGGAGGAGGAGGTGGGGGAGGAGGAGGTGGTGGAGGAGGAGGAGGAGAAGGGGGAGGAGGCGGAGGAGGAGAAGAGGAGGAAGAAGAAGACGAACAAGAAGAAGAAGGAGGAGAGGAAGAGGTAAAAGAGGAAGAAGAGGAAGAAGAATAAGAGGAAGAGGAAGAAGAGGAAGAGGAAGAGGAAGAAGAGGAAGAAGAGGAAGGAGAAGAGAAAGAAGAGGAAGAAGAAGAAGAAGAGGAGGAAGAGGAAGAAGAAGGGGGAGGAGGAGGAGGAGGAGGGAGACGATGCGTTTCCGAGGACTGTATTGGTGTGACACCTGTGAACAGTTCGTGTCCCGGGACGGCAATGGGGCACGTAACATCCTGCGGGTGTACAGGAGTATGGTCTGTGGGGAAGCTCGTCCCCATGATCTGCGGTTTGGTCAACCGCGGCAAGATGTGCGGACACTCTATGTGTAGCGATCCCGCTGACCTCCTCTTTTATCCTCCTTCCCCTTGTCCTCCTGGCCCTGTGTGGGCCGTCTGGGGACTTTGCCAGGTCAAAAACCTGTCAAAGTCGCTAGAAAAACTCGGACGAGGAATAGGGGATGAATACGCAACATTTTTTTGTTGGAAGGCTCCCCCTCGTGTGCAAGCCCTCGAAGACGCAGGTTGCATGCGATAGATGTAGGAACGCCAAAAAGAACTAAATGCGCTTTTTGGCGTTCCTACATCCCTCTAGAACTATCGCATGCAACCTGCGTCTTCGAGGGCTTGCACACGAGGGGGAGCCTTCCAACAAAAAAATGTTGCGTATTCATCCCCTATTCCTCGTCCGAGTTTTTCTAGCGACTTTGACAGACTTTTTCTCGAGCCTCGAGACCCCACTAGCCTCCCCACCCAAGCCGTGCAGTACAACGCAAAGGAGAAGCAAGGGTGAGCAGAAATAAGTGCACTGACCATGAAAGTAGACGATATGTACTTCATGCCTATTTCGATTTTCCTTGTCTTCTTTTGAGCGACAGTGCACATGTATGTTTCGAATCAGACAAGGTACCATATCGTAAAGCAAAGACAGCTAGCAATAATGAGGCCGATGATGGCATTGTCTCGCGTCTTTTTCCGGTGGATGGCGTCCACCACACGACTGATCGAGGGCAAGTTGGTGGCAAGCCCTGCGAGACCCGTATTGGCCCCGGACAACCCCTGGCGTTGCGCCCGCAACCCATCCTTCGTCTCTATGGCCTGGCTCAGGATGCTACCGACACTGCGGAGAGAGCTGTGAATGGCATTGCGCTCCCGCAGTAATTGATCCATCTGAGGGTTGCCCCATTCTCCGAATTTCTTGGTAACCCCCCGACCGGCTCCACTCTTGAGGAGCTCAGCGCTCTCGCGCTTCCTCTGAAGGGCTACCTGTGTCTTGTGGAACTCACTCGTGTAGTAGTTGAAAATTTCCCTGTATCGCTGCAACAAGGCCGAGCTCGAGGTACGCGTCCCATGCGCGAGCAATCGACCCATGGCGTCGTTGCATTCCGAAAGCTGTGTTCGGAAGGAGGGGGGTAGCGGTGAACGTTGAGGGCATGGTACCAAAACGGGTGTTTAAGAGCCCCCCAGTCGCAAACGCTTGGAACACTTCCCCATATCCTGGCTAAACAACACCAATCGTCGGACTTACCGCCGCCAGAAGATTCTCAATCTCAGTGGCCAGACATTGCTCTTCTGAGCTCTCCAGCAGTGGATTCTCTGCGCGAAAAGGTGAAGAGGGATCTGAGCTTGTGACGAGGGGATCTGCGCCATACACCATGTAGACTAGCGTGTTTCCTCATATTTCTATGCATAAACTTGCCACTCCTCTTGACTCACCTTCATCATAAAGCAAGTCCGAATTCATGGGCTGCGCTAGAAAGGCGTGTGCCTGGCATTTTTCCTGCAATGGTCGAAGACGGAAGGATTACCACGAGTATATTAGCGACAAGGTAGCGTGTCATTGTGTCATCGTGGAAGTAAGCGAGCTCGTTGCATACGATCCCATCTTGGCCATGCTTTCTCTCTCAATCCACAACTGCACAGCCGCTCCTGAAGGATAGTCAAACTAGGCCTGCACGGCCCCATCCATTTTCACCCACTCATGATGCGGGTGGTCTTTCCGTATTTATGTCCCCGCACACTCGCCACGTACCTCGAGCTTGCTCTCTATGCCGCGCACTTTGCGTTTGAGCTCCTCCCAATCCCCCATTGGGTTTGGGAAAGTTGCCGCGGCGGCGGCCGTAGTGGAAAATGTTGAAAAGAGCGCGTGAGGGCTAGAGCCGCCGTTGCTAATGCTGCTGCCCCCGGTGGTGCCACCACCAACGCCGCCCGCACTGCCGCTACCGCGTGCCCGAATGGTGATGCTTAGGCTTCGACGGGAGAGTGGGGGGAAGGTGTCTGGTGGACGCGCGCGCCGACAACAACCCGCACCTTTCCCAAGCCTGCCTCTCCTCACTCTCCTTCCGTAGCTGTGTATTTTGTGTTTGATGAAGTTACGAGATTTTGAGCCCTTGTGGTTCCAATGGTCACCCGAGACGTACAGGAGTGCATGATGATGAATAATAGTTGCCTTGGGTGTTGTGATGACGCGCGTTCAGGCTGCGAAGTTCGCCATCTCCGCGAGCGCCAGTACCCCCAAAAAGAGGAGCAAAAACATGTTTTTCCCTTTCCCCCTTTCCAGCTTTGTTTTCATACGCCTAAAACCCCTTTAAAAAAATGTTGCATATAATTTCACGTCCTGATCGCGCCTAAGAGTGGGGGGTTGAGGCCCGCAAGTCCCAATCACAATTGGGATCTTTCCAATCTCTCCAATCCCACTTTGCCATCACCGCCTGCACAGCAAACCACCACACAAAAACACACAGGAATCTCCTTGTTGCTTCATCACTAGTCTGTCAGTTGGGTGGCCTGATGCTCTCATGATCTGGCGGCAAGGACAAATACCGCCGCCGCCCTCTTGCTTTCTTCTTTTGGCTTTGACCTGGGCTTGCTGCAGCGTGACTGCCGTCTGCGCGGCAGCTAGTCAAGGCACCACGTTTGCCTCTCCTGCTTGTTTCATTGCCCGAGCAAGGGCCTCTCCTGCCTCATCGCTGCTCCGAACTGTCCTTCTCACAGCGACGACTGTGATGGCATCCTCCACTTCCACCCTCAGCTCGCCAACCAGGAGCACAAGCCTCAGCAGCAGCAGTACTGGCGTGGACATCGAGACCAGCAACGGGAAGCGTCTGCATTTTGTGTGGTCACCGGAGGTTAATTCGACGCAGGACGCCATGAAAGCGTTGCTGGTGAGCAGCACGGGGGAGGCCTTGTCGAGGGCTGGCGTGGACGTGCTAGCCTTGGGGGCCGGGATGCAGACCAAGGGCAGGGGTACAAGTGGCCGTGCTTGGGTCGGGATAGTGGGCAACGCTTTTCTGACTTTGGCCCTTCCCAGAAGCGCCGTATCCTTATTGCCGTACGCTATCACTTTGCTGCCTCTCCGCATAGGCACGCTGGTGGCACGCGCGATCATCCATGTCTTACCCACCTCGGAGGCCAGGGCCAACGTCCACCTCAAATGGCCCAATGACGTGCTACTCAGTGACGAAAAGGTGAGCGGCTTGCTTGTAGAAATGGACAGCTCATCAGCCTACTACCTGGTGGGTATTGGCGTCAACGTGGTCCAGGCGCCGCCAGTGCCTGCCGCCGGCGCCGATCGGGGGCGCACCGCCACCTGCCTGGCCGACCATGGCTTACCAGTCTCGGACGCGGATACTGCCAAGGACTTGTCGATTAGCATTGCCCGGGCCGTGACGGAGTGGATAGGCCAGGCGGCGACAGAAGACACGGCGGAGCTCGTGGTAGCTGATTGGGAGGGGTTGGCTACATGGGGCAAGGAGTACCGGCGGCGGGACGACGATGTGGTCGTTACTCCACTGGGGCTGGAAATGGATGGCCGGCTGCGCGTTCGGGACCAGGCCACAGGCGCCATTCACTACTTGGTTGCTGAGTACTTGCATTGAATGATTGTCGGGGGGATGGGTGGGCTGGCGGACGGGTAGAGAAGAGAGGAAACCCCCCCCCACCAAATCCGCAGAAAAAGGAAACGAAGACAATCGTAACATAGAAAAACTTCAACACAGATTGAGATCTTGCTTCATCCAAACCACTTATGTAATTATATATGCTGCTTGTCCTCATTCCTACCATGCACTCATCCAGAAGGAGGTTCCGGTAACAGATGGATCAACACGAATAGGTATACGGAGGTTCACTCACAGCCATCAAATAAGGGGAGATAGCAACCGTCTAAACCAGCCACCAGCGTTTTTTTAAGGAGCGAATTATTCCTCTTCCAGACGCAATCTCACAGAGTCATAGCTCCAGCACCACTGTGTGCCGACCTTGTACTTCCACGATGACAGGGGCGATAAGAAAGGCAAGACTTGGCAGTGTAAGTGTAAGTGAGCAACTACAAGAAATAGAAAAAGCAGTGTGTGAGATGCTGGCGACGAATCATGTGAGGAGTCCCCCTCATTCTCGAATGATGATAATGCAAGAGTAGACAGGAAAACTTACTTGAATTAAACGGCTCGACATGGAAGCAGAAGCGGGTGTCTTGAGGGCTCTTCCCGGGTTGTTTTTGTTCGAGTATTTGGGAGCCAATGTTTTTCATGTGCACCAGGAGAGGTAAGTCATTAGCCGTCAAGGTGCTAGCACTACGATGGTGAGCCCGAGGTACGACCAGCCAGTGCTCTGAGGCGCATGGCTCCAGGGGGGCAAAGACCACCACCTATACTAGGAGGTGAAGGATGAGGATGAGGATGAAAGATGAAAGGATGAAGGATGGGAGATGGAGGTGAAATAGAGGATGGCTCATGATCGTTGTCGTCCACACACACAAATCGCACCTTGTCGTCCTCAAAAGCCACAGCTGTCTGTCTAAGGCCTGGTTTGTCAGCCGCAATGTCACAGAAAAGACATTGTCTCACCGTCATGCCATCAGCTTCGTACTCAATCCCTTTGCTTAGCAGCCCGCCCATGACGATGCGGCTACAGACTAGCTGGCGTCGATGGTGTAAGCTTAGCAAGACGGGCGATTTCGAGGCATGCAAGGTGAAAGAGCTCTGCAGGTAGTGCAGATAGAGGAGGAGCGTGCGTGTGTTGGTGACTGATGACGCAGAGTGTGCCCTGTGCGTGGGAGGGTGGTAGCGATGATGAGACGACTGTTCAATTGCACGTTAGAGAAACAATGAACTCGTCCTCCACATTAGCCCTCGAAAAAAATGTCAATGTGTAGAATCCAGGCAACGATATTTGTACTTTCTCTCACTGGACAACAATGTGTGTCTTCTTCCTTTCCATCGTCATATCTCGGGCCCTTCTTGACTGCGCGTCTAACTCCGTCCGTTCCTGACGTGGACCATTACACTGGCCAATCCATTCTCTCATTTCATGTAGAAACCTTCACTATTTTTCTTCGTGCGAAACATTTCCTATCTACATGTACCGTTTGTGTGCTCTGTGTATGAAAGGGTATTATCTACTCACAGGGCGTTAGCAAAAGACCAAGACGCCAAGCGTAAAAATGCCCAGCATGAGCAGAAGTTTGGAAAGGAAGGCTTGCTGAGCTTCGTCAGCTGTCGAGTTTACCCCACTTCCACTTCCGCCAGTCGCTCCCCGTGTGCCAGCTGCCGTTGTACCGGAAGCGAAGGAAGAAGAGGACGAGGGTACGAAAGTTTGAAATTGAAGGCCGAACAAGGATGGGAAGAAGCCGAAACCGGCCGAAAACGACACCATGCCCCCGCCAGCAGCGGAGCCTCCCATCCCCCCCGGTCCTCCCGTATAGTGATTCGTCGTCCCGAAGGCGTTGAATGGAAGGCCTCCCATGAAAGCCGGCGTGCCTCCGATAAACGTGCTAGCTTGTGGCCGCTGTGCGGTTGGGCGTCCCGGCACGTCCGTCGCTTCCTGTCCTGTCCCCACACCGCCTCTTGCCCGCCGAGTCTTCGTCCGAGGGTCCACTTGCTCGCTCCCTCGCCCGTAAAGAGGAATTACGTTTTCCTTGGTGACTCCTGCCTTGCACACGGGGCACGTGTGGTTCGTGTTTAACCAGCGGTACAAACAAGACCAGCAGTACAAATGTCCGCACAGCGTCACAACTGGATCCTCAACTTCCGACAGGCACACATTGCAATCGAAGCGCGAATCTCCCCCGCTCGCTTGCGGGCTCGCGCTATGTTGGGTTGGGGTGGCGCTGCGACTGCTCCCTCGTCCGCCGCCTGCCACTGAAGATGCTGCTGAAGATGAAGATGCTGCTGCTGCTGCTGTTGTTGTTGTTGTTGTTGTTGTTGTGGTTGTTGTTGCTGTTGCTGTTGTTGTTGCTGCTGCTGCTGCTGCTGAAGTTTGTGCCCCCTCCATGCTATTTTTTTCCCTGTGCGTAGGGTTTATGAGCGGGTATGAAGTAGTCTAACAGAACACTTCCGCGAGCGACCCCGCATCCCCCTATCCCACCTTGCCTACCACGACCGAAGGCACACACGTGTTGCAACTGTGAATCCGCCGTGAATGCGGCTGCCGTGGGTGCTGCTCTAGCGCCAAGTCAACCCCCTGCGACGGGGTGTTCCCGCTCTAAGAGGAAAAAGGGAAAAGAGAAGGGAGAAGGAAAAAGAGAAGAGGGAGAACCTGTGAAAGACAGGTTGCATACCGCAACAGAACAGTTTTGATCAAGATGGCTGAAGTATCCACGTTTCAAAGCAACAAGCAAGCAAAGGACAAGACGCACACGCAATGCAGCATCGGCAAGTTCTCTCCCACACCCTGGCTGAGTGCTTCAGTCGTTCAAGTTCACTCCTCCTTTCCTCGCGCATAAATAACATCACATTCCCCATGCCCCGCCCGACACTACCATACCCACACCAGCGCGATGCGGCCGACGCGCTTAGTCCTTTGTGGGCCCTCGACGAGCAGAAGGAGACCCGGGCACTGGCTCCCACGTCGTCCTCCTGCCGCAACGACCACAACAATAGATCTCTGCTCCATTTCCTCTCGACCTCCCCGCACCTACGCCTGCCAGCCCTTTCCATTGCCTCCCTCCGTGGTCGAGGCCGCGGCGGCCATCCAGCAGGGTGAGCAGACACCCACCCAGATCCTGCAGCAATGCCTGCAGCGCCAGCGAGAGATTGCAGGCCTCAACGCCTTTGTCACCACGATGGAAACAGCAGCCCTGGCGCAGGCAGCAGCGGCGTCGCAGAGTACAGCAGGAGGGCGGCCGCTGCACGGGATTCCTATCGCGGTTAAGGACAATTTCTGTACAGCAGGTGTACGGACGACAGCCTCGTCCAGAATGCTGGCAGATTTCGTCCCTCCGTACTCGGCTACTGCCGTGGCACGTCTCGAGGCGGCTGGGGCAGTGGTGGTGGGCAAGACCAACATGGATGAATTTGGCATGGGCTCAGCCACGCTCTTTTCTCACTTTGGTGAGACTGTCAGTCCATGGTCACCATCACCCTCATCATCCTCATCACCCTCGTCGTCAGCATACTGTGGTGGTCTCCGACTCACAGCTGGGGGCAGCTCGGGAGGGAGTGCCGTAGCAGTAGCGACGGGTGCGTGTCTGGCGGCCTTGGGATCGGACACGGGAGGCTCTATACGCCAACCCGCGGCCCTGTGCGGGCTTGTGGGGCTCAAGCCCAGCTACGGACGCATATCACGCCATGGACTCATCGCCTATGCCTCTTCCTTGGACTGCCCTGGCCTGCTGACGCGGACGGTGGCTGATGCAGCCTTGGTGCTGGACGCGGTAGCGGGACCTGACCCGCTGGGAGACTCTTCCTGCTGGGACGGGCCGCACCAGTTGTGCTTCACCGAGGCCTTGCAGACAGCTGGCCTGAACTTTTCACTTCGCGGCCTGAAGGTGGGGCTGGCCGCGGAATTTGGGGTCCGGGAGCTGGAGGCCAGCACGGTGACAGCATGGGAGGAAGGGGCGCGACTGCTGCAGGATGCAGGTGCCGAGGTGATGCCTGTGTCCGTACCCTCTATCCCCCTGGCTCTCCCGGCTTACTTTGTCATTGCCTGTGCCGAGGCATCCTCAAACCTAGCGCGCTACGACGGCATTCGGTACGGCCATCGCGCTTCGAGTGCTTGGGCAGACAGTCAGGGAGACAGCAGCAGCAGTGCGACTGAGAGCGAGAGAGAGGCGAAGGACCAAGGCATGCTGCATAATTTCATTACTGTCTCCCGCTCCGAAGGTTTCGGGCCCGAGGTCCAGCGCCGCATCCTCGCCGGCTGCCGAGTCCTATCGGCTCGCACCTACTCGGCCTACTATGAAAAGGCGCTGGCAGCCCGTGTCCGCATCCGTCAGGATATGGCCCAGGCGATGAGCCAGGTGGACGTCATCCTTACCCCCGTCACGCCCTCGGGCCCCTTCCCCCTCACCACCCCAGCCGAGCCGGCGGCCCTGATGCTCAACGACATCATGACTGTCCCGGCCAGCCTAGCTGGGCTGCCGGCCGTCTCGGTGCCCATATCCGTGGTGCCTTCATCCTTCGCAGCCGACGTACCCGTGCCTTTGGGTTTGCAGCTGATAGGACGTCCCTTCAGGGAGCGGGAGTTGCTGTACGTGGCGCAGGCTTTGGAGGCCCGGTGTGATTTTGCAAAGCAGATTCCCAAGTATGTGCTCAAGGGCAGGCGCACGATATGAAATTTAAGGAATATGTTATAGAAACACAAAAGAATTGCATTCCAGAGGACATGCACCTCGACGGGGTGTACCACCCACATTTTCTTTTTAAGTTGTGCCCGTCTCCGCGAGTCGCTCCGAGTCTCTCGGAAGAGTATCCTTTTTAGTATGATGGCCTATATTTGCTCCTTGCTTGTCGCCCTACTTAACGCTAACGTGCACAATCCAGTACACATATGGGAGCAAAAATGCCTTTGCAAATGTAGGGCAAGTAGATGGCGCTCTGATCACCAGTCAGCACTACTACTTTAGTTGTCCCCTACCACCGGCTGTTGTCAACGATACACTTCACGGGCAACTTGCTCTTAGCTAACCTACTCACCCGCCCCATCCAGATCATGATGTGGCGCGTTCTGGGTCTTCTCCTCCTCTCCCAAGCGGTTTTAGGTTTTTTGCCTCGTTGTCCGGTACCTGCCGCTAATGCCCGCCTAGCCTCCAGTAGCACAGCCGCAAGTCTAGGGCCCTTGTCAGCCTCGGGCGGCGGAGGGGAATACGACCTTCTCAAAGGTAGTAGTAGTGTCAGCAAGGTCAGCAATGATCCGGCTCCAGGCGAATTCGACTTGTTGGGTGGAAACGCACAGGAAGATGCCGTCATCAAAGAGGTAAGTTGTGCGGATTAGGGTATGAGACGTGATACGAGCGCAGCACTCGAAAGGGAGTGTCGGTACGTGGTCAGCAAGGTCGCGTTGGAGAATATATGCTGAATGATGTTTGGTGTGTGATATGAGATGTCGTCCCCGTTGTATTCGTCTCTCAATCACCCGCCTTTCCGTACCCTCTCCACCCTTCCTCAGGACCCATATGACGTGTTGCTGGCGGAGCTCATCTTTACGACCGAGGACGTGCGGGAAGTGATTTACAAGCGACTGGACGACTGTAATGCCGGGTTTGTGGACTTTTTGGAAAGCCGCATCAGCGAGGCCACGGACCTGGACGAGCGGCAAGCGCTGCGCTCGCTCGTGGAAATGGTAGACGCCGTCAAGAAGGCCGTGGAGCGGAAGAAGGTGGAAGACGCGGCGCGGATGAAGGAGGAACAGCAACAGCAGCTGGAGGAAGAAGCTAAGCTTATGGCAGAAATGGCAGAGGCCAAGAAGCGGGCCCAGACAGTGCAAGAGACTGAAGCGCAACATCAGAGCCAGCGTGAGGAGCTCCAGCGTCTGCAGGGTAGGGGTGCGGGAGATGCGGCGGCGGGGGCGGTGGGGATGGGCGGGAACGAGGCGGCCGCGGCCATGGACCCAAAACAGAGCTATGAGCAGTTGCTGGAGGCCTTCTTGGGTCTTGACTTTGGGGATGCCTCGTATGTGCGGGAGGTAGTAGAGGCCAACTATGAGCGATGCACCATGGAGTTCTTGGACCTGCTGGGCGAGCGCCTGGCAGATGCCTCCACGCCTTCCGACATGCTCTCCCGCCTGACGGCTCTTAAGGGCCACATCGAGTATATTCTGCAGGAGCGCATGTCCCGAGCGGCGGAGCGTTTGCAAAACATCGTCAAGGCCGGGGCCGTGGACGCCATGCTCGAGAAGATTTACGAGCTGAACGACCGGGGCGAAATTGATGAGCCCTTTATCTTGCTACTCGAGACGAATGTGCAGCAGGCGGAGCGAGCTGGGGCAGCTCCTGCGGCGGAATTATTTCGCAAACTCGTGGCCACGGCCCGGGAAGCGATCGACGAGAAGCTGACTCCGTCCACGCGGTTGGTCCGACGCTTGCTGCGGGTGACCGACTCGGAGAAGCGCAAGGAGGTGTTGCACGACGCCTTTCGACCCAAGGCCACCTCCTTGACGGCAGAGGGGGCTAAAACCGAGGCTATGCCGGACGTGCCCCCGCCCGATTTCATCGAGGAGCTCCGGCAGCTCATCAAGAACTTTGGGAACATCGAGGCCAACGACTTTGGGGCCATGCTGCGGGCCCTGGTGGAGGAGGCGGAAGAGGTCTCCACCACTATCTATGGCAAGGCCATGACCCATCGCGAGCAACAGGACTACATGTGGCAGAAGGGCTCCGTCTCGGTCTTTGACCTTGAGGCCTTGGAAGGCAAGGCGCAGGCAACAGGTGAGCAAATGCCATGGCAAAATGATGCCTATGACTCCATGATGCCCCCAGGTTTTGAGAACGGCGTCCGCACCATTGGCGGCAACGACAAGAGCAAATTTTGACATGTCAATGACGGGTGCAGATGAAAAGGAATGTGATGGATAGTTGATAATGATTGATTACATGTGATTTTAAAACCGAGGTAGGCGATGGAGAGAAGGCACGGTGTGCATGGCGGATGATGTGTTTTTGTTTATGTGAGGCAGAAAGCCAGATGCCTGCACAAAAAAAGCAAACAAACAAAAATGCATACACAGCGCAATCGTGGTTTTCGTTCGCCATCTCATGCTTTCCTCTGACTTAGGAGATCGAAGCGCTGAAACGAGCGACACGCATCGTGACGCACCACGTTCAAAGTGACTGAAGAGAGCATGCAATTTTTAGGGTCCAGAGGATTTCTTTGTTGTTTTACTCTCTTTGGTACATGCTCATCCGCCCTTCCTTCTTCTTTGCGCATTAGCACTCCAGGCTGCGGCCAGCACCTTCTTCTGGCCCTGATAGCCTCGCTCTGAAACAGCATCAGCAGAGAAGGAGAACAACGAGGCACCGCCGCCTCGACGAGTGGCGCCTACTTGCGTTACTCTACCACATTAGGTGCGTATAATCGGAGGGTTGTCATTGTTGAGCACTCTTCAGGACGTCAAGTGTAGGCTTGCTTTTCCATTTTTCACGTCTCAAAGGGCATCGCGGCGACGGGGATGTGTCTAGCATCTGTCCACGTGCCCTGTAATATTGCTCATTTCTCGCTCGCTCCTTCTATGTTCATCACAATCCACCAAGCAGCCATGTTTGCCCCGCCGCTCCATGTAAGTTATAAGGTCTATGGAAAGGGTGCTGAGTCACACCCGGACTTGGATGATCGATGCTTGCAAGTAGCCATGGAAGACCGCCACGTGCAGCAGCAACGACAGCGGGAGCGACGCCTTCGGCAGCGGGACGCGGTCGCTATCCAGAAGGATAAGTCGTGCCGGACTCAAGGTGTGGAAAAGGTTGCAGAGGACGGTGGCAGTAAGGAAGAGGAAGAGAACGCTAGGCCTGAAGACGGGCTCTTTGTCTTTTCCCCTGCCCAGGAGGGTTGGCTGATCAAGCAAGGCTCGGGTGGTCTCCGGATATGGCGGCGACGGTGGGTCGGTCTTGCAAACCGTAGATTGTGGTATGCTAATGGACCGGCAGCGCCGGGGGGAAGTGGCGGAGGCGACTGTCCGGAGAAGGGGTCGATTGGATGCATGGAATTGACGCAGTGGAGCCGGGTGGTGGAGGAGGACTGTGCCGATGGTCTATCCTTCCGTGTGATTCCTGGCAAACCCGAAGACGCGTACCCCTCTGAAAGAGTCGAGGTGGAGGAAGAGATCTGCGGGGCGCACAGCTCCGATGACGAGTTCGATGAGGGTGATTCAGACGGTACACCCACACACTCATTAGACGGGGTCGCGGACGCTGCGCCCAGCACAGGGGAGAAGGAGCCCCTTATCTCACCGCATCAATTGACCCGCAAGCTTCACCAGCGGCGGTCAATTGTAGGCTCGGTTGTCTCATCCAGTAGCCAGGGGCATGGACACGTGCCAACGGAAGGGTGGTGGTTTCGAGCAGAGAGCTTGCAAGAGAAGGAGGTATGGATGACCAAGATAAGGAAGAGTATCGCCTTGGCCGAGTGGTGGTCGGCATTACGCTTCGGGCCCTCCTTGGGTGAGGGCGGGTTTTCCCAGGTGGTGGAGATGCTGGACATGCGCAATGGCGAGCGGTTGGCAGTTAAGGTCATGCATGTCCGCCGACGGATGGAGCGGGACCAGGCCTTGGCTGAAACGGATATTTTGGCCTTGGTTAGGAAGCGGATTCAACACCCGCACCTGATGGCGCCTCGGCGCATTTACGTAGAGGGTTGCCGAGTCTGGATCATGTTCCCCCTGTGTCGTGGGGGCGACCTGCTCCAGCGCCTGGTCAGCAGGGGCCGTGGGTCGGAAGCCGAAGCCGCCGTGGTAGTATCTCGACTGTTGTCGGCGGTGCAGGCTCTTCACCAGCATGGTGTGCTTCACTTGGACATCAAGCCTGAGAACGTGCTGTTCGTCAAGGAAGAGGACCTGTCACAGGTTCTTCTCACGGATTTTGGCCTGTCGCGCAAGATGCAGCCGACGAATCGGCTCGGGATGCGGAGCAGCCGATATGGGAAAGGCATAATCAAGAAGTTGGAGGTGAGGGCTGCAGTAAGCGAGTGTGTTGCAGGAAAAGAGGGGTGGGGCGGTGAGGAGGAGGAGGAGGAGGAGGAGGAGGGGAGGGAGGAGGAGACAGAAGAGGGGGATGATAATGAGGAGAAGGAGGACGCCGAGCAGGACTGGGACTACTTGTCGCGCCTGCGATATAATTTGGCATTCGACGAGCGCGTGAATGGCACCATTGGCTACATGGCGCCCGAGGTGATTTTGCACAAGCGCTACACGCCGTCAGCTGACGTCTGGAGTCTGGGGGTGGTGCTTCATATATGTTTGGTCGGCTACGCGCCCTTTCAACACCAGCAGCAGGAGCGCCAGCAGGAGGTGGGTGGAAGTTGCAGCAGTCACCAGGACGCTCTAGAACGCTCGGTACGGGGAGAGTTTGTCATGGACGAGCTGGATTGGGCACGGATCTCACCTGCAGCGAAAGACTTGACACGGCGCATGCTGACAGTCGACGAGACCGCGCGCATCACCATTGCGGACGCATTGCGCCATCCTTGGGTGCAGCACTGCACCAAGAAAGGGGAAGGAGTCGACACGGTAGGAAATGGAGGGAAAGTGCGCGTCGTTTCCTCGTCTGTGTCAGCCAAGAAGGACCCAGCTAGTTTTCTGCCCTCCAATCTTCAGGGCCACGACAGCGACCACTTCGATGGCGGGACAACCCAGCCTTTCTCTTCTTTCCGCACCCTCTTTGATAGTGCTGTTGTCCGCGGCTCCTCTTTTCTCTCCTCGATAACCAACATCTCGACATCCAACCACAATGGTGACTCGCCTCCTACCACCACCACCACCACCTCCTCCTCCTCGTCCTCCTCATCCTCCTCCCTCCCCGTCTTGAGTGGGGGCTGGAAAGTCAATGATGTTTGAGTATACCCTGGTCCCCAAGAGTTGCATCTGGCCCACCAACCTCTCCTCTTGCCCTCATCACTGTAGAGCCCCTTTAGGTCCATATATTGCCCCCAGCAAGAATTAACCTCCCATCGCCCATCCTCTCTCCCAGTGTTAAAAGCAAAGGGCCGTATATTTGTGGGGAGTCAATGAAAATTCTGAGTAATGCGCAGGTCCGTGAGAGACCCAGCTTGTGAAAAAGTACAAAGAAGCAAAAAGTAAAACTCATATTACCTATGGTCTCATATATGATCAACTCGTCTTCTTTTGGGGGGGACTCGACTGTGGGGTTGTGGGGCCTTGGTGTCCGGGTTTTCGCTTGGTGTGGTGTATGCCTACAAGGCAAGTTGCGCCTGGGCAATCGAGGCCCATTTGGTTGGATCATGCCATGGGGTCCACAGAAAAACGCTCTCCGAAGTGTGTTGAGCTTGCTCTCTTGTGACTGGGTACGTGTCGCCGCGCAAGTGCTTTTGTATCGGTTCTTTCCCTCATGTGCATCCTCTGCGTCGCCCCTCCACCTGCCCTAGCATAAATATTCCCGCTGTCTCAAATTCGGTCAACAAGGTGGTTGCCTCACATCTACAGCCACCCGGGCGAGGCAGACGACACAAAGACCCCGGAAAAACACATATCTCCCCCCAGATCCATTTCCGCACTGGTGTCGTGTTGAAATCCTGTGCCTTCCTGATTCACCCCACCACACCCAACTACCCTTTCTCACCCACAGGCACATCCATGAGATGGACTGGGGAGGGCACCCGTCAGAGCTTGGTGACTCAAAGTCACAAACGGCCTCAATGACGACAACGACGACGACGGCGGGAGCGACTACTTCAGCTCCGACTGTGCACAACATGCACCACCGCCAACTTCCATCCTCTCAGCATGCCCTCGGCTTTGGCACTTCTTCTATTGCTGAAGCTGGTGGCGGTGGCAGTGGAAGTGGCGGCGCAAAATTTCATTGGCCTTTTTCCAGTGCCGGCGGAGGCGCTAAAGGCGAGGCGGGAACTAACTGCAACGACATCAGACAGCAGCGGCAGCAGCAGCAGCAGCAGCCATCACTTTCGCAAGAAGAGATGCCAGATTCAAATTTCGACGGTGGTGCGATGGATTGGAACAGCGATGTGGACGACGACATAGGGCCGGGCGTGTCGGAAGGGTTATCGCCTCCTTCCATGACACGAGACCGTCATTCCTCGGCCCCCTTGGCACCCGCACCCGTGTTTGGGAGCGATATTAAACGGGGGGGGGATCTTCCACAGAGAATAGCTCCTCATGCGGCATCATTACTACCACAAGCACCGGTCCAACTGCGACAGAAGCCGTCGCAGCAACCCTCTTCCTCCCTCTTCTGTCCCTCAAAGTTTATGCCCACGCCAATGCAGCAGCGGCACTACCAGCAACAGCAACATCATCAACACCAACAATATGAGCAGCAACAAGGACAGAGGCAGCAACAACAACTACCACAGCAGCAGCAACAACAATCACTGCAGCAGCAATTTTGCAGGCCTTCAGGTGCCTCGCACCTGCAGAATCCACAGCAGCACCATCAGCAGGCGGGCTACCACCAGCACACACCCATCCTGCCCCGATATGACGTGGCCATTCTGCCCAAACCTTTGCCCTTGAGCCCGGTCATGCTCATTCCGCAGCCGGTGGTAAAGCAGGAGCTGCTGCAAGTTGCGCAAATGGGCGGCAGTGGGAGCGGTGGAAGTGTTGGTGGCAACTGCACCGACAGCATGGTTGGTGGTGGTTCCTCCGCGAAGCGGGGGGTCTCAGCCACACAGAGTTGTGCCAGCACAGATGGGGGCACACAAGACGAGGATGGTATGACGGAGGAACGGAAGAAGCGGCTGCGGAATGAGCGGGAGCAGCGGCGGGCACATCTGATCACGGACCAGATCGACAGCCTCAAGGGTGTGCTTGAGAACAGCAATTTCCCCCTTCGCTCCACCTCCAAGTTCGATATATTGGCGGCTTGCGACGAGTACATCCAGCACCTCCGCCAGCGCAAGAACTGTCTAGACCAGGAGCACAAGATAGGTGGAAGTAGCAGCGGCGGCGGCGGGAGTGGCAATAACAGTGTCCGCAGTGGGGGCAGCGGTGGTGGGGGCGGGGGCGGGGGGCCGTCTTCCTCCTCTGTGAGCTCGGCGTCAGAGGATGGAGAGAGCATGAGCAGCGGAGGTGGAGGCAGAGGTATGTCGGCGGCAGGCGCAGCGCATCGGGAGATAGTCCTCGATTTCAGCGAGATCTTCCGGTCTTCGCACGTGCCCATGGCCGTGGTCTCGATCGATGGACGTATCCTGCAGTGCAACGACGAATTTAGTCGCGTGACCGGATACACCAACAACAAGCTCACGGGCGTCACACTTTTTAGCCTAGCCGCCCCCGAGTGCTTGGAGGAGCTCTTCAAATCCATCGCCCGCCTCCTCTCAACGGCCGCCCTGGACGAGAATAACCCAGCCTATTTTGCAACGGCCGCCGCGCGTGCCGCACCTCTCTCGCAGCGAGGCTACCAACATGCCAACATTCTGCTCTCCCTGGTGCGTGACGAGGAGCGCCGCGCTCGGGCTTTCCATTGCTGTATCGTAGCTCCTCACCAGAATCATGACGGGCAACGGGCAACAGAGGCTGAGGCGGTGGCAGACTCGGCCATGTCATGACACCGTGGAAGTGGATAAGAGCAAAATGAGGATGGGGCGGGTAATGGCCTATGTAAATTCAATTTTATAAATAGAAAATAGGACTGCTTGGAGAGTGGATGAAGTCCAAGAGCTAAATAGACAGCCAGGGCACATC
This sequence comes from Nannochloropsis oceanica, assembly GCA_004519485.1. NCBI lineage: Eukaryota > Eustigmatophyceae > Eustigmatales > Monodopsidaceae > Nannochloropsis > Nannochloropsis oceanica. The sequence goes on along the minus strand of CP038112.1, from coordinate 389,501 downwards.
AAGCGGGCAATGGGGCAAATTTGCATCACATAGGAAAAATATAACCTGTTCGAAAGCAGACTGCAAGCTTGAGACACCAATTGGTTGTCCGTGTGCAGCAAGAGGGAGGTTTAGCAGCCAAGGGACTTCAGCGTCGTCTTGGTGCGGAGGAAAACGGACAGAGAGAAGGGCAAAAGAGACTGTGAGTTCTTTCATTTGTTTGCATGGGATCCGTGGTACCTTGTAAAGCACGAGGAAGGGAACGTTTTCACTCGACGCACGGAATACCTACCACCGCATCAGGCGAATGCCCTGGCGCAGCTGTTTTGTTTGTACCGATGTGCGCCTTTTATCTTTATCTGATGGAGGTTGAGGTAAGCAAGAAAGTTAAAAGCGAGAGAGGGGATTCGCTACCCAAGCAATAAAATTTAATGGACGAATGCTCTGTGTTTCTTAAACTTATGGAACGGTTGGGAAGAGAGTGTGTGTCCGCGCGAGACGACACACGTAAGGTTTTGGCGGGGTGATTAATAAATTTGATAGCGCTTTCTTTCTTGGCGTGCGCCATCTTGTGCGACGCAGGGAATGATGAAAACATTTGAATCAATCAATCTTTCTCTGCTTGGTTCTTTTTGTTCACGCGTTCCCGTAACATCTCCTGAAAGTGCACGCACCTCCACATATGATTTTCTGCGTTTCCTAAAATTACTTTGACTACATAGTGTATGTCATAGTGTCCTCCCTTCTCCGCGCATATATCAGCGAAAAGTAGTTACTCAAATGAAAAAAAAAACACCTCCTCATGCACCTGGAGTAATGGCACCTCGACCACAATTCATTGACCGGTCTCAGCCACACTACCCGTAGAGCAGCCGTGGTGGCAGAGCCATCACATACTCGACTGCAAACCACGACCCAAAATTGTCCGACATCCGAGTCGGAACCTCCGACGACAGTCTGTTGGAACCGAACAACCGAACAAATTCATTGTCAAATATACGAAGGCTACCAGGTGCAGAGCAGGCCTTCTTGTTTTCTCATCGCACATTTATCCTCTTTTCTCCCTCATTATTCGCACTCAAACGTTCCCTCCTCCCTACTTCGATGAGCGCTAATATGCGGTACTGGCGGCTGCGGGCGTCGCTGCTCTTGCTGCTGGCTGTATTTTTGCCGTGGGTCGAAGGCTGCTCGTGCTTCATTGTCACTTCGGGCGCGTCACAAACCGAGACTTTGCAAGTCACCTATGCGGCGGACTCCCATACTTTGTATGGGTATCTTCAGGTAAGGATTGGGCACGGAATTCTCCCCGGGGAGCATCTTTTACGGTTGGGCTCATGTGCGGGCCTAACGTTAGGAAGCCTGTCCCGTATATATATGAAAACACCCGTCCGCATGAATACGCAGTTCTTCCCTCGCAGTAATCATTCATCTGGGGATAAAATCAAAGTGACGGACTGGGATTCAGGTGAATATCGAGGCGTCATTGATCAGGTAAATACATCCTCCCCACCCACAAGCGCCCTCATGCCTTTTGAGAGTGTACTTCTGTGTATCAACGCCCCAGCCCCATCGTCTGTCGAATTCACTCTTGCCTCAGGTGCCTTTAACATATAATGTTATCGGAAACGTCAATGAATATGGGTTGTGCATCACGGAATCGACCTGGGGAGGCCTTGAGGAGCTAGCGAGTCAGCCCGATGCAATCCTTGACTACGGCTCGCTTATCTATATCGCTCTTCAGCGTGCTACTTCCGCGCGTCAAGCACTTAAAATCATGACAGATCTTGTCACCGAGTATGGATACGCTTCGGAAGGAGAAAGCTTCACGGTGGCTGATCCTGATGAGGTGTGGATCTTGGAGATGATTGGGAAGGGTGGGTACGAGAAAGGTGCCGTCTGGGCGGCGCAACGGATCCCAAATGGCTACATCTCTGCCCATGCGAACCAGGCACGCATTTGCAGTCTATTTCCAGAGGGTAACGAGGATGAGATTCTGTACTCGGACGATGCGATTGCATTTGCCCGTCATATTGGCCGCTTTCCCTCTGACGCTCCCGACGAGGCCTTTTCGTTCAGCGATGTGTACAATCCTTTGACTTTTGAAACCGCGAGAGGATGTGAGGGCCGTGTCTGGGATTTCTTCCATCGTGCCACGGCTGCTGATGCGTCCATCATGGGACCCTATCTCGATTATGCTTTGGGTTTTAATTTGACGAATCGTATGCCCCTGTACATCAAGCCGCTGGCGCCGCTGCGGACCTCGGACATCCTTGAGGCCATGCGTAGCCACTACGAAGATACACCCTTGTCCTTCAACACGGACGTGGGTGCGGAGGCGTTCGGTCTCCCTTACCGCTGGCGACCTTTGACGTGGACAGCGAGTGACGGCCAAACGTACTTCCATGAACGTGCAGCCGCCACGCAGCAAACTGGATTCAATCTCTTGGCACAACTACGTCGTGACATGCCCGATCCGATCAAGGCTCTGCAACTGTTTGCGGTGGACGATACGGACTCTTCGGTCATGACTCCTGTTTATGGCGGCCAAACGCGTGTCCCCCCTAGCTACGGTCCTGGGGATATCGCGGTATTTGAGCCGGAGAAGGCATTTTGGGTCTTCAATATGGTTGCAAACTTTGCCTATACCCGCTACTCTCTAATCCATCCGGATGTCAAGCAACGGCAAAAAGTCCGAGAAGAAAAGCACCAAGAGCTTGCAGCCTCGATCGACAACGAGTTTGTTCGACTGTGGGCTGAAGATGAGGACAAGGCGCTCGCCATGATGACGAACAGATGTGTAGGCAATGCCGAGGACCTTGTGGCTGAATGGAGGAAGTTTTTTGGGGAATTGTTCGTAAAATTCATGGACGGAAATGTCAAGACGAAGGAGGATCCACGACAGCTTTTGCCGACAGTCAAGCAACCCGGCTATTGCATTGAATGGCGAGACCGTGTTGTTCAAGAGACGGGGGACCGATTTCGAGTGCCAGTAGCGATAGAGACAATGGAGGCAAGGGGATAACCTGCGGTAGAAACGTGAGTGCGAGTTCTTCGAAGGTTTATTCCGAAAAGGTTAGACTTTGGATGATAAGAAGAATAAGTGTCAATAGAATAGTCACGACAAAGGGAAGGAAGTGTTGAAAGGGAAGGCTAAGGGGACATTGTGTACACTGAAATGAGAAGAAAGAAAAAAATCGAACACAAAATACACCTCACCTTTTGCGTACTATCCAGATGATGGGGGAAAGCGTCGCTGCTTCGCCGCTGTTCTTGTATTGTCGCTGCCCTTCTTGAATTTGTGCGGCCAACAGGCCACCACAAAGTTCACCGGCCGTCTTGCAAGAATTTCGCATAGCAGAGTGGAGTAGACTAGGGGGCGTTAGACAAAGTGGTATGAAGGTTCCCCCGTCTCACTCCGGCAAGCAAGCAAGTGCTCTTTTGATTACTACTTTGTTAGCATTAGGGGAATCTAGCCTTGTTCAGCTTTATGTGAATTATTGTCTCAACAACGATTGTGGGGTCGCATCACTCGCCCTACACATAAAAGTTTCCTCTCATCACCGCATTCTACACGCTGCCCAGCTCACGGCACACACAGGAAAAATTGCCAACGCATGAATCATGCGATTCTCTAGAAAATGTGCTGACATGATGGGTACATGTGACGGTGGTTCAGAGTCAGGACGGTTCGTGCCATGCACAGAAAATATTTGCCAGGACCCATCAAAACTGCTGCTGCTGCTGCTGCTGCTGCTGCTGAAATTGCTTTTCCAGCATTCATCCTCGTCTTTGTCCTTATCCTCTGCCTTCATCGCGATCAAACGAACCTGCCTGGATTGGGCGAAAAAGTACGCGACAGATATGCGGGCAAAGTGCTCACTAATATTATTGTTGATGTCTCCTCCTTCCTCGCCCTCATTCTTTCTGTCCGTCCTAAAGTAATCCGTGCGTAGAACTGGCGTAGACTTGAGCTGCACGGGATTGTATGACCGCAGCATCATGGACAAAGAAATCTGTGCCAAAAAAGCAAGCTCGGAGCTTAGTTCTGACGTAGTCGCACGGTCAGCGAGCTTGTGGACATACTCGCATGAGGCGTCCGTGAAGCGGTCGATCAAGGCGATACCTAATTTCATGTCATTTTGATGGGCGAACGAATTTTCGCCCCGGCCACTGCTGCCCATCGCCAGAACACCCGGCGTGCGGAGTTGTCGGAAGAGCGTGCCGCCTTGGCAGGTATCGACGATGAAGAACAAGTCTTGGAAACGCCCTGCGGCCTGCATGTCTTCCAGGGTATGGGCCTGAGGGGAAGTGGAGCAGAAAGGAGAGAGGAAGAGAGGAAGAGATAAAGTCGGGAATTTATGGGGTGAATGTAAAGGGCTGGGGGATAATCCTCAAGTAATTCTCATTACCCTAACAGAGCTAATCCTCATTCCCAGTTTATTCTCAAGCACTTGCGGACACATCTGCCTCTGCTCATTTCTCCCTCCGAGAGTACCGCACCAGGTCATTGCTGCTTATCTCCTCGTGGTTGTGAAACTTCAAAAACTCGTCCCCACCATGGCCTGTCATGTATAAGAGTACGCGGCTTCTATTGGTGCTCAAAAGACGCTTGGAGAGAGGCCATCCTGCGGGGTGCCGCCCCGTCAAGACTCGAACAAAATTCTCGACAGTCACTTCGTCCCCCTTGTAGTCCACTTCAATTCCGTCTGTGCACAGGTCCGTGGCATGCGTCGTGGCACGGTACACCTTGCCTATGTAAGAGAACGAGAATAGGGTGTGGGAAAGATGAGGCATAGAATGGGGACAAGAGCTGGTACAGGTATAGCAAGGCATATTCACGGACCTGGCCGGGCGTTCCGGGGGTTGCAAGGCATGTCGTCCGCCAGCATCAGCACAATCTGACTGTCAGGCACCCCCAAGCGCTTGACCAACCGATAGAAGGAGAGGGCGTTAGCCACATGCCGGTAGTTGAACCAGAAGCGAGACGTACATGCCTTGGGGTCAGGGGGAGGGGAAGAGGAGGTTAAGAACGATGCCCGCCGGGCCGATAAGGACTACTAATAGGCAATAAAATCGTACCATCACGACCCAAGTGTCCATGCCATCCTCGTTGCTGCTTGTTGTTCTAACGGCAAGACTCAGAAGGCAGAGGCCGAGGCAGAGCAGGGGCGGGAGGGAGGGCGGCTGGGCCATGAGGTGCTGGATTTGGCGAGCGATCGCGTTGACCCCGCGCAGGGCGCAGGCAAGTTGCCAAATCTTGGACAACAAGGCCTGTCTGCGTGTAGATGGAAAGGCTTATGGGTCATTCATTAGCAAGGGGCATGGTGCTGGAAGGCTGTGCGAATGTATAATGATCAGTTTTTTTTTGGGGTTCCGGGTACCCTAGGTTGGGAAATCAACGCAAACGCAAAAGGATGTGACGAGAGTTTGCATTTGGATGCACAAGACAGTCCGCACGTTGTCCGCAACTGCCCCATGACACCACCCTCTCGCAAAATTTGGGGCCTGTCTTTTAGGTCGTAGATTGTCTTTCGCCTTAATTTTCCTTTTATGTTTGGTTGTTGCTCCTCCCATCATGCACTGCCTCGCTATGAGGACATATTTTCAAGTTCTAAGGAGAGAGAAAATATGAAAAGAAGCACCGGCAGTCACATCTTGGAGGACACAAAATCGTGATACGTCTACTCTTTCTCTTTCTCTTTCTCGCTCTCACACACTCTCTCTTCATTCCCGCCACACACCGTACCAGATACACCCCATGAGTCCGCCCGTCAGTCGCTAACCCCCCATTCCCCGACACACACATTCACACACAGGGCTTACACCCCTTCAATGAAATAGTGTATGTACCAAACATTCGATACTCCTCAACTTCTATACTCGGTACTCACTTTCTCTCACATTAGAACCCCATCCCGCCCATCCCGCCCATCCCACCCATCCCACCCATTCCCGGCATCCCCCCCCCCTCCCCCTCCTCCTTGGGCAAATCTGCAATCATTGCCTCGGTCGTAATCATCAAGGCAGCAACCGACTGGGCATCTACCAAAGCAGTCCTTACCACCTTGGTCGGGTCAATGATCCCCGCCTCGAACATATTGACGTACTCGTCAGTCTGGGCGTTGTACCCCAACTCCGGCTTTTCCTTCTTCAGCAACTCCCCCACCACAACCGCCCCCTCCACCCCAGCATTGTTTGCGATCGACCTCGCGGGTGCCTTGAGTGCCTTCTCGATGATCTCCACGCCGATTCTCTGGTCCATGTTGGTCAGTTTACTCTTGACCTCCTCCAACTGCTTGCTGGCCCACAGCAGTGCCAACCCCCCCCCCGGGACAATTCCTTGCTCGACAGCCGCCCTGGTCGCGTTCAAGGCATCCACCACTCTGTCCTTCTTCTCGTTCACCTCAACCTCGCTTCCACCACCAACCTTGATCACCGCCACCCCCCCCGAGAGTTTGGCTAGGCGTTCCTGCAGCTTCTCCTTCTCGTAGTCAGATGCAGTGGCAGCGATGGAATCCTTAAGCAACACGCACCGCTCGTCGATCGCCTCCCGCGCGCCATTGCCATGTAAAATTAAGGTGTCATCTTTCGAGACCGTCACCTTTTTGGACGTCCCCAACATGTCCTCCGTCACATTCTCGACTTTCAACCCCAAGTCCTCACTGATCACCTGCCCGCCCGTCAAGACGGCAATATCTTGCAAAGTCGCCTTCCTGTTATCCCCAAAACCGGGAGCCTTCACAGCAGCCACTTTGATTCCTGCCCTCAGTTTGTTTACGACCAGCGTCGCCAAGGCTTCGGACTCGACGTCTTCCGCAATGATGAGAAGGGGACGCTGGGTCTTCACCACCATTTCCAATAGAGGGATGAGGGATTGGATGGATGCGATTTTCTTCTCGACTAACAGGATGTAAGGGTTTTCAAGCTCGGCCGCCTGAGTCTTGTTGTCTGTGATGAAATAAGGAGAGATGTACCCACGATCGAATTTCATCCCTTCCACCACCTCCAACTCGTTGTGCAGGGTCTTGCCGTCCTGCACGGTGATCACGCCCTCCTTCCCCACCCTCTCCATCGCATCCGCCAGCAAATCTCCAATGGCCTTCTCTCCGTTGGCCGAGATTGTCCCCACCTGAGACACCTCCGCCTTACTAGTCACAGCGCGCGAAATATCATTTAACACCTTCACCACGTGATCCACCGCCAACTGCGTCCCCCTTCGCAGGTCCATTGGGTTCAGCCCAGCAGCCACAGCTTTGCAGCCCTCGGAGAAAATCGCCCGGGTAAGGACCGTGGCTGTCGTCGTTCCATCCCCAGCAATGTCATTGGTCTTGCTCGCCACCTGCCGTACAAGCGCCGCACCCATGTTGACGAAGCGCTCCTTGAACTCAATGCTCTTTGCAACGGTGACTCCGTCCTTCGTAATCTTGGGGGCTCCAAAAGGCTGGTCAATAATGGCGTTGCGACCCTTTGGACCCAAAGTGACTTGCACGGCGTCGGCTAGCTTGTCGACGCCCATGAGCATCTGTGCGCGGCCTTCCACGCCGAAGCGGACGTCCTTGCCGCCTTTTCAGGTGTGAGAGGAAAGGGAGGGGATGAGGGATGTTGTGTGAGGAGACAATGGGGGAGGCGTAGGATGATCTGAGATACAGAAGAACACAATACACAAAAACAAACTACTTTTACTTTCTTAGTTTTACGACTCGGAAATAAGGCTTCATCTCATCAAAATAAGGAGCGTGTGCGAACTCTGCCCCTTGCCTGGCCTGCCGCGTGCCGCACACGGCACCTTCCTGCATCTCCGGCTGGTTCCGCCACACTCTGCTCCATGCGCTGTCTATAGCAAGCCCACCAAATCCTATTCGCCACCCAATAGTTTACCTGCCATGCCACGCATTTGCACCGTGAGCGCCCGGGTTGGGGCCCTGCGCAAGATTTGTCGGAGCATGATGATGAAGTTGTTCTGTGGTAGGAAGGACTGGAGGGGAGAAAGCAGGGCGACAGAATAAGTCTATCGGCAGTGTTTGGCGTCAGTATGGGGCTCCTCTCGAGCAATAGATGCCAAGGGAGGGCCAGGCATGTACGAACAGGAACAAAGGCATTCTGTGCGGAGCGAAGTATCCTGCATCATGCAACCGTGCCACACACAACCTGTGTCCGGAGGCCATCACATTCGAGCCAATACGCAACTTCCTGCGCATGCTCGCCTCGCTTGTCTTGTAAAGCCCTGAGGCATTTGAAAGGAGAGCCCAGAAGCTTATGAGTTTTTCCAGAAACAAGAAGCAGCAACCGCCTCCACGCTCACCCACACAGGCAGTACCACGGCAGCAAAGCATTGCATTGCCCTTGGTCACATTTCAATGGGCCAAAGCCCCACAAAGACCATTCACTCATTTTCACTCATTTCTTTTATTCTCCTGTCCCCTCGTGGTGTGCACCATATGCCTACAGATGACAAACAGAATTGGTCGGTCTTAAAAAAAAAACGTTATCTACATCCCGTCACTAAAGTCTCAATCCCAACCTCCCCTCTTCCGTCTCTTCTTCCTTATTCTACGTTTTACTCATCATCTCTAATTGTACTCCCCCCTCCACAGCAGCAGCAGCTTCCAAAAGGGCATCCATATTCTCTCCTGGTCTCGGCTTTGGCAAACTTAAGAGCGAGAGCACTACAGCCGGGTCTTCGTGCAGCTCTCTGGCCAAGTGACTGTAGCCCCCACACGAGGTCACCAGCTCTTGCGCCATAGCCAAAAGCAGTAAGTCTACAAACGCATCAAGGTTCGTCTGGTGCTTTTCCTCGGGGCTCAAGTCATCATGTAAATGCAGACCTTCCAACCCCAGGCTGTGCCGCTCATGCTCCTTTTGTCGTTGTAGGTATGGATCCTCCTTCTTGGCGTTCCGTTGCTCATGTATGGGCGGATGATATGTGAAAGACACAACCTCTCTCGCCTGCGTCTTTTCGAGCTCCTCTCGAAAGTTGTCTGGTAGTTCTGGATGGTCACTTGCTACGTAGACAGGGCCTTCGGGGACCAAACCCGACTTCCCCAGCCGGTGCAATGCCTTGAGAATCTTTTCCAATTTCATATCACTGCAGCTCTTGTCCGTCCGTCTTAAATGTAGCGCTATATAGGGCTTGGATAGCTTGCTCCATCGCTCCAAGAAAGTTCGGCGAATTTCCAAGGAGAAACGCATGTTCCTCAAGAGATCCAGCCCGGAGCCGACGTTGCCCTGGCGATGGAAAACGACAACATCTTCATCATACTCCCCATCAAATCTAAATTTGAGATGTTTTAACTCAGAATATATAAAGGGAAAAGGCTGGAGAGGATCCAAGCCTTCGGGCGCGTGTCCGTGCGAGGGACGGGGACCGAGGAGAGGGTCGAGGTCATTGGTGAGACGGGAAGGGAAGACGCTCACCCGACGGTTTCGTTCATTTAGGGCAGTGGCAGCTTGGAAGGGTGTGATAATCCGGAGGTTGGGTAGTCCCTCTTGGTTGAGGGTGAAGTAGGGGGTCCACGGGGGAGAGACGGGGTTGTAATTCTCATAACCCAGGATGAGTGTCCTGTCCGTGTCGAGGGCGAACTGGATGCATTTCCACATCTCGACGGTTATGTCGTTGAAGCCGCCATTGAGCAAGCAGTAGAAGTATTTCTCGTTCGAACTTCTGGATGATGACGTGGGAGGATGATCAGCATTCGTGACGGCCTCCTTTCGGCTGTTGTTATTGAGGCTGCTGCTGCCCTTGCCGCTGCTGCTTCTTTTGCGGCCGCCCACCGCATCACGGCCACTGCTACTGCTGCTGCTTCCTCCCTTGCCACTATTCTTTTTGCTATCCTTATTACCACCCCCACGCGCTCGCCTCAAACCTTTTTCGTTCTCTGCCACAACCCGCGGTTTCCTCGCTCCTTGCAACCCCGCCCTCGGCGACCTCTCATCAAAGATAGCCGAGCTCCCTAGTGGAAACATAGCCTCAAAGCTATCATGCCAAGCTCTACATATTTCATCCTCCTCCAACACACTTTTGAGCACTCCACAGCCCCCCCCGCCCTCCGCCTCTCCTTCAGTGATATGGTGTGGATGTAACTCACTCCTCGGGTTTGCCACCGCAAAAACTCCCTCCGGCGGTGACTCCAACTCAAGCACCTCCATCGCTACACTCCGTGGGTCCAAATCCCCCCCGACCACCCCCCACTTATCCATCAGCAGCTTTACAACCTCCACCATCCCCTCCATGCTTTTCAAAGCTTCAGAATTGATGTGCACTGCCTGCGTCTGCGCCTGCGCCTGCGGCTTCTCCCCCTCCCTCCCGCCAGCCCAATATCTAATCCCTGCCTCGTTTTCGGCCATCTTTCTACATTTTCCCACAGCCTTTTGATTATCTCTAAAAATCTTAGGCAAAAACATTCGACCCATGCTGCAAATAACCTCATAAGGGTCCCGATAGGTGACGACAAAGAAGTCTGCGTGCTTGTGGTGCTCGGCGCCGCCCGCGTGGGATTTGTAGACCATGCTGACTTTTCCATGCACCTTGGGCAGGACGCCTTGTATGCGTTCACCAGGTTTTGAGCCAATCACATCGTGCTCCCAGCCACTGATTGAATTGGGGTCCACCCGCTCCATAAGCACACGGACCAGGTTGAAGGCTGTGGTAGAGACAGTGCGCTGGGATGATAAGCAAGCCACGGTCAAGGGCCGGGCCAAGCGGGGTGGCACGTAGGGTACAGTGCTGGTGCTTGTATTACTGACATCTTGAGTGCTTGACACGCTATCCGCAGCCGCCGACCCGGACGCAAAGGAGCCGAGGGCCAGCATGTGGCCCGTGTCGGGAGTGGGAGGGGGCAGGGAGGAGTACTTAATGTAGACTAACAGCAGAAGTTCTACCAGGAATACGACGCCAAAGAAAGTGGACAGTCGGATCGAGGACGATATGCGCCGGTTGATGTGGTTAGGCCCACCAGGGCCACCACCCACACTGCCTCCTCTCATGTCGCCGCGCTCCTCTTTTCTCGGCTCGGGCGAACGGAGTGACCGTCTTGGTGGCCAAGGGCCTGCCTGGCCTGGCCTGCAATAAGTATGGGCTGTAATTTTGGTGTTCTTCGTTAAGTTAGAGATGCACAGCTTAGATTTGTACACACACAAGCAAGCTAGGAAGTTCTCCCCACCCAGCCCGAAGAAGAGCAAGTTGGAACATGGAGCCGTTACATACAGCAGACGCATGTGCATTGCACTCCTTCACTCTGGAGCCCTGGACTCGTCTGAGTCGTGAACCTGATACAGCTATGGAAGGGGGGCAAGGCTGAGCTGACGAGTGGACCGAGCCTTACATGTAAGGAATACAAACTCATTTTGTTTTGAAGCCCTCGTTGAGAGGCATACCCTTGTCGAGCACTCGTTCATGATCTCATTATCTGCACTCGTGTGTGGACGTAGCAGTCGCCAACCTCTAGCTGCTGCCACGCTAGTAGATGCGTACGTTCTTCATCGCTGCGTCGTAAGAATCTCGTTTACAAGAGCCAAAAATCAAGGCGTGCGGGCAGCAAGCACCAAGTTTGCAACACGAGTTGGCCACACGTCTTCCTTGTTGCCTGACAAGACCGAGAAAGTCACCACCGCGCTTCCGCTCGGATACGTATCTGAGCGATGATGACTTGAAAACCCTTCTCATCACACTTATGGGCGGTAAGCGGGCCGAGTCTGAGCTTTTTATGTGCAACCAGGGCTGCCGTGTTTACGAAAGCTGGACCCAGCAACTCCAGTCTGTGAAGTACTGCGTTTGCTAGCCTCGCGCATCCAGCTTTTAAGTTGTTTTCCTACGACCACTACATGGCGGACGTGGCTCCCCCCATCACAGCGGCGTCACACACGACTTACCTCCGCCCCGCACTCACATCCTAACCCTTGAGGCAATCGAGCAATTGGCACAAGCAAAATCATGGGTGACTGGGATCTTCGTATCGTATGTATGGGCGCCGGTAAGTCCCGGTAGTGGTTGGCACGGACGGATTGTATGGGCGTGGCCACTCCTCTTTGCTTTCCCCTCCTGTTTCCACACGGAAAGCCCTATACTTACCTGAAATGCACCCTTTACCTTCAGGCTATGTGGGCGGACCCACCATGGCAGTAATAGCCAAGAACTGTCCTCGCATCTGCGTGACGGTGGTGGACATCTCCGGGCCCCAGATTGCTGCCTGGAACTCGGCCGATCTCCCCATCTATGAGCCAGGCCTGCAGGAGGTGGTGGAGGAGACCCGTGGAAAAAATCTCTTTTTCTCCAATGACATTGACGGGGCGATCGCTGCGGCAGACATCATCTTTGTTTCGGTCAATACGCCCACCAAGCTCACGGTACGTGCGGGTGGGATGTAGTGTGTAGTGTGTTAAAAGGCAGCATAAATTCTATGCATAGTGCATGCGGACCCGTTTTAGTTGTTAACCTTTGACCAGATTTACGCTCATGCTTTCATGTGATCACCATATTGGTGCATTCTTCCAGAAGATATAATGAGCACAGCTACCCTCCACATCATTTCTCATTCCTACCCATGTCAAAACTCACTCCCCTCTCTACCCCCCCCACTCTGCTCACCACCACAGGGTATCGGTGCCGGGCGTGCGGCCAATGTGAAGAATTGTGAGCTCTGTGCGCGTAAAATTGCCGAAATTTCTACCTCCGCTAAAATCGTGGTTGAGAAGTCCACGGTGCCCGTGCGTACAGCCGATGCCGTGCGCCGGGTCCTGGCGACAAATGATAAGGGCATTAAGTTCCAGGTGCTGTCGAATCCGGAGTTTTTGGCGGAGGGGACCGCAATCGACGATTTGATGGCGCCTGGTCGAGTATTGATTGGGGGAGAACAGACCCCGGATGGACTTGCGGCGATCGAGAAGCTGGTATCTGTTTATGCGCATTGGGTGCCCCGCGAGCGGATTCTGACGACGAATCTGTGGTCATCCGAGTTGTCGAAGCTGGTGGCGAACGCTTTTTTGGCGCAGCGTGTCAGCTCAATCAATTCTATCTCGGCGTTGTGTGAGGCGACCGATGCGGACGTCTCCGAGGTCTCGCGGGCCATAGGCTCTGACCCGCGGATTGGCCCCAAGTTCTTGCAGGCTTCTGTGGGGTTTGGGGGATCCTGCTTCCAAAAAGATATTTTGAATTTGGTGTATTTGTGCGAGAGCTTTGGGTTAGAGGAAGTTGCAGAGTATTGGAATCAGGTATGGAGGGAGAGACGGTGGCTTTAAGGAGTGAGTGGCAAAGGGGGAAAAATGGCGGAGATGATTTGTCCTGTGATGAGTGATAGATAGATGTATTTAAGCAGACATTGATGCCCCCTCTTCTTACCTCTCTTCCTCCTACCTTCCATAATCATCTCCAGGTAATCAAAATGAATGACTATCAGAAATCCCGCTTCTCCTCCCTCATCGTCTCGCGGATGTTCAACACCGTCACCGGCAAGAAGATTGCCATCTTCGGTTTCGCTTTCAAGAAGGACACAGGTGATACCCGCGAGACTGCTTCTGTCTTTGTGTGCCGTAACCTGTTGGAGGAACGTGCGCAACTGCACGTCTTTGACCCCAAGGTGACAAGAGTGCAGATGATGCTCGAGTTCGAGTACAGCACCAATACGACCGAGGCGACAGTACCGGGGTTCAAGGACCTGGTGGTGACGAGCCCCTGCCCGTATGAGGCCGCGAAAGGCGCCCATGCGATTGCGGTGTTGACTGAGTGGGATGAATTCAAGGAGTACGATTATCAGCGGATTTACGATAGCATGGCCAAGCCGGCTTTCATTTTTGATGGTCGAAACATCTTGGACCAGAAAATGCTAAGATCGATTGGTTTTGAGAATTACGCGATTGGCAAGCCGAGGTCGAAGGAGTGGTAGAGGGGGACCGAGCCTGGAGGGAAAGAGGAAGCAGAGGATGGAGGGATGAACAGGAGGTAATGTATGGGAAATGGGCAGAGGAGGTGTAACGGCGGTCCACGTGCCTTGACCGCTCCGTTTTCCAGAAATAAAGAAAGCACAAGGTCGGATGCAGATAAGCTAAATCCAAAAGGAGCTCTTTTTTTCTAGACCGAGCAGTGGCTGAGGGGGAATAGAAGGAGAAGTGGTTACTCACCACCTCACCATCAGTTAATATGCCTTCGAGCAATTAATGACCCGGAAACATCCTGACCGTTGAAAGAAAATGCACAAGTGCGCGCGCGAGAGTCGTGAGTGAGTGAGAACAACATAACGCAGGGTGCTGCAAATCATATTTGCCGGTTTGAGAGAGCAGTAGGTATGTTGCAAAGAGAAAATAAAGTCCAGGAATAACAACAACGACGACGACGGCATGCTTGTTTGATTCATAAATCCACATTTCTTAGACTCTCAACGAGAAAACAAAAGAAACATGCACCTTATGTGATATACGAGTGGGAAGACATGAAGCACCTCAACAATACTGAAGGGGAAAGGCGTAGAGCTGGAATCCTCGAATTCTCGAGATAGGAACAAGTACCAAAGAATCATTTGCATTTTTCGATTGGTGTCTGACGTGAGCAGAGTTGCTTTCCTGTAATTTCCTCTTGAATGGCAGATCCCTTGGTCAGTCTTAGAAGCAAACATGTGATAAAAGGGTTTGTGGACCCTTTTAAGGAAATTTCAAGAGTGATGACAATTCTATAGATTTGACATGAAAAGCGTCCGCTTGCCTTGAATGTTGCTTGCGGGCGTGTGAGAGGCGTAGAATTGGGGGGGGGGATGGAAGATTCGTTAGATATACTCGAGCTGTATATTTTTTCTTTACATAATCCTAATGACAGGGTTAGATGTTTGTTGGTCTGCATGGTGGAGCCAATTATTTGCTGGCGCGTTCAAAAATGACGATGAATACAAATGACCCAATAAATATTTCGATACATTCAGAAGCTTCACCATGATAAGTATCGATCTCACGAAAGGATCGCACGTAGAAACTGCCACTCCTCTCCTACTCCTACAACAAGTACTACACTCCCACTACTCCTACTACACAATGTAGTAATAAAGTAATAAAAATGCTAAAATACTCATAATAGTACCAATACACTAAATAATGAAAACACATATTGGTGCCCCCAGAGTCCTGTGAAAACATAAGAAAGCTTGCAACACTGTGATCAAGATGGACAAGGCAGTGCCAAATATCTGTTTGTCTCCTTGTCCTGTGAAGTGCCACAAAAAGTTCTTGCTAATCTGGTATCGGGCGTGGTGGCCTTCGGCGTTAGTGATCAGCACCATGGCTTTTCCTACGAGGCCTTGTGTATAAAATGGGACGACGGGGAAGGAGGGGATAGGGGCGTAGGGATGAGTGACAAGAAGATCGTTCCCGGCTTTGGAATGCTCTCAAATTTTGAGCTCCGACGCCGACGGCAAAATATTGGCAATGTTTGTTTTATTCTGTAGGGCGTAGCGTACCGCCGACGTTGAGGTATATCTACGACAAGGTCCGTCACGCGCGTGGTGATAATGTGAGACAACGAAAAGCGATCTTTGGCACATCACAGGCGCTTGATGTTCCGCCAGCCTGGGGGGGAAGCTGCTGTCCAGTCTCTCTTCTTGCTTTGCTTGTCTCACCCCTCCTAATCCCCTTTTTCAAACACATCACACTTCATCAAGCAACAAGGTCAGTCACTGCCCACTTCGATCTATCCGTCGTCCTTGCTACGCTCTCCCGAGCCTCTCGTGCTCGCGCGAATCATGGTCGAAGCGGGCAAAGAGCACTCCTCCATAATGGACGCGGACCTGGAAGTCGGTGACGAGGAGACGACAACCTCGACACAGTACAGCAATGGGCGGGCACTTCATTCGTCGTCGTCGACCTCTGTCAAGGTACGTTATCCAGAAACGAGTGATAGGAAGGGATGGCAAAGCCGGCAACGGGAAAAGCACGCGCAAGGGTTTCGGCAACCGTGTGCTTGTCAATCTGCTTGCCGGTTTCGGCCATCCATACTACTGTCCTTTCCCTTGCCCCCGTCCGATGATCTGGACACCACAGGATTCAAAGTCGTTGCCACCCCACCTTCATTTTCCCACGCCCTAAAACCAATTCAGATCGACGACTTCAAGGACATCCACCTGGGCGAGAGCTTTGACAGCCAGAGCATGGCCCGCTCCCTCTCCAGCCGCGGTGTGGTCTTCGAGTGGAACATCCTAAAATACAAGGTTAAGCTAAAAAAACGGCAGGAGCTTACAGTCCTCTCCCACATCACCGGGCGTGCCGAAAGTGGCTCCTTCAGCGCTATTATGGGCCCGTCGGGATGCGGCAAGACCTCTTTGTTGGACTGTCTGGCGCTGCGCACGCGGGATTTCAAGGGAGGGTTGGCCCTGGACGGAAAGCCTTTACGAGGAGAATTTTATGCTAACACCGGATATGTTAATCAAAAAGAGCTCTTCTTCCCTCATTTAACTGTGCGAGAGCACTTGATCTTCCACGCCATCAACCGCTTATCCCACATCAGGACCGACGCTGAATGCACGGGACGGGTGGCGACGGTGATGGAGGAGGTGGATCTAACTAAAGTAGCGGACCAAAAAATTGGAGGTGGAGATCTATATACCGTTGCGGGCCTGTCAGGCGGAGAGCGGAAAAGGCTGAATATTGCCACGGAGATGCTGGCGGATCCCAGATTGTTGTTGTTGGATGAACCGACGAGTGGTGAGTCGTCGGGTTTTGGTTTTGTTGTTGTTGGATACATAGGGTAGCGAAAGAGGACAAGCGAGGGAGGAAGGGAGAGAAATAGTGAGTAGGAGATGTAGAGTTATTGTTGTCATTTTTTGTGTATTTGCATCTCTTATATTTGGTTCGTAATAGCATCCCTCTCTTTTACTCGCGCCGAGTATACGTAATTGTTTATATCTCCTCTGTCCCTCATGTTTGTCATACCGTCCCTCCCTCCCTTCAGGCCTTGATTCCGTTATGGGCGAGCTCATCTGCCTCCTTCTCAAGACGATTGCTGTCCGTGCGCCACAGCGCATCGTCATAGGTGCCATCCACACCCCTTCCTCCCGGATCTTTATGCTCTTTTCACATATCACCTTGCTGACGAGCAAGGGCGAGCTTGCCTACTGGGGGCCACGAGAAAAGCTCCTCCCCTTCCTCGAAAGCCTTGGGTACACTTGTCCCAATCATTTTAATCCAGCCGATTTCATCTTGGAGCTCGCATCATTGAAAGTAATTCAGGGGCAGACTGGAGCAAGTGGGATTGGAAATGGGGTGGGTGCAACGGAATTGGCAGTACCGCAACGGGTTAGTGGTTCTTTGTTGGTGGAATCGACGTCGAGCCCCACCTTGGTCGAGGCATGTCAACGGATGCTGGCAAGAGAGTTTGTGGTGATTGAGGCGGACAATAGCCATAAGGATGTATTAGGGGTAACGGGGGCTCCGGCATCGGCCTGGGTGAGTTTTAAATCGAATTTGTGGAGGTCCTGGTTGTGTCAACGGAGGGAGTATCTGGGGACAGCGGTCGGGGTGCTGATGAACACTGCGCTAGGGCTGGTGTTTGGCGTGCTCTACTGGGGCCAGATGCCGCACGATAGTGGGAGGAATATTACCGGGTACCTCTTTTCGTTGTTGGTGACGCTATTAATTGCTAGTAGTATCGCGGTGTGCTTGGCGTTTCCGTTTGACTTCGCGATTTTGATGCGGGAAGTATTCAGCGGGGCCAACCAGCCCATAGGGTACTTCTTAGGACGGACTATGGCGGGTGTGCCAAATTCGCTGGCGTTTATGATCATGGGCGTGTTACCTTACTTCATGGTGGGCTTGGCCGCGGACACGGGGGCCTTTGGGTGGTATTGTTTAGTGTTTTTTGTGATGACTTTTGCGGCTCAGAGCTTGGGATATTTGGCGAGTTCGTTCAGTGCGAACCCGGTGGTGGGGGTGGCGATCTTACCTTTGTTTATTACACCCATGATTTTGTTCAGTGGTCTGTTGTATGAGCGGAATTCTGTTCCGCCAGGTTTGGGATGGATCCAGGATATCAGTGTAATGAATTACGGGTTTGCTCTATTGGTATTAAATCAGGTGGAGCACGTGAATGAGGAGACGAGGGATTTTCTGATGAATTTTTTAGAGGTGAAGAAGAAAGAGTTTTCTGGGTTTTGGATTGCGCTTGTGGCGCTGTCGATTTGTTATCGGCTCCTAGCTATGGGGGTGCTGTACCTTCGGGTAAAGTATTTGACAAGGGCACAGTGAAGCTGGTGGGAGGGAAGGAAGAGAAGAAGCCGTTGGGAGGGGAGTGGAGATGGGGATGAAAAATGGATTGAATGGTAGGTGGAATGGCTTACGGCTCCGTGTGAGTGAATTGAGATGTGTATGTCGGAAGCAGATGGAATGGAGCAAGAGATATAGTTGAGGTAGGAATACTCAAAAAGCACCAAGTAGGCAAGAAACAGATTCATATGTCACGTAGAATTGATTGAGCTCTGCGGGTGTGCGAGGCATGCTACAAACAAATTAAGGAGAAGCAAATAGAGAGGGCCTTGTAAAGAGTCTCTCCGATGGAACTTAAGCCACCGAATAAAGACTTTAATGTGTAAGTAGGGTTTTATGTGTGTAAGTGTGCGGTGCAGCGGTATAATATGGACACGACTGACGCTTAAATGACTTTTTTCGGGGGCATGAGAGCGAGGCGAAAGTAACAAAAAGAAATGGAAAAATGTCGCATTCAAATTAAAACTTGAGATCTCGTCCTTTTCTTCCTCTCCGTTTTTCAAACGCGTTTTTGGAAGTCAGTTTGTCTTGCTTTTGTGCTCTTGACCGCTTCTCCACTTATTTTTTTGGTTGAGTTAATATTTCTTTCACCCGTTCGTTCTGATGTCTGATGGTTAGTGCCTGCCCAAGAAAACCGGTCCGTCTACAACAGCTTCCTGGCAGCCTTTTCCCTATTATCCAGTCTCTATCCTTTTCCCCTCCCTCCTTCCCTTTCCTCAGCATGAGGTCTCTCAAGGGTCAACTTAGCTGCATGCCTCTCATCATCAGCCACACGCACACAAAATCTCTCCCAACCAATCCGTCATTCTCTTCTCTCCTTCACTTTCGATTGAAAGCAAGTAACATTTCATTTCTCCATCCATGTTTTCTGTTCTCTATCTCTCCCCTTCTTTCTGCCGCCGTTCACTCATCTCCTCCCCTTGCCCTTTCTCTCACGACGCATTCCCTCTCCTTAAGGAAGCTTGGCTCACCACACCTCTTTCTCCTTCCTCTCTTTTATGCCTACCCCCAGCCTCTCTAACCTCCTGCTTCTCTCTCTGCACTTTCATCTTAAAACCCAGCATCCGGGTTGGCCGTCTGCGAGACAAACATCTCGTAGTACTGGTAAATAATCGTCACAGCCAGCAAGATGCCGGTCCCCGAGCCAATCGCCCCAAGGAAATCAGCCACCACCGTCAGGGCGCCAATACACATGCCACCGAAGGCCGCCGCCACGGGAATGTAACGATTCAATTCATGCACAAGGGCAGAGTCACGGTGCCCCTTCATCACCATCTTGGAGTCGCGGAGCTGCTTCGCCACGTCCTTCGCACTGGACCCGGACACCTCAATCCAGGTCTTGGAAAACAACGCACACGAAGACAAAATAAACACCAGGTAGAAGATGGCATGAAAGGGATCGGACAGAATTTCACTCATGGAATGAGGGGGGGAGATGTAATAAGCAATTCCACCGACAGGCACGGACTGCCCTTGCTGGCCTTCGACCTCCTGCCATCGACCGAGGAGACGCACCAGGATGTTCCCGCTGAAACGCTTGTGGAGAAGCTGTGAGAGGAAGTACAGGTTGGATACCAAGGCGGTTTGGAGGATGATAGGCATGTTCGACGTGTAGAAGAGCTTAATGGGGTAGGTGCCTTGCTGGCCGCGATAACGCTGGGACTTGACGGGGAGGTCGACACGCCAGCCTTGAAAGTAGATGACGATGATGAAGACTAAAACCGTTGCGAGTAGATTGGTGATATTTGGCAGGTTTTGACGATAGAAAGCTTCCTTCAAGGCACGCGCTTTATCGCTTCGGGTAATCAACAGATGGAACAAGGCGATAATCGCCCCCTCGAACTCCGTTCCTCGTCCCGTGTTGATCGTCGTGGGACTGAACGCCTTCCAAATAATATTCTCGCAAATGTTAGTGGCAATAAATAGGGAAATCCCGCTTCCAAGTCCGTAGCCCTTCTGCAGTAACTCATCCAGCGTGATCACAATCATCCCCGCAATGAACAACTGGGCAATGATCAAAATCGCATTTCCCCACCCAAGCGAGTTCAAGTCACCATACATGCCAGAAAAAACGTATGCGACTGCCTCACCAATCGTGATCAAAATCCCGAACAACTTCTGCGCGCCCGAAAAGAGGGCACGATCTTCCTTCAAAGACTGGTTGACCTCAATAATGCGGGAGCCAGCCAGGAGCTGCATGACCAGACCGGAAGTGACGATGGGGGAGATGCCAAGCTCCATCAGCGTGCCTCTATTTTGGAAGAAAAGGGACAGGGAGGGAGGAAGGTAGGCAGGAGTAAGGGCGTGTGTGATGAAGTGGTGCGGTACAGAGCGAGGGGTCATCATCCCCATCCATAAGGGGCAGGCTGAAAAAGAAATCTGAATGCAATGCCCAGCAGTAGTGCACGGTAACCCGCACTTACACCCCTGCAGAACATATGACAAATGAGAAAAAATTGTGCCACAGGCCAGTGACGACGTGAAAGAATAGTCGGGCTAAGCAGAAATTTGGTGAAATTAAGCCCACCAATCATGCCCACCGATCTGCCAGCATGTCAACCCACACATATCACAACTGGTACTGTACCTCGCACGAAAACTTACCTATTAGACGCCAAGATGACGCGCATCCAGTAGAAGGGGTCGGAGGACTTGGCGGACTGCACGCCGTAAATCGGAATCTGACAACAGACTAGGAAGATGAAGAGGGTAACGACCGTCCACAGGACCTTCTCACGGAACGGAATCTTCCTATCCACAGGTGCTGCCACCTCAGGGACGATGCAGAGCACCGGGCGAATGAGGTGCAAGAAGCGGACCATGGTTGCTTACTGAGGGTTGCCGCGCTGCTCCTTCTCTCACGAGGTATGGGCTTGGTCGTGAAGTTCTCGTCTCCGCCGCTTGCTCTGCTCAGGCCGCGCAAGACAATGCACCACCTGTGTTGTTGATAAATGTGAGGCGTGTGGGTATGTCGAGGGCGCGTGTATTCGAGACCGCGTAAGGGTGCAAAGGCGGGAGCCACACACCCTGTCGTTTGAAATAGGAGTCTGAGCGAAGAGGCATAAGGAGGGGCGGGCGCCTGCATCCAGTGTGCGACTTCGGACAAGAACCGGGCCTTCCTTTCCAGAATCCCCCATCACAGGCTTTTTACAACTCTAGTTCCTGGGGTGATCGGTTGTTGGGTGTGTGCCCACGCTAGCCAGAATAGCAGTTGACTGGAGGAATGATGGTCACTCACAACCGAGGCGGGGCTTGCTCGTTAGCTAGGCCACTGGGTCGGCAGAAAGCCCCGTGACAACCTGAAGCCAACATCAGTTGACGAACGGAGCCTGAAGTAGATGGCATTCTGCCACGCATAAAGAGGACAGACAAGCACAAACCAAGCACGACGAAGAAGTTGGTCGGGTGTGATGAATGAGGCTCTCTGAGTCTTTTTGGGCCGCACGACGTGACGGTCGTAATGCGCGAACGGACCTGCAGCGTGCCAGTCAAAGCACCACTGCTCTCTTGTGTATAAAGAAGACATCTGACCACTCACTTTCCCCGTTCTCTCACTCATCAAGCGTACAGGTAAACGACAAAGCGGGCAGCCACACGAAGCGGTTGTCACCGTCCATGCATGTCTAGTTTGCTTCCAAGAAGACTCGCCGCTACGACCACAAGAAGCAATACCTCAAGCTCAAGCATGATTAGCCGGCCTTTGGGAGGCCTGGGTCTAGCCTTATTGCGCCTCATTGGAACCTGGGCCAGCGCCAGTGGACCGCTTCCTGCCTTACATCTTAATGGCTGGGAACCCTCACCTGGCCTTTCTGCCGCATTCGTGGATGGCAGCTTGATGAGCAGCAGCTCTCGTCAGCAGCAGCAACAACGACGGTCCTTCGCGACCAAGCTAGCCACGCCCCGACGACGCAGAAATGCAGTGTCTATGGAGGCCACCATGGCGCCCCTGCCGCCTGTGCAAACCATAGCCCCTACGACGCCGGTGGGTGGGTCGTACGGTGCGGACAAGATCACGGTCTTGGAGGGTTTGGAACCCGTGCGGAAACGCCCGGGGATGTACATTGGGTCGACGGGGGTGAAGGGTCTGCATCATTTGATTTTTGAGGTGGTTGATAATTCAGTGGACGAGGCGTTGGCGGGCCATTGTACTGCGGTGGAGGTGACAATTGAGGAGGATGGGAGTGTGACTGTGACGGATGATGGGAGAGGGATTCCATGTGAAGTGCACAGTAAAACGGGACGGTCAGCCTTGGAGACTGTATTGACTGTCTTGCATGCAGGGGGGAAGTTTGGGGGGGATGCAAGCGGGTATAAAGTGAGTGGGGGGTTACATGGGGTGGGTGTGTCTGTTGTGAATGCCTTGAGTGAAAGTCTAACGGCCACGGTAAGGAGGAACGGGAATTTGCATGTGATGCGGTTTGCGCGAGGAGTGCCTCTGGGGGATATGGAGATAAGGCCGGATCCGGAAGCGGGGACTGTCGGGGGTGGGGGAGGGAAGACGGGGAGGCCGAGGAGTGGTACAACTATTTCCTTCAAGCCTGACGCGGAGATTTTCAAGACGGCCACAACGTTTGAGTTTGATCGGGTGTCGGGGAGATTGGATGAGCTGGCGTACTTGAATGCAGGCATTAGGATTGTGATGGCCGATAAGAGAGGGGAGGGACGGAGAGAGGAGTTCTTTCATGAGGGTGGGATTAGGGAGTATGTGGAGTTGATGTGTAGTAGTAAGGAGAAGCTGCATCCGGAAGTGGATGTGATTCATGCCGTAGGGGAGAAAAATGGGGTAACAGTCGAAGCGGCGCTGAGGTGGTCGAGGGATCAATATGATGATTTGTTGATCGGCTTTGCGAATGGGATCAGGACGGGGGATGGTGGCACTCACTTGGATGGGCTCAAAAGTGTGTTGACAAGGACGATCAACAACATGGCGCGGAAAAGTGGGAAGCTTAAGGAGGGGAAGGATAATCTATCTGGTGATTTTGTTCGAGAAGGGCTTACGGCCGTCGTGAGTGTCAAGGTTCCCGATCCTGAGTTTGAGGGACAAACCAAAAATAGGCTGGGTAACCCGGAAGTACGTGGGATTGTAGACGCGATTATCGGCGAGAATTTGGTGAACACTTTTGAGTGGAACCCCAAGGTGCTTGGCGCCATTGTCGATAAAGCTATGTCGGCCCAGCAAGCCGCGCAAGCTGCAAAAGCGGCCAGGGATATGGTGCGGAGGAAGTCATTGTTGTCCAGCACGGTCTTACCGGGCAAGCTGGCGGATTGCTCCTCGCGGGACCCGACTGAAAGCGAGATTTACATCGTGGAAGGTGACTCTGCTGCAGGCAGCGCCAAGCAAGGGAGGGATCGTCGGACGCAAGCTATTCTACCTCTGCGTGGAAAGATTTTGAATATTGAAAAGGCGGCCACGGAAAAGATTTATCAAAACACGGAGTTGCAGGCGTTGATCTCAGCGTTGGGATTGGGGATTAAAGGGAATGAGTTCGACCCGGCCACTCTGCGTTATCATCGCATAATGATCATGACAGATGCTGATGTGGATGGCTCGCATATTCGCATTTTGCTCTTGACCTTCCTCTTTCGGTATCAGCGGGCGTTGGTTGAGAGAGGGTACATCTATATAGCCTGTCCACCGCTTTATAAGGTCACACAAGGGAAGAACATCAAGTATGCTTACTCACAAGAAGAGCTTGAAGATGTGCAGGCTTCGTTTACAGGTAAGGCTGCCGTTTCCCTCCAGCGATTCAAGGGGTTGGGGGAGATGATGCCTACACAATTGTGGGAAACGACCATGAACCCCGAGACGAGGATATTGAAGCAGGTGACGATTGAGGACGCGGCGGAGGCGGATAAGATGTTTATGCTACTGATGGGTGATGCGGTGGGTCCGAGAAAAGACTTCATCAATAGGAATGCCGGGGCCATGGGGTTGGACGACCTTGACTTTTAGTCGAGAGAGGGGGGGAAAACGGAGCAAGGGCGGGAAAAGAGGGGAAGGAAGAAGGATTGGGTGGTTTAAGCAAGGAACATCAAAATTCATAAGCATGAAGAGAGGCCAAAGCATACCGTAAAATGGGCCTTCCTCTTTGGCTGGGTCTGAAGAGGAAGTAACGACATAAAAGAAAGCACCCACTTACTCACTTTGCAGAAAGTGTGCGCTTGAAAACAGAAGACTTTTTGTGCTTCCGCTTACATTCGATGATTCGTATCGTTCGTCGTTCCACTTGCTTAAGTGGTTGTTATCATATTAATGTACACACATCTCTCTCTCTCTGTCTTTCTCTCTCCCTCTCTCTCTACATGTTTTTCTTTCTTTTTTTTGAGTGGAAAATATGCATCGTTACTTTTTAGTTATTCTTCCCTATTCTCTTTTTCTTCTTTAATTGCGAGGATCTTCCGCGACGAGGCATGCCTGGCTCTGCCCCCAGAGACAGAGGCAGCAGCTGCACCAGCTGACTTTTTCCGGCTGCTCCCGCTATACTGGTGAGATAAAATGGCCCGCTTCTCATCCTCCCACGCCTGCTGCATCACCGACATCTTCGCTTTATACTTTTCCCGTAAGTGCTTTCGAACACTCGTCAACACTACAGTAATCTCCTTTTCATGCTCTACGCTTAACTGCTTCTTCACCTTCTCCATATCTGCCGCCGTAGCCTGACTCGCAGCCATCGCTCTCGCCATAGTCTCCTTCTGTTGCCTCCGCAGGGTCTCCGCCAATTCTCGTACCTTCACATCTTTCAACAGCACCTCCCTTTCCACCCTCTCTAAACGCGCCCTCAATTCCTCCTCCCTTGATTCCTTATCCAACAGATCCTGAGCCACCTGCATGTTTTCCTTCTCCTTCTCCTTTGTCTTCGCACTCATCTTCTTGAACGTCTCCTGCAAAAATTGAACTTTAGCCCCAACTTCTTGCAGTTTCTCCCTCCACCGCTGCTCCTTCACCGCTTTCTCCTGATCAAACTTACTGTAAACATGCTGCAGCCGCTGTCGCTCCTCCTGTGCCCACTCCAACTTTGCCGCACTCAGCGCCTCCTCCATCACCACAGCTCTTTTTGTCGCCCGGGCCTCCTGCCCTTCATCTTGCTCTTCCTCCCGCCGCACCCTGGCCTGTACAAGTCCAGCAGCAGCAGCTACAGCAGCAGTCGCTCGTTCCTTCTCTTTCTCATACGCTGTTTCAATTTTTTCCAACGCCTGCTGATGCTTCTCTTGCTTCACGCGCGCTCCCTCTATAATATCTTGAATCGATCGACGCTGTTGCTGCAAGTCATCCTCGAGGCCCGTCACCCTCGCCTGCCACTGCGCAACTTCCTTCTCATGCTGCCAGATTAACTGCTGTTGATGCTGTTGCAATGCCCACGACGACGATGCGACATCTCCCTCATCACCGTCCTCCCTATCATTACTATTCGTTTGTGCCCATCCATCCACGCGACTGATAGTGAAGGTGTTGCTGCCGCTGCTGGCATCATCATATCGTCGCAATTCCTCCAACTCCCGCACCTCCGCCTTAACTTCCTCCCATGCCCTCGCCTTCCACAACGCCGCCCACCGGGACACGGCGTCCAAGACTTCTTCCATGCCCAGTGAAAGCTCCATCCCCCCCTCACCCTCTCTCTCTTTCTCACTGAGTCGGAATCCTTCTCCACCCAGATCTACGTCTCCCGCGCCAATTTTGGCTGCTAACTCACGCATTTTTTTTGATTGTGCAATGCGCAAGGCTTCCTCTTCTAGGATACGTCGCCGCAAGCCATTAACCGCCTGTGGGTCAGCGTCGACACCACTAGCAGCAGCAGAAGTTGTATCAAGTGCCCGAGCTACGGCCGTAGAATTCCGAAGCTCGTTACATTCCTTCTGCAATTCACAAGCCTTCTCTTTCCAAAACTGAAGCTCCAGTTCTGGCTGATTGGAAAAGTGCTGGTGCCGCTGACATTGCTTGCCCCCCCCCCTTTCTCCATGCATCTGCTGCTGCTCCTCCTGTACCCTAAATCCATCCACTTCTCCTCTAAACCCTTCCTCGGCCGAAAAAGATGATGCCCAGTGGGAACGCTCCCCGGCAATTTCTCCCCCCTCCACCTTGTTCTCCCCCTCTCCAAACTCTTCGCTTATTTCTCCTAAAAATTCACTCAGGTCAGTCTGGTGCTGGTGTCTCTTTCGCTGCGATAGTAATGCTCGGTCATCCAAACCCCTCTCCAGATCAAATGGAGAGGGGGAAAGAAGCGAGTCTCCCGTGTGTTGATCGGCCCCACCATTACTACTATCACAAGGAGAAGAGCGCACAGACGTCTCCATCACCATCATCGTCATCTCTCCTCCCTCCTCTCTCTTTTCCTGTTTCTCAGCGGCAGCAGCATCACCCTGCCCCCTAACCAACTCAAGCTCCGCCACTAGCCGCTCCACCTCCTCCTCCATCGCCGCTATCTCCGACCGATGTTCTCTTATCAAAGCATCCATCTGCCCAGCCAACACCTGCCTCGCATCCTCCACTCCCTTTGCCCGTCGTTGCACATCAAGCTCTCCCGCCAAGCTTCTCAACTGCGCCTGTGCCTCCAGCAGCTCCCCCTGTGTCTGCTGCAACCGCCTCTCCAAACCTTCCCCCCGCCCCTCCGCTTCCTCCAGTCTAGATTCCGCTGCATACCTCTTACTGTCCTTCTCCATCACCTTCCTCTCAGCTCCCCGTAAATCTGCCCTCAGTTTCCTCATCTCTTCTACCAAGGCATCTGCCCTCAACGCCTCAGCCTGCGCGCGAGCCTCCCACTCCTTCCCTTCCCTCTTACTCGCAGAGGCAAGCATCGTCTTGCTCGCCAGTTGGGTTGCTAGACGCGAGATTTCTTCTTTTAGGGCATCAACCATTGTTTCAGACTCTTTGTTGCTCATGTTCTTCTCTTCGAGTAAACGGAGATTGTTTCGTCTTGCTTCCTCTAATGCTGCCTTCACCTCCGCCATCTCCAAGCGAGCCGACTCCAGCATCTGCCCCCTCAGCAAATTCAAAGTCACCCCGGCTATGCCACCACTTCCCTGGCCCTGCTGTTGCTGAGTAGAGCTGCCCTCGCTGTGCTGGACTTGCGAAAGCAGCAGCAGGTGTTCCTCGAGCTCTTTTTCTCGAGCGGCCAAGCCCTGTACCTGGACAAGCAACCGACTTTCCTCACATCGGAGGGCGCGGACTTGGAGAAGGAGGTGTTGCCGTTCTGCTTCGGAGGCTTGAGAGACAATGGCAAGTTCGGACACGATTAGTTGGAGCTCTGCCGGGTCCGTGGGGAGGTGGGTGGGGAGAACAAAGGGCAAGGAGGATGAAGAAGGGGAGGAGGGCATGGATGGTGGGCTTTCGCTTTGTTCGCTGCCGTTTCCGTCTTCGTTGTCGAAGTAGGTGTCGTCCTCTTCTTGGATGGTGGGAGGGGCATGTCTGAAAAGCTGCTTTTTCGAGGAGCAATCAGCCGAAAGACTGTGTAATTGCCTGCTGCCGTCATAGGCGCCCTTCATGGAGGTGCGAGGTGTGTGGAAAGCCGCATCGTCGTTATCCATTCCCCCTCCCTCGTCTTCGTCTTTCTCATTGTTGCGGCCGTAAGATTCCTCCTCTTCATAGTAGTGGCTGGTATCACTTCCACTGCTGTTGCTACTACTACTACTGATCAAGTAATGGTCGTCATCGTCCTCATCCTCATCCTCTTCATTACCAGCTACAGTGGCCTCCCGCGGAGCCTTGCGGACAATGAACGACACAACTTCCCCTTCTTCCCCTTCTTCTCCTTCTTCTCCTTCTTCTTCTTGTCCTATTTCTTCTTTCTTTTCTCTGTCGTCTTCTTTTTCTTCTCCGTTGTCTTCATCCTCCTTTTCCTCATCCTTCTCCCATTTCTCGTCGTCGTGATCATAAGGCGACGTAGAAATGGAAATGCGGGGCATGGGCAAATCGGCCTCAGAAACGAATGTTGTGCCTCTCTTTTCGTGGTTTTCATTTTGTTGTCCCTCGTACTGCTGCTGCTGCTGCTGCTCATGGTGGTACCGCTGCTGCTGCTGGCGGGAAAAGGAGGCCTCCTCGCCCTCAAAGGGCACATTTCGCAAAAGCTGTTCCAGCTCTGCGGACCGCTCCGCCGTCTCGTGGACATCTAAAATATGTACCGCTGCCGTCGGTGACGGAAAAGATTGGTTGCCACTGTGGTCTTCGCGCTCCATTGTGGCCTGTGATAGGTGTGGGAAGAAGGAAGGGTGGTGATTAATTGGGAAAGGCGCAGCGTAGACAGAGTAAATCAGGGGCCTTGTGTTTTCCGACGCAGTGTTAATTTCCACAAGTGTCTGCGGAGCTCAGAGTAGCGCTGTTAATCCCTAGTGCAGGGCGAGGGCAAGAAAATGTGATAGGCAGTAGACACAGACACAGAAAAGGAGTAAGGGAGGCAGCCTGGCAGGACCTGTCTGCTCGACCTCTGAACCCTCCACTTCCCACCCTCGACCCTACATCTATCACCCACTGGTAATCCAAACCACCAAATTTGAATGGAAATATGCTCCTACGCCTCATCTCTTCACCCGGACACGGGCACAAGGGCTTCAGCGAAATGGCGGCAAAGAACAAGACGTGCCGATCCATACGTCACCAAAAAAAAAGACATAACAAAACCGCAAAAAAAAATTAGTGCATGTGATGAACGGACATTTTAAAACGTGTGTATGATTTAGAAGTGGTTTGGATTCTACGTGGTGCAGTATAGGGCCCTGACCCTGCCGACGCAGGCGGGATTGGACCTCTCCGCCGCGAGAGGTAAGTGTCGCACCATTCGAAGTCCATCTGTATCAAAAGCTTTTCCCCATGTCATCATTGGTCGCAAGTTATGGTCTGTAGAAAACTTCCATCAGACTAGATACCTGGCCCCCCTCCTCTGCCACCTCTTGCTTGTTGGTCTTCCGGCCTCGCGACATCCCTTGAGCCTGCGGAGCTTTTTAATTTGTTTTTTCTTATCTCTTTCTTTGTTTTTATTCTTTTTCTCATTTTTTTCAGTACACTTTCAGAGAACAAACAGTGAAAGATTATACACACGTTTAACACATTCATTTCTTCTCTGCACTTCGCACCATTATACCCCGCTGTCCTGCCGCTGATAGCTCTCCCTCTCCTTCTAGTCCTCTACACCTATATACTCGCACATTTACATTTATGTCATATTGTCTGACTGCTGCTGCTGCTCGAATCCGTCTTCTTGGTTAATGGCAAAAGCGGCTGCTTTGTTCCCATCTCCTCGCCCGCGTATTCATCACTACCCCCGCCATCCACCTCCAAAGGATGGTGGTGCCCCGCATGGTGCATGCGGTACTGCCGCGTTGCCTCCATCCACCCCACACCCCAACAAATAACGGCCACCAGCAGCCACAAGCATGTTATAAAGAGGGTTTGGCGCACTTGCTGGACTTGAGCTGTACATTCGGGAGAAACGACGCCGTCTTTTTCCAGGTCCGCTGCACAGGCAGGGGCCATGGCATCCAAAATGGCGCCTACGATGATAGGGGAAGGCACGTCGCCCAGCGCGTGAATTATCAAAGTGCAGAGGGCGATCGCAAAGGAGCGATTGGCTGGAGGGACGGAGAGCATGGTGGCCATATTAATCGAAGCAGTGCACACAAAGAGCAATAGGGCACCTATCACGAAAAAGAAGAGAAATAGCTCCCGCTGATACAAAAAACAGCTTAGACTCGAGCAGAAACATCCAAGCGCCGCAAAGATCGTACTCTGTCGCAGCAAAAACGCCAACTTTGCCTCCTCCGAGTTAAACAGCCGTCGATCCACTAATATCCCTCCTAGAGGAGTCCCGACCATCCCAGCAAAAGACAGCGCCACCCCAAACACACTCGAGGCACTGCTCTCTGAGGTGAAAAATCCGAAATCCAAGAAGATCTTGCTCGAAAATGTGGACACCCCGATCATCATCCCCGTATTCGCCGCGTATCCAAAGGCATTCAATAAAAAAATGGGCCGACGCAAAACAATACACGCTTCCCGAAAAATGGTCATGTGTCGCGCCTCCTCCACAACTTCTTCCTCTTCGTGCTGCTGCTGCTGCTGCTGCTGCTGCTGCTGCTGCTGTCCCTCTACTAAGATGCTGCTGCTGTTCCTATCCACTGATATAGCCAATACTGCTGCTGCGCCTCCCTTTTCCCTAACACTCTGCTCCCCTTCCTCCACCTCCCCCACCCCCAAATACTCCTCCTTTTCAATTGGCAATCGCTCCGGACGCCACGTAAAGGGCAAGAAAAAGCAAGCCAATGCAAAAGGACTCATCAACAACGACTCCAGCCAAAACGCACCTGACCACGTCCACGACGATGCTGCAAATAAAGCCCCCCACGGGTATCCCATCGCAGTCCCTAACGGAATCGCCGTGTAAAAAAACGCAATCCACCTTCCTGCACTCCCCCCCCCCAAGTCTAAAATAAATGGGGGCGCCACACACTGAAATCCCGCCTCGCCCACCCCGCTCAGCATACGTGCTGCACATAGCAATTGGTAGGAGCCTGCCTGACGCGCGAACCCACTCAAGGCCGCGGCGAGGATCCATACGACTAACCCAACACCCACCATTTTGAAGGGAGAAACGAAATGAATGACATGCCCAAAACAGATGGCCGCCAAGGAAAATCCGACGATGAATGCAGATTGAAGCAGGCCCACGTACAAGTCGGGGGTGTTCGTATCGAGTGAGTCGGAGACAAAGGCACTGAATTCTTCAGAGGCCCCCGGGATGATGCCCCGATCGATGTAGTTGAGAAGATTCAGGAAAAACAGAAAGGTGAATGCTATCTCATTGGTCCACCAGGTTTGTGTCGAGCCCAGACGCGGGTCCCGAGACATGCGGAAGCCTTTCCACACCATTTCGAACGGGCGGGGCGGACGGGCGAGGAAGGATCTGTTTGTACATGTTCATGTGTGTATATATATATGCGTGTATGTTTTCTTGTGTGAGGAAAGTAAAATTGGTTGCCCTGTAGATTGGTGAATGAAATCACACTGTCTGATTCGGATGTGGTGTGCGTGTTGTCGAAAGAAGCACGTGCAGACACTGTAGAGTTGCTCGTTGCTGCGCATTTGACGTTGTAAGTTATAACCACCAGTCAATGAAAAACTAGCCACACGTGAGGCAGAAATCTAATGCATGCGAAGGGACGCGGACCAAATGCGCGTTAGTGACATTTGACAACGGGGCGGAACGTCGGGCCCCCGACGATAGTGGAGCACCCGACAGTATTCCCACGCATTCTTGCGCATAGCATCAATACAAAGCCTAATAAAATCAGCTAAATGAGCTGTCCTTAAGTGCGTTTCATGTGGCCCGGAGGCTGTAGCTATTGTTATGACATCGGGTTCCGAAAAGAGCGTGGAATGATAGTGCCGCCCATCTTCCTGGTCCTTGCTTACATTGAGACCACGGGGAGCAACCATGTCTCGCACTGTTATACCTGTCTGCGTGTACACTGAAATATACAGGGTCGTCGGTAGTCGGCATGGTACTGCAAGGCAGTGCGAATGCATTAGTTGGCAAGCCGGCTTTATTCCGGGTATGCAAATTGAAGATGAGACACAGGAAAGCCCGCCCATACATGCAAGATTTAAGGACACTAGAAAACGCCGTTTCCCCCTACAACGAACCAAAAATATTGATTCCTATTTTGAGCAACTAATAGTAATCAATGCATTCTTTCGTGTCTACAAGGGGAAAAAAACGCGGCAGCGCGCGTCGCTCCTCCTGCCAATTGCTTTTGAGTTAAGGCATGGCAGCAGCCTGACCGGACACTATTGTCCACTAGCTGGCTGCCTGGCTGCATGGACCCGTCATTAGTTCTTTTCTATGAAGCTATCCTACAAACCTGGAACTATCGCATGCAACCTGACGTCCTCTAAAAATTGCCTACGAGGGCGAAGCTTTCCAACAATAAAATGTTGCATATACGTCCCCCTATTCTTGTCTGAGTTTTCCAAGCGACTTTGACAGGGTCCGTTCAATCAACGGCCACAGCAGCAATAGCAGCAGCAGCAACAGCAGCAGTATTAACACTTCTTCCGCTCCTGTGCTTACTCTTTATGCTCAACCTTGCGGCAGAACTAGCGCATGTGATTTATTGTCGGCAAAAATTACTAGCACAGGATCATCAACGTGGCCATGCGCATAAGGGTTGTGGGACTCACGCCGGACATCACCATCGCAGGAGAATTCACGCGAGCCCAACCCACACGCAGACTGAGCAATTTTGAATCCGAAGATGTGAAATCTTCTATAAATCAGAAACGGCGAATTCCTCATCCATATCACCCCGCTGTGGCTCATTAAATATTCCGCGGAGCTCCAGGCGCCTCTTGGGAGCACATGGGTTGCGGCAAAGGCGAGGTCTCACATCCCAAGCTCCCGCATCTGCCACCTGGCCAGGAATTCCGACGACATGCACGAGTCTCCAGTGCAACTTGTCTCTCTCTCATCATTTTTTTGATCTTAAAACCCTTCCATTCTCACGCTCTCATAAACTAAGCACTTGCTCTTAATGCGGGCTTATATTTAATATACATATGTATATATATACTTCCATTCTCACGCTCCCATAATCTAAGCACTCGCTCTGAGTGCGGGTTTATATTTTTATACATATGCTTCGATTCATCAGAAGGTAGGCCGCGGCGACAGAGGAGAGGAGAGACAGCATAGTGCTGAGTACGGGGAACTGCTGCGGTGGCAGCAGCTGTGTCATGGGTTCTGCAATACTTATAGAAGAAAATGTGCCGCTGGATGTTTTGAGCCAAGAAGAAAGGGCCTCGTGCAGGGAGGGGGGTAGTGGGTCGTCGCCACAGACATGGGAGCATACTTCTCTCAGCCTGCTCTTGTTTCCGCGCCTGACCATACCACGAACCATCTGACGCACCGCCGTGCTGGCTATCACACCTAGAGCCATGAAGAAACTCACCTGTCCCTCGTGTATCCTCGCTCTCTACATGCAAACACAGTGCGGGCTGCCTACCCGAGAGGCTGCAGCGCCAGCAATGGCTATCGGCATCAGGCAACAAACTGTACCGATACAAGGCAAGTAAACAAGCTAGCAATACCACCATCAAGAAGGCACTCTCCGTACTGCAGCATCGCAGCCATGGTGAACCGGAGCATCAGCTGCAAGCGTTCCTGTCCCACCGATATGCCTGTTCCTGCTCCTATTCCTTCTGCTGCTGCCCTCCCTTCTACTTTTGCGGCGGCTGATGCTACTGCAACTACTGCCGCTTCTTCCTCTGTCATAGCGGCCGACAACGACCCCCGCATCAGGCACCTCCACGATGCCGCGGCAACCTTGAGCTCGATGGCCTTAGTAGATACAAACGACCTGCGTGCTATTAGCATTCTGAACGAGGTAACGGCGGATGGCGAGCTAGAGATTCTGCTGGAAAACACGGCCCCCGAGCTGCTCGACGCCATTGCCGACGCTTTGGACCGGTATAACGCTCCCATGCTGCACGTTTTGCAGGCTTGGCACAAGAAGCAAAAATCTGCTTTGTCTCCAGCCTTCAACCCGTTTGGTCATGAAAATGGACACGGACCACATGTGCAGCCGCACCCTGCAAAGAGCAATACCATCGATCGACCACCATACGCCAAAAACGCAAAGATTACACCTCCATGGCTGGACATCGCCGAACGTCACGTCACCCAGCAAGATCCCGGCCCGTTTGTGCTAGGGCTTCTGTCTGTACTTCGTAACCTCTCTTACATCGTGGCAAACGAGGAAATTATCGCCCGTCACACGCGCATCCTCACACATCTCGTCAGCCTCGTGCCCTGCGCATACCAAGACGGCGACAGCGTCCCGACGGGTGGACGCTGGCCACAGAGCAGTGGCACCAAGAAAGTCAGGAAAGGGAATGGGGGCAAGATCGGGACATGTGTTTTTGACTTACTTTTGGCGCTTTCTTCCCGATTGAACGTGGTAGGCCTTGTGCTGGATGAGCACGAGCCGCTGGCAGCGGAGAGCGTGCCAGAAGATAGCCTCATGCTATTAGCCCCTGCAAGAATACGTTCACAGTACATTCAATTCCATAACCTATCTCTCGAACAAGAAGACTTCACCAGGGTAGTCCAGTCATTATTAAGGCTTTTGATGGACTTGTTGACTTATCCTGCCGCTGGTGCTGCTTGCGCTGCTGCAACTGCTGGAGGTGCAGGAAATCGACAGGGTGTCCATTGTTGCCTGGAACTCTTAGCCCGATTGATGACTGAACATGAGTCGAACGCTCTACTGGTCGCTAGGCTTGCTTCTCCTGATTTTCTAGTTCGTCTGCATGAGTTATTTTATGTGCCTCTGCACGGATTGGACTCCATGGAAGGCCCAGGGCCGGCTGCGACATTGCCCGCAGGAAAAAAACGCCTGCGATATGTAATGCTTGGTGGGAAGAAAGAGCAGCAACAGCAACAACACCAACAAAAGAATGGTGGTGGTGGTGAGATGGACGCCGAGGTACGGGGGTTGAGCTTAGAAGTTCTTGCGGCACTGTGTTCTGTTTCAATTGCAACGACCATGGAAATGGAGGGAGAGACAGAAGAAGAGCTGAGAGAGGGCCGTATGGAGGGAGGATTCCGTGACAATGGTAATGGCCAAAAAGATGTCATCGAACGTCTCTTAAAGCACGTGCCTGGTTTAGTGCGTTCTCTGATCCTATTGCTTGATGTTTCGACCGCGGCATCACTGGCCGGTCGTCTTTTGGCCACGCTGGCGAGGGGAGACGACAAAGGCCGGGAAGCGCTAGAGAATCATAAACGGTTGCTGACATATTACGCTTTCCGACCGGGGGGGGAGATTGCGGCGAAACTGTTGTGGTCTGTATTTCTGGCGCCCGAGGAGGAGGAGGAGGAGGAGGAGGAGAAGGAAGAGGGGGAGGAATAAGAGGATGAGATGGATCAGGGGGGGGGAGTATTAGGAAGGAAACAGGTCAAAGCTTGATAAAGATCTTTAGCATTTCTTTTTCTTCATTTCTTCTTGCTTGTCTCCCGCTCTTTCTTACGAAGTGTTGTATAGTCCGCTTGAAACATTTGGCACACCGAAGGCGTGTCTCGCTGCTACTACTGCCGCTACTTCTGATGATGATCTATATCTATGTGTCTGATTGTTGATCTTATTTATGTCTCTCGCTTGCTCTCCTGATGAAGTCTACTTTATTGGGGGGTTCGTACGCTGAAGGAAGTGTGTGTAGTGGTCGACGAGGATCCCTAGTGCTTTAACTCTCGCGTGTCCACCTTGCAAATGCCCAATCATAACTCCGCGTTTTTCTCTCTCACGATAAATGACCATTCGTTTTCAAATATCTGTCGCATCTGTGATCCAACGTCTCCTCTTCTCCTTTTCATATCCTTTTCTGGGGCTTCCATTGAGGAGCGAGTCTTCCTCTTCAATTTGTTCTGAAGTGATATATCACTCCGCATGCGAGCTCTGCGCATTTTTTTCTCTTCTTCTCTCTCTTTCCATTCGCTTTCTTCTTGCTGCCTCTTGCTGTGCTTCCTTCACAGCTTTCTCGTCGTCCTCGACATGGACGTACACACGTACACACGTACACACACACACACGTACACACACACACACACACACACGTACACACGTACACACACACACACACACACATATATATATATATTTCATGTTGTAGTACTGATCTAAAATCCATAAATTTATTTACCTCATCATCCCTTCCTCCCTGCATGCATTCACTGATTAAACACCTCAGGGAATGGGGGAAAATCAAAATCTCATCCCCCTCTTCACCACATCCTACTACCTCCTCGTCCTATCTACTCTTTCTTCCGTCAGTCATTCTCGGTCATTCACTCACTCCCGATCATTCATTTCATGTCGTTACGACAATCTCAAACTACAGATTTATCATTCACTATTTCTCCATTCTCCCCTGCTCCTACCCGATCTCAAAACCCTGTGTTTGTCTCATCAGCACCTTCCTCCATCGTCACATCCCCATTCCCTAGACCCTTCACATTACCGCTGCTGTCTCTCAGGAACGACTTTGCTGTAGCAGGAGCGGCATCAACCTCGATCGTACGGCTCCCTCCCTTGCCCTCTCCCTCAGGCCCCACAATTCCCTCAGCTGCCGCCATGGCATCCGCTGAAATCGTCACCACTGTTCCATCATCATCGTCGTCGTCGTCGTCATCCTCTTCCTCCCCCCCTTCCTCGTCCTCACCCTCCACCTCCATCCTCGTAACTAGTTGCCTATCCTCCACCTCCTCCGAAAACACCTCTTCACCCCCTCCACTCCCCCCTCCTATCTCCTCCTCGTCCTCTGTCTCCATTGCCAGGCTCTGATAATCCTTATATGCGAATCTCTCCCAATCACACTCAAATGGGTCTTCCCTCTTCTGTCGATCCCCGAATGGGTCTCGCTGTTCGAACGCCAAAAACTTATTCAGATTGAACAACGCATCAAAAAATACCCCCGCAATCTTTATCTTGTCAGGTAACAGAAAATCCTCAATATGCAACCCTCCCACCCTCACCTCTTCCTCCTGCGCAAATGCCGCCGCAGCCGCCGCCACCAAGGAAGGTGAGGCCTCCATCGGTGAGGGCCGCCTTCCACCCCCGGCAGCAGCAGCTGCTGCTGCAACAGGAGGCAGGGTGTTTCCTCCAGCAGCCGTCGCATCCACAGGGCAAACAGGTTCAACAGCGCCAGCGGGCGCAGATGCAGCAGCAACGGCGGCGAGGTGAGGGTGTTGGCGACAACGAGACAAATCACGCGTTGGTTTCAGCATGTCAAGCATCTGGCACAACACGTCTTCAAAGGGCACCAGCTCATGGCCCAGCCACTCCATCCGCTGCAGCTGGATGTTGTAAAAATATCGCATGTCCTGAAACGATAATCTTCCATCCCCATCCACATCCACGCAATGAAACCAGTACCTCAAACTCGCCTCATTGCCCTTATCCTCCTCCGAAAGCATGAAAAATATGAAGTCCTCGTACAGCATCTTCTCTCTCTCCCTCACCACCCTCTTCCCCCCCAGCCCATCCTCAAATGGCCTCGTTCCCACCTCAAAAATGCGGTCCACGATCGCATTACTCAAGGAATGGTCCCCGTACTTCAACAGATCCTCCCTCGACAAAAAGCCATCCCGATCCGTATCGAGCTCCCAAAACCGGCAGTACAGGACATAAAAATGCTCATACGAGAAAAACGCCGTCTCCTTGTTGATGTCCTCGTTCTCGTCCACGAACCGCATCGCAGCCAACAAACCCGACCGCCTCAGTTCCTTCGCGCTGATCTTGCCAGTTCCCGCCCTGTTGAGCGTGTAGAAGATCCGTGCCGCCACCGTCAAGGCATATTTTTGTTGGAAATCCGGGTGGGTCCTCAAAAACTCCAGCCCTGGGTGCGTCTCGAGCAAGCGACGCAGGAAGGGGAAGAGATCTTCCTTGACGATGTAGCTCGCCCCCGGCTGTTTCAATAGACGAAACAAACGGTCAGTGGCGTCATAGGGGGCCATCTCCTTTTCCCAAAACCGAAGGAGTGTGTCTAGGGAAAGGGATAGAGGCAATACTTCTGCCGCCGCTGCAAGTGGGGGCGAGGAAGTAGAAGAGGAGGCAGAGGGGGAGGGCACGGTGTCGTCGCCATCGATGGCAGCGCCTGCCATTTGGGTGGAAGGAGGAGAGGCGTCCAGCTCATCGCTCGACGTTGCTACTCTCGTCCTTGACCTCGAGGCCGAGGATGTCCCATCCCTCACCTTTCCTCCCTCTGCTGGTGCTGCGGCTGATGCTGCTGTTGCTGTTGCCGTCGCCTTCCCTCCCTCCTTCGCAGCCCCCTTATACAAGGCCGCCACCCGCGTAAACAAAATCGCCTGGAAAAACCCGGGCAGGCGACAAAACGTCTTTGTAAACTCTCCAAACTCCTCAACAGTCAACCCTTCCACCCTTCTTCCCTCCCTTCTTCCTCCTCCTCCTCCACTAGCAGCAGCAACAGCAGCTCCTCCCTTCTCTCCGACCCCTTCTCCATGCCGCGCACCCGTCAGCCGATTATACATTTGATTGATTGCATCGCGTTTCATTTCAAGGCTATCCTCAGGGTAAGGTCTTCCTCGGCCCCCAGTCCCACAGCCGTCTAAGCAGAGGCGGAGCTGTAAGGGTGAGAATGAGGAATGCGGGGAGGAGCTAGTAGGGGATGAGGTCATGGGTACTGGTGCTGACACACTTGAGGGGCGAATAATGGTGCTGGTGAGTCTTGTGCCTGACAAAGAGGAGGACATGGAGGCAGAGGGCGAGGAGGACGAGGAGGACAGGCTTGAGGAAGAGGTGGAAGAAGAGGTTGTAGAAGCGCTGTCTTGAAGAAGCGTCCCCTCCGAAGCGGATAAGGAGGAAGCAAGCCCGTCTTGGTGGTCCACCAGATTGCTTTCATCCATAACCTTGGTCTGACCATCTTCCCTACCCCCCCCACCCATTTCTGGCACCAACAGAGACTGCTGCTGCTGCTGCTGCTGCTTCAAACCTGCATTCAACAACCCCTCTGCTCCTTTCCCGTCCACAATGCCTGCATTAACACTGCTGCTTCTCTCCTTGCCAACACCGTTTACATCATTATTGGTGTTGCTGTTGGTGATGTTGTCGTCGTCGTTGTCGTTGTTGTTGTTGTTGTTGTTGTTGTTGTTGTTGTTGTTGTTGTTGTTGTTGTTGTTGTTGTTGTTGTTGTTGTTGTTGTTGTTGTTGTTGTTGTTGTTGTTGTTGTTGTTGTTGTTGTTGTTGTTTTTGTTGTTGATGCTGCTGCTGCTGCCGCTGCTGCTGCTGCCGCTGCTGCTGCTGTTGTTGCTGCTACCGCTGCTGCTGCTGCTGCTGCTGCTGCTGCTGCTGCTGCTGCTGCTTATGCAGGCCAACGGACGCTTCAGGAGGTGGGCGGATGGCGAGGGAGGGGAATAGCATGTTGGGGGCTCTCGGGGAGATCGAGGAGGCTGATTTGTGACTAGGGACATGTGTGCCGCAGCTGCTCCGGAAAGACCGCGCAAGGTCAGTTGCGGGGCCTGTGGTGTTGGCGTGGGGGGATAAGAGAAAAGGGTGCGAGTATTCGTCAAATCAGATCAGGTAAAAAGATCAGCAGGCCCTAAATAAACTACCATCCGCCCATGCGTACATCATCCCCGCTCGACACAAGGCTATTTATGATGTATGGGAATGTCCCCGCACGTTGCTCAAGAGCCCGCCATATTCCAGTACAAGGACAAGATACTTCACTTCACTCCCCCTCCTCCCCCGCCTACCTCCAGCGCCGACTCGCAAGGCAGCGCCTGGCCCTGACGCACAGCTGTTACGCACTGTTCAACCATTTCCGTGGTTTCCTTCTGGCTCAACCAGTAAACAAATAGCTCTTCGAGCTTGCGGCTCGCTCCGTTGTACCCGCTATTCCCTTCCTGCTGTGTGGCTGCTTCTTGCTTCGCTTGATGATTTTGACCCCCCATGAATCCGGGTGCAGCTGATGCCAGACTGTCGTCTCTTCTTGTTGTTGTGGTGGTGGAGGTGGTTATGTTGGGGGTTCCTTGATTCTTGCGGACTTGATGGCTCATTGCTGGAAAGCAAGGAGAAATGAAGCGAGAAGAATCCTAGCACTGAGCCATGCTCTTCCCTTTTTTCGCACAAAAGCAATATGTCTCGAACCAAGGACCGTGCAAAGCCTGAAAGATAAAAGGGATGCAACAGTGAGAATAGAGGGTGTGTGCGGTTGGACGTGTGAACCCGGGAACATCAGGGGCACGGTCAGGGCTCTTCTTCTCTGGGAAAGGCCACGTCTGTGCGATCACCGATGATATAAGCGCGCCCGATGCGTTTATCCTTGGTGATGGATGAGTTCCCCGCCTTGCGAAACTCGCAACATAGTCGATGAAAACATTCCGGGAAAACCAATGACCTCCAAAACAACCCCACAGGAACATGTCAGAAACAACAACCTCCAGCCTTAGTCAAGCCCATGGCGTCGCTTGACTTCCCAGTGGTCATCTCCCTTGATCTCCATCAGGCCTCCAGTTCAAACAACATGATGGCCCATCGCTAAGCCATACAATGGTCTATGTCCTCTCCGCCGTCACCACATTACCTGACGGGGTAAAAGATGCCAGGGTGGCGCATCGTTGGCTGGCTATTAGTCGACTCGGTGAAGCGCGGAAAGAAGAGGTTCTTCACTCCTCCCTGGTCGTCGACAACCAACGCCTCGTCCTGGCGTCACCCCTCGAAGCCCACGAAGCCCGCTTGCGCAACTTGGCGACGGAAACACGTGGATCCATTGTATTAATAAGGCGGGGCGTATGCACTTTTGTCGAGAAGGCACGAAGGGCGTTGAAAGCAGGCGCTGCGGCTGTCATCATTGGGAACAACGACAAGGCCCATCCCCACGCCGTGTTTGCCATGCCCGGGGCTTGGGACGGTTTGACAGAGACGGAAAGGCAACATCCAATCCTGATGGTATCCTACATGTGCTTCGAACAGCTTCGTGGGCTGACGCTTTTGGAAGCGGATTTTGGCACCACTACCAATGCCACTGTGCCGATTCTTCGCGCCAGCGTAGCCTCCTTGCGCGACTGTACCAAGCTGGAAAAATGGGAGCTGGGACCCGCAATCAGGGCTCTGGTTCTTGACAACAGCCACCAGGTGCTCCATACCTTACTTCAACACGTGGACGCGACTTGCGGGTGTATTCAGAATGGCGAGAATGAGGACAAGGACGCCAACACCCTCCTCCCCTACAATGAAGTAGAGCCCGAAACAGGCAACACACCCCTACACCTCGCCGTCGAACAAGGCGCTTACCAATGCCTAGGCCACCTCTTGCAATGTCACTCCATCTCCGACACCCTCGACTTACCCCGGTTCGACTCCTTCCGTCCCACCCATCTCGCCGCGGAAAAAAAACACTACATCTGCCTCAGCCTCCTACTTTGTGCCGGCGCATATATCGACGCTCCCCACCGCTTGGGTTGGACCCCACTCCATTTTGCCGCTCGAAACGGCTGCCTCGAAACACTCGATATCCTCATTAAAGCAAATGCTACCCTCGACACGCGGGCCCTCGACGGGTCAACTCCCCTCCTCATCGCCGTCCTATCAGGCCAAGCCCCCGTGGTGGCAGCCCTCCTTGCCGCAGGTGCTAACCTTTACCTACCTAATAATCAAGGAAAGTTACCAGCTGATTTCGCTGGGATAGGATTGGATGCCTGCGTGAGGGAGTGCTCGCAGGTGATTCAACAGCATCAGGAGCAGGGAGATACAGCGGGGTCTGTCGACCCTACTCTCAACAGCAATGCTCCTGTCGATCATCTCTACCATTGGGCGGCTGCTCCGTGGTTGTCAATCAGTAGACCCACATTAATGCCCTCGGTGGTGGGCTCTGCTTCCTCTTTCTCGTCTTTGTCGTCTTCTTCCTATGCGTCGTCCTCTCTACCGAAGCGCAAGACTCCCTCACCCCTGCCCCCCGAGGCGCCTGTGTTGGAAGTGGTGTCATTTGTGCACCAAGACCATTTCAATAACAATGAACGGAATTCCAATGTCATTCGAACGAGCAGCAGCAGTGATAGCAGCAGCAACAGCTGCGTGAAAAATGATCTACCCATCTGCCGAGCCGTCTTGCCGATGACAGCAGTATATACAGCCCTGCATGCCTGTCGCCGCCACAAGAGCACCAGCAGCAACCGTAGCCGGGGGCTAGAACAAGGCATGAATCTGCAAGAGGAGCTCGCCACATTCCTCGCCACCAAGTTCGAGAGCAGGAAGGACGAGGAGGAGGAGGACGCTGCTAATTACCACGATGTCCAAGACCAAGGCGAAGGCGAAGCGGCGCAAAGGGCTGGACAGCGCCTTTTAGGATTAATTGTTCAGGGATTGAATACAGAAAAAGGAGCTGCCCCAGCGTGGGGGGATGACAGTACTTCGACTTCTTCCTTACCACGCCTTGCAGACCGTGGCCGGTTGGTCGCGTTGGAGCTTCCTTCCTCCTTTCGTGGGGATCTGTGGATGGCCGTTCTTTCTCCTCCCGCTGCCGCTGACGGGGGAAAGGGGTATCTCGAGGGGAAAGATATCAAGCCCACGCATTCTGCGGCGATTGAAAGTAGGATTCAGTGTTTGTATGAGGATTTGAGAAGGACCAAATTTGGAGAGTACGCGCAGGGAAA
The DNA here is from genome assembly GCA_004519485.1 of Nannochloropsis oceanica. Lineage (NCBI taxonomy): Eukaryota > Eustigmatophyceae > Eustigmatales > Monodopsidaceae > Nannochloropsis > Nannochloropsis oceanica. Next base: position 347,139 of record CP038112.1, on the reverse strand, counting down.
GGGGATGGAGAGGCTGCGGAGACTGATTTTGGCGTGGCTTCATTTGGGGGAGGAGAACGGGTATAGGCAGGGATTGACTAGCTTGGCTAGTGTGTTTTTGGAGGTTTTCCCGGCCAGAAGACGACAACAGCGGCATCATGGGGGGTGGAATGATTTGGCGGATCGAAGAGTTTTGGTGTGTTTGAGTCGCGTGGTAAGTGTGCATATGGAGGGCTTGTTCACGCACGGGAGTTCTCTTGAGAGATTACAGGATCGCGTCAGGTATCTAGAAAGTATGCTTTTGTATTGGGACCCGCTACTAGCGCTGCATTTGGCAGGGATGGAGGTGCCCGGGGAGTTGTTCTGTACTCCCTGGCTGGTCACCCTTTTTGCGGATGTCTTACCCATGGAGGAGGTGGTGGCTGTGTTAGATGTTTTACTGACCTTGGGGCCTAGTTTTTGCTTGTGTTTTGCGGCGGCCATTGTGTTGCAACGCCGGGATTCAATATTGGCGACGATGAATCAGACATCATTGTTGTTGACTTTTTCGAGACTAAATTCAGGAACGCAACCTATTGATGTCCCTGTCTGTCTGGACCGCGCCTTCCACCTGTATGCCAAGACGCCCGGCGGGCTCTTGCGGCCCTGGGATCAGCGCCAGAAGAAGGCTCAAAGTCGTTCTCTTCCTTTTTCCAAAACCATAAACCGAGAACAAATATGGTCGTCGTCATTGTCAATGCCGGTAAGGAAGGATAAGAAGGAACATGCGTCCAACACTACCGGTTTTGAAAACATGGATAATAGCATCGGCGGCAGCAAAAGTCTTTCAAGTCGAGCCCCCTGTATCTCTCTTCCCCATGTCCTTGACCATGTAGCGCGACTGTCCACTCAAGATTTGCATGAGCTCGATGAGGCGTTTCGGGAGGAAGAGGAGGGGGAAGGCACAACAAAGAACACGGAGAAGGAGGAAAGGGGATTGGTATTGATAGACGTGCGTGAAATTACCATGGATGATTATTATGGCGCCAAGTCTCTCCGGGGGGTGCCTGCAGGGATTCGTCGTGTCCGTCTCCCTTTTTCCCTCATTCGAGGGCATGTTGATTTCTGTCGGCCCCTCCGCAGTGTGCAGAAGGAGATGAGACCTCCTGCGGCTTTGCAGACTTTTGTTGGACAAGCGCATATTATCGTATATGCTGATGAAGGAAAAGGAGGGGGAGGGGGAGGAGCGGTTGAAGAGCGACGTGCGGAGGATGTGGCGCGGATGCTGGTCCTTTGCAAGGTCCCGTTGGTGAGTATTTTTGTAAATGATAAGTGAGACTTGCACAGGGAAGCATAGCTTGGAATGGAGGATGGGATGTAAAACCACACACACGCGGAGAAGAGTATTGGTGTGATGAATGAAGGGGGAATTAAAATTTTAATGAGGATTCAAAAGCAAAGCACACTCAAGAAATGTGAATGAGAAAGAGAACATTGTCGTCACAATAGCTCTCAAATGTTTTCCGTCGTTTATTTTAACGATTATCCTCTCATCTTTTACCCATCATCTTAAAACCTCCTCGTCCTCGTCCTTCCCCGCCTCCTCTTCCACCTCCCCGACCCCCACTACCTCTTCCTCCTCCCACACTCTTCTTAGCGAGCCGCAGCCGTTCCTTTTCCTTGACCTTCCGTTCCTTGTGAATCTGTCCTGCGGTCTTAAGCTCCTCCTTCGCCCTGCGTCCCCCCGTCCCTCGTCCAGTCTCCACCACCGCCTGCTTGTTTGCCATGTGCCTAAATTTCTTCGTGCCCATAATCCTCCCGTCATCAATCTTCTGTCCATAGATTCCCCGCTCGTCCGACCCACCCTTCGCTCCATCATCACCGTCCTCATCCCCCCCTGCCAAGGCCAACGTTTTATTGGTCTTTTTCTGCCACTTCTTATATATCTCGCCTGTCGGTTTCTTGGCACTACTCCCACTCAACGTCACTCCACTCTCCGATCTCAACTTCTGGTTTCCTCTTGCCTCGCCCATTTCTGACATGGTTGCGCGAATGTATTTCTTCTTTCGTGCATCCCAATGCATGATTCTCTTCCGCTTCATCATCTCTAGCGCCTCATCCGGCTGCACATCCAACAGCGCTTCCTCCAACCGGTTCGCTAAGAGCGCCTCGCTACCCTTTTCCACTGACCGGGGTTGCAGACGATCCTCTACCATTTGATCATGCTCCGAGACACCGTACTCGATAAAATGCCGTGGGTCTTTATAACTCGTGCTGGAGCCGGTGTGTGATCTGGCCGACTTACAGGTGCTGCCGCGCTGCTCACCTGAATCAGATAAACCCTCTGTCTCACATTTGTGCTTCTTTATCTTCCGCCGGGCGGCTTTAGAGAGTTTTGCCTTTGCTTGCTGATGACGGTCACCATCATCGTGCTGCTGCTGCTCTTGTTCCATCGCCCTCTCGTCCTCAAACTCCTCCTCCCCCTTATGGCTATGATCCTCACCCCCACCAGCCTCTCCTTCCTCCGCCCCCTGCTGCGGCAGCTGTCTCTTCTTCGCAACATCCTCTCTCTTCCTTTTGATTGCCCCGAAATGCTCCTTCCGAATATCCCTCATCACCTTAATGCCTGCCTCCACCTCCACCCTCGTCCCCCAGTGGTGCTTTTGTCCTCCACCAACCCCCTGCTTCTTCCTTCCCCCCACCGGCAATCCCTTGTACAACGACCCAGCATCCGACCTCTGCACTTCCAGCACGGTCTGCTGCGGTCGAAAGCCTTGCAGCATTTTGACCATCTCATCCTTCGCTCGCATTTCAGCCACACTCCCTCCCGCAGCCATCCGGATAGGATCCGACCCAAGCAACATCGGGTGAATATGCAGGCCCCCCTCCTCCCCATCCACTAATAACTTGGCCCGACGAATCGCGGCCTTGGAGGGATCGGGTCGTGTACGGCGGTATTGTTTCATGGCGTTCTCACAGACCCGCCATTGCGTGTTGAGCACCCCTCCGTTCCTCTCCGTCAGCAGGCGCAAAGACTCATTCTCCTCATCCAACAAATGTTGGGGCAACCCTCCATAGTGGACCAAGTCCGGTGTTAATTGAGCGAGCGTGTATCCTTCATATCCTCCTGCCTTGTAAACATTTTGGGGAGGACGACCGAGGAAAAGGTGGAGGTCAACCATGTACGCAAGCTCCTCGGGATCGACAAGACTAAACGCCGCCCCCACCCTCCCCTGCCTTGCCGCCCGCCCCACACGATGCACAAACAACTTCGGCAACGGTGGGAACGAGTAATTTATCACATAGTCAAGCAAGGGGACATCGATTCCACGCGCCGCTACGTCTGTGACAATCAAATACTTAACCCTTCCCTGCCTAAAACGCTCCAAATTTAACTTTCGGGCATCAAAATCCATCGCCCCAAAAATGGCCGAGCACGGCAAACCCACCTCCGTCAGCACCTCCTGCAAATACTCTACATGGTGTTTGGTAGCCGCAAAGATGATAGTAAGCTTATCCCTCGGAAGGACCTCCCGCACGAGATACAGCAAGGCCGCCGTCTTATTCCCAGAGCGGACCGTGAAAAAACCAAGGCACAGCTGCTCTGACACCTTGCTCTCCATGTCTAACCGAATCAAGACCGGGTCCCTAAGGCCAGCCCGTGCAAATTGCGCGAGCATTTTGGGCAACGTCGCAGAGTACAACAAGGTCTGTCGTTCCTCGGGCATGGTCCTTAGAATCTCTTTAAGTTGCTCGGCGAAGCCCATCTCGAACAGCCGGTCGGCCTCGTCGAACACAGCCACCTGCACAGAAGCCAAGGAAAAATCAGGCACTTCTTGCAAATGATGCATGACACGGCCAGGTGTTCCAATAATAATGTCAGGGTTACGGCTCAAGGCCTCAAATTGATCGTCCATCGAGTCCCCACCCACCAACAGCGCAACGCGCAAATCCGTAAAATGACTCAGACTCTTGGCAAACTTCACCGTCTGCATGGCCAACTCGCGCGTCGGCGACAAAATAAGAGCACGTGCCCCTATGCGCGGGGAATGCGACTGGAGCTTTTCCAATACGGGGATCAAGAAGGCTGCGGTCTTGCCCGACCCCGTCCGGGCCATGCATACCAAGTCCTTGCCTGCCAGCGCTTCGGGAAGCGACTTGCGTTGGACAGGCGTCGGTAATTTGTAACCCATGCGGTTGACACCCGAGAATATGTCCTTGCTTAGCCCCAGGGACTGGAAAGTACCTTTCGCAACCCTTTTGCCCTTGCCGCCAGGGCCCTTCCGCGAAGAGGAAGGGGGGCCCGAGTCGCCCAGATCATCGTCGTCTATGTCGTCCTCATAGTCAAAGTCTTTCTTGGGCGCTGTGTCGTCGAAATATAGCTCCTCGTCCCCCCCCTCGCTATTGTCGTCATTCTTGTCATTGCGCCCCATTTGTCCGGGCACCTGGAATATGGTGCTATGTGGTGGGGCGTGGAGGCAATGGTGGGGGAGGAGGGTGGGGAGGTCGGATGAGTGGCGAGAAACCAGAGCAGGGAACTGGACTGCGCAGGAAATCTAAGGTTCCGTGCTTGCTTAAGTGGAGTGGAACAGTATGTGTATAAGCATGGGTTACTGTGTAGCGTAGTGTGTATGTCTATGTGTAATATGTGTGTATGTATATCCTAAACTTTTTTCCAAACGGCTGGCCCACACAGACAGCGAGCTCCCCGTCCTTCGAGCCAACATACCAAAACCAAAAATAAATTGGACGCATTTTCGCGCTTGCCATTTTTCTTCTCTTTCTCCTTTTCCATGTGCCGCTTCTATATTCTCTGTAACTACCACAAACGCCCGTGGCCCCTCCTCCCTCCGCACTACTGTGTCGCAAAATTGATAAGGCCGTAATCATTGAATCATTGCCTTTTTCCTCCTATCCTGCCGATCATTTCCCTTGCACCTCAATGCATCTACCCCCCCGCCCACAAAAGTCACGCCGAAAAAGTTCCATCCAAAATGGCTTGCTGCTCCTTGCTATGCACCTTGGCCAGGCCCCCCGCAGGTGCGGCCATGGGCGCACGACCGACGTACTTAATGTCAAATTCCTTATTCAAAATGTTGCGGGTGGCGGTACGAATACGAGGCGCGCAGTAAAAGTAGGCACCGGCGTTCTTGGGCTCCTCCTGACACCAGACAATCTTCTCCACATTCGGGTAGCGGCTTAACTCGTCCGCCACCTTATCAAAGGGGAACGGGGCCAGCTGCTCGATCCGGACGATGGCCGTGTCCTTGATGCCACGATTCTCGCGCTCCTGAAACAGCTCATAGTAGATCTTGCCGGTGACGAAGACTACCTTGGTTACCTTTTCGTGGTTGGCGCGGATGTCCGGGCATTGTTCGCGATGGATGCGACGGAATCGTGTCCCCTCCCCCATATCCTCCAAACTGGACACAGCCAGCTTATGCCGCAAAAGGCTCTTTGGTGCAATCACCACGAGTGGCTTGCGGAAGTCACGGTGCACCTGTCGGCGCAGCACATGGTAATAATTTGCGGGCGTGGTACAGTTGACCACCTGCCAGTTGGTATGCTGAACCTGCTGTCTCTCCTCCTCCCCCATCGGCGGAATGACATCCTCGTCCTCATCCACGCACTGCAAGAAGCGCTCCGGTCGACAGGAGGAATGCTCAGGCCCCTGTCCATCATAACCGTGAGGCAACAACATCACCAAGCCCGACTGCCGCAACCACTTACTCTCACCCGATGAAATAAATTGGTCGATCATAATCTGCGCCCCATTCACAAAGTCGCCGAATTGTGCCTCCCAGATCGTCAAATTGTTGGGGTTTTCCAAGGAGTACCCCAGCTCGAAACCCAGCACCCCATACTCCGACAAGATGCTATTTCGCGCAATAAATCGCGCCTGGGAGTTTGGCACAGCCGGGTCAGTCGTACTGCGGACGTTGGTCAAATGTGGCCGAATGTGATTCAACGGCGTGTAAGTTTCGTTCGTCTTCTGGTCGTGCAACACACAATGCCGATGCGAGAATGTCCCCCGCTCCACGTCCTGCCCGGTTAAGCGAACGTGATTCCCTTCCAACAACAACGTCCCGAACGCCAGGGCCTCCGCCGTCCCCCAATCGATTCCCTTACCCTCCTCCACCGTCTTCCGCCTTGCAGCCAAAATCTTCTCCAATTGCCGATGCAACACAAAGCCCTCCGGGACACTCGCTATCTTCGCCCCTATCTCCCTCAGCCTATCCACATGAATACCCGTCTCCCTGACCCTCGAGCGTTGCCCGGGACTCTTGAACCCCTCCCACTTGGACGACAACCAATCATCCTTTGCCTCTTGCCAGGTCTTGCTCTCCTCAAACGCCTTGTCATACGCCGCATGCACCTCCTTCGTAATCCTTTGCAGCTCTTCCTGCGTCGCCGTCCCGTCCTCCACCAGCCTCTTATGGAAAATCTCCAGCGTAGAAGGGTGCTTTTGAATTTGAGTATAAAGCAATGGCTGGGTGAACAACGGCTGGTCCAACTCATTATGCCCATGCCTTCGATAACACACCACATCCACGATGCAATCCTCCCCCCAGGCCTGCCGCCAATCAACAGCCATTTCAAAGGCAGTGGTCACCGACAGGGGATCATCCCCATTACAATGGAAAATGGGGACATCGAAGGCCTTCCCCAAATCGGTACAGTACGGCGTCGACCGCGCAAACGCCGGATCCGTGGTGAAGCCAACCTGGTTATTCACCACGATGTGAATAGTGCCCCCAGTCGCAAAATCCTTCACCTTGGCAAGTTGCATCGTCTCGTACACGATTCCCTGTCCGGAGAAAGCCGCATCTCCGTGCATTAAGACAGGCACGACCTTCTTCTTATCATCGTCCCGATCCCCCATATAGAATTGCTTCGCCCTCGCCTTCCCCTCCACTACAGTATTGACTGCCTCCAAGTGGGAGGGGTTTGCAAGGAGGGACAGGTGCACCGTGCGGCCGTCGGGATAGGAACGCGTCATCGACGTCCCTAAATGATATTTGACGTCCCCAGACATCGACCAATCGTCCTTCTTCTTTCCATATTTCTCCATGCGGTAGTGCGTGCCCTGAAAAGGAGGGAAGGAGGGAGGGAAGGAGGGAGAGGTAAATAAGTCACGCCGACGGACTTAAGCAAATCGTTCCCCTGCATCCCATGCTTCGCAATCTGATAGTGTGGGCACACCTGAGAGAGGAAGAGATCGAAAAAGAGGCGGAGGAGAGAAGTTGTGAGGGAGAAGAGAGGGTAAAAGAGAGACATACACATAAGGCACGCACACACACACGCACACGACAAGAGGAAGTACTGCATGCATGAAAAGGAAGTGTCTGCAAGCGGGGCATAATTCTCCGCCTTTTGAGAGAAGGTAGGACAAGTGAATAAAAGCCGCAGTCTTTCTCAATTGATATTGCGCGTTCTCGGTTCTGCCGTAGCAAGAAGAGATAAAGAGCCGGTTAGGGATTGGAGAAACGACACACCCTGTCAGCACTTCCCACATGCGCGTACTTTTAACACAGCCCCCCAAAAGAGATAAGTATGATCACTTTAGAGAAAACAATAACAAAACAAACAAGACAGGAGGAAATGTCAAGGCGCCATCACATATACATCGTCTCCCCTCCCTCCCTCCCTACCTGAAACTCCTGAAACATCAACTGCATCGGCTTCCTCAATACATTCACCAACACATTCAGCCTCCCCCGATGGGGCATGCCAAATACAAAATCCGTCACGCCCAGCTCGCTCGCCCGGTCCACCATCATCTTCAAGCCCGGGATGACACTCTCCCCCCCATCTAACCCAAATCGCTTGGCCGTATTGTACTTGTTCCCCAGAAAACGCTCGAAATGATCCGCGTAGGCCAGCCGCTCAAAGATGTGCAGCTTCTTCTCCTTGCTATACGACAGCCACAAGGGCGTCTCTACCCGAGCCCGAATCCAATTACACTTTACCCGACTGCCCATATGCATGTACTCCACACCCATCGTCTGGCAGTAGGTCTGCCGCAAGGTGTCGACCACCTTCCTTAGCGTCACCGGCCGCCCCTGGGCAAGGTCAAAGAGAAAACCTTTGTGTCCGCCCTTGTGCGAGCCCTGCAGGTTCAGCACGCGGTCCAAATCATCATCAGTGAAGCCGTGGTACTTGTAGTCAAGCTCAGGTGGCGGGGTGCTAGACCGAAAAGAATGCAAGCCCAAGGGGTCAAGATTCGCGGCTTCATGGCCACGGAATTGGTAGGCACGGATCAAGTAGCTCAGTCCTAGAGAGTCCGAGTGATGCGCGGCGCGCGGAGCCACGGCGGTTGCGGGGGAGGAGACAGCTGTTTGAAGGCCTGGGGCGGGAATGAAGGCGCCCTGCAGAAGTGGAGCGTTCAGGGATAGGGGAAGAAACAGCAGGAGTGCATGAAAATGAGGATATTGACATGAATCCGGCAGGGGTAGAAGGATGATTAGAGTATGCAAAGCCATTGCTTCCCACTTACCTCTGTATGTCCGGATTCGATTGCCGTGAAATAAACATCCCATGACTTGTGCACGCTCTCTTTGTTCTTGAGCCAAGCCCGGTACATCTCCTCTACATACACGGAGTTGCTTCCCGACATAAAGGACTCCTGCGAGTGGGTGGACAGGGCCCGCAGCAGCGTTGCCGCTTGCGGCGGAACAGGACGGGCGATGCCACCGGAAGTGCCGCTCCCAAAGGCCTTCATTGGCAATCGGTGAGCAAAGTGCAGCAGCCGCGCGACGAGCTGTGCCGCCATGATGCCTACAGTTGCCGCACTACTTTCAGGTGCTGCTCCTGTCTTCTATTTTTTGTGGGAGCAGGAGTAAAGCAATTTTAGTCGCTTGAAGACAAGAAAAGCAAGTAGCGAGGGCTTGCCGTCCCGAGAGCCTCTTCGTGGCTAAGCTTCGGACGCCACCGAGAGCGGTATTCTCACCAGCAACAATCGAAAGCAACCTGGCGCAAGCATATGAACCAGGATGTTCCAACTCTAGCTCCTGACCATAAACTAACAAGCCAAGCGGGCATAGAAGGCTTGGAATGTCGCTGGGTCTGGGCGACGAGCGTTGCTGGCAACGCCAGGTGATGACGACGGGGGGAATGCGGTGATTGCTGTTGATCACATGGTGACATCGCACATTAGTTCTTTGGTTCTACTTTTGGCGTGTGTGTGTTAAATACTGCAACAAGCCCTGAAATCTTAATATGAAAAGCTAATGTGAAGGAGGCATGATAGCAAAGGTGTATGCACAACCTTTTCTTCCTTCTCTTTGCTCAGTTATTCAGCATACGCTCTCTTTGGCCCCTTCTACAGTCCCCATTTTTTAGCGTAGTTGGCAACGCCTCCAAGTCCGCCAGCAACTTGTTGATGCGCGCAAGCCGCGCCTTGCGACGGGCAGAAGCAGTCGCGCTCTTGAGAATGCGTCGTCGCCGTTCTTCTACCACAGGCACTTGTAATTTTTCCCCGGGTCGCTTTTCCCGTAAAACCGCTGCTGCTGTAGTTCGCCCTCCGTGTCCGTGCTCGGTTGAGGTGGCCGCCTTACTGTGTGCCACCATCTTTGCTTGCAGTGCCAGCTCAAACAAAGGTGTTCTGAACCCTGGCGCCGCCACCTCCACACGTGCAGGTGCTTCCACAAAATTGTATTCCTCCTCCTGCTCCAAGCTCCGGACGACCTCCTCCTCAGGCATCAGCACAGGGGGGGCATCGCTCATTTGCTCTTGCCGGATTTGTTCCATCAAGCTGGCCGCCAAGTCCAGATGAGGATTCAAGCTTGTAGACGAAACACTTGCGCCCTCCTTTGCTAGTATCTCATATGCCTCCTCCTCCTCCTCCTCCTCCTCCTCCTCTTGTTCATCGTGCTGCCACTGCTGCCGTACTCCAATCAACCCCTCGCTTTCAGTTCCTGGTGAGGTCTTGAGTGGGAAGCTACCCTCGTCTGTCTTAGCGTCATCCACTTTTTCCACTCTTTCATTCTTGCCTTCCGCTTTCTTCTCGGCAATCTGCTCGTTTACAACTTTCTTGCCCAACCCTCCGTGTTTAGCTTTGTCCGATATCCTCTTATTCGTTTCTCTCTTCACGTCTGTAATCCGGCAGTGGCCTAGCGGTGCGAAAGGCAAGTACGCTAAGCGAATGCAGGCTTCGAATCGTATCTCTTGATCGTCGTTGTTCCTCATCCTTTTGCTCGTGGTGCTCCTGTTGCTGTTCCCGATGAGCGGTGACGTTGAGACCATTGGCAACACCAAGATTCGCGGCGACTTTGCCTTCTGAAGGTGCTCCATGAAGTGATGCACAACTCCCCGGGCAAACATAGTATCCTTTTTAGCATCCAGCCCTTGTTGAAACACCTCCATCACTAAGGATAAGTTCTCAGAGAGAAAGCGCGTTGCAGTCTCGGGGATCGCCAGTTTGACGGCTTGCTTCCCTGGCCACAAACACGAGGCCCCGTCTTCGCCTAAAAGCAATACTTGTGTCTGAGACCTGGCCTTGGCCAAGGCCCGATGATCTGCTACAAGGACAAAACGGAGATAGACTGATACGGGTTCTCTAGTCGTCTGCTTTGCGACATCCCCTTCTTTTTCTTTTTCAACTCCCTTCTGCTGTCGTCCTTTTCCAAAAAGTGAGGCCAACTTGTTGCTGGAGACTTGGGATGTGGGGATTGATTCCGGGCGGAAAGAACAAAGGGGAAAACTCCAATAGCGCGGTGTGATAGATAGGATCGACCCTGAATGCAAAGGCTGAGATGCCAATGGAAAGTTCAGATTGCTTGACTCGGCGGCCCGCTGCGGGTTGTGGACACGGGGAGGCTGGGGCTGCTGTAGGGCTTCCTTCTTGGCAGGGTTGCGAAATAAGGATAGCATTGCTACAACTTGACGGTTCATATAATTGGTTCAAATTTCTGTACTTGACCTATTTGAGATGGAAGTCGTGCAGTGGCAAATGTTAAAATGGAGGGGCGAGAAAGTGAAAATAGATGCCCTACTACTTGCGACGCACGCGTTGCTTGTTGGTGATGGGCAGCTTGGCTTTTGTAGGTCTTTGAATTTGGCACTACGACCTGCGGTCCGCTACTTGTGCACATCGCTTGTTTGGTTATCGATGTGGCATATGTCTGCAATCAGTCTGTCATTTGGTGTTGAAGCGCCGCGGTTTTGTGTTGTTGTTGACACTCACCAGGCTTGAGCCCATGCATCATCACATCAATTACACGAGCCACTTCACTCGTCCGTCTAATCCCATACGCGTGCCTCTATGCGTTCGAATACTCAAACGCTTGAACTCATTCCACATCAAGCGACAGCAACAGGGCGTGGGGTCCCTTTACAGCCCACCCTTCAACTAATGCGCGCACATGTCAAAACCTGAGGCGGCATGGCAGCCAAACGGGTGGTCAAGCTCCGGGTGACTTGAGGAGGAGGCGCAACGCGATGTCACACACTGACGACGCCATGGAGAAACTAGACTACAGCGGCAGCTTTAGCAACAGTAGCATCCCTGACCGTATCAGCAGCGCCACAACCCCCACTCGCCTTCCCACCAGCAGCAGCTCGAGTGGACCCCTCAGTGGCGGCCGCCCGCCCTTGCGGATGGGGCTTTTGTTTGTCCTCGCCTTGGTCTTCATGACGGTGGCGCACGGGGGCTCCACTGGGCATGAAAATCTTACCCCGGATGTTGATGCTTCAGTCGGGTCGTCCACTCCATCTCCCCCCTCCTCAACTCACACGCCGCCGCCGCCCATGACAACCCCACCTGAAAGCGGCGGGAGCACAGGGCCTACCGGCGGCTTCAAGATTTTAGAGAGCTTGTTGGGTGGAAAGGGTACTAAGTCTAGCAAGCAAGCAACCGCCGCGAGTTTAGCCAACCAGCCCGCTCCTACTGGGAATGCGGAGGAAAAGGAGGAGCTGGCTGCAGCCTCTCTAGTCTCGTTACAGGGGCATGGTGACAGCATCGTGTCGGATGTAGAAAGTAGTATTTTTGATGCAGCAGCGATAGCAACAGTGGGAGCTGCTGTCGGCGCTGCTGCGCCGGATCAGCCATCATCACCAGAAGCAGCAGCAGCAGCGCATGCCCAACCACCACCGCCACCGCCCTTACCATCATTACCATCACACACAAAAGCCGAGCACCCACCCCCTAATCCTCTGAAGACAAAGGGTCCACATGCCGAAGTGAACTATGCCGCAGAAAAAGCGGGAGCGGTAGTTCTGCAGTCCTCGTCTTCCTTGGTCGGGGCTAAGAATTTATTAGACGATGATAAAGACAAGTATGCTCGGAGCCCCTGTGCTGAAAGTAAGTGGGTAATTATCAACTTGTCGGAAGATATACGGATCCATGCGTTGGTGCTAGCGAATTATGAGAAGTTCTCGTCGATGGTGAAGGACTTTCAGGTGTGGTATAGTGTGAAATGCCCTAGCTTGGACGGCGAGGAGGACTCGGAGGGATGGTTGGAGCTGGGCTCGTTCGAGGCCAGGCAGAAGACAGGAGAGCAGCGGTTTGTGGTGGACCCGCCGAGGTACGCTAGATATTTGAAGGTGAGATTGGTCTCGCATTGGAGCCGGGAGTTTTACTGTACCTTGAGTCAAATCAAAGTGTTGGGTTCGACGTTGCAGCAGGGGTTCATGGATGACTGGCAGAAGCAGAAGCTAAACTTGGGGTCACAGTTGGAGGTGATCGATCCGGCTGCAACAGTGGATGGCGAGCGGAGCAGCATCATCAGCAATCAGACTTGTCTATATGATGGCACGTGCACGGCTCAGGAAGAGGGTAAGCACGCGGCCGGGGGTGTCGAGGTTGAAGCCCCGCCTTCCTCTTCTTCCGGTAGCACTGATGGCGGGGACAACGACGCGTTTAAAAAAAGCGGGGAAGGGGGGAATGTTCTTCCACAAGCCGCTGGTGACGACACGGGGACTGAACGACCTACAGAATCTCAGCCCGATGGACGACAAAAAGAGCATCGCCCACAGCTCGATAAAAAGGATGAGTTACAGCTGGCCAAGGAAAAGGGGATAACGTCGCAATTTTTTGCCGAATCAGCGGATGACGGCCGGAGTGTAGAAGTGGAGAAAGACGCACCGCCTATAATGGACGAGAAGCTTCCTGGAGGAAAAGCGGCGGCAATAGAGCCACCTGTGTTGGGACCAAACGCTGAAGGTGCGGTAAAATCAAGCGAGAAATTGATTGATGATACGTTGCATTTACCGGCCATCTCCGCCGTGGATCCCGGCAAGGGAAGCAACGTCGAGAGTAATGCAAAAGAAGGAGCGGCTGTGGCGACAAGAGGAGAGGTGCACAAAGAAGACGGCTTTCAAACTGGAGATAAAGGCTCTGTGCCTGCCGAAGAGCCTCTGCAAGGCGCATCGGGGGAGCGTGAACTCAGCTCGCTATCTTCCCTCCTGTCCACTCAGAATCTTCTATCGTCAACTCCCATGACAATAGCTCTGGAGTCAGAAGTCACTTCGGAGGAGAGAGCATCAGCAGAAAGGCAAGACACTCCTGAGAGAGATACGACGGTGGACCTCGCACTCCAAGCAGCAGCAGCAGCAGCAGCAGCAGCAGCAGCAGCAGCGGTCTCGGGAGGGGCGGCAGACCTCCCTCTTCATTCAGCGGACGGTGCAACAAAAGAAAATGTTACTGCTACCATGATGGTGAAGGACGAAGGGGTGGTCACACCAGTACCAGCCGCAGCCGAGACCGCCGCTACCTCTTCTTCGTCTCCTCCCGAAGTAACGACCACACCCACCACAACATCAACGGTGGTAGCAACCGTCAGCGGCGCCCAGGCTAAGACAGAATTAATGTCTCGTTTTCGACATCAGTGTCTGCAGCAGATGCGGCTCGGGGACTTCAAAAAGCAAAAGCTGGCCAAGCTCCAGGAGGACTTGGGCCCGAAGGGGGAAGGGGCGGCGGCGGCTTCTTTGGGAAGTGGGAGTCCGTATGATAACATTTTTAAAACCTTGATGGACGAGATGACATCCTTGGAAATAAATCAGTCGATTTTTGATGTGTATGTGAGTAACTTGCACAGTTGTTTTGTCCAGGTGGTGGATGACGTCCTTTTGGAGCAGGAACGGGCTAGGTTGGAGGCGAGGGAGATGATAGGTTTGATGCAGAGGAGATTGCAGGATCAAGCGACGGTGAATGAACAGCTCTTGCGCCGGATGTATCGATTGGAGAAAAGCTTTCTGGCGGGGGCCTTGGGATGGCTTGCTGTCTTAAGCTTCCTCGTTTCGCTAGCCTGCGCGCAGCTTGTGGTCTGGAAAAGGGCTCGACGGACACCAGTCGCGGGGGAGGAGTTTGAGCGGTAGCCACACGACGAGACCAGGCAAATGTAGGGAGGATGTAGCATTTGGGTGGTATCTAGAATAATAGATGATGGTTCGTTTCCTTAGATCGGGCGGTCTTCGCCGCCTCCCCCCTCTCCTCCTTCCTCTCCCTCTCCCCCTCCCGCGTTTTGACAATATAATAGTAAGCTTCTTAGTTTATATGCAAGACTGCAGCATCATTAGCAGCAACATTTCTATGGTTATGGATATATGGTCTTTCATCTCAACCAAGCGAACGTGTAAATAAGTAAACAAATCGAAGGGGGGGGGGGGGAAAGAAAGAGCAAAAGGAGAATTCTCCCAACAAATGAAACAATCAAAAGTTGGCTCTTTCAGGCCACATTTCGAGTCTCAAAAAGCGGATTCTCCTGTCTCAAATTTGTAGCTTGGTCGTTGTTTGTCTTCTGCATCCTTAATATGTTCTTTTTACTTCAAGGCTGATCTCGTCTAGCAGTCTTTTTGTTCTTTCCCCCTTCTCGTTCCAACCGTTCTAACCCTTCTTTTTTGTCGTCCATCTCTCTCTGCTCAAGGCACAGCCTTATATGTATTTATTCTGTGTGTGTACATTTCTTCTCATTTTTTCCTCCTCCTGCCCCATGTTACAAAACACCTCCTTGCCCTACTTTTATCCCTCCAACCTCGTCGTTCTCATCCTCCTCGTCCTCTGCCTGCGCCTCGCAAGGCGAGTCTTCGGTCTCCTGCTCCTCCAGATCCATTCACTCCTGACTCGTACTCAGGCGGAGAGGCTTATGATGGCCACTAGTACTGCTGAGGGGTTGTGGGCCCTGATCCTCTCCGACCTCATCTTCCTCCCCCTCCTCCTCTTCCTCCTCTTCTTCTTCCTCCTCCCCCCCCTCTTCCTCCTCCTTCTCCGGTGTCTTCTCTTTCTCCTCCTCCACCTCCTCCACCTCCTCCTCCTCCTCCTCCTCCTCCTCCTCCACCAAAGTCAAACCGAGGTGGAGAGACCGGCTGCAGCTGCTGGTCTTGCTGCTGCTTAGGCGGCGTCAAGCGCAGGCTTCTCGCCGAAGTTCTTGGTGAAGTGCTGCGACCACTCCCTCCTCCCCCTCCTTCCTTCCCTTCCTTCATCACCGGTGGGAACTCAGCCTGATCTAGCGCAGCGCTTGGCAGGATGTACTCCCGGAAGTTATCGAGGTATTTAATGGAGAATTGAGGGGCGTAATGCTTGAGCATTTCCTGGTACTTGTTCGAGCAAGACTGAAGCCACGTCCACAGCTCGACTCTGTACCCCTGCGCCAAGGCATGTTCCACGATTATTGGAAAGCTCAATTTACGCTGGTCTTCCTTCCCGTGTTCATCGTGCATATTTCCGTCGCCCGTAGCGAGGCGGATGGTGTGCCTCGCTATATCTCGGTAATGCTTGTTGGCAACATGCATGAGATTAATCTGCAGTGATCCATCCACGAAGGCCTCCTTCCCCCTCGGCTCCACATGCGTCATATACCCCAAACGATGGAACACCGCCGTGCCAGGGTCCAATGCAGGGTGCGTTGAAGTCGCCATAAACTGGGTCAAGACACGCTCATCCTGCTCCAATAATGCCGCAAGCCGCTTGGCGTTCACGCTGCCTGTCGTAGAAGCCGCCCGGCTTCCAACACCGAACACAATGTTACTCCAATCAATCAACACGTGGACGGAGCGAGACTGCCGTTCATCCCTCAATGCCTGCGTGTTCTCTAAAATTCGCTTGAATGTCTCCTTCGTCCCTCTCAGCTGATTCAGTTGCTCCTCCTCACTCAACTCCACCAGTGAAAACAATGCCCTCCCCTGGCCACTCGCAGAAAATCTAATCGAGATCTCACCCTCATCCTCCGACACCCTCACATCCAACCCCACATCCGCCCTCATATGCTGCAACGCCTGCCCCTCTGTCCCTCGCAATACCTCTAAACTCCTCCGGTCCTCCTTTCGCACCTGCAGAACCTCCACGACATCTTTCACATTCCACGCCTGCCTCTTCGCCGTCTTGGTCGTCCTCCTTCGTTCCTTCTCTACCATGCCCGCGTGATTCAAAGACATCATTTTCGCCTCGCGCAAACCCGCGTCTTCTTCTGCTGCTGCCATTGCGTGGAATTTTCCCCTCTCCGCGTCCATCATTTGAGCCTCCAGGCGGTTTCGATCTGACTCCTCCAGGGCCTGTTGTCTCGCCAGACTCAACGATGCCCGCATGGCCCTTGGAAGCATCGTCTCAAAGTCTGCTGCTGCACGATCAAACTCGCCGTGATCGCTGCTGGCCGTGCTGGCACCGCTGCTGCTGGAAGTAACTGTGAACGCTGCTGCTGTTGCGGCTGTGGTAGGGGTCGGAGTTTCGATCCGGTGGACGGGATGGTGGACGAAGGGATTAGAACGGAAAGAAGGAGCGGGGCAAGTGGCAGGAAAAGGAGGAGGAGGAGGAAGAGGAGGAGGAGGTAGCGGGACAACCGTGGACGTCGGCAGGACTTGCCGGAGCATTAGATCATTCCCTTCTTCTTCCGCTCGTGCTCCCTCCCGAGCAAGCGTCGAGGGGCCTCCGCTACTGCTGCGGCTGCTGCTATTGCTGGCGGTGGTGGTGGTGGTAGTGGTGGCATTGGTGGGATCCGTCATGGAATGAACAATGGATTGCGAGGGGGACGAAGAGGATGAAGACGAGGTGACAGGTGTAAGCCCTCCCTCGAAGAAAGACCGGTGCAAGTTCATATCGAGCGTCGAATCATCCGCAGCGTCTTGGTCCAAAATCATCTTGGCAGCAAAATTGGAATGACTGGTGGAGGAGGAGGGGTTGGGTGAGCGATGGATGGCTGCAGCGAAGGAAGGGTGGGGAAACGACGGGGAGTGATAGCTCTGGTGGGAGGCATTCATGATCGGGGGGCGGGGGGGGGGATGCTGAAGGCGCCGGTCAGCTGTGGAAGCACCGGAGGAGGAGGGAGAGTCTGTAGATGTAGGCAATGGTGGATGAGGACGATTCCGATTTGGCATCATGGATGCTGTCGGCGAGATTGGAGAATTGGGGAAAGGAAGGGAAGGAGGAGGGGACTGCTGCCGGAGTGAAGGTGGTGACGGTTTCGCCTGCTGCGGTTCTTGCTGTTGGAACTGCTGCCGCTGCTGCTGTTGTCGGGGGTGCGGCTGACATCTATCCAAGATGTGTGCGTCGGTGCCGCTTTGAAACTCGCCCCAATGCCTGGCCCGTCGTGCCGCCTCCTCCTTGCTGGTTTCAATCGAGGCCGCTAGGGCTTTAGAAAGCATTTCCTCCTCACTCAATCGCCCCTCTCCTTCCCTCCCACTACATACTCCTGGTTCTGACCCTGTGGTGGTGGAGTAAGAAGGGAATGCACGAGCAGGGGGCCCGGATTCTCTGATTGAAATGGCCAGAATTTGTTGCAGCTGCTCCTCTTCTTGGCGTGCCAAATCCTCGGCATCTGCGGCAGCAGCAGCAGCAGCAGCAGCAGCGCCACTACCACCACCATCATCAATATCATCATGATCGTCATCATCACCGGTGATACCAGTAGTGGAGGAGGTAGTGGTAGGGGCAGAAATAGAAGTGGGGGCAAAAAGAGAAGGGACAGCTAGAGGGGGCATGTGCTTCCCATTCCTACAGCTGCTGCTGTTGCCGGTCATTGTGGCGGCATATGTGTGTATATCCTGCTGCTGCTGTTGCTGCTGCTGCAGCAGAATGGTACTATTGCTCCTATTACTTTTACTATTAATATCATCACTACTATTGCTGCTGCTGCTGCTGCAGCTCCAACAGGCTGGCGGGCGTTGGATGAGGTTGGCGTCTCTGCGCGACTGCAAAATGGCCTCTGATTTTTGTGTATGATTTTGTGCATGATATATAGGGAGAAGGAAGGTAAGCGTTGAACAAGTGGGAGCCTGAGTCAGAGCGAAGCAGAACATGTATAGAAAGGGGGGACAAGTCACTTCGAAGACCAGAACCATAGAAGGAGAGTAAGGTGGAAAGCCCCAAAAAATATGACAATGACAAACCTCTACACGGAAGAGGAAAGTGCTCTTCATTCTTTTTGTGCCACTTACGTTCTAAATTGATGGCTTCCTCAACCTCGGCGGTCCTCCTCTCAGTCTCTTGGGCCTTACGAAGGGAATCTTGCGCGCTGAACTCTCGCGCGGAGAGGTCACGGACGCCTGTTGTAGTTTATGGGTTAACATAAGGAGTCGTAGAAATGGATATCCTACCTCCCCTACAACTCACGCTGCAACTCCGCCTCATCATCATACCCTGCCGGCTGCTCCGTCTTGAGCGAATCCTGAATGGCCGCGTGCAGTTGCGGATCGACATTCTGTGACCAGATCGACGCCTGCACCACTGCCTCCATTTTCTCCTCCTCGTCATACCGCGGGTCCTCCCTCAAACGCCGGGTCATAATTGCCGCCAGGGGTGACTCGTCGGCTTCTTTTGAGCGACGGGCTGCCCCTGTTTGTCGGAGAGGAGGGTCGAAGAGGGAAGAAGAGAGAATAAGTGCCTGCGTGCGAAGATGAGGGAAACAAATGAGGATCTCAAATAAAGAAGCGTAGAGTAATAAATCTGCATCCACTTGAAACCCGCCAGCGTTGCTGGGTTGAAAAAAATGTCTGTCCCATGTAACGACACCGAACCTTCCCCTCCCGTATTCCGAACACGCTTTTAAAAAATAAATGCTCGATGTGCGACACGCTTGTAAAGTTTTCTCTTCAACACTGCCACTCACTTCCTTGCTCTCGCCCCTTTTCGGTCTTGCCATTTTTTCCTACTTTCTGCCAATTCCTGCGGGAGGGTAGAGCAAAGATACCGCGTAAGCGTGGTGTGTTTAGAGGCCTTTATGGGGGGCCTGGAGTAAGATAACCCCCACTTCCTTTCTGTTCTAGGGTCCCCTCCCTCCGCCACCTCCTATCCCTCCCACGACGTACATTTGCTGCTCCAATTAGTGCTGCATTTCCCCCATCATGCTCTCAGCGTGGGCCCTCGTAAGGGGTTTTGCCCGAGCTTCCGGTCCCGCGGCCGGGGTGCAACGGAGGAAGGGCAGAGGCTATTTTTAGCTATTTATAGACAGTTACAGAAAAGCCAGCCACGGGCGTCCTTGGCCTGTGACTGAAGGGTTGTGGTAGGTTGGAAAGCGTGAGAGCGTGGATGAAAGATCAGGATAGAAGACAATAATTATGTAGCTTAGCATATATATAAGCTTTGAATGCTTGCATTCATTTGGCGAAGCAGCTGGGATGATGGAGGACATGAATGAGGAGGGGGCATACCTCGCCTCTTCCTTTGCGTCGTAATTCACACCGCACAACCCACACACCACCTTTGAAGAGGAAGATGCCCTGTGCAGTCCAGCCATCTTCTTCTCTGGGGAGACCGTGTGTTCGGCCTTATCTCAGCCTGCCTCACCTACCATCATGCTACAAAAAATGATCGATGCTGATTCGCCCTTCACCTCTACCTCACTACCCACTCACAGGGCCAACTTTTTTGCCTTGACACGCATGTTCCGTATGTCGTCCTCAACGATGACAGGTAAGGGGAATGGGTGGATTGTCGCAAGGGGAGGGCACAATTTTGGAAGTTAAAGGGCCTGCTTTTTCTTCCTTCCGCTCCACCCGCACACTCGCATCACGCACCATTTCCGCCCACCTACACATATACACACAAAACAGAAGGTGGTACGAGCGGCGAAGACACCCGTACCGAGACAGGAACCCGTAAGCGAAAGCTTGAGGAAGGTGAGGGAGAGGAGCAGCCGCCGAACAAGATGGCTACGGCGGAGGAGAGCGAAGGAAGAGGAATAAGCACCGGCGGGGGGGGGGCGAACTGTAACCCAAGCAGCATCAGCACCGCCAGTAGTAGTGCTGCAGCAGCTGCAGATGACGCTGCTGCTAGAGGGAAGCCAGATCGAAACAGGGAGTTAATTGACAGGATTACCGAGGTTGAGACGGAGAAGCAACTTATCGAACAAGGCACACACCCGGAGTGGCAGAAAAAATTGGATGCACTGCAGAAAGTGAGAGATCGACGCGTGTTTGCTGCGGAACGCTTTAAGCAGATGCAGGTGGAGAATATTCAGGGGTTGTATGAGTATGAGGTGCTGGAGGCGGAGGGGTCTTACAAGGCTGCGATGGATGAGTTGAAGACGCGGTTGCTCGACACGATGGAGCAGCGGGTGAAGAGGTTGGAAGAGGATAGAGAGAGGGTGATGAAGCAATTGGAGAGGGTGGGACAGACGCGTATGTTGCGGAGCAAGAGTGTCTTCCGGGCAGACGGCCACCTGGAAGCGGAGGGTTTGAATAGGGCGGGAGCACGGGCGGGAGTAGGGGAGGGAGGTGGGGAGGTAGTGGGGGGGAATGTGAGCATGTTTTTGAGTGATGGGGAGATTAAGGATGACTTGAGGCAGATTTCGACGGATTTGGCGGAGAGGGCTCGGTCGTATTATGACTCCCAGTCTGATGTAATGGTGGAGGTGAGTGTGGAGGATAACTGCTTGCATTACAACGACCACTGTCTATTGAAGGGGGAATCGATAATTTTTACGTCCATGCTGAGTGGGGAGGATTTCGTGGGGCGGATTGCCTCCGTAAGGCCGCACGAGATTTTGGTGAAGCTTTCGGATGGGACCAAGGCTAGGATCCACATGAGTTATTTGAGGAATGGGCGGATTAAATTGAAATGCGAGGGGGATGCCACGGAGGCATAGAGACGGGAGGGGGAAGGTGGGTGGAGGGAGTAATGGTTGGAGGGTGAGGGAGGGAAGGAGCAAGATCATTGAAAGGATGATACGGAGCACGAATCTGCTATTTGAGAGACGCGAGGGAGGGTGGTATGTGGTTGGAGAACGGAGGAGGATTCCGAAATGTTTGGGCACAGAAGATAGAAGAGGGAAAGCAAAAGGAAATGTCTTCTCCTTCTGAGTGGATGATAGAGCGAATTTGTGAGTGGGTGCGGTTGATCAAATTAGCAAATCAAAAGGAATGTACGTGTCTATGTGCTACTGTTGTGTGGGCAGCATTCAGGGAATAGAAAAATGGCCACTTGACGATGGGGCGAAGGAGAGTGAGAAGAGACAGGGAGAATGAATGACATATGAGGACACGCAAATAAATACTCAACAACGAGAGAAGGAAAGAAAGAGAGGACACGAGAATAACCCCAGCCTGTCTTCCTTCCACGTCTCTCAAAGCAAAACAGCGAGCTTGAAAGAGAGTTCCTTGTCTGATTCCTCATTTATCTAATCTATCTTGAATTTCGGCTTCCAAAACGATAACCCGACCTTCTCTTTAAATTGTGTTTTTGCTTGTTTCCTACTGCTACTGCTATTCAGCGAATCAATTTGCTTCTCATCCATCGCCATCCATCACCACGCCAACGACATCGACAAAGGTCCAACACACTTATTTATAAACTCACTGGAAAATTGACACCCTCGCACAATATACACTACACTTTTGCACTTTACTCTATCTCATCTCCTCTTCCTATCCTCACCGTCCTTCCCCCTCCTCCCTCTCCCTCTCCTTCCGTCGCACTAGCACAAACAAAAACG
The DNA here is from genome assembly GCA_004519485.1 of Nannochloropsis oceanica. Taxonomy (NCBI): domain Eukaryota; class Eustigmatophyceae; order Eustigmatales; family Monodopsidaceae; genus Nannochloropsis; species Nannochloropsis oceanica. The sequence goes on along the minus strand of CP038112.1, from coordinate 325,321 downwards.
CGTCCTCCGGCCTCTTCTCCGGTCTCCGTGCTCTCATAATCCTTACCCCTCCCTCCCTATCCAAATAAGTATGCGTCCAGACCCGACTCACCCCGCTGAACACCTGCTTCACTACTTGCTTTCCCCGCAACATCCCGACAACGTCCTTAAACGTCACTTCCCAATCCGTATCATCAACTACCTGAAACTCCGCGGTCAGCTTCGCTTCCAACCAAGGGGCCTGTCCCGGCTTGCTTACCTCCAATATATTCACATACCCCCGCGTTGTCAAATCCACTTCTTGGAACACTCTTCCTTTGATCAATCCGAACGGACCTATCCGCCCTGAGCTTATCCCCGGTGCGTCTGTGTAGAGCAAGGCCCATCGCCCCTGATTAAAAGGAGATAATGCCGGTGCTTTTGTAGGGGTGGGTTGAACGGTTTCGAGCGCCAAGGCAATACTTCGAATCGTCTCTTTTTGGGCCTTGGTCGGGAGGCTGCTTGAACGATGTAGCTCGTTGCCGATGCTCACTAAGGTGTCGCGCCAGCCTTGTGCTTGCACAGTTTTTTGACTGGGAATGAGTTTAAAGGAATCAAGCTGAGGCAGGACCACGGTGGGGGGTGGCCGGCGGCGGCGCCAGCGCTTGCGGATCGCAGGGAGGAGACTGTGGAAGTGTAGGAAGGAATATCAGAAGGGAACGATGTTCTGTCTCGAAATTGCGACGAGACTGTTGGAGTGAAAGGAGGAAAGTCAGAAGGGAACGGTATCCTGTTTCGGAATTGCGAAGAGAATTCTATCAGATCTAGAACGATAGTGCAGCAATGAGGAGAAAAGGTATACAAATGTAATGTAGTGCGGCGGTCCGGCGCATGGAAAGAAAGGTGGGGAGGGAAGGTGAAGAGGAGCCTGTATTTCCTTGTTACGCACAGTTGGAACGCCTATCGTAACAGATGAGAGATGAAATAGGAGGACGAAACTAGCACAGGCATATGTATACCGTCAAAGCACAAAGGAAGGGCGCCTAAAAGGACAAACAGTGCTAGTGACCTCCTCAAGAGGAAGCGGAGGTGGGGTTGGGGTGGGGAGGTCAGCATATCTTACCGATACGACTCCACCTCAAATAGCATCCCCAGCAGGACCAGGACGAGAAGGGTTTTCATGTCGTAGCTGTGGTATTGTATGGATGGCATGGTTGAGGTCAGAGATGGGTCCGTGTAAGGAATTCAATGAAAATTGTTCCGCTCCACCTACAAGTCCTGTGCAATTTTTAAGCTCTGTATTCTGCCATTTTTCGTGAGATTGTTGTTCGCAATGATTCAGGACTGAGTTGGCCATGTATAAATCAGTTGTACTCTAGTTTAGTGATCGGTACCACAGCAACTGTTCCGATATTGCTCGGTACCACCTTTTCAGGCCCACAAGTCACACAGATATACAAACTTACACACACACTCACTCACATACGCGCGCGCGCACATACACACACACACGAATGCACGCTTACAGGACACTTACTCCATGGCGAGCATTGTAAGAAAAGCGGGCCTGCTGCTGCTCCTCCTGAACGCAAGCCAAGCATTTCTCGTCGTGCCCGGCGGCCGCATCAGCAGCACTCCAAGCAGCCTTTCCTTCAAGCGCGGTCGTACCGCTTTGATGAGTATTAAAGATGAGGTGGGCTCCAAGAAGCAAGGCAGCTTGCCCAGCATGCCCTTTGTATCGGCCCCGTTGGGAGGCACGCCGCCCGCGCCACCCATGGGCTTGGGACGACGGAAGCCGGACCCGGGAAAGAGCACTTCGTACTTCGACTTGGAGGACGAAACTGCACCTACTACGCCACGGCAGTTGGAGGGCGACTTGCTGCGAGATGGAGGAGTACTCAAGACAATTGTTAGAGAGGGGGGCGGGCCTTTGGTGACGCCCGGTGCGGAGGTGGCAGTCAAGTATGAAGGCCGCACGGCGGACGGGCAGGTGTTGTGTCGGGGGGAAGACTTTCGTTTCTTGCAAGGGGACGGGACCATGATTGGTGGGTTTGAGACGGCTGTGGGCTCCATGCGTGTGGGAGAGGTGGCGAAAGTGACGGTGCAGCCGTGGTATGCCTACGGGAGCACGGGAGTGAGTCCTGTAGTGGGACCGGACACGCCGTTGGAGTTTGACATTGAAGTGTTGGAGGCGTCGGGTAACTTTTTGAACCCAAGGTCTTTCCGGGACGTGGATCCGAAAAAGCTGCGTGATTCTAAGTCGATCGCCCAGGATTATGCGCAGCGGTCTGAGTTACGGATGCGGAATGAGGAGGGAATGACGGGGACGGAGAAGTCGTTGAAGTGGTTTAAGTCTCTGTATTTCTTCGGATTCTTCGAGGGAGAGACGGGCGAGAAGGCTCCCTGGTACTTGACGCCCACCATTACTTTTCCTATCATGTTCGTCACGTGCGCTGCGGCGTTTTATGTGCTCATTTCGTTCGGCGGAGTTTCGATCAAGCGGGATTTGGTTTTGGAGGATAGTATTGATTTGGGCTTTGCCTGGCTTGATCGTATCATGGCATAGGCGAGAATGTACTTTTGTCCTGCTATGCACTATCTTCAGTCGTTTGCTGTGTGTGTAAAACTCTTAACTAGAAGATGGGAAACGGAGGTGGAGAAAAAGGAAGAAGATGTAGTGCGCGAGGGACTACCTTGATTAGGCCGCACGTTTGTGCGTGGTCTTGGTGTTCGGGTGGATAATTCCGTGGAATTAAGGGAAAGAATGAAGTTTGAAGTTTGTATGTCTTCGAGAACAAAAGTAAGATGTTCCAAATGCAGACACACATGTAATTTATTCTTCTTTGTAATGTACACTATCTTTTGTGCCATGTTCATAGTGTTCCTTGTACAATATGTGCGGTGCGATATTATTCACCCGTAATCTATTTTCTGTCCTTACATGGAAATTACACCTCCTCATGCATGACACCAAGTGCACTTAGGAAACACTTCCGGCAAACTTTCCGAGTATCCAGCCCGAGTCCCTGCCGATGGCGTGTTGGGTGAAAAGGGATGACGGAGGCAGGGAAGCAGGACACCAGGAGTTGTGGAAGAGGTGGATGGTGAAGCGGGGCGAAGACGGGACGCAAACGGTTGAGAAAGAGGAAACACGAAGGCCAGATCCCGTGTAACTTTCGCGCACACTTTCCTCTGATCCCAATTTGCATGTCGTGTCACTAAACCAACACCGCCAACAGCTTGGCTTGTGTTGTAGAAATACAGAGGGTACTTTAGTTTTTTGCTCATTTACGCTATGTGCAGTGGCCTTTTTAATCGTGTTCTTCTTCCTCCTCCCCGCCATCTTGATTATTTGCCCCTTCCACCTCGCCGCCCTCCTGCTCCTGCTGATCCTGCTGGTGCTGCTCCTCTTCTTCCTGCTCCTGCTCCTCCTGCCCCAGTCCTGCTGAGTCCTGTCGCTCATCACTGTTGATTCTCATCCCTCCCGCCTCCATCTCATCCTCGCCCTCCTCCCCCTCACGCTCAACCCCAACCTGCGCTTGAGCGAGCACCATTTGTGTTTGCATCTCCTCCTCCTCCAACCGCGCCGCCGCCTCTGCCGCAGCGGCCGCCGCCAGGTGCTCACGTTGGTCATAATTCAAAAAAGATTGCACGTCTGTGAGCATGGAGACGATGATGGATCCCACACCGCATGCTAACAAGTCCTCGAGTGTGATCCCGCGAGAGGGATCCACAGGTCTGGCCATATCGAATATCTCGGTGGCCACGTCATCGACCAAGGGGGCTTCAAAGCCCTCTTCTTGTAAGGTACGGACGACGTCGCGGAAGAAAAGGCGAACGGTGAAGGAGGAGAGGATGTTTTTTTTTTCGATGTCCAGCATGCGGAAAAACCACAGGAGGGCGGGGGGGGAGGAGCGGTTTTCCATTGCGAGCACGAAGTCCAGGAAGACCTTGAAGTCCTGGAAAGGAGGGATGAGGAGAGAATTAGAATGGGGAGAGGTTGGAACACACACACACACCACTCACCATCTCCGCCTCCGACATTCCCCCTCTTCCTCCCCCTTCTTCCCCCTTGCCCTCCCCCCTCTCGACGTCTCCAGCAGCAGAAGGCACAGGCAGGCAGTATGTGATGCTTTCCTCGAAAACTCGGTCCACAAAAACAGGCGTCAAACGCGTCTGTTGGAAATAACCAGAGTAATGCAGCAGCTCCCGCTTGCTCAGCAGTCCGTTCTGGTCTTGGTCTAGCTCCAGGTACTGTTATGAAGGCGAGTAAGGAAAGGACGGTCAAAAAGGAGAGGCCCCATGTAAGGCTTATACATCGGCACAATCTGCTAGTCACCCACATACCCTTATTGATTCTCAACCCTCACCCCTCCCTCCCATCATGACAACAAACGTCGCACGCACCATGTTATAAACCCTCAGCGTATTTTCCGTCGAAAACCAATTCTTAGTCGCCCGCTCCTGCCATGCAAAAGCTTCCGCCGCCACCTGAGCAGCAGACGCAGCCATAGCCTCCTCATTCGCTCTCTCCTCCTCCGAGGCATCAGGTGACAGAGGAGGGAGAGGAGGGGGTGGCGGGGGGGGAGGGCCCATAGTGGCTAGATCCATGAGTTCCTCCATGACAGGGGAGGCCACGAGATGCGCGATGGATATCTTGTGGTTTACTGTGGGGTCGAGGAAGAATATGAACCTACGCACGGCGGTGTAGACGTAGAAGGAGCTGAAGCTTTCGGAGACGTTTTGCAGGGCGGGGAGGGAGTGAAGGAGGTCGTGCATGTAATATCCGAGCTCGGCTTCGGTTAGGGAGCCTGAGTGAGGGAGAAGAAATGTGTAAGATGGAGCACACAGCAGAAGAGGAAGGGATGGAAGGGGGGGGGGAGAGAGTATTGACCTTTGCCTTCATGGTCGTAAAAATGTAGGGTGATGCGGGTTTTCTCCAGACAGACCGCGCGGTAGATATGTTGGAAGACGTCAGCGGTATTGATTCTTCCGTGACGGTCTCTGGGGAACTGTGTTTGAAATTTTCGGGGAGTGATGGAGAGGAGATGTGAGTGGATGTGGTGAGATTCATTTTCAAGTTGAGAAAAACGGCGATGGTGAGCGGTGGAATAAATTTGTCCTCCTGACGGCCAAAGCAAACCAAATACGTATATCCAACCATGCAAATACAAGATATAACGACATGAGAATGAGTGCCAAAGTAATCTTTCGCGCCGCTCTTCCATTCCCCCTTCTCTCCCTTAGTCCTCGTCCCATGCCTTACCTCTAAGAAGTGTTCCCAGTCAAAGAAACGACGGGCGGCTACAGGGACCTGAGACTTAAGACGTCCAAAGTCATCATAATTACACCGTCCGATCCTTTGTGCCGCAGGGTACTGGTCGCCGTCGTCATTGGTCGGCTTAGGGAGTGGGGTGGAGTACACTGCTTGGAGATTCTGTCCCACCACGCCAAGTTCATCTGCGTCCAAAATCCGGCATTCCCGCTTGTATAGGTGCTGATGCCTAGCCAAGGCCTTGAAGCGTCGTCGCAATTCCCGCAGGCTATCAGCATGTGTGTTCTCTGGTCCGGCGATGGTAGACGCAGAATGATGCTGTTCGCCTACATGGTGGTGACGATGACAATAGTGATGATGAAGCCGCTGTTGGAGACTGCTACTGCCCTTGTTGTGCCGTAGCTGTGCCTTAATCTCGTGCACACGGCGCAAATGCTGCTGTACCTTTTCCTGGAGCACAAGCATGTCGGTGCTGGCAAAGTGTCCTGGTGATGGCTTGACTGAGGACGAAGCAGCAGCTAAGCTGGCCTTCAGGCGCTCTATGGGACCCAGAGCCGCCACTCCCACAGTCGCCATGCCCCTCTGTGAGTGCGTTAACAGTGTTTGGAACAACGTGAGCGTTCTCTTTTTATATGCGTGCATGTGCATGTACTGGAGGGGGACATGGGCGCAAGGGGCAACGGGAAAAGAAGCCGAGTTATCGCCAAGACAACCTCAAGCCGTGCTCGACGTTGGCCCAACGTCGCGCGTTGGCCACGGCTAGTTTTCTTTCTTTCTTTTTCTTTCTTTCTTTTTCTTTCTTTCAAAGAAACTTCTTTTCTTTTTCTTGAGCTTCTGTAAATTCGTGATATCTCGCGTGCACACCCGAGCCATCCCGACAAATAGCTTCTCTCTTCGTCTCTCTTGCTCGATTCATTCTTCTGGGATGCCTTCCCACCACTACCAAGCTGGGATGCCTTCCCACCACTACCAAGCATCGAAGACATAGCCTGCTGGCATACATGGACGAGCGAGCCAGGAGCTCATCGGAGCCCTCCACGAGAGCATTGTCAATGGCTCCCATACTCTGACATCCTTTTTGCTCTCTTTAAAGTTGAATATCCTGGACATGAGAGTATGGATGATGCCTTAAAAGAAAAAGGGAGGGAGGGCTACAGATCCGGTGATTCATTCCAATGGATAAGTCTCGTCATTTATTCTTGTTACCTACTCATTTATAATTGTTTGTACACATTACTGGTACAAATGTTTTCCATTTTTTTTTGCCTTTCTGCGCCAGATAGAAACATCCAAACCGGAATGGGGATAGCAGCACATTTTCTTCTCGTAATCTTTCATTTTTTGTACAGGCGGTCTTCGTATATGATTTTTTTTTTTACAATCTCAACATTCCCTTCGCCGCGAGGCTCTCCGACTGTCATCGCCCTCGACCACTCGTAGAATAGGAGGAACAAAACCCCCTTCGCTATTGCCTCCCCCTCCACCCTCTCCTCCTCCTCCCCCTTCTTCTTCATCGCTACTCCAGTCATCCGCTGCTGCCCCCGCCGTCCGCTTCCGTCCAAAGCCATCCTTAGGCGATTTATCTCCTTCCTCGTCATCCAAGCACTGGCTATTTTGGATATCGTGCCGGGAGCAATCAAAAACCAACAAGAGACTGTCAGCCCCCCCGGTGATTATCTGCTCGGCATCCCGCCGATGCACCACCGACTGCACGGCGTCCAGATGTCCCCGCAAGCTGTGCACCGGTCGACCCACTGATCCAATCGTCCCTGCTCCTTTCCGACGACGACGGTGCCTATTTTGTGGCATCAGCGGGTACAGTAACACTTCACCCGAGGCCCCATTCGGATACACAACCATGGTCCCGCCACCACTGCGAAGCTCATCCCCTCCCTTGCTCCCTGTCTGGATGGCCTTGACCTTCCATCCACACGCTTTGTCGTTATGCGTCCCCGCGTAGTTTACCAACGTATTATCTCCCGTGTAGGCATTCCAAAGTCGCAAGCGTTTATCGGTACCAGCACTCAGTAGATAACACCCATTAGGGGTAAACTCGACCGAGACAATCCACCCGTTGTGTGCCTTGGCCAGCTCTGTAGCCCCCCCCATCATGCCGGGAGCGTGTCCCCGGTGGTCGGTGTATTGATCCAAGGTCATGACACATGCAGAGGTGCCGGAGCGACGCACGTCCCAGAGGCGGACGGTTGAGTCGCGCGAGCCCTGATAGAGGAAGCGTAGGGAAAGAAAGAGTCTTGGTTTAAATAGCTGTTGGTTTTACATTGAAGCAAAACAATTACTTTTGGGGACGTACTGTGGCTAGGAGGTGCTCTTGCGTAGGGGACCAGGCGACTGTCGTGACGGCCTCCGCGTGGCCCGTTAGCAAATGGCTGCTCCCTCCCGACTTGAGATCGCACAAACGGACACGACGATCATCCGTCCCTACCGCCACCAACGAATGCGTCCGCATAGCAGCCGACAAAGCCAAGGCATGTACATTGCTGCCTAAATCAAATGTGCCGGCATTGGCAAAGACGTTTGTATCCCAGACTCGCACCGTGCCGTCCGTGCTGCCCGACACAAACAAACCAGTGTCCAACGGATACCATTGCACGCTTGTCACGCTGTACCGGTGTCCCTCAGTCGGCGGAGGTCCCCGTGCTGCCAATGCCATGCTTGCCGCCACCCCTGCGGCGGTGTCGCTCGTGTTATGCCTTGTGCCGCCTGCCCCCAGCACGCTGGCCCTGGGAGTAACTTGCAAGCTTCGCACGCGCAGCAGAGGCCCTGTACTCGCGCCATCGTCGTCGTCTTGCGGCACCCGCTCCGTGGCACCCAGGTCATACAGTCCCACCGTGGCATCGCCCGCCGCTACAAGCAGGAAGCGATCCTCGTACGGGTCTAAGTCCAGGTGATTCACCGGTCCACGTTGGCCATTCTTGATCTCCACGCGGGCACTGGGCGAGACGTGTCGGAGGCGGCGGGCATGTACGCCAGCCTCGAACGCGGGTGGGCGGAGGCGCCCCTCGGCCCGATGGGCGAGAAGCCTTTCCATCATGGTCGTTGTGGCCTCCGCATGCTTCTGTGTGTGAGGAAAAGGGTACAGTAAATAGGGTGTAGAAGAAAAAAGTGAAAGGAAGAAAGCAGAGCATGACCGTCAGAGACTCTTTGAGAGCAGGACTCCTCGGATGATGCAGTCGAGGCAAGAACTTTCTCAGTCTCACGAAGCAAGTGTTTTCTGGTGGCCTCTCATCCATCCTGTTCTTGATGTGTTGTATTGCATATTGTTTTCTTCTTGGGTTTCGGTGTGCCTGCCGCACTAGCCAGCTGTGGGTGAGGACTGAACTGATCGAATTGTGACCTCCTGCTCAATCATGCCACAGTCTCCTGCGCAGGCAACAATGGTGCATCCATTGCAAAGCCAGGGCTCGGCCCTGAAAATTTTTCTGGTGGCAGTACTGCAGCTGATCCCCATACCCGTGTTGAGCTTTTTGGTGCAGCCCCCTGCCGCGCCGACGGGCCGCTCTGTCTTGACTTCCTCTCCCCCTCCCTCTGCCTCCGTCGTCTCCGTGTTCGTACCCGAACGGAAGCACGTAGTGGTCCGCCAGAGCATTGCTCCCGACGGAAGTGACGGTATGCCACCCATGCCCTTGGGTGGGGAGTCCGAGTATGAGTATGAATCGGAGTTCCCTGACCAACAAGCTGTACGTGAGGGAGGGAAAGGGGGAGGGGACACGGGATGTTGAGGGGGGAGAGGGAAGATGAGGTAGCGGAAGAACTGCACATGAGGGTATCAAGATGAATAGTCGGAGGGGAAAGGGGGAAAGGTTGAACGTGAAAAGAGGCTTAAAGGGGGACCTCTCCCTTAACCTGAACCTGGCCACTTGATACTCGCTTGCACTTTCTCATGCATCTTCCCTCACATTCTTCACGTCCCCCGACAATCAATAGGAAATAGAATACATGGCCGACGACGAGCTCCTTGCAAAATATCGCGCAGACATGCAAAACTCCCAAGACCAATGGCAGCTCAATCTCTTCCTCAAGGCCCAAACCGGTACCTGGTCGGGGGTCTGGAGCGAGTACACCCCTGTCCCAAACGGAGGCGCCAATGGCGACACTGTCCTCCGCATGACGAACATCTATAAGGGCCGGCAAGAGTGCGTAGGGGACAACGAGGCCCGCACTGTGTCGTGGCGAGATCTAACACTATTGCATGCCGCGGACGGCGGGCCCTTGGAGCCGGTGGTGGTGGCAGAGCACACGATGGTACCGGCCATGTTCAGGGGAGGAGTCGGATCGATGGCAGCGGATAATGTCTTCTCTCGCTCCTCGGTCCAGGCGAAGGAGGGAGGGAGGGAGGGAGAGGAGGTCTTCGAAGCGGAGACTTGGATTCGGCAGGGGAACTATAGGACGCGGGTGTCGTTTGTGTACGAGAGTAAGGGGTCAACGGAGGCCTTCGAGGCGCACAAGGTGGTGGTGAAAAAGGAAAGGCTGGGCATGCAAGGACCGACGGCGGAGGAGCCTGAGTTGTTTGGTTCGAGTGGACGGGGCATCTACGATAGTAGTGCGCGGATGCCGGGGTCGTGGGAGTTGTCGCTGCATGGAGGCTTGAGCCTCGCATTCCCGCCCCTGCTGCCGCGGGGAGAGAAAGGGGCGGTGATTGTGGACTGGACCGCGGGCTATATGAGGTTTCAAGCGGATCGACTCTTTGACTTACCTGATGGGACGTTGGGGTCGTTAGAGGTGACGCAAATCGGTACGGAGGACTCGATGAAATTCAAGCTTGAGGAGAAGGAGGCGGCCGAGGGTTTGGAGACAGCCGGAGTTGTAGGGGGAGAAGTGGCGGGAGCGGACGAACCGTGAGGAGAAATGTTATCAATATTGCTTTGATCAGGGAGAGAAACGGGGGGGGTTGGGTTCATTGACTTTGAGAGATAATGTATTATATTTGCCATTACCAAAAAAAAAAGTCACGACAACAGTGCAATTTATGAGAGTGAGTCGTTCGCTTATGCTTTTCCTTTCACTTTGTGTGCTGAGTTGCGCTTGAATCTCGACATATTCTTTGCTGTTCTTGATTCATACGGCCATATCATGTCAAAAATAAGGAACTCATACGTCTTCATTGGTTGATAGTATAAGAAATATAAGGCGAGAATAAACTACAATGTTTTCCATGTCTTCCTATATTTGTCATCGACCCAAAAAAAAGAAAAAAGAAAATTAAATCCTACATTAAATTATAACCGTTCTCCCCATTCTCGTTCTCTCCTCACTCCCGCCGTTGCACCGCAGCCGATCGCCCCTCCTCCTCCTCCTCCTCCTCCTCCTCCCCTTCTTCCACGACGACCTCCACCAAATTTCCATAGGCCATGTCCCTCAAATAATCAAACTCGTCCCCACTTGCCTCTCCAGCTACATCACCAACACTGTACTCGTCCACGTCCCCCCCACAAGCGAGCAAGGCATCCTCATCCTCCTCAACCACCTCTACCTCCACCATCACCAATCGCTGCGAAATTTCCTCATTCACCGAGGGCAAGCCACGGAACGATATCATCTGAGAAGAGGCACCAGCATACATACCATCGAGTAGGTTGATAGAGCTGGTGGGCTCTCCGCTTGCAGTCGGTGGAGGTGGGACAGGGTGAGAAATCTGCTTAGTCTGTGCGTTGTTGGGGTGAAAGGGAGGACTGCTACTGTCGCTGCTGCCGCTGCTGCTGCAATTACTGCAATTACTGCTACTACTACTACTACTACTACCACCACCATTACCATTACTACTAATATTACTACTACTACTACTACTATTACTATTACTACTACTACTACTGCTACCGTGGCTGTGGGTAGTATCTGGAGTAGCTGTATTGCGCAGGGACGGTAGCCGGCCGATTTCAGATAAGGAGGACGACGCCACCGAAAGTGATGAGTGGGTAGAGATAGGCGCACTCCCAGGCGGGCGCAATTTACTTGTACTACCCATGCCCTTGCGCGTAGATGAGGAGGAGTTCTGGTGGCCCAGTGGCAGGCTTCGCCTGCTGCCGCCACCGCTGTCGACTCGCTGCAACGCCATGACACTCACGGTTCGAAAGGATCCGGAGGAGGAAACCCCAGAAGCCAGACTGGAAAGGGGAAGGGGATGGGGAGGGCGTATTATTGAGCCGCTGTCGGCATGTACAAGGGCAGTGGCAGCAGCAGTAGAAGACGGCGGTGGCGTGGTGTATTGGGGGTCGGAGTAGGAATGGTGAACTTTTACGTCGGTCCGCCTCTTGATGAGCTTCCAAAGCGAGAGTTGCTCCCGACGGGACAACCAGAGTAAGTGAGCACAACCTAACACAGTTAATATGACCACATTGAACACAAGCGCCAGCTCCTGATAGCGTATGTAAGCAAACCTCCCCACGATACCCCCAATCAAGAAGCCCAAAATAGCCGTGCCGTGTAACTTACTGAGAGAGATGAGGGAGAGAGGGAAGGAGGAAAGGATGGCGGGAGTAAATAACGAGGAGAATCCAACAACACGTACTTTAGGCCTTAGCGCTCACGTACATTTTCCAGGTGTCCTCTCTCCGACCTTTGATAAAGTGACCGATGGCGATGCCCAGGTCAGTGGTGGCCCCCGTAGCATGCGTGGTCCGCAACGTGTTCCCGCTGTATTTACTGGTAAGTGAATTTTGCAGGCCCATCGCAACTGCGCAAACATAAATGTAGTAGTGCTGTACACCGTGGACATGGTTGACAGCCAGAGCAGAAACGAACAGGGAGGCGACGATAAGTAAGGCGCGCCCGTAGGAACGCCCTGTTCGGGGGGGAAGAGAGAGAGGGGGATAAAGGAAGAGAGCAATGGAAGCGGAGAGAGATAAGTCTTCAGTTGAAAAACGGTGGAGCAATGTTACGCACGCGAGCTTCTAATCTACCCTCAGGTGGAAAGGATGCTGATCAAATGCCATAATCAGTCATTTAGTTAATCTATCGATCCCTAATCACCACCCGACTCACCCATCAATCGTTTTCCGTAGGCACTTACCGAGGTAAAAGCTGGCGTGTGAAATACTCAGGCCGCCCACTATGGAGCCTAGCAAAAAGCAGGAAAATACAGTTCCGGGAAGGAATAGATAATCCCAATCTCCGTCCGCGATTGCTGAAGAGGACCGTGCAATCAATCCCGTGACATGTGCTGTCGGTATACTCAAATAGGAGCTCAAGCAAATGACATTGATCATTCCGCTGTTAATCCTATCATCATGCGCGTATTATGAGGTTATGAGTTCTTTGATCCAAAAAGTGCATAATTACGTCCCTTCGTCTTAAATGTATATTCCCCATCTGACGTTAGAAACACATGAAAGAAAGATATCTTAAAGGATGAAAGCAAAGTGGATGTGGAGACACCACCAGTCTTTCGACGTACATTAAGCAGAAAGAAGCAAAAAGCATGATGTGAAAGTCTTCTCGTTCTTGGATGGGACGCTTGGACACCAGGCGCCGATTACAAACATTAAATTGGCTGCGACGCAAGTTTCCCAGCATTGGCGCTGGCCGAGAACTGTTGCTGCCGACGTTTCTCGAGCTCTGTATGTATTGTGAAGGATGGAATGATTAAGGAAATGCGTTGGGCTTTATAGATTTCATCGGCCATACTCATGATGACTGCGCTAGCGCTGTCTCTATGTTGCCTGTCACCGCCACGCAAATAGACTCGGAGAAGACCGTTGTCGATGTATTATTGAGTCGTTTTCGGAACATGCACTTGGCCTGCATTGCATCATTTCTATGTGCCTATCACCTCCTCCACTTTGGGTTTTCGGCACCCCATGCACGACAAGCTCCTCCCGCTCCTCTACCCCTTCTTTGTCTCAAATGCCCGTCTTCTTACCTGACGGCTGAAATTACTCGTCGTGCGAAAGGAGAAATCGCCCTTTAAAGCGGTTGCCGATGGTGGACGCACCTCACCGGTGCTCATATTTCTGCTGGGTACCCGCGAAGGCCACACGGATCAGGGGTGCTTGGACGGACGACCTGTGCACGTTTCGAGATAAAGGATGGAGTAGACATGTTTTGGTAAGCAGAGGTAAGCTTGAACTGATTTCTATACATGTAATCCTCGCCTATTGCAGCTCCCTTAACTCGGCCCGGGCCTGTGTTTACAGATTCGTAGCGTGTGCTGGATGGTGATAACACTAGAAATACCATTATTGCGTAACGGACTTCATAGCTGTTGGAAAGTGAGTTGCGTCATCTGCTGATCACTTTCTTCCGTAACACCAACTATGCATCACTCCCTTCTCAACATCAAAACGCGTATACGCCCTCTACAGGCCACGGAAATCGGCACAAGTTCTAGTTTCGGCGCCTGGCTAGCCACGCAGCGTGCCATCGATCATGGGTAACGAAGTGAGCTTCGCTGGAACTTCTTCTACAAGTGCTGCAACCGAGGATGAAAGGAGAAAGGCAATCCGACGGATGGATGGGGACCTCCAAAAAAAGCTAGGCAAAGGCATTGCCCACAATCTAAAGCTTGTGTTGAAAGGGGAGCGGGGGAGCGGTAAAAGTGCCTTGCTGAGCCGGCTCAAAGGCCAATCTTTCACATCGTCGTACGAGCCGACGCCCGAGATTCAGACAGCCACCATCAGCTGGAGTGCCAAGGAAGAAGGCGAGATTGTCAAAGTGGAAGTATGGGACGTGGTGGACAAGGGCTTAGGTCGACGTGGTAGCAGTGATGGGGACAAGACGGGAAGCTGCGGTGGTGGCGGAGTAGCGCCGGACGCACTCGCAGGCATTCCTCTAGACCTCCCCGCTCAAATACACCGCGCTAGTGGCTCGGGCAGTCATTCTTTTGGCGTCCTCGATGCCACGATCTTGGATGTGTGGAAAGGCGCGCATGGCGGCCTCTTTCTCATCAATCCATTCTCGGCCACGGCCTTGAGCTATATACAAAAGCAGCTTGCCGAGGTGCCCTCCCATATCCCTGTTCTTCTTCTTCTCAACTTTCGAGACTTGCAACCTGCCGGTGAGGACAAGCAAGATATCGCAGAAGCCCAAGAAAGGGTACGACGATCTACGAATCTACACCGGCCCGTACACGTGCATCTGGAGACACTGCAGGCAATGGCCCGGGAGGAACGAGCGAAGAGACGGATCTGCCATTCTTTTGCCTGCTCGATGCAAAACTGCTTCGGGCTGACGATCCTCCACGCTTACATCAATCTCCCTTTTATCGTCATGAAAGAAGAGGGGCTCCGTCGACAGATGGAACAGACGAGACGGGAGCTGGGCGAGGCGACGCGAGAGGTGGAAGATGCCATGACGCGTGAATCCTGGGGGGCATATATAGCCACTTTTGGGAAGAAGGAAAAGGAGGGCGGAGTTGGGCAGGGGAAGAAGCAGCAGCAGCACTACCACCACCATCAGCATGATAAAGAAGAAAGACAAGCAAAGCTGCAGGTTGCCAAGGCGCCAATAAAGGCGCCGATGCTCATCACACGCTCCATTGGCGGTGGTGGCGTGGAAGAGCACAAGACTTCCCCTTTCTCTTCTTCTTCTTCTTCTTCTTCTTCTTCCTCCTCCTCCTCCTCCTCCTCCCCCTCCTCCTCCTCCTTTTCAGCCATCACCACCACCGACAACAATACCACGTCCTTTCCCAGGACAGCCAAGCATCAAAATATACTTCGAGGAGGTCCCGCATCGACGTCTGCACGGCCACAGCAGCGGCAGCAGCAGCAGCCGCCAATACCACTGGCGGACGTGGACGACTTCAAATTTCAACCTAACGAGCAGAGTGAGCTTGACCTCTTTCTAGCCGACGGGGAGGGAACCGAGGAAGAGGGTGCACTAGACGAGGAGCAAAAAGAGGCGGAGGGACGACGGTTGAGCTTGACGTCTTGCTTGAAGCCGGGTTCGCTTGGGTCGCTCAGCAAAGCGGAGCGCCGCGCAGCTGGCATAGCGGTGGGCAATGGTGCAGGATATGGGAGCGACGGTGAGGACGAGGAGGAGGAAGTCGAAGGGCAGGATGCGGTCGTGGCTGAAATCGGGGAACAACGCTATGTAGGCCTAAGGCCTGTGACACTCTCATCCCAATCTTTGTCTCCTTCGACCAGCGTCCCAGAGCAAGTCAATATGTTGTCCAGTGCTACAGGGAGAAGGGGGAAGAAGGACGAGGAGAATGCAGAGAAGGAGCCTAAAGAAGACGATGAGTTTGATGTGCCGGCAGGCCTTCCAAATAATTCTTTTGTGGGCGATCTGTCTTGGGACGAGGAGGAGGAGGAATGCGGCATAGGTGTCATGGGCATGGGTTGTAGTACCAACAGGAGCAGCAAGACACCCTTGAATTCTTCCGCCACTGCTGGAACTGATGCTTCATTGACTTCTGCAACCACCTCCAAGACCAACGTTGTGTTGAGTGAGGCGGCACGGGCTGCCATCGCTGCAACCATGCAAGAATTGGGAGAGGTAGTGCGGCCAGGAGGTGAAGAGGTCGGGGAGGCAATCGAGGGGGGGGAGCGGCGAAAACACCGGCATCAAGACAAAAGCAAGTCAGAAGGCTCGTCATCGTCACATCGTAAGCACAAAAAGAAAAGCAGTGGCGGCCGGCTGGCAGATAAGTTGTAGGGAAAAGCGGGAGCCATCAAAAACCAGACATTCGATGGAATCTGAAAAGTGCAAGAAAGCAAGGACAAGCAAATGGCGTAAATACCTCGAATGAACGCACAAGTGAGGTTTTAATTATTCACATTTGTCGCTTATTCTTTCAAGTCACTCACGTCGCCTACAAAAAAGTCTCGTTGTTTTTAGAGACAGTGAAGTAGCAGGGAAGGCCGAGATCTTAGACCGTGGTTCCACCTGTGCTAAAGCCATCGCTGCCGCTGCAGCCGAGAAAGATTCGACTGTTGGAGGCTCTCGCGGCCCGGGACTCGACATGAAAAAGCGTATGTGCCGCCTCCGTTGCGTGGCATTTCTTTTCGCCCACTGCTTCCCTCGAACCAGTAAAGACGAAGCTGCATAGTCACCGAAGAAGCACGTCATGTAGTCCAGCCGCAAGACGAGAGAGGCCGCGGCCCCATCCGACGTTTCCGGTCTTATGGAGCACCAGCCGTGGGCTGAAGAGGGAGTCCCCGTGCTACTATGCATCTTTTTTCAATTGGTAACCGTTGTTTCCTTATCTTGCACGTCTATTTGTAAAAAAAGGCACCACGCTCTTACCTGACTTAAAATATAATGCTCACGAAAAAGCGCCAGAGGGCAAACAAAGACACCCCTATACTATATGATTGTTACTTGTTCTCATCACCTGTCTTACATCGCACACACTCACATTAAGACCTCCAGCGCTGCGGCTGGTGTAGAAGTGGCCCGGTGCAGCTCGCGCGACATCCTCGGATTCCAAGCCCTACCTTACAGAACGCCCCATCCGACTTTTCCGGTCTTATGGATCACCAGCCGCGGGCTAAAGAGGGCGTCCCCATGCTACTAGGCATCGCCTTGGTGGTGGATGATGCCAACAAAGGTCAGCGGCTCGTATTCCGGTACCCAGCTCTGCGGGAATATGGGCTTCGGCATGGCAAATCAGGGGGGCTTGTGATGAGCTGGGCACTCCAGCGGTGCGCAGCTGAATTTCACCAGTTGACCCCCGAGGTTTTTGCACGACTCTTCCGGCCAAAGGCTCCCTTGTGCGGTCGGCCTTTCCGGGTGTGCATTGATCGCGTGCACTACTTGAGTTATCCTGTGCCTACGGCCAGCGCCACCAAGGAGACGGCGACGGACGACGTCCTCCTGTTTAATATCATCCTCGCCATCGCCCGCCTGCCGCCCACCGCTCAGCATTCAAACCAACCACAGCCCCAGGAATCATCGTCAGCAATCGCTGTGGCAGCTGCACGCAGGCGATTGTTGGTTTGGCGCCGCGTGGGCCAGAAAGCGACAGCGGCGCATTGGATGAAAGAGGATGACAGGGGCGACAAAGAAAGGCAGCTGCAGCACTTGGAAAATGTATTGGAGCTTCTGACCAAGGCTTTGTTGCATGAAGAGCGTCGCTGTCGATATGTGAGCAAAGAGGTCCGGAGGCTGTTGGATATTGGAGAGGATGCACAGGGGGGGGAGGGCCTTGGCACGGCGGAGGACGCCCAGACGATGCTTGACACGATGATGGAGGAAAGCGCTCTGGCAAGTGATCTAAAAGAGGCCTTTCATGGGCTTGAGGACGGTGGGGGACTTGATGTTGCCGTAAATGGTTGGATCCGCCTTAGCTTGCCGGGGTGGCTGCCCACCCGGCGAGGCAGAGGAGGCCAGGAGAAGGAGGACGAGGACAAGGAGGAGGACGAGGAGGAGGACGAGCTGGTCTTGGTGGATGCGAGGCCGGAGCGTGTTCAGCCCGACCATACCCTGCTTCTGCTAATGAGTGAGGAGACTATTCTGGCGAAGCTACCTAAGGACGGGTCAGAGCAGCTGGCTATGTTTGTGCAAGCTGCCAACCCACTAAAGACGCTGAAGGAGATCTCGGCAGCGACCCGCATTGCCCTACCACAACTGCGCCTGTTGACGGCCCACCTCGTGCATTGGCGACTTGCACGTGTCATTCGTACCATTTCATTGCAAAGTATTTATGCGGTGAGTGGGTGGTTTGAGTGTTGACGGCCATGAGTGTGTGGATCGACGGGAATCGTCTTGTGATGCCTATGTGGCCTCACAAAAAAATAACACAACAATTTCCTACCACAGTAGAGTCAGTAAATGAGCAATACGCTAATTTCAAAGCTAACCCTCAGAACGACCTTCACGCTCTCTCTATTTCCTTGTCCACTGCTCAATGTGCAATAGATCAAACCCACGGCGCCGACGCAGGTGTTTTCCATGCATGCCATGGCATTTGAGCAGCGTTTCCCCATCTCCTCCTTTTTTAGCGTGCTCGGCTCGTTCGGGGCGGGTAAGAGTCTGCAAGGTCTCCTGGAAGGCTTAACTGAGGTAAAAAGAGGCCGCGGGATGATGGTTTGAAAAGGAGAAGGCGATGTGCCATGACTTAGTCGGCTGGAATATGGAAGGAGGGTAGCATTCTATAGCTATCCGCTGCTTTTAATCACACTCCAATTATTGTCCTACCGTCCAGGACGGCCAAGTCGAGCGCCTGGCGCAACTGGTGTGGCTCCTACAGCAGGATATTGTACATGAGATTGAGCTTTTTGAGGGACAGGGGCTGGAAAAGATGTGATGAGCATGGGAAAGAAGTTGTGACGCTCTCATCGATTATCAACATGGTGGGCGGCGTGTACTATACATGAACGTGTACAGAAGATTCGAATCAAGAGATGAGAAGAAATGAAACGAAAGCGCAGGCATTTGCATGATGCGTAGGAATTGATTTACGTATCCTTTTCATTGTATGATTTCTACACGTCTGGAGAGTGGATGAATATTCGACCATGTAATGTAAAAAATGCTACACGGCGAGAGTCGACGACTCCGATAATATGGAATGAAAACAAAGACCATTTTGGTCTCGATCCGAGCTGTAGAGAAGGAGTTTCATTGATTTGTAATTGCACGCGGCACCGCTATACCGAGTGACACATTATGTTCACTCGTCCGATGCTTAATCGCGCGTTTGTACGATATACAGGAAATCAGTTCGTACTTTTTGAGCAAATGCATAAGTGTTTCACTCACTCGTGTCGATCACATGCGTGTTCCTCACCCTCCCAATCCACTCATATCCAATAACCACGGACACAGAACCCCCCACAAAGAGTCGCAAAATCTTACGGTATGATATCCATCCGGCACGCACGTAAAGATGCACGCAATTATGCACACCCGACATGCACAAAACGCGCAAACAAAGCCTACTTTACGGCATGGGCCGCACTCGCCAAGTTGACATTGACGCATCCTTTCGGCATACGGCTTGCGGCAGTCAAGCAACCCACACAGCAGAGAGCAATGCTTGCATCCATCCATACTCTTGTCAGTCATTGCATTTGCTAAGAGATCCAAGGGTTTTAATATTTATCGCTCGCGCACTTTCCGATAAGACAAGGAAGCAAAATAACGGTGGGCCAGCCTCGAGCGACTGGGGTACCTGCAGGGATGTCGTGCATCTGGCTCTGTTGCTTGGAGTATCCGGTACACGCTTCCAGGAGCATCAGGAATTCCCGGCACGAATGGCAGACGATATTTATGATACAGCAGTGTATTTAATTGCCCTGGCGCCGCCCCAGTTGTTTTTTGAGGGGATGTACAGCCCACGCGAACACGCGCAGCGCCCCCCTTGGAAGGAAGAGGACGGGGTCTGACCTAGCGAAATGCGGTTTTGTTCTATCGTCCTCTTCCTTTGAAATTCATCCTTCTTATCTATCCCTACACATCTTCTCGACAGAAGAGCGTCAGGGGGCTTTGTCAGCCGACCAAAATAAATCTGTTGTTCTGAGGCCTGGAGTTGCGAGGGCGAGCAAGTGGCTACAGTAGCAAAGAGATACATACACCTGCACCAAGCATGGCGCCCTTTTTGTACAGCCCGCCACGAAATCTGGTCCGGGCCGAGGAATTTGTCGTGGCGGCAGGAGTGCGGAGGAGCAGTCGCTTCACCTTGTGGCGGACAGTGTCCGGGCGGATAGGAGGGGAACCTCGATCGATCGCGCGCACAGGACGAATGGATAAGGAGGAGCATGCACAGGCAGAGAAGGAAGAAGGCGAGAGGGCGGCCAAGGAAGAGGAGATACACCAAGAGAAGCTTCGATTGGCAGAGCTGGAGGCTGAAGGAAAGGGGCATCCGCCCATGGAGGTCAAGGTGGGCTTCCAGCAACGGTGGCGAGAACGCTTTTTCCTGACCTCGTATGTGTTGGACGCCGTAATCTGCGCAGCCTACGACCAAGTTCTCCTGCCCCAGACACAAGGCAGTAAGCGACCTGTACTCCTTGTGCCTGGATGGTGCGGTCGAACGCGGAGCTTTCGGAAGATGGCGGAACGGTTGGCGGCGGAGGGGTACCCTGTTTATCCCGTGCCTTTGGGGTCGCAGCTTGGGTGCATTGATCGTAAGGCGAGCTTGCTAACCACGTTTTTAGACAGACACGGCTTGGAGGACGTGTATGTGGTGGCACATTCCATGGGGGGGCTGATAAGCGTGCGGAGTATGATGAAAGGAGAGACACGAATTAGACGGTTGATCACCATGGGGACGCCTTTCCGCGGCACCCACGTCATCTACCTCGGGTACCTAGTCACGTTTGCCTTGGTAATCGCCCTATCCTTCTGGCTGAGCCCCTTGGCAGGGACGATTTATTTGACGTTATTCATCCAGATCCCTTCTCTATGGCAGATGCAGCCCAGCTCGGGTTTCCTCTCGGAGACACTCGAGTACCTCTCTCGTGTCGCGACGCCTGTCCAGTGTGTCTATGCCGTCAGGGACCAGATTGTGATTCACAATTGGCGGCAGGCCTGGAGTCCTACGCGGTTGGGGAGGACGGATGATTTGTGTTTACCAGAGTATGGGCATATGAATTTGTTCATGGGTGCGTCCGGGATTGAGCTCGTGGCACGGTTGCTGGCACACTATGAGGCCACTGCTGCTGCTACTGCTGCTGCTGCTGCTCGGACTACTGCTCCGACTGAAGCCTCTGCTGTTCCTCTTTTCTCGAAGAAAACAAATGAATGTAATCAGGAGGAGATTGGCGAGGAGGAGGAGAAGGAGGAGGAGGAAGAGGAGGAAGAGGAGGAAGAGGAGGAGCAGGAGGAGGAGCAGGAGGGGGGGAGAGTGAATGCTCAGCAGCAGCGGCCGCAGCATTCGCTGGAAAAGCGATTGGAGGCGGCGAATGGTATGTGGGGAGGGAGGGGGATCTTTGGGCATGCTACGGGAGCAGGGGGATCATTCCGTACCGGGAAAAGAAGAATGATGGAGGATGAGTAAGGCGAAGGAGTGGGAGTAAGGAGGAAGGCTTTGATGAAGATTTTTGTGTAAAATGGTCACAAAGAGTAGGGCAGAAAGGGAGGGAGGGGGAAAAATATCCACACTCACGTCTCCAGAAGATTTCATCGTGTAATTGTTTCTGTGGACAAAGACGAAGGGGATAGAAAGACCAAGCCAGATGAATGGAAGGAGAGAAGGAGGTATATATTTTTTATGGTTGCAAGAGAGGCCAAGCTGAGGGTTTGCTGCTTGCTGGAGCTAGGAATGTGAGATCTGGCTCTGGGCCAAGTAATCACAACAATTTTGTGCTTGTACATGTGGAGGGGTTGAAGTAGGGGGATGGGGTTTGGAATTAGGGGAAGAGGAGAGAGCAGGAGCAGGACGAAGAGCAGTGGGCGCAAATGTGTGTTTGGCCTGCATGCTTTTTAAATTATAAAAATGTATGATAGAACACGATTTTGCCACTTCTAACAAATGTTTATATTCTTGTATGGATGTTCAGATCGATCTACCTATTTTCCCTTCTCCTCAGACCTCGTTGCCACGCCGCTATGTCGTGACTGCTCAAAAAAGGGAAATGACGCCCTCGTATGGCACACTGATTCGTGGGTAGAATGAATGAAAATTGATGGGGAGGAAGACGAAGAGGGGGAAGGCAGTGAGGGGTAGATGGAGAGAAGAATTCACGGCGGATTTTGACTGTGCGTACGCAGCTTCTCCTATCGACACTGATCGCAGCAACAAACAACGTAGATGCCGACCGAGACTGGCGTGGAGATACTAGAAGGCGGGATAGTGAGAAATGGCAAAGAACAGGACGAAGCCTGAAAGTTCAGTCCAGTACACATCGATTTTGCATTTCATTTCCTTTTTTGTCGTCATTCCGTCCTATCCTCATTTCTTGCTTCCCCCTCTGCAGGCCGGTGAGGCCGGCACAGCGCCTTGCACCTTCTCCCACTCCGATGCCGTCTTAGCCACAATCGAAAGGGCGTGTACCCCCGTGTCTAACTCCTCTTTGAGAATCCCATTGATCAGTCGATGCCGGGCTAGCAAACCCTTGCCTTCGAACAAGGCCGAGATCGCCACCACCTTGAAATGTGTCTCCGAGCCCTTGGGCACGTTGTGACTGCTGCTTTCGTTGATGATCTGCAAATGGGCGGGGGTCAAGGCGTCTTGGAGCTTGTCTTGGATGGATTTTTGGACTGGCCCGCAAGGGATGGTCATGATGTTGGTGCTGCTCCTACTGAGATGACGGAGAGCTGCAGCGGTCTGGGTTCTTGAGCTATGTCTTGCGAGGATCGCCGAGGTGCGGAATAACATGTAGGAGACAAGGCTAGTATGAGTGCAGATGAGAAAGATGCTGTACTCCTGGGTGTGCTGCTTTCTTTGGACTCTGTTGTGTGTTGAGTGTCGCGAATGTAGAGGAGTGAGGAGTGGGGAGGTTGAATTCGTGCACAGAAGTGCCAGACAATGTCAGCATAGCCCCCCAGGCGCCCATGCTTTGCCAATGAAAGCATTGAGGAATCAGTCTAGTACCTTAAGCTTCAGTCGGAATCGGGTATACGTAATTTGAGATCAGATAGACGCAACGGCAGGAGGGAAGGCCGCCTCGCCGCCACTACATCACACCCTCACTCCCTCCTTATCCACCTCATACACAGACACGGCTCCAATGCCCGTGGCGTCGCCTGCTGGTGCAGTCGTGGAGGAGCTCTCCAAGCGCCATTTGAAGGAGCTGGACAGGTGCGTAGAAAGAAGAGCAGTCACCTGCTGCCGCGAGTTGTAGGAAGCATGATCAAACCCTCCCTCCTCCCTCCCTGACATAGGTATGTGGAGGTTCCCAAGCTTCAAGACAGCACCCGTCTCAGTGTTTACTATGGGATGAGCAAGCAGGTCCTGGCTCAGGCACAGCAATTCAGGGAATCGCGCGACATCGATCGGGTACGTCGCACTTCCCTTCTGGGAGGGAAGGAGGGGTTGGAAAGGCATGCCTTCGGCCGACATCAAGCATAGGGAAGATAAATCCGTATCTGAATGAGGAATAATTTGATCGTAATGATGTCTGAAGGGAAAATTTTCCTTGCTTTGGGATGATCAACTCTTTCAAACACACACCATCTTTTCTCCGTCCCTCTGCCCTCCTACCACACCGCACGTACCCCAACAGGCCTACATTTTCTATAAGCGCTTCCTCCGCCTCGCCCTCGATTGCATTCCCGAGCACATTGCCTACAAAGAAGCCACTTTCGGCCGTGAAAAGAACTGGTTAGTAGGTGAGCGTCGACAGGCGCTTAAGGCACTGGAAGAGGTCAATGGCGCGATCACAGCAGAAATCGCCGAGCGCTGTTGTCGAGGTGTGGCTTCTCCTTCTTGCCCTCCCGTTGCATCAGCCGCTCCTCCATCATCACCAGGCCAAGCTATGGAAGATGACTTGGAAAGGCGCCTGTGCCATTTAAGAGGATGGGATGCCTTGTCTAGCAAGCGATTGCTCAGTCCCCTGGGCCGAGGAAAGGAGGGAGAGGTTGGACACCTGCTCGAGGACGAGCTACATTCACCGTTGTCAGTGGCAAGCATATCTGGGAGCATGATGCTCGAGCCGTCGGCGCCTCCTTTGTTTTTGGATGATGGCCCTCCTCTTCCTCCGGTGGACGCCGACAACAGTGTGAAGAGCGGCTTGAGCGCCACTGAGCTCGAAACCGCATTTAATTCCTTGAGGTTGGAGGAGGCGGATGACCCTGCATCACCGAGAGTACGGCATTACTACCCTTGTCTTTCCTCGCCTGTGGGGGGGAAGAAGAAGGAGAAAGAGGAGGAGGAGGAGGGGGAGGGGAAGAAGGGGGAGTTGATGGTTTCTCCGTTTGCGGTCCCCGGGCAGGAGGTTTGGTTTAGGAAGAGGGGGATGTTGAGGAGGATGGTGCTACCGAGTGGGCTGGTGGGCAAGTTTCTAGAGATTGCCGATGCGAATAGTAGGAAGGTGCGTGCTTCGGTGCTGGTGGGATGAGAGGAGGAGTGATGACAGGGGTGGTTGGATGTATGCTTGTCATACTCCGTTTTCTCGTCGTTTCCCTCGGATTATTCTATGGGGCCTCAATGAAGATCATATTAACCCTGATGTCATTCCTTCTCTCATCTACTCTCCTTCTCGTAGCCACCAGATGGCATCGAGACATGCGGTGTTCTCGCTGGGGTCCAAGACGGGGCAGGGCTCATGCGTTGCACCACTCTAATTATACCCAAGCAAGAGGGCACGTCGGACACCGTCGGCATGACACACGAAGAGGAACTCATTGGGTACTGCTGTTCGGCAGATGGGAAGAATTTGCTGCAGCTTGGCTGGATCCATACGCACCCGAGTCAGAAGTGCTTCATGTCTTCTGTCGACATCCACACGCATTGCGGCTATCAAACCATGTTGCCAGAAGCCGTCGCCGTGGTCGTCGCGCTGTGCAATCCTCAGAAGCCAGAAGTGGGCGTCTTCCGCCTGACCGAACCCGAGGGCTTGCAGCTTATTCAGAGGTGCGAACTACGCGGTTTCCACCCTCATCCTCTGCCCGACCCCCAAATCTACAAGAACCACCACGCGGTCATGTGGGAAGACTCAGCGTTTGCCGTCGTGGACTTGAGATGATGCGATCTTACAATAAGGAGGAAGGAAAATTCAACGAAATGGATGTACACGTAATTAAGCAAGCATGAGAAGAAACATAAAGTTTACCTGAAGAAGCTCGAAGCTCGGATCTAATGTATACCGAGAGCTTGCGATGATGCCGCGTATGCCATTATTTAGTTTCGGTGCCCTTGTTTCTCGCTATGGAAAATGCTGCAACCATTTCAAGGCCCAAAGCTTCGTCAAGGCTGTGAAGGAGACGTTAAAGGACGTGGTTGTCTTACCGTGGCGCATTTTTCGCCTTCACAAAAGACTCTGACGGGCTTGGATTGACGCGCTTGTGCTTGAATCAACAACTGCAGAAAGGCAAGCAAGGGGATCTTGCCCTGCTTGTGTTTCCATGCCTGCGAGACAGGGCCAGGACACGGCACGCATGCCGTTGTTTGAGAATCAGGTGTCCCTGGTCATGCACCACCTAGCGCTGGAAAGGCGCTTGCCTCAGGCGCGTTTGGGCCTCAAAAAGTTTTTTACCGCCCGCGCTTGGCACACTCATCCTTGCACTCACACGTCACCTTTCTGCTCTCATACCACAGGGACCGACCAAACAACGCCCCCCCCGAGTATGTACACCGGTTGATTGGGGCTTCATACTGTCCGCCGGCTTGGTGTGAAGTGCCAGCCTTGCTTTGCGTGTCACTGCTCTTGAACTCGACAAGGAGGGGTAGTTGAGGTGACTCGATGTCACAAGACAGCAGCACCACTGTGAGGACAGCAGAGACCACGATAGCGCTCGCATCGGACGCGAGCAGCAGCCGTGGTAGAAGCAGCAGCGGTAGTAGCGGTGCCGGGAATGGGGGAATCATAAGCGGCAGCAATGGGGCCGGAAGCTTGGTGGCGACGGCCTTGACGAGGTACGTGAATTCGAAAGAAAGGGAAAGGGGAGGATAACAGAAGCACATGCAAATTACGCTCATTGTTGGCAGAGAACCACCAATCCTCATTTTGCTTCTTATGGTTATTTGTCGCGCATGAGTTGAGTATGTCGAGGAGGAAGGAGAGGTCCGGAGGGAAGGGTTCATCATGGACCAGCATGCGGACGAGGGTCCTTGATCTTGATGCAGCCACTAAATTATCCGTTATCATCTTAGAAAAGCACACATGTTCAACTATGCCTCCTCACCAGCATCGCAGTCGTTTTCACAGCCCAGTTGAAGAAGCCTTCTCATCCCCCCTTTCCTTTCTTCCTTCTATCCTTCCTTACCAGAGGCACCGCCATCCAAGTCGCTCGTTGGGGACACACGGCTAATCGTGGCGTGGCATCAGTCTCCCGCTACCTTTCCCGAACCCTCATCGCCCGGGCCGCCGCGGCGACCATCACGGAAATGGGTAATTTTACCTCAGACCGCACCAGGGGAATGATCGATTACGCCCAGCTTCAACTCGTTCAAACGGGGCATAAACCTGTCCCCCCCGAGACCGGTTGGGGGGACGTGGGGCGGCGCCTCGGCTCTATCTCTGCTTATGATCTCCAATTGATCGATGAGAAAGTCAGAGATGTCGGCTTGGTGGAATTTGCGCACATGCTCGGCGTTGCTGACCCCGGTGAGCTGTTGCGTGTGGCGGAGCTGAGGGCAAGAGCGGCAAAGGGGGATGAGGAAGCACAATATATCTTGGCGGCGAGGTTTTGCCCACCTCCTTTCCAGAAGCGAGATCGGTGTACGAAATGTAGGAAGGCCTTCGGGGTGACCAGATATAGGCATCATTGTCGGCATTGTGGAGAAAGTTTTTGCCAGGAGCATTCAAGCTCGAGGCACCCTATCCCCAAAATAGGGTACATGACGCCAGCGAGGGTGTGTGCGGCGTGTAAGGGACAATTAGAGGAGGAGGATTTGAAGGATCGGATTGTGTGGAGGATGGTGCGGATCGAGGCCTTCCTACAGGGAAAGCTAATCCCTTACTTTGCACAGGGGGACACGACGCAGCTTGATCGGGCGTTACGGACAGTGGGGGAGTGGGTATCAGCGGCGGCGAGAAATGCACCAGTTAGTGTGAGGAGTACGACAGCGCTGGCAGGCGAGGCGCTGGAATTGTTCGGGAGGTATGGTTATAAAGGCGTGGCAGGTGTGTTGTTGCGTCAGGAGTTTGTGGAGGCGGTGGAGCTGCTGAAGGAGGTGTCAGGAGTGGATGTGGCGTGGCCTGTGACGGGGGGGCGGCTGTCCGGGGCCATGTATTATCTGTTGGCGAGGGGAAGGGGAGAGAGGGGGAGACATCCGGACAGGGAACAGGAAGAGCATAGAGGCTGTCCGCCGGTAAGTGAGGCGCTGCTGCAGGACTTGTTGGATGTGGCGCCGCTGGCCCTTCACTTTGCGTACTGTGACAGCTTGGTGGAGGTGCAGTTGAGGGCGCAACAGCAGGGATGGCGGTTGCTCTTTGCGTATAACCCACAGCAGCAGTCGCAGCAGCAGCAGCTGCAACAGCAGGCGGGTGGGAAGAAGAAGCAGCAGCAGCAGCAGCAGCAGTACCAGCAGTGTGGGCAGCAACCGTCATTTATGATGTTCTGTCACTTGACGGAGAAGGAAGCGTGTGTAGTGGTGAGAGGACCAGACCGTGTACAGGACATGTTATCGGAGATCCAAGGGCTGCCGTTGCCGTTTCCTCACGCTGCGGGAGGGAAGGAGGGAGGGGTGGGGAAGGAGGGAGGGTGGGCGAGGGTATCGACCGAGTGGATGGCGTCGTGTGGACCGGCGGAGGCAGCACAATGGTTGTTTAGCGAAACATACCCCCACATTCGTCGGTTGCTCTCCGAAGGATATTCGCTCACGTTGGTGGGCCACTCCACAGGGGGG
The DNA here is from genome assembly GCA_004519485.1 of Nannochloropsis oceanica. Lineage (NCBI taxonomy): Eukaryota > Eustigmatophyceae > Eustigmatales > Monodopsidaceae > Nannochloropsis > Nannochloropsis oceanica. Next base: position 297,743 of record CP038112.1, on the reverse strand, counting down.
GCCGTGGCCGCCCTGCTCGGTGTTTTGTTGAGAGAGGAGGGGATAACGGAGGGGGTGCGCTGCTACACATTTGGAAGTTCTGCTTGTGTGAACAAGAAACTTGCGCAGGTGTGTGAGACGTTTGCGACCACGGTGGTGCTGCATGATGACATCGTTCCGCGGGTGACGCCAACGGGGGTGCGGGGTCTATTGAAGGATTTGTTGCTTGCGCGCGAGACGGCTGAGCAACATTGGCAGGATGACGTGGAAGCGATCATTGTGAGGAGTCAGGGTCGATGGGCGCCACGGTGGCGGAGGAGGGAGGGAGGGAAGGGAGGAGAGGGTAATGCCACTGGGGAGAGGAGTCGGTCTTTGTCGTTTGTGCGGAGTGAGGAGGGGGAGGAGGGGGGCGGAGGAAGAGGAGAGGAGGGGGGGAGGTTGAATGGGTGGAGGGAGGAGGGTGGTGTGGGTCGGGGAGTGGGAGGGAGGAAGGAGGGAAGCGAGCGTAGGGAAGAGAATGAAGAATCGCCGGAGGATTGGGATAGTTGTGATGATGACTTCGGGGAGTACTGGGGAGTGGGGTGCATTAAGGCCGTTGGTTCGTCCTCGTTCCCTTCCTCGTCCTCGTCCTCCATGAGGGCCAATCCGGACAGTTACTCGATCCGGCATGAGGACGGGTCGGTTACCACAGTGGATCTGTCGGTCGCGAGGCGAAGGCTATTGGAAAGCAGCAGTAGTGGCTTGATGAGCAGTAGCAAGACCACTCCCACTGGCACGGCGGCGGCTGCTGCTGCTGCTGCTGCTGCTGCTGCTGCTGCCACCGCGGCCTCATCGTCGTCGAGGGCAGGCATGGGGTTTGATCCTCCTTCCCCCTCAATATCACTACCAACAGTAGCGTCATCACGCCATGCCACGATTGGAGCTTCACGAGTGGAAGAGAAGGAGGAGGGCGAAATCGAGAGGGAAGGAGCGGGCGAGGATAGTGATTATTTTGGAGGGGTGTCATCGACTATCAACCCTTTGGGCTACACGAGCAGTGGCAGCAGCGAGGGCGGGAGGGTAGGAAGGGGGGAAGGGAGGGTAGGAGGACAAGAGGAAGACGGAGAGGACTTTGCATGGCCATTTGCGGGGGCAGGTCGTGAAGAAGAGCAGGAAAGTGAGGAGGAGGAGGGAGAGGAAAGGAGGAGGAGGAAGAATGGACAGATGAGACAGGTGCAGCAGCAACAGCAGCACGAGGAGCAAGAAAAGGGGCAGGAGAAGAAAGAGGAAGAGGAGGAGGAGGAGGTAGGAGATGGCGCTCCTCTTTTCCCGATGTTTAGTGGGCATTCGCAGCACGACGAAGAGGAGGAAGAGGAGGAAGGCGAGGCAGGAGCGACAAGGGTGGAGGATGCAGAAGTGGAAAAACTTCTACCGTCATCCCGGGCGGTGCGGAGAAAAGAGAAAAATACACGCATTAACCCTGCCGACTCAGCCTCCTCTTCCTCTTCCTCCTCGTCCGCCTCCTCTTCCACAGCTTCCTCCACATCCACCTGCAGCACAGGTGCTACTACTGCCCCTCTCCCTCCTCTCGCATGCCCTCCCCCCCCACCACCCACCCGCCGCCAGTCCACCGCCAAAGATCAATGCAAAGACGACCGTGACGAGGGGGAGGAAGAAGAGGAGGAAGAGGAGGAAGAGGAAGGCGACGAGGAATGCGGTGTGCTAGTGGAAGATACCACCCTTCCTGAACTCTATCCTCCTGGCCGTATGGTTCACATCTTTTCCTCTCGCGGCGTGTATAGAGCATGTATGCCTCCTCGTGATTTCGTCGGTCTCCGCCGCATCTCCCTCCAAGGGAACCTCCTGAATGACCACACGCCCTCGTCCTATTTTGCGGCCTTATGCGAAGTCATTGACGTGCGCAAGGCCCCCATTCCCCCGCCAGAATGGGAGGGATTTTCCGACAAAGAGGCTTGTGCCTGCTGTGCGGTTGATCTGACCTGGCAGGGGGGGGCGGCGAGCGAGGCCCAGCGGGACAGGGAGAAGCATAATTGCCGTTGTTGCGGGCAATTGGTGTGTGACAGTTGCTCCGGACACCGGATGGCCTTGCCCAGCATCGGCCTGAGTCTACCGGCGCGGGTGTGTGATCGATGTTTTTTCGGGGGGAAGCAGTCAGCAACGACGGTGTAGGGAGGGAAGGAGGGAGGGCGGGCGGGCAGGATGGGGACTGGAGGCCCACAGGCTCGTCGGACCAGATCTCACAGAAATTAGGAGGAAGAGCGGAAGATAAAGAGTTAAACTTAGCAGAACTACAAAACCAAAAAGACGCAACATAATGAACAGGACGGTATGCAAGGGAGAGTAGAAAGTGCATGGAGAGAGGAGAGGAGTGAAATGAGAAAGAGATAGAGAGGGGAAGAGAGGATGTGTACAACCTATACATCAAATTTATACATATCGAGTGAAGTTGCAAATAACGGGAAAAAAGTGAGCGAACAATGCGAAGCAGGACTGGACATACACTAAAAACTGAAAGCGATTGGAGCATGCGAAAGCGTAGATGGAACTGTCGAGGACGGCGAGAAGAGCACCTCGAGAGCTGCCACCCAGAGAGTACAGAAGGATTTAAATATGGAAGTTGACATAGAGGTCAATTTTAACGGGAGAGCGGGGTACCGGGGCAAGATTCCATTCTCCCTCGATTTTCCCTCTCCAGTCTTCCTTCCCTTTGGATATATAATCTATCCTATCGTATACGTACACATCGACTCGACACACACAAACAAACCAGCACTGCTATCATAAACCGTTACTGCCGTCGCTGTCGCGACCCTAACAAGAGCACAATAGCCACATGTTATCGTTTGTGTCTTCGTACATCATCATCTGTAAAAAAAAGAGGATTTTCACAAAACCAAACTCAGAAAAAGGAAAGCGACGGACAGGAAGAAGAAAAAATGTGGAAAGTGAAAGGACGGCAAAGATTGTTTTTGATGGCGATCTACTCACTGATTTATCATTCGGCTAAATTTGACTTACTTGCCAGTACCCTCGCTCTGTACATCTCATGGATACTTTCGTCCAAATGCTACACATGAATCATTAACCTGCCACGGGCACTCTACTCACTCGGTCATTGGCTGACTCCCTCACTAAAGCCATCTCACCCATCACTGCGCGCCTTTTTCAGCTCCCGGGAATTCCGCTCGATCAACCGCTCCACGCCCTGTTGAAACAACTCGCAGCGAATCGGCATGTCCATTTCGTAGAAGGGGTTCTTCAGCACGTAATCCGCGTAGAGCTCGTAAATCCCATGCAGCACATTGTCCAAGTCCGGCGTGCCCGGCTCGGCTGTCAAGACAAACTTAACAGCCGTCCGACTTTGAAAGCACTGGAGCTTCAGATTGTCGCATTCGAGTTTCTCAATGCCTGACGAGGCCAAGGGCGCGACTTGCGCCGCGATGGAGTGCAGGCCGTGGAAGGTCGACCCCAAGACGAGCCATTCGTTCACGGTGAGGCGGGGCGCACTGACGCTCAGATCCTTATTGTAGATCAGGCCGCCCGACCGCGATATTATGAAGAGATGGAGGAACATTCTGCGGGTGTGTGGCTTTGTGTTGTCAAAGGGGGGGAAGGGAAGTTAGAAACGCAAGAAGCCTGGGCAGGGGGAAGGCTCGCGGAACAATGTTATCATGAAGATGATTTTTTTGTCCTCGGTTGTTGACGGGCCGCCAAAAATGGAAAATGCTCCTTGCGTTTCATAGGCTGATCAAGAGACGCCTCGGCTACGTGCATTCGTTGGCTCTAATTCTCTTCTAACTCAAGTAAGGCTTATGTACCCACTGTCTACATATGCGCTATCCATACCGCAACTCTTACACATGCACCAGAAGCCTCAGGCACTGAGACACACAGCGAACATCAACCACACATGCATTGCTTCTTCGTTGCCCTCCTCCTGCCTCAACATGACGCATTCGCTTTGCGCGATCGTTTGACACCTTGGTATATTAGGATACACACCATGCATGCAAGGCACGACGTTGTCGCCGCGGCTGATACCACCCGTCACAGTCCACCCACCCACCATGATGCCTCTTTCTCACTGAACCCAGTTTGTTCCTTTTCCCTCACCAACACCCCTTGCGTGCACAGGCTTGCTGGACGGCTTCTTTCTCGTCACCAGCAGCACCTTCGTCTTCCTTCACTACTTCTTTACAGCATGTCGACCAAGCGCCCCTCCGAAGAGACCACCAATGGGTCCGCGTCCAAGAAAGGGAAGGAATCCCTCGTCAGCGCCCTCTCCACCAAGGCCGTCGACACTGTCCGCGTCCTCTCCGCCGACATCGTGCAAAAAGCCAACAGCGGGCACCCTGGTGCACCCATGAGCTTGGCCCCGCTTGCTTATCTGCTGTGGACCAAAGTCATGAAGTACAACCCCCAGGACCCTGAATGGCTGGCGCGCGATCGTTTCGTCTTGTCCAACGGCCACGCTTGTGCCTTGCTTTATGGAATGTTGCATCTCACGGGCTACCCTCAGGTGACGATGGACGATTTGAAGAACTTCAGGCAGATTGATTCGATCACGGCGGGGCATCCGGAGAACACTCTAATCAAGGGGATTGAGGTCTCAACGGGGCCATTGGGGCAGGGGATCTCGAACGCAGTGGGTTTAGCGATTGCTGAGAGCCACTTGGCAGCTGTGTTTAACAAGGAGGGCCACGCTAAGGTGATTGACAACTATACCTATGTGATTTGTGGGGACGGGTGCTTGCAGGAGGGGGTGTCGAGCGAGGCCAGTTCTCTGGCGGGGCATTTGGGACTGGGGAAATTAATTGTTTACTATGACGACAACCGGATCACGATTGATGGGGATACGGGATTGTCGTTCACGGAGGATGTGGAGAAGAGGTACGAGGCTTATGGGTGGCATGTGCAGACCGTGGATGACGTCCAGGACCTTGATTCGTTGATGGCAGCGACGGAGGCAGCCAAGGCCGTGACGGACAAGCCGAGCATGATCAAAGTGAAGACGGAGATCGGGTTTGGGAGCAAGAAGCAGGGGTCGCATTCTGTCCACGGGTCGCCGTTGGGGGCGGAGGATCTGAAGCAGTTGAAGGAAAAATTTGGATTCAACCCGGAGGAGACGTTCCTGGTAGCCCCTGAGGTGAGTGAGTTGTTTTTGGCGGCGGGCGCGAGGGGGGCGGCGGCGCAGGCGGCTTGGCAGATGGGGTTGGACGGATATAAGGGAGCTTACCCCAAGGAGACTGCGGAGTTGGTGCGACAGTGTGAGCACAAGATGCCGGATGGGTGGAAGGAGGCGTTGCCGCGGTATAGCGCGACGGACAAGGCCATGGCGACGAGGAAGTTCTCGGAGATTGCGCTGAACGCATTGGCGCCCATCATGCCGGAGTTGGTTGGGGGGTCGGCGGATCTGACGCCTTCGACGCTGACAGCTTTGGCATGTTCGGGCGATTATCAGAAGGAGACTCCCGCGGGGAGGTATTTCAGGTTTGGAGTGAGGGAGCATGGGATGACGGCGGTGGCAAACGGGATATTCGCCTACGGGGCGTTGAGACCCTTTGTCGCGACGTTTTTGAATTTCATTGGTTATGCCTGGGGTTCTGTGAGGTTGACTGCATTGTCTCACTTGGGGGTAATTTTTGTGATGACGCACGATTCAATCGGATTGGGGGAGGACGGACCCACGCACCAGCCGGTGGAGATCCTGGAGCAGTGTCGGGTGATGCCTAATTTGAACTTAATCAGACCTGCAGATGGGAACGAGGTGTCGGGTGCTTACATATCGGCAGTCGACCATCCCTTCACGCCCACGGTGTTGGCCTTGAGTCGACAGAACCTGCCGAATCTGGAGGGGAGCAGCGTGGAGAAAACTCTGTTAGGCGCTTATGTCCTGTCGGAGGCGGGAGGCAATGAAGAGGAGGGGGGGCCAGAACTCATTTTAACGGGTTCGGGTTCGGAGGTAGCGATTGCGGTCGAGGCAGCCAAGAAGCTGGTGGCGGAGGGGGTTAGGGTGCGTGTGGTGAGTTTCCCTAGTTGGGAGCTGTTCGAGCAGCAGGAGAAGGATTACAGGTTGGAAGTTTTCCCGGTGGGAGTGCCGGTTGTGAGTGTTGAGGCATCTTCGATCCATGGCTGGGCGAAGTACTCGCATGCAGCTCTGGGCTTGACCTGGTTTGGGGCCTCGGGGCCTTATACAAAGGTGTATGAGAAATTTGGGTTGACGGTCGAAAATCTGGCGGAGAAGGCGAAGGAGGTGATGTCTTTCTATAAGGATGGGGGTAAGCCGGTACCGAGTTTGATTGACGTGCCCGTGATTTCGGGTCACTATGAGCACAAACCGGTGGCCACCTCACAGGCATAAACAGTTGTTGTCGGTGTGAGTTGGTGCTTGCAGGGTTGAACAGGATGCTCATGAGTGACCCGGAGAGGGAGGCGGGGATGCAGGCGGCGATGTTTTTAAGTGCGTTTGCGTTGGATTATCCTGTTTTTGCTTCTCCCCGAATGTGTCGGAGGCGGTGAAGATGATGGAGGACGTGGAGGAGTTTGCGGAAATGTAAGGAGTTTAGATGCTTTTGGGCATTGTTTTTCGGTGTCATGAGAGGAGAGGAGACATAAGTATTGCCTTTGAGTTTTTATGAGAGAAGACAGGAAAATAGAACAGGAGAGCAGCCAAATCTGGGAAGAAGGGGGCATTCCATCTATGGACGAAAACGAGGAGTTAAAGTCGTGCAAGGAGACCAAAAACAACAGGTATCACGTAAAGAGAAAAGGCTGTAGTTTGGGGAAGGCAGAACGGAAAAGGGAAGCTATAGTTTAAAACCAAAGAGGAAGTCAGCCATAATGAGTGCATGGCTTGCTTAATGCTCTCGGGTTTTGCTTTCTGTTGCGGATGCAGGAGGTTTTGAAGTGAGTGACGTCATCGGTGTCTATGACGAAAAGGGTCTCCCCTCACAGCCCCTAACAACACAAATCAAATCGCCAATAGTGCTCACACGCACACCCAACCTCTTCCACAGATCGTAGCTGTGGATACGGTTCTCGGCATCGCTGCTGCACACCTTAAAATGGACGACAAGGGAGGTCGTACACGACCAGGCCCAAAGGCGAGAGCAGAAGCATTCTTTTCGCCGTCGAGCATCACAGCACCCACGGCAAGGGGGACTTCGGGTAGCTTGTCCAGGTCTTCCGCATCTTCCTCGTCAGGATCAGGATGGAAAGATCGGCTAAAACAACGATGCCTCAAACGGGTGCGTGACGAGCGCGGTCGCCTCATCCAGGAGCTGCGGGGAATCAAGTCTCCTCAGCCCTCGGGATCCTCTTTGCGTCCTTCCACCCTGAACGCCTTGTCACCGACCCGCTTGAACCAACCACGACCTGGAGGAAGTTATGACGGGCCGCGATGTCCCACCCCGTCGTTTATAAGCAGTGCCGTCATGTCCATTTTGCAAGACGAGATGCGAGCGGGCAGTCGAACTCAAGTAGAAGGGGAGGCAGGCGGGAACGAGCTGGAAAAGGATGAGCAGCTGGTTTCCCCGATAACATTGATGTCAACGGCGGATCTGTCAGAAGATCAGCGACACCAGCGACGACAACAACAGCAAACAAACAACTTCACGACTCCATCGCAAGGGCCTCCCGCCGGCCGGCGAGGGAGCACCAGAGCACACCTGTCCATGGACGAGCTTATCAAGAACAACAAGGAATGGAAGGAAGATGACAAAGACGTTGAAGATGGAGTCGATGCCTTATCTCCCGAGGAGCAACTAGAGCTGATGCAATGTATTGAGGAGGCTTTGCAAGCCGAAGTGCGTGCCGCAGAGGAACGCGAATTGGAAGAATACTCACGACTGGAAAATCATGAGATCGAAGCGTCTGTTGAAGCGTTGTATGATGACGATATCCTCCTATGTGCGGATGATGTGGCCGTGCTATGCCCCTGTTGTAAGGCAAATTTTTTGTTGTGTCAGAACGGGGAGGCGTTCTGTGCGTGTGGCTTGCGAGTGGAGGCCACGAAGGGGGCAGGGAGTTTGGCATGGCTGCAAGAGCTGTTGGCAGAGGTGTATGCGCATCACAAAGGGATGTGTGTGGTCAAGGAGCCGGTATTTTTCCAGAGAGGCATGGGTGATCTGTGGGTGGAATGTGTGACGTGTAGTTGGTCGGCACAAATATTGTGATGGAGAGGAGAGAAGGGACGGAGGGTTTGTACACACATGAAATGTAAATGGATGGCAACTGAATTTTAATTTCATGCACATCATTTGTCGACGGGACAGGAAAAAGAATGTATGGGCTACTTTCAATTCTCGGGAGAATTTTTGGCAAAGCAGCAACGGTAATGTTATGTTTCTGAGCAATTCATAGCCTTGTCGTTCATATTATTTGTAGGCCATCGCCTGGAACACTTTTTACTTCTCCCGTTCCATTTATTCTCGGGGTCCTCCATGGCACATTTAATCGAGCGCAGACAGTATGCACGCACTTCCCTTTTTCATACCTCAACACTCAACATCTTTCTTTCTTATCGATCGAATATCTCCTTTAATCACATCTTTCCTCTCTCTTTCAAAGTAGGCTCCCCCTAGTGGTCCGACGGCCCGAACCACGTGTCGAGATGCGGGTGCGTCGAGCCGGCTCAGGCGAGCCCATGCTGGTGAGGCTATGAGTGGGAGGAGAATCAGGGGCAGCGCCATTGGTGATGTTTTTCACGTGGATATCATCTACTCCTCCTCCTTGTCTTGCACCCTCTCTGCTGACTCGCGAGCGCTTAGCGGGAGTCTTGCTTGCTGCTGATGAAGCACCGGCGGCTGCGCTTCCAGCCTCCGCATCTTGGGAACGACGGCGCACCACCGACCTGAGGTCGGGAGAGGTGATCATGTTAGTTTTCAAACAGGCCAGGGCACGCGGGAGAGGATGACTGGTGCGTTTGTCGGCGGTGGGGATGTCTTGGAACTCCGGTTCAATGTCCACGTCCGGTTCTCCTTGAATTTGGTCATCGTATCGGTTGGCCGTTTCGGACTCTTCGGTTGTGGCATTGACATTGGCCCTGCGCTGAGCAGGCACAGTTGAAGTACATATGCTGCTGTTCTCGTGGTTGTCACCATCCTCTCGCGAGTGTAGGACACGCTCCCGGGCACCTCCTCCTCCGCTCTTGCGCACCAGCCGGGTGATTGTCTCCTTGGCCTCCGCCCCTTCAATTTTGATAAGGAGGCTCGGCTCCTCCGACTCCTTTCCGTCCAAGCACAACACCTCACGCAGCTCCACAAGCAAAGTCATGCCTTCCTGGTAAAGGGGGAGCTCAACCTGCATTGCGTCTTCCGTTTTGATCGCCACCTCCAGTGTCGTGTCATTGGCAAGGGCTGGCAGTATGGCATCCTTGTCGCAGCCATTGTCCTCCCCACCGCCGCTGCCAAACGGATTTAACCGACCCAAGATGCCAAACATAGTTTTTCTCACTGATGTGAGAGAGCTGCCTGTGTTTTTTGAGTGAGTGTGAGACGAAGGTCAATCGGACAACGAAGAAGCTCATATCTGGCGAGCGGCAGCGATCGTAGTTGCGCGCCGGCAGGTCATGAGCTAGAATTCAGGATAACCATCACCGCCCACTGCAGAAATCATGCACGCGCCACGGCGTATAGAATGGCAGCTGGCTGTCTTGGTATATCCACACTACCGGCATGTTCGACTCCACAAGTACCAATCTCAGAAGACAAAAAAATGTAGAAGGTTAAGGGTCAGGAAGATGCCAGTTGGTATTTGTTGAATACTTCATTATTTAACTGTTTTTGTGGTAGTCGGGGAAACAATACGAAAGATTTTTCTGCTATTGTTGGATAGGCGATTATCAATTGACTTTTCTGGCCAGCTACTTGCTCCTTCGTCCTGACAGATAGGGTCTTTCACTTGTCACCCTTCTCGTTGAAGTATCTATTTCTTCTATTCTGATGGTGATGGAGACAATAAAATATACTCTTTCTTCATTCGCTTTCTTCCTTCTTTCGCTGTTAATCACTCTCAGAAGGAAGGAGGAAAAGAATGAAATTCTCTGGGAAAAGATTGAGTGGATCGCTTCCGTGTCTGGGTTTTCCTTTCCCATTCTATATGTGTGTTATCCTCCTCTCCATCTCCGCTTGGACAAGCACTATACTTTCATGTTGCTCTCTTATTTCCTCGTTGTCTTTCCCTTTTCAAGTCGCCTTTCTACATCTCCTGTCCTTTCTCCCCTCCTCTAGCTGCCGTCTTCACAATCTCTGACATTCGCTGCTCTAATCGTCCTTGCGACCACTAGGTCCGCCAGCCACTTCCTCCATCCGCTGTGTTGTACATTTAAAAGTGTGCGTATGTACGCACGTGAGTATGCGTATAAATAAGTGCACCACCCAAAGGCAACTCCCAATTCCTTCCGCCTTACCCTCCCTGCATCCTCCCCTATTCTCTACCTACCAAGATTCCAAGCGCCCGATCCACCGCTGCGCTGTCTTCCGGGTGGTGGTCGGTCAACAAACCAGCCAGCGGACTCGACCCGGGGTACCTCGACGTAAAGCGTGGCTCCTCTTCTTGATGCTGCTGATGCTGCTGGTACTGTTGTTGGAGCAGGGCCGCTGACGGAGAGGAGGGGGAATTGGCAGCGGAGGGGGAGCAGGGCTCGATGAGCAGATGAGGGAGGGGGGGGGGAGGGGGGGGCATCATCAAGGGGGGAAGAGAATAGTGATGGTGGTCGTCGACTCCTTCCACCATCACCATCGGTTCTCCTTCTGAGTGCTGCTGCTGCAGGTACTGGTGATGCGGGTGCTGCTGGTAGACGTGGTGGTGTGAATGAGGAGATGAAGGATAGCCATGGTAATGAGCCGTTGGAGGATTCATCTCTGCATTCAATTCCGATGTCTCCACCGCGGCCGCCGCCGCAGCAGCCCTGGCCCTCTTAGCCGCCTTTCCTACCTTGCGAGCGACGCGGTACATGTCGCTACCTGCCCCTCCTCCTCCTCCTCCTCCTCCTCCTCCTCCTCCTCCTCCTCCTCCTCCTCCTCCTCCTCCTCCTCCCCATCCTGCTTCCTGTCCTCCCTCCGTCCCTCCCTCCTCTATGGTTCCTCCTTCTCCTCCATAGGCTACGGCGCGCTTCATGGTCTTTTGCGCCTTGTTCAGCATGTGGGCGCAACGACGCAGCCTCGCGTTGAGAACCGAGAAGATGGTAGGGGCTTGGTAGACCATGTTTTGCAAAACATAGTACACGTCTAGAACCTGAGGTTCCTCCTTTTCAGTGCGGAGGACCTGAAGGAAGCAGGGATGGACAGAGGATAAGCCACTTGATGATTAATACTACGAGGTAAAAAAACGTCATAGACATACTTTACTCTCCCTTCCAACCCTTCTCCCTCCCCGTACCTTCTTAATAACAAAAATTGGATTCTCTGGCTTGAGCCCCGGAACCTCCTCCGCTAAATATTGCAGACCACGCATCATCTCCAAATCTTCCAGACGAATGTCCTCTGCGCCTTGCATCCGCAGCTCCTCATTGCACGAACGCCGGTCATAAAATTTACTGAGGGAAAAGTACTCGAGGACAGTGTCAAGACGTAACGGGCCATTGTAGAGGAGCCAGTGATTGTCGATAAAGGGCTGTTGTTCAAGTGCCTGGAGCAGGGAGGGGATGGAGGGAGGCAGGGAGAGAGGGAGGAGGGGTTTCAGATCTTTTCGTAGAATCAAGCGTTGCTGTTCACGTGAAAGGAGTGGAGACACGATTCTTATTTCATGGGTAAATGTTAATTGAAAACAACATGATGCTATAACTAGCATGGAAAGATATACGATGTATGTGCTTATAGAAACAATTCGGTGTGCAAAGGCAAGGGGGGGGGGAGGGGGGCACATATGGGCTCCCTGTTAAACAGAATTTTCACTGGCATCTCAATCCAGATAACAGGTACTATCTATGCGGGGGGCATGAACGGCTTGTGTGTCTACAGCTAGATGCGTCTGGCAATATTTGCGGACTTGGTCGAATGAAGTAGGGGATAAGTGCGGCCCCAGACATTTTCGTCGTGCCGCTATTTATTCCTCCCCACACAGCGTCTGCCGTACTCTCTCGAAGACCACTCACCTCGCGCGTGGCAACTTCCGAAGTGGTCTCGGATGCCATAATTGGGCTGGTGGCGGTGCTGGTGATGTGGCTTTTGGGCAAGAAGATCGGGCCTGTGGTGTGGTTGGGAGGGGGCAAAATCAGACAGAATAAGTTAGATTAGATACGAACGACAAATGTGAGGCTGACTGCGGCAGCGTGCATACAATTAAGATGTCCGCAGCAATGCGACATTGAATTGGCAGTACACATATCCACCCGGATCGTCATCATCTGGACTACATAGTGTCACATACAAGGCAAAAGTTTTGGTATTGAGGCCCGCCCTGCATTCATCTTATTCGCTTGCCTTCCCCCGACCCGCACCGACGACCGGGTCGCTCATCAAGTATCATCACATCGTCGTATTCGAAGGCATAATATAACGGCCCCAATTACACATTCTGCGTGATTCGAAACAGTCCACTGACCGCACGACCACAACGCATAACACTGCAATAACATAACGAAGCGAATCTTGAGCCACTGCGAGCTTCCCCCCTGCGGGGTCTTCCCCTCCCCCTCCACAGCCATCGTCAACTTGCTTGCCTTGTGGGCCTGCCTCTCCCTCTCCACCTCCTCCTCCTCCGCAATCTAATCTGAAATGGAATGCCACGACACGCCGCCGCCAACCCGAAGCAGCAAACTCAAAGGTTCTAATGCTGGCCGCCACGACAACTCAAGCGGCGGGTGGGGTACTCCTCGCCGCGCCTCTGGTGCTTCCTCGTCCTCCTCCTCCTCCTCGCCGTCCTCCTCCCTTTCCGCCGCCGCTCCCCCCTCCACCGGAGCCGTTTTGGTCGGGCCCCGCAGCAACCGTCAAGAGGTTATTGTCGAAATATACGAGCACGAGCGCTGGTCCCGTAGAGCCGATGGATGGATCCCTTCCGGAGCCCCCCGGCGCGCGCATTGGTGTACGGCACAAGGCACCCCCTCCCCCGCTCCCGAAGAGATGGCCCCTCCAGCCAACTTTGGTTGGGTCAGCAACTGGCGCGTCGACACTTCTTCATCATCTTCGGCTGCGCCACCTAAGTCATCGTCGTCGGATTCCCCATACCCTCCTCCTTCCTCCTTCAGGGCCCCCTCCTCCACCCCACCGCCTACCCTCCAAGATCGCCAAGGCTGGGAATATGCCACATCGCCGGATAAATTCCATGTTTCTGAGCGCCAACCTCGTGGGGAAGAGCGATGGAGCGATCGCGCGCGTCGTCGTCGTTGGATCCGTCTTGCGAAGTATAAGACATTGCTACCCGCCATGACCACCTCTGACGAGCTGGGCAAACAAGCACAGGAAGGCCTAAAGGGGCTAGTTAGAGGGAGAAGGACAGTGCAGGAACTCTGTAAATTAATAGGAACAAGAAGGGATTCAAAGGAGATGCGGGAGAAGGTATTTAATTTGGTGGGCATTATTCGGCAGCACGGCAGGGAGATCGAGCAGGTTTTGAAAAATCTGAGGGAGAGGGAAGGAGGGAGGGAAGGTGGCGTGGGTGGAGGTGTAAAGAAGTGGGGGAATGATTTGGGGAAAGAACAGAGGGTCTTTGAGGATGTCTCGAGGGAGGTGGAAAGGAAGTGTAGGAGTGTGCCTTTGGCGGCCTTGCCTGCCGCTGTTGCTGGTGCGCCACGAGGGACTACAGAAGCAACAGGAGCAGCAGGAGGCGCAGGCGCAGGAGGAGCGTCACAGAGCAGTAGCAAATGTGGTGGGGGTGGGGGAGGGGCAGTGGCCGCTACAGAGGGAATGGTGGTCTCGGCGGGCAGAGACTCCTTCCGTCCGTTTGTTAATTTGGAAGGCAAGGTCCAGGATCAGGCCCACCACCATACAGAGGAGGAGCAAACCATACTAAAACAGCTCAAGTTTCAAGATGAAGAGGAAGTGATGCTTGCCCTCGCGCTTGAAAGGGAGCTGGCAATCAATGAGGTGACCATGCACCTGGTGGAATTGCGGAATGTCTTTCAGGAGTTTGCGCAGTTGGTGTCGGAGCAACAAGAGGGCATTGATGCCGTGTGTCGGAATGCGGAGGACGCGCATGCTCGGACGGAGGAGGGATATAATGCCATTCTGAAGGCAAAAGAAGGACAGAAAGAAACGACAGGGTGTACGCCCTTCTAGTGAGGAGGAGGGACGAGGGAGAAAGGATGAATTGAGTTGGCATGGTGGCGGTAATTGTGCGAGTGTAGTCTACGTCTCTTATGAAGATACTTTAGGAGGGCCTCAGACTGGCGGATTTGATTCATCCGTCGTCCCTGGAAGTGGGCCGGCTGGAGGGAGGACGAGAACGAGAGCCAAAACCAGCGAGTAGAAACACCAGCATTAAGGAGTGTAAAAGCAGCCGTGTATGAACACATAAGAGTGTACAAAGTAAAGGCATTGAAAGAGAATGTACATTTTAGACCATTAGACTCAAAACAGACCTTATTGTATTCTTAATTTTTACTCTCTCTATTTCCGTGTCACGAAGGTGTATCATAGGCATTTTTTGATTCTGTTGTTGTTGTTGCTGCTGCTGCTGCTGCTGAGGGTACTCTATGAATTGATTCTTGGCCCTCTTCGTTGATGCCTTGCCCTTTTTTCCTTCGTTTGGACACGGGTGCTGTGAGGGTTAACGAGTGTGGGGTAGTATGAAGGAAAGGATTAGAAGAGATCGACATGAGAGCCATCAAGATCGTATCTCCTCGCTCGTACCTTGCTGATTTTCTCGTGCATAGAAGTTTTTGAATAGTGTCACGGCCTCTTCCTCCATCAAACCCGCTTGCGCCACATACCGATGCCTCAAATGGGGGGCCTCGTGCACATTCAAAATCGACCCACACCCACCAAACCGCTCATTCTTACAACCGAATACCACACGCCGAATTTTCAAGAGACCCAAAGCACCCGCACACATAATGCAGGGCTCACATGTTACATACACATCACAATCTTGGAAGACGCCGATCGGCGTTCCAAGGGCGAGAATTTCATCCGCCACCACGAGCTCTGCGTGCCGGGTCCCATTTTTGGTGACATTGGTGCGGTTGTGCCCTCGTCCCAGGACTCGAGCAGAAAGATGAGAAAGGATAGAAGATGGTTTGGAACTGTTGATATTCGATGAAGGAAGTAGGGAGGACGAGAAGGGATAATGGACAAAAACCACGCCTACGGGCACCTCGCCTTCCTGTATGGCTTTACTCCCCTCCTCCAAGGCTAGTTTCATGAACAATGCGTCTTCTGTGTTGAATTCTTCAGCTGGAGGCACGTTTTTCGAATGATGAGGATATATGTCTTGTCCTGGGGGTCCTTTGGTTGTGGCCATTGTCCTGTGGTGGTTGTAGGGTGGACTGGAGAGATTTGCATGGGTGGAGGAGTGGGGAGGTTTCGTAGAACGTAAGGCGCACGGGGGGAGTCATGTGAGGTCCCCAAAGGCAAGAATTTCACATGCCCCTGCCATTCACCCACGCCTTTATTTATGATGATAGGCTGCTACTTGCTATTAATCTTACAACGCCTTCCCCTCTTAAGCATGCCTGACCTCCTCTTGCTTTCCCTTGTCCTACCCACCGTTAACCCCCCAAAAAAGAGTCTACCGCATCAACCCCTGCGCCCGGAATCAACAAGTAATCCAGAGTTTTTCCAGCCATGAAGGTGCTGGTCGCGGGCGAAACTAAGGGCCGCCTAGACCTCCTTTTTAATCGGGTAGCCACACTGCACGCCTCCAAAGCGGGGCCCTTCGACGCCTTGTTCATCACGGGTGAATTCTTCCCTCCTGCCGACGAACCCGAGGGCGGGGTAGCATCCACTGCCTTCGAAGACTACTTGATGGGCGTCAAGGAAGTTCCTGTCCCTACCTATTTTATGGAAGGACCCTCCACCAGCGCTGAGGCCAAGTACGGCAGCGTATTGCCCGGAAGCGAGCTGTGTCCCAACTGCAAGTACCTTGGCCCGGGGGGGTTGGAGTTGGTGGGCAAATTGACCGTGGGATATTTGAGTCAACGCCATACTGACAAGGATATCGCCAAGATTTTAGAACCTGCGAGTACCTCCACGTTTCTAGGCGCGGACTTATTTTTTACGACTGATTGGGGGCAGCATGTGGCGGCGGGGCATGATTCCTACCTCTCCGAATCCGGCATCAGCAACGCTGCAGACGTCGGCTCTTCCACAGTGGCGGACTTGGCTGTCGTCCTTCGTCCTCGCTATCATTTTGCGGCTCGTCCGAGCTTGTTTTTCCAGCGGCCTCCGTACAAGAACCATGCGACGAAGCCCAAGACGAAGTTGAGTCATGTTACGCGATTTGTTAGCTTGGCCCCCGTGTCGGAATCCAAGGAGAAGAGCAAGAAGTGGCTACATGCCATAAGTATAGAGCCACTGCCTTACATGACCTTGGAGGCACTAGTGGAAGAACCCGTGGATGTCACCGAGTCTCCTTATTCTGTGTTCAAGGACGCGAAGCGAAGTGGAGGGGAGGTGGGAAGGCAGGAGGAAGGCGGGGCACTTAAGAAGTTACGAGGAGAAGCGGGTGGGGAGGTGGGAGTTCTAACTTATGAATCAATGCAGCAGATCCAACGGGAAGAAGAGTCGAAGCGGGGAGACTCGGGGATTTTTTTTTGGGGTGGAGGAAAGGGTGGTCGAGGAGTAGGAGGGGGGCGAGGGCAGCACCAGCAGCACCAGCAGCAGCAGCAGGAAGTGGACCCCAATTGCACTACGTTGCACATAGCTAAATTGCCCGTGGGATTCCCGGCAGAGGATTTGCAGAGGGGCTTGAGTCACTACGGCACAGTGACGCGCGTGAAAGTACCGGAGGGGAAGGACTTTGCGTTTGTCTCGTTTGGGACGCATGAGGAGGCGAAAAAGGCCTTGGAGAGCCGGGGGATAACATTGGGGTTCCAGGGTGCCAAGATGAGTTGGAGTAAGAGCTCGTCGAGAAGTATGGTTCCTCCGGTTATTGGTAATGGTGGCCCTGGGGGAGGAGGAATGGGGAGAGGAGGGATGAGGGGCTCGATGATGGCTGGGCCGCCGTTGCCGCCGTCGCCGCCGCTAGGGATGGGAGGAATGGGAGGAGGAGGGGGAGGGCATTACGGCCCAGCAAGTGGAATGGTGTATCCTCAGATGATGAATATGGGAGGGCCCGGAGGAGGAATGGTTGGAGGGCGGGGAGGCCCACCGCCGCCACCACAGTCACCGATTGAGTGTTGGTTTTGCCTTGGGACAGAGAAAGCGGAGGTGGAGCTGTTGGTGACTGTGGGGGAGAGTTTGTACATGGCTGTGCCCAAAGGACCTTTGTGTCGAGAACATGTTCTTTTGATTCCAATCAATCATGTGGCGGGGCTTGCGCAATTGAGTCCGGTGGAATGGGAGGAATTTGAAAAGTACACCAAGGCATTACGGTTGATGTATGCCGAGCAGAAGGAGGGTGAAGAGGAGGGAGATGGAGAAGAAGAGGGGCAGCGGATGGTGTTGTTCGAACGGAGGTTGGAGACGAGGGGTGCAAGGCATACGCATGCGCAGATTATCCCCGTGCCGGCTGCGAAGGCTGCGGGGGTGAGAGAGGCGTTTGAGAAAAGAGGGGAACCTCTTGGTGTGTTTTTTGAGCACGTGCCGGCAGGGAAATCATTGCCAGAAATGGGATTGAGCCCGGAGCAGCAGTATATTTATTTGGAGATTCCGGGATTGGGAGGGAAGGGGGTGGCGAGGCTTTTGCATCGGTTGCCGCCGGGGGGAAGACTGCCACTGACGTATGGGAGAGACGTGCTTGCGGAGTTACTGGGGGTGCCACAGAAGGTAAATTGGAAAAATTGTATGTTGGGCAAAGAGGCGGAAAAGGAGATGGTGGAGCGATTGAAAAAGGAGTGGGAGAAATGGGATTTTAGCGAAGGGGAGTAGTAGTGGGGGTAGCCGTGGTAGGAAAGGAGCGAGGGAGCGAGGAAAGAAGAGAGTGGGAAGGTTGGGGCTGTATATTGGGAGAGGTTAGAGCTAGGCGAGGCGGAGGAAGAGGAAATGTTCACGTGGACGAGCAAGGAATGTGCATACCGTGTTTGTCGAAGTCTTATGGGCAGGTTTTCCCACAACATTTACGCATATCCCTTCCCGTATTCAATGTTGTCTAGTTGTCTAGAGCTAAATCGTTTACACCACCTGTAGGTACAACAGCAGCAGCAGGAGCAGCAGTAGTAGTGGTTGTAGTGGTGGCAGCAGCAGCAGCAGCAGCAATATTTATCAAACAAGTAATAATAAAAAGTAAGAGTGGTTGCAACAGCAAACAGGGGCAGTGCAAAAGAGATGACCGTAAAATAACATGGAAAACAAAATTGTACCGAAATCGTATGCAAAAGAAAATAAAGCAACCACACAACAAAATTGATTTATTTTTCTAAATGCGTGATGGAAGAATAACTTTTTTACTCGTGCTTTCGAGATTTTATGACGCATGGTCTCGCTGCTCTTTGTACTTGTTTGTCAGTGTCTTTGTTACTATTTAAGTGCTGTGTCTTATCGACTTGCTGCTAGTATACATACTGTCGTCCCTCTCATTCATATTTCATTCTCTTCTTCTTATGCCAAATCAAGACTCACATATTCTCGCATGCTCTGTCTGTCTCGCACGACTGTATATTACACATACATACACGCACTCACTCTCTATACGTGTTTAAGTGTCTCTCATCCCTCCCTCCCTCCCTTCCTCCCCTTCTCCCTCCCTCCCTACTTCCTCGCCCCACCCTCCAAGCATTCAACCCATAACCCAGGGTGCCCCCAAGGCAGCCGACACAAAGCCGCTACCCGTGCCTGGATCCGCCGGCGATCCCGCAATCTTCTCCGCCACGCAAGCACTCGGGGCAATACCTTCAACACCAAACACACTAACAAGGCGTTCCGTATCCATACCCCCACCCTTTCCCTTTCCCTCGTCCCCTGGGCCCCCACAGGAGCAATCAGCCACTCCATCCCCTTACGCGCCCATTGCGGTACTTTTCTCAGCACTCCTGAATAATTCGTCCTCAGTTGCAACCACGGGACGAAACGCCCAGTGCTTGTGTACCCTCTTGGCTGCCCCTCCATCAAACCCAACCCTTGCCGCAACGACATTTTCCCCTCTTCTAAACTTTCAAACTCTTTCGGGTCCCCGTGCCCAGGCAGGATGTGTAGCCAGTCATATCCCTCGAGGGTTTTCAGGCTTTTTTGTTGTTGTTCCCTATCGGACCAGCAGTGCAAGCGTGAGGAGACGAGGTGACCACGGGGACGGGAAAAATGGAGGGAGTCCCCCGTAAAGAGAGAGTGATTGCGGTAAAGGATGGCGAGGCTACCGGGTGTGTGCCCTGGAATGGGGATAAGCAGGACGTCGCCTTCTTTGTCGAGTGACTGGGTTTTCTTGCCCGCTGTTCGGTACGTGTTTGCATGTGTGGTGGTTGTGGTGATGGGTGGAATCTGAGTGTGTGTTTTGGTCAAAAGACTTTTTTCTGGCGCTGCTTTGTGAGCATCTTGTTTCCAGTATCTCCCTTCATTTCTCTCCGAATTCATTTCATTAAAACGCACCAACTTTGATCTCCACTTCCCCCGTGTAAGGAAAAAAGAAATGATCCCTCTCCTCCACCACATCATCCACATGCATGACCCGCTGCATGCCCGGCAAGGCCTGAAACCACTCGCGATGAAACGCCGTATGATCCTTGTGGGTAAATACCAAATAGCTGACCTCCCCCAAGTTCTTGATTCGCTCCACGAGGCTTGCGTCGGGGGAGGAAGCATCGATCAAGATGTTGCCACCTTTTGGTCGAACGATTAGGTAGCCAGAAGCTCCCGCATTCTTAGGAGTGTAATGTCCAAGCAGATACACCTCCCCGTGCGGACCTACAGGCAATGGATATGCGTCGTTTACATCCTCTCGCATCACTTCCGTGCCTTTTGTGCCACGTCGCAAACGCAGAGCGTGGAAGGGACAAGCTTTGACGGCCCGTCGCACTTGGCGCAGCTCGTCCTCATTCTTGATGTCACGCCCAACGTATGTAAAGTTGTCGGTAGGCGTGCGGCTGTCAGGCGTTGGAGCGTCTGATGGGCCGCTTCCTTGCTTGGCCTCCAGGAAAATATCGGGGGCCAAGACTCGGCAAGTCATGGCCCCGCAGCATCGGTTCGTAACCTCCACGGAACCCAAGTCCTCGACGTCTGCCACGGGAGGCCTGGAAGATAACGATTCTAATTCTACACTTAGCGGTGGCGGCAGCGACGGGCGCGGATCTTCCTCGTCCATGACGCGACACAGGGCGTAAGGATGGGGATGTTAAGCTGTGTGGGTTTGTGCGGGGTACAGCATTTTGAGAACGTCGACGGGGCTACTGCCTCTATAATGATGAAGGGTGTGAAGGCAAATCAACACACGCGAATGAGCGCTTCAGGTTGTCTACCATTGCCAGTACAGGCTACTAGTGGTGCTCGAGGTTAGGGGAGGTGTCGAATGATTATGAGGACCCAAAAGTTATTTCGATTTATTATGAAAGAGGCTTAACCAAGGTCAATATCGATCTCGTGAAAGAATCGACCAACCCATCAACGACTTTTTTTTAAAAAAAATAGATGGCAGACGGAGTTGGCAGACGGAGTTTACTGTGATAAAGGAAAAACTTGACTGAAACCATTTATTGAGTGCTGTGGCGTCCTTTCATGCGCGTTTTTATTCATTTTTTTGTTTATTTGTGTTGTTGGGCGGCCGTACGGCCTTGCATGTTGTTGGGGTCATGGGCATTGAAAATGCCTCTCTTATGGAAAGGAAAAATGCTCTCTCTCTCTCTCTCCCTCTCCCTCTCTCTCTCTCTCCCTCTCTCTTTTTTTTTTTTTTTTTTTCCCTTCCTTTCTAAAAACGCGCGCGCAGGTGTGCATGAGTAAGTGTGTTGCTGCCTGGCCTTTGTAGTTGTAGCTGTGTTGAAATGTTTATGGTAATGATTTGCCCCGGTTATCCTATCATCCTCCTATTTTTTTGTAGGAAAAATAATTGTCATTCTCTCGTTGCTCATTCTCTTGTTACTCTCTCACTCTCCTTTCCCTTCGTCAATCTCTGTTTTTTTTTTTCAACGAACGCGGCGTATCGATTTCCATACCACCGACGTGGTCTATACCCTCGCCTTGCCCAGGGTTTAATAAGCGTCTCTTCGATTGCCGGTTTGCTCATTAATGTTTTTGTGCGGGGAGTAAAAGATGGTGGTGGCGGTGAGGATGAATGGTGGGTCACTCACCTTTCTTCTTGACTCTTTCTCTTACTCCTTTTCCCTCCCTTCAGTTCCTTCCTCCCACCTGGCGCTAGGTGGATTAAAGTGATATACTGCCACGTGCGGTGTGTCTCCCTTGCTTCAATTTCCAACTCTTATGCTATTCCGCAATCTTTCTACTTGATTTCTAGTGGCTCTTGTTCTCGGTCGTCGACTCGACTCGGACATAATAAAAGATAGGACGATGCTCTATGTGATCCATTTTTTATTTTGTTGTTTTCTTCCCGGTCTACTTCTTCCTCTCGTCTCACTTACAAGCTACTCGTGTGAATCCCTTTCCCTCCTCCTTTTGAACTCTCACGCATGCATAGATTGGTAGGTAGAGGTCCTTTGAGAGTCCGTCCTCTCTTTGTCTTCACTCACCTCGCTCTTCCCGTCTCTCTGAAGCACACATGTACACGTGTCAAAATAACAAAAAGAAAGAAAAAGAAAATTCCTTGCTACGCACGTGTGTCCCCTATCTCTCCCCTATCTCTCTCTCCCCTACCCCCCGCCTCTTCGGTCCTAGGTGTGCATCAAAACCTGAACCCCATGGAAATACGACTGAGCGCATAAGCTCGCTGCTCGGCTCCTGAATCCTCCCCCTCCCCCCATTCCCCCCATCCCCGCTCCGTTGCTGCTGTACTGCTGTTGCTGGGCAGCGTGGTAGTGAGGCTGCTGGTAGTCAAACTGCTGGTGGTGCTCGAAATTCAGTGCCTGCTCCTGCTGCTGCTGAAGCCGAGGCTGCTGCCGAGCCACCGCCGCTGCTACTGATGCAGAACTGTTGCTCCTGCTGCTGCTGATATTGCTCCTGCTGCTCATGCTGCAGCTACTGCTCCCTTCTTTCCGAAACGTCACTGTTCCTCCTCCGGTCGCTTGAGAGGGGGATTGGACTGATGCAGTGGAAAGGGACGGTGTGGGGGTCGAGGCAGGGCAGGCGCCAGCGGCATGAGGGAAGTAGGCCGGCGCGTCTGGGGCGAGGGAAGGAGGAAAGACCTTGCGAACAACGGGCACCGGAGCGTAAAGCAACCCATGATGCTGTTGCTGCTGTTGTTGTTGTTGCTGATGATGATGATGATGGTGAGAGTGAAGGTGGAGGTAGCTGTGAGCAGCCTGAGGATTTTCGGGGGTCTTAGAAGACGAGGAAGCGACGGAGCAACAGAAAGTGGAAGCAGGCAAGCCTTCAGACGCCGCTTCTCCTTCGTAGGAGAAGTAAGAGATAAACCGCGGCTCGTCGTTAAACTGCTGCTGCTGCTGCTGCTGCTGCTGCTGTTGCTGCTGTTCGACGCCCGTCAGCACATTCCCCCTAGCGAACGCCATCCGTCGCTGCAGCTGCAGTACCTGCTGCTGCTGCTGGTGAAATAATTCCTGACGCAGCTGTTGTTCGTGCTCGCGCTGGTGGTGCTGCTGCTGTTGAGAGAGAGCGTGGGGCTGCTGATGCTGGAGCTTGCTATGGTACGAAAGCGGGGGGGTCACAACCATGCCAGGGGAGATGGACCTTCCTCCCAACATCCCACGTCCTCCCTTCCCCTGCTCCTGCTGCTGCTGCTGCTGCTGATAAACCGGGCTTGACATATGCCCTAACCCCACCACACCACTTCCTGTTCCTGATCCTTCAGCTGTTGTTGTTGCTGCTGCTGCCGCTGTAGCTGTAGCACTCCCCCGCGGACAACACGTCGGACACTGAGCATGGGCAGCATGATTCATCAACTCATGGAAATACCGGAAGAAAACCTCCTCCGTTACATGTAACGAGAAATTGGTTAAGAACAGAAATTCCACCTCTAAAGAGTTGATCTCCTTGCAAGGGACTCCCCCGACTTTCGCGTAGTAAAGGTTGTTGAAGTACTGGTCGTCGAAAAATTTAGCCGCCAGCATAATGGCTGTGATAAGGACCCGGTGGATATTCAATGCGGTGAGCGCGAAATTCGACTGTTGGATTAAACGGTCGATGTATATCAAGGCAAGGACCAAGCATTCTGACGAGCAAGAGGCGTATGTATTGATGCGCTCTAGGTATTCAGCAACGCTGATTGAAGGAGGGCGGGAAGCATGAAACTTCGTAAGAGCCGGAGCCATAGCTGCAGAAGCCAATGGAACACCACCAGCTGCTGCTGATCCACTACTGCTCTCGTCATGTTTTCGGTTGACATCGACGAGTTTTTGCAAGACACAACCGAGGGTGCGGACGAGGAGACGACTGCGCTCTTCAGGGATCTTATCCATTGTCGCGTAAGCGGAGGAGGAGGAGGACAGAGAGGAAGGAGAGGATGGTGAGGGGGAGGAGGTGAGGCAAGATGAGGGGGCGTAGGTGGCGGAGGAGTAGAGGGTGGAGGAGTAGGAAATGGGGAGGGCGGAGAAGGCAGAGGCGAAGGAGGAGTTGGAGGAGGACGAGGACGTGCAGGAGGCGGAGGAGGAGGAGGAGAGGGAGGTGGCGGTAGAGAAGGAGGATGTAATGGCTGAAATGGTGGGAGGGTGGTGGTGGTCTGTGCCTGTGCCTGGGTAAACTGCCTCTCGGGAGGAGAGGTGTTGCTCCCGGAGGTGGATTTGTAGTTCTTGTTGTTCTCCTACTTGACGACGAGAATGGATTGAAGAAGCAGCAACGGGTTGCCTCCTCTCATCCCCCCCTGAAAGGGTGGGGTTGATACGAAACGAGGTCCCGTTTAGAGCTCCGAAGCCATCTTCCCGGTGGGGAGACACGCCAGGCACCACAATCGGCCTCGGAAAGTGAAGGAGAGAAGGAGAAGTGTCCGAGGACCAGCACCACTACCGTGATCCAGACGGCAGCGATAGCAACGACCCTGCGGAGTGCGCGACCCTACAGATGAGGGCGCAGGGGGAAAGAAGAGGCTCTTAGGACACAGGCCAAAAAGGAAGAAAAAGGCTCGACGCTCTTTCTCCTTTCCTCCTTGTCGTGGGGGCCTCCCGTTTCACTTTAACCCTAAGGACAACAAGCGGGCTCCTCCTCCAAAGCCACCTGCGTAGTGGGTGGTGGAATGGGGTGGGGTGCGTGAGAGTGGGTTTGGTTTCAGATATACTTGACTTGGCAAAGCGGAGGCGGTACGAGGAGCCTCGTCTTCTTGGCTGATTCTAAGGGTCCCGGTCGATACAGCCTAGCGCACCACAGCCATTAAGTCCAAAGCCTCTTCTTGGTCAGGTCATTAGCAGAACAAGGTGATGCTTGGTGCACTATAATCAAGGAAGGGGGAGGGGCATAAGGCAGGAAGCAGATAAAACGTGGCTGCCATCGTGCACCCATGAGCTCCGCCCGACCACCAGCCGAAAAAAAGCTTGTGCCTGCGTGGCCTCGATAAAATCCTCCTGCTTGTCGTATTATGAGGCATTGAACAGGGAGAATCAATGCTATTTTACATGGAAGGTCAGGGCATATAGCAGCGCAGATGATCCGTCGAAAAAAAAAGGAAAGGGGACGTGGTTGAGCTAAGACGGGCTTTGCGTGGTTGGCGTGCTATTTTGTTGAGCCACTTTTTTTCTTTTGGATAATTTTGCGCGAACCCCATACTGTATCTTATGTCTTTGTGTGTCTATCTGCATTTCACACAGGGAGAAAGACAAAAATCACTGAACGTAGCAATATTGATGTATTGCATTTCGTTTGCTTCTTGATTTCTTTGTCATGTGCGTTATGTTTTACAAATCTTCGTGTTCCTCCTCCTCTCCCTCGTCCTGTTCCCGTCCAACGCCTGCCCGCTCCTCATGCGCATCCACCTCTACCTTGAGTCGTTTGATCTCGCTCCGAAGCATCGCACATGCTTTTTGTAGCTCCAGATTTGTGTACATGGTTTCGTCTCGCTTCCGCGTCAGGTTAGCCAGTCGAGGGGCCAGCTCGTCTTGCTTCGTCTTGCGGCTGAGGTTGATCTATTTATCACATTGGAAGGAGAGAAATTAGCTAAAAGATGGAGACAATCATCCAAGTCTTTTATTTCACAACTGCATGAAACGTACCAGCTCCGCCTCTTTTCGCAGCCCCTCGAGCTCCTTGTCCAGTCGTCCCTTGAACGCTTCCAGCTCCCGGTTGTACAGTAGCCACACGTCCGGGGCGAAGGATTGAAGTAACTCCATATTCACCACCCTTGGTCATACGATAGAAAAGGGACCGCGTAAGAGTGGTGTTGTTGTTTCTGTTCATTTCTCTCTATCCATCTGTAGTTTTCTCAATAATTACCTGTTGCCAAGGTGTTCTTGCTGCGCCCGGAGATTGTTCAACGCGGCCCGCCAAGCCTGCAGGTCGCCCTGGAGCTGGGGATCCGGTTTCTTGCCCGCATATCTAGTGATAGAGAGGGGCGACAACTATCAGCTGGGTGAGCGCATCCTTTCATGCCTCTGCCCTTCGCATGTCTTACCTCGACTCATCAAAAGGTGCCATTGGCTTGCCCGCCGCCACGCGCTCCAGTTCCGTGCGAATGAAAAAACTCTTTTCAAACGTTACCTGGGGCACCGGAAGATCGGCCAAATAATTTCTACGAATGTGTTTATGGTGTAAATGGTTCCGGTCAGCTCTTTTGATGAGGTTCAGTCCCAGCCTCTCCCTTCCTCACCCTGCTTACCTTGTCGGGAAGCGAGGGTTCTGCATCTCCTCCAAAATAAGCCTGTCCACGTGTTCCCGCATCTCAGGGTCTATTTCCCCGTCAATGTACGGCAATGCGTCAAGGTAGGCCTTGCCCTGAAGTAGAGGAGAAAATAGTACGGGACATGATGATGAGACGGGCCTGTACTCCCTCTCCCGAGAGCAGCGCCCACAAACGTACATGCTCGAGCGACGGGTGTAGCTTTTGGCTATGCTCAATTTCAGTTGTACCGTTTGTCGTAAATATAGATAAGCTCATGGTTGGGAGGTCGTCGATCGCAGGCGGAGAATTTCCACGTTCGGTGGATGGAGGGAGATGGGGACGGGAGGTCGAGCTCTCGTGCGTTTGGTCAGCTGCAGCACTGAACGTGCTGGCCTATGGTATGGATAGGGGTGCAAATGAGTGACTCGGATGTGGTAGTGGTGGCGGTGGAGGGAAAGGAGCAGTGGCATACCAAGGTTCTTAAAGCATCAGACGCCCAGTCGTCGTATACGCGCCCAACTCCTACAAGCCCATCCAACTCTCAAAAATAATTACATACAAAATCACATGGCACAGCCGTAGCAGGACAATACTTAGACAATAAGCGACGTGACCGGCGCGAAGCCGTCTTGTGGAATATGATGGCAGCGACGGCAACCAGCTCCAGCAGCTTTTCCTTGCGGGACGTGAAACTAGACGACCTCTTGGCAGGCACGGGGCCCTATACAGGCTTGCAAAAGAGTGTTCGTCTCACCTTCAAGTGTCTCACACAAGCCATACAGCAACAAGCGAATGAGATGACCAAATTTTACGAGCAGCAAACCCGTCACAACTTGGAAATGGCGGCCCTCCAAGAGCAAGTCCAGACAAGCGCCGTCTCCATGCGCACCGTCCGCACGCTGCTTGAAGGGCATGTAGAGGCGTTGCGAGCCGAGTTTTCACCGAAATTGCGAGGGCTTGAGGCCCGTGTTCAGGATATGGGGTCTCGCTTAGTGGACGTTGAGCAGCAACAGCAGCGCCACTACCGCCGGTACCACTTTCAAGAAGACCACAGTGCCAGCAGCAACAAAGAAGACAACATCCACCAAGTCACGCTGCATGTGGAGCGAATGCAAGCGGATTTGACCCGGCTGGCCCGTACAGTGGAGAGGAAGGCCGATCAGGAGGAAGTAGCGGCGGCCCTCCAGCAAAGGGTTAATAAAGCCTCGCTTGCCAAGCGCATACATACCATCCTGGAAGAAGACGAGCAGAACATCAACAACCGCAAAAGTGCCCGCAGTACTGGCAATAGCACGGCCTTGATGACTGCGCATCAGCGTCTCAAAATGAAGCTTGCAGATCAGGAAGAAGTAGTCCTCCGAATTCTCCAAGAAATGGAGGCAGTCAAAACCTACGTGCTTGGCAGTGGGGACAAGGCCAATGGAGGGGGGGAAGATTCAATCACCACTATTATGAATAACCTGCAGAGCATGTTGCAGCAGCAAGGGCGAAGGCTGCATCGAACGGAAAAGGACGTGGCTGGGCTGAGAGATCGTCTGCTTCAGGATCATGCTGCGCTTGACACCAAGGTAGAGGAGCGGTGTCGTGCCCTCCAACAGCAGCACCATGAGCAGCAGGAACAGCATCAGCAATTAGCCTGTGTAGTGAGTAACATAGAGGTGGAGAGGAAGGAGGCTATGCCGCCACTGACGACGACGACAACAACCGCGGTGCTGGCTTTGGAAGAGCGTGTTAGAGCATTCGAAAGTAACATTGTCAAGGAGTTGGATGTGCGCGATGCCGAAGTTCGTCGGCACCTGGACAGTGCCAACCGTAACATCCGCGCCTTAGAAGCCAAAGTGCAATGTGAGGAAAGTAGGGTCGAAGAGCGGTTGAACAAGGCTGAGGACTCGGTAGCTTTCCAATCAGGTCAACGCCTTCATGTCCTCCGCAGAGTCGAGCGCCTGGAGCAGCAACAGCTGAACCTTACAGCTGGTGTCAGCACCGCAAGAGTCCGCTCTTCTTCCTCGGCCCGCTCTCCCATCAGTATCGGGCATGCTCCCACTATTTCCCCCGCGGCCACTTCGGCGGCTGTTCGATCGTTCAACTATTTTAGCACCCCTGACCCCTTGCGAGCCTATCAGAACGTGCAACAGCAAGAACAGCAACAGCAACCGCAACTTCAATGGCAGCAGCAGCACCACCACCACCACCAAGCACCACAGCATTCGCCCCCATCATTGGCACAGGCTCGCTTACCTTTGCCTGTTGGTGGATTGGGGGGGTATCGCGGGACGGGAGCACCACCATTACCACCTGCAGGAGGAGATGGTGGAGGAAGTGGAGGAGGAGGTACATCAATCATACCTGCCCGGCCCAGCACCAGCACCATGACCTTAAAACCAGAGTACGGCAGGACAGGAACTCTATCATTGTCGTCCTCACTACCATCATCTGCTCCTGCTCCTCCTTCTCGCACCCATCTCCAGGCGACCGAGCACCCACACCAACAACGACAGAAGCATTACTCCCGGGATAACTCTTTGTCACAACATCCACCGCCTCCTCTACTTGCATCGCCAGAATCCCTCCTTCCCCATCACCTCTATCAGCAGCAGGAGCAGCCACCTCACGCGGCATGGCCAGTTGCCGCCAGTGCTGGCACGGGGGGAGGAGGAGGAGGAGGAGGAGGAGGAGGAGGGGAAGGAGAGAGGGAAGCTGGATTTGCAGAAAGTAAACAGGCCACAGGTGGTATTTCAGCAGCCTGGTGCGGCAGTCTTACCACCGCTTCTTCTCCAGGAAGTCCAACTCCAGGAGAGAGGGAGGGAAGGAGCGCGACTTCGACGGGTGGCATGAATTACAGTCTGGAGAAGTTGGAGGCCTTGCGAGTGGAGAAGTTGGCGTTGCGGACGAGGATAGTAGAGGAGATGTGTCAGCGCAATTGAAATTGAGAGAAAACGAAGGAGGAAGGGAGGGAATCAAAGGTAATGATTTTGCGATGGTGGCTGTCGACAAATTGATCTCTTCGTGTGACGAGTGCCAAAGGTAACATAGCAAAGTATCTTGAGAAATGTGCCCATGTGCTTCACTAGTTCTTTTAAACAATTTGGAGACTCCACTGTATATCTTCTCCTGCAAGAAAGCACTAGGGTGAGTAATGGCTAGAGGGGAGAATCGGACGCGCGCGTGTTAGTGCCTGTTTACATTATCCCACCTATATTCGTCACTTCTCTTTGTGCTGCTCCTTCTCCGTACATCTTATGCTACCCCTTCTTTACAGCCTTGACAATCAAACAAGCAGTCCCCTCCCTCCGCACTTCCACCTCTCCAAACCCACTCATGACAAACAACTTTCTCAGCTCTTCCAACTGGAAAAACCGAAACGTATTGCTCCGCAACCTCTCGTTGACCTCAAACGTCGACGCGTACATCCTCCCACCCGGCTTCAACACCCGAAAGCACTCCCTCAAGCTTTCCTCCAGCCTAGGCCAACAGTGCAACGCCGCTCCCGCATGGATCCCATCCACACTGTCAGTCTGAAATGGGAGCCTCGATGCATCAACACGCACTAGCTCCGGTACTGCCAACTTCTCCTCCACGAATCGGCGCCGTGTTTCTCGCAGCATACTCTCACTGAAATCCGCGGCAATCACTCTGTCCCATTTCTTGGAACGAACCAACCGACGGGCCATCAATCCACTCCCACAGCTCAAGTCCACGATCGTCGTGCTTGTCATCCTTATCTTCTGCTGCTGCTGCTGCGGTTGGCGAGGTGCCTCAACGGTCGCAGGAGATAGCAAGAGCGGAGACATGAATTTCTCCAGGTCGATAAACTCTGTGTCAATCCCTGGGAACCCCGCAGTCTTGAAATTATCCCTCCATCCACGTTCGTACAAGAAGGACGTGAGCGGGGAACGAAACAGCTCTTGGGTGACCATAGCAGTGGGGGAGAAGAAAGGAATCTGATTCCGTTCATCTTGTGGGACCAAATCAATGTATATATCATTCGCAGGGTATTTGGTTCCAGACGAGCTAACCATGTTCGCGATCTGCCCAAAAGGGCCCGCTAGACGGACGACGCGGCGCACGGGCTTCAGGGTTAAGGGGCAAACCAGGACTCGGTCAAGACCCTCGTCGTCATCACCAAATGAACTGGTGCTTGGTGGCTGCTGTCCCAGGCTCCGAAACAAGGCGACCTTCAGCTCATTACGCTGCTGGTTCGCGTCTGCGAATGCGGTGAGGGCGAGAGTCTCCGATTGAGGAGGGGAAGGAGGCGAGGTGGTGGACGAGGTGGTGGACGATGTGGAGGCCAGTCGCGAAGTTGTGCGCAACGTAGAAGACACCTTTGGCTTAGTGGACGAGAGAAAGGCTTGTGTGGATGAGATGACGAAGGCTGCGACAATGGCCACGCGTAGAAATGGGTGAAGTGGATAGGAGCAGGACATGACTCAGGCGTTGTACTGGAAAGAGCAGGGGGAGATTTCTGACAAGGGGCGGACAGAGCTTGCTGTTAGGAGCCGCTGCACCGTATTCTGTTGTGTGGTACTGGCTAATTTACTTTGAATAAATCATACGACCTCATGCGCACAGTGAATGATAATCAAGAAGGCCAGCGGAAACTGCTAGGAATCGAAGGAAATGAAAAACCTTTCTTGTCCGAGGGCGCATTTTTCCTCCTGCTAGTCACAAGATTGACTTTCATTGATTGTTTTACCCCTGCGTACCGCTAATATTGCCGCATGCCGTCTGTCTGTGTCCATCCCACCCGCGTGTGTCTGGTTTTCAGAATGACTGGATGTAAAGCAATCTTTGGGCCTTACCAAATAGAACCATTGATTTTAAAAATGATGATGAAGCAAGATCTTCATCTTCCAATCACTCATTGGTCTCCAGGTGACCTCAGCAAAATTGCGACATAATGTGGATGATGAAATATAAAGTATGTTGCTTTTGTATGCCTCGGTTCTTGATTTGTCATTTTTCATGAGGGTGAATGGCATGGTACAATCCTGCTGTTTTTCGTGCGATCATATTCGCCAAGCCCACCGCCCCACATCCATCCCATGCCCAACATGCAAATAGACACCATCTTCTCAAACTCAGTAGGCAACGCATGAATATGTCATAGAGGGCTCAAAAGGAAAGAATATAGGTATAGGTGGGTGGATAGTCTCACCCTCCTCCAGGCCGTCATCCTCCGTGCCGTCACACGTCCCGACCCCAGGACGGATGACGAAGCTTTCCAACGCCACATCACCCACATTTTGTTCCGACAAGAGTGATACCCAGATGACCCCCCTCAACCACACGGTGACTCCAAAAACGACCGTGACCCTCCCCAGACCCCCCTTTATGGTCTGATATGAACTAACGCCTATTTTTGTTGTTTGGTTTGCTTGGCATGGATTTAGCAGTGCGCCTTCTGCCCCGCCAGCACACGATGCTCGCCACGGCACGCGAGGAGCAGGAGGTGGCCGCCGCCTGCTCGAGACTTGTCGTGACTTCATGAACGCCTCCCTTTTACGCGGACGAGACCTGGAGCATGCGTGAACAGTGTGTCAGACCGCATACTCCAAGGGCTGTGGCCATGATTGAGCACCCTTTCACTCTCATACCCACGTATCCCCTCTCACGTATACAGATAGCCAGCTCGTTGGCCTCGCCGTAGCGCCCTCCCACATCTACTTAGCTTTCAAGAAAGAGCGCGCCGCTTCATTGGCGTAAACGGCCATACCTAA
This sequence comes from Nannochloropsis oceanica, assembly GCA_004519485.1. Taxonomy (NCBI): domain Eukaryota; class Eustigmatophyceae; order Eustigmatales; family Monodopsidaceae; genus Nannochloropsis; species Nannochloropsis oceanica. The sequence goes on along the minus strand of CP038112.1, from coordinate 266,157 downwards.
GGTACGCGCACGGCGAGCCATTGACTAGGTGACGTGCCTTTGGTGGGCTGTGGCTGAGGGCCGCCAAAATGCTCTTATAAACGGGGGAGCATCATCATGCTCGCCTAAGCTTAGAAAGGATGTACTTGTGTGTATGCACGTTAGCTCATACTACATGCGCCAGTAGATAATTCTAGCCGTCATATGGAGCGTACCATCGTACCCCTGAAAAACACGAAAGACCCTATTTCGCCTGAGAGAGCGAACATCTACTCATGTTATCACGCACCGCAACGTTTGGGCTAACCCTCACCTTCCCCCCCCGGCCCTCTCTCTCCCTCCCCCTCCACGCACAGCCAAGACTCCCACCATGTCCACACACGTAACGGCTTCCTCGGCCGATCTTCGAGGAGAATCCAAAGGGGGACTAAATGGGGGCGCCTGCACCACCAGCCCCTCCTTTCCGTTAGTGCAGGCAAACCCCCATCCTCTCAAGCCTTCTTTCAGTCACAACAGCATCAGCAGCAGCAGCAGCAGTAAGGACTGTCGCACGGACGACGATTCTCTGTCGGAGGGCAGCCGTAGCCCTTCCTCCAGCTCCTTGTCCTCCGCCTCTTCTTCCTGCTACTCGTCCTCTTCCTCCTCCTCGTCTTCTTCCTGTAACCCTGCCTCTTCCTACAAGCCCCGTTCCCGGATGGAAAAAATGATGCGCATGTCTCAAGAGCAAAAGAACCGGGAGGTCAAGGAGGGCAAGGCAGTCGCAGCTTTAGCCAATGCGGCTGCTGCTTCCGAGTACATCGTCGTCAAGCGCGAGGTTCCTGTCACTGCCCCTGCCACTTCTGCTGCTACCACTACTGCTGCTGTGCCTTCTTACGGCTCTTCTCCATTTGGACCTTTTCCAGCCTCTCAGTCTGGGCCTGCCTCGCATTTTTCTAACCGTGCGCCTACTGCGGCGGCTTCCACAAAGAGAAGCAGCAACGGCAAGGTCAAGGGCTCTAGCAGCAGCAGCAGCAGCAGCAGCAGCAGCAGCAGCAGCAGTCCCAACACGTCGACAGAATCACTTGTAGGAATGCTACCAAAAGTTGGCTCATTCCTTTCCTCCTCCTCCTCCTCCTCCCCTTCCTCTGTCCCTGCTTCTGCTCCTGTTTCCTTTGCCGCAGTCAGCAACAGCAACAGCAGCAACAACCATAACAAATTTAATAGCAGCTTCAGTAGCGGGTTGAACAGCCTTTCTGCTGCCGCCGTGATGGACAGTTATAGTCTTCTGTCCTTCCACACCCCCAGCAACAACAGCAACAACATGAGCAGCAACAGCAGCGTTTGCTCGGTGGAGTTTGAGGCCACGGAGGAACAGAAAGCCACGATGACCAAGAAGGAGTTGCGCATGTTGAAAAACAGGGAGTCCGCAGCAAGGTCACGTAAAAGGAAGAGGGACATGATGGAGCAGTTGGAAGGAGAAGTCCAAGCCCTCCGCAACCATAATCGTGCGCTTAAGGCGAGGCTGGACGTGTATGTGGCAACATACGGTGAATTGCAGCAACACCCGCATCAGCACTTCAACCGACAGCAGCAGGGAGATGTAGGGATGGCGCAGCAGCAGCAGCAGCAGCAGCAGCAGCAGCATATGCGCCAAGTTCAGGTGCAGCGGCAGCAGCAGCAACAGCAGCGGCAGCAACAGCAAGACAATGGGCAGCAACAGCGATTGCAGCTGCTGAAAGATGATGAAAAAGAGAACGAGAAGGAGCGTAGGAGGAGGGGGGAAGGAATGCGGGAGGAAGTTGACTCACTGGTGACCAGTTCGGACGACGAAGATGATGATGGTGATGATGATGCTTGCGATGATGAGCAAGACGATTGACGAATGAGTTGCCTGATTGTCGCCATGGGACAACAAGGCAGAGAAAAGAAGAAGAGGGGGAAAGCAGCAGCAGCGTTGTTTGCCAAGGCTGAAAGGGAAAAAGAACCCTAAGAGGAATGGAAGAGATAGAGGAAGAGGAGGAGGAGGAAAGGAGGGGAAAGACAGACATGGACGAAGCTGCTTTGTATGCAAGTCATGAAAGCAGTTAAACGACGAAGGGCCGGACGGAGAAAGGAGGAGAGTGAGCGAGGGAAGGAAAGCAGACCAAAACTTATCCCTTATCCCCTTGTTTTGAATTATGATCCAAGAAGATGGTGTTTGTTTGATTTTGAGTCTTGTACGATTAGATCTTGATGGTGGATGCAGTAACAACGGGCTCTTCCAACGACGACATCCAAGAATAAAGTTCTGCTGATTTATGTGTCTTGTGTTGGGGGGAAGGGGGGGGGGGGGGGGAGGGGTTCATCGGCTTTGAAAACATGTAATGTTTGTCCAGTACATTTTTGTAATGTTGCCGATGAGAGGGAGGGGCCAACGAGTCGGAGGGGCCAACGAGTCAGAGGGGCCAACGAGTCAGATTTGAGATAGATGACATTGAAAAGAGAGCAAATTATCCCCGGGCCCAACGCAAAATTGTTTTTCATCCAATAAGAAGTGCTGCACACCACCATCAACATTATTGTAAGTGAGCTAAGGAATGAGGTACAAAGCGACATCGGAAAGAGAAGGGAGTAAGAGGTTAGTGAGAGGGATTTGAATATTGTAGAATACATGCCATGGCTTGGCTTGTTCTTATCTTGCATGCACTATATATATATATGTTTGGGGCGCATGTCTCTCGCCCCTTTTCTCATTGCTTGTTGTAAGAGGTAATAAACGTTGAAGCTTATGTGGGTAAAATATGAAGACGGAGGAAAGAGGAGGAGGAGCAGAGGCAGAGGCAGAGACCGAGACAGGAAGGAGAGTGATTGAGAGAGATGGGGATGACGAGAGACACAGACAGAGATGAGAGTAAAAGAGACAGAGAGAATAAAATTGACGGTGTTACTTTTTATCGTGGGGAAAGGTGAAGAAAGTAGAGAAACAAGTTTTGAGTCTCGAGAGTGTGCTATTTGAACTCATCCCCATATCGGTAGGCGCCATGACCAGGACAAACGTTCACTGACCGGTGGAAAATGGAAGAGTACTCATACACACAGCTTAAGTGCGTAAGCAACAATGATATGTGATGCCACTAGTTGTATCCTTGGTGGCCTGTTTGGAGCCTTCGTGCAAGAAAGAAAAACCAAAAAACCACACAGGACGACCAAGAACGAAAAGAGAGAAAGAACTCATACCATCAGGCACCGATACTGGCATAAGCACTGTCTCTCATGTCGTCGCAGCGTCCTGATTTTTTCGTCTTTGCCCCTCTTCTGTTCTTCCTATCCTACGCATTCGGTTTCGTTTTTGGATGTAATCCTTCCCTTTTCATGTGTCCGAAGGCTATGGGGAAACATTTTTTGCTTCGGCCCCCTTTCTTTTTATGTCCCTTGCTTGATTTGGGCTTTTTCGTGCATTCCTCTATTTCTGGTACTCGTGTTCTACATTTTAAAAATATCTATGTGAGGGAATGGGGGACACTCCACTTGTCTCTGATGGTACAGGCATATCCTTGCGCACACATTTTTAACATGCGAAATCTCTCTCTTGCACACACACACAACACACATACACACACACACACACAACACACATACACACACACACATATATATATATATATTTAGACACATGAGACACAGACACATAGACACAGACACACAAACTGACACAAACTGACACAAACAAACATGCAAGTACCAGAGTCACCATCCCCTCCTTCCTCCTGAAGCCCTTGTTTTGCTCCCCGCCTTCCTCCCTCGCTGCTTCCAAACTACAATCTCTATACGATCATCGCCTCCTCTTCCTCACCCCCCATCACCAACCCACTCCTGTCATTACTCCCTCCCCCTCCTCCTCCACCGACCCCAAGCGTCCCCGCTCCACTACTCCCTCCCACCGCCCCTCCCCCCCCCCCCCTTCTTCCGGCGTGCCCCACCACTCCACTGCATCCTGGCCACCAGCTTGTGCCAGGCATCGGTCAAGGCAAAGGAAAAATGGCTGTAAGGATACTCCCCCCCCGTCGGCTGCTGCGGTCTGAAGAAAACCTTCCGCAGCGTGTCCAGCAGCAACAACGAACTCGCCAAGGCAGAGATATAGCACAAATCCCAAAAACTCAACGCCTCCGTTTGGAACACCTCCTGCAGCGGCGGGAAGTATATCACCAAAAACTGCCCAACCATCGACCCCCCCACCGCGACCAGAAACGGCTTGTTTGAAAAAAACGGCAGGTTGAAAACAGGTTTCTCCGCATGCCGGCAACACAAGGCATTGAACATGTCGAAGACTACGAATGTCGTGAACGTCATGGTGGTATCTCGCTTACTCACAATCCCGTCATGGCCCATCTCCTTCCAATACACATACAAAGTTCCCACCGTAATCAACGCCGCATTACTTAACACCCGAATCCCCAACGCCCGGTCCAAAATCGCTTCATTCGCCCTCCGTGGCGGTCGCCGCATCACCACGGGGTCTACAGGCTCTACCCCCAGACTCTGCGCAGGCGGTCCGTCCATGATAATGTTGATCCACAGAATCTGCATGGCATTCAAAGGACAGTCCAACCCCATCAGTGTCGCCAGCGCCACTATCGTCAAAGCCGCCACGGAGGTCGACAATTGGAAAGTCAGGAAATTTTTTATATTATAAAAAATCGACTTCCCCTCCTCCACCGCATACGTGATTGTGTTGAAATTATCGTCAACCATGATCATATCGGCTGCCTCCTTCGCCACGTCAGTTCCACTCCGACCCATCGCTACGCCTATATCGCTCTGTTTCAGCGCGGCGGCATCATTTACCCCATCCCCCGTCATAGCCACCACCTCCCCCACTGCCTGCAACGCCCGCACTATTGCCAGTTTATGCCTTGGGCTCGTCCGATAGAAAACGGCCACCCGCTTGATCACACTCTCCAGCTGAGCTGCGCTCATGTACTCCATTTCTGGTCCCGAAAGCGCTTCATCCACGCCCTTTTCATAAAAACCCAGCTCCGCAGCAATGCTCTCCGCGGTTTCCTTGGCATCGCCCGTGATCATCGCAACGCGGATTTTGCTCTGGCGCATCACGGCGATCGAAGCCCTCACCCCCGGTCGGGGTGGATCAAGCATCCCAATTAAGCCTCCAAATGTCAGCTTCTCCCGATCCACCCCCCAGGCCACGGCTAGCACCCTAAGTCCCTGCCGTGCCATGTTCGCCGCTTTCTGCACTACGAGCATGCGGTCCTCCTCCTCCAGCTCCTCCAAAACCTGCTGCTGCTGCTGCTGCCGCAGCCCCCCACCACTGCTACCAACATATGTTTGGCACTTGGGCAATATCACCTCCAGAATCCCCTTCACATAAACAATTTCCTCCCTCCCTCCCCACCTCTTTCCCTCTTTCCCACCCTGCCGAGATACCACAACCTCCATGTACTTTCTCTCGGAGCTGAATGCCATCTCAGACACTCTCTCATGATTCCCCCGCGGGTCGTCCACCCCGAATTTCGCCGCAGCCACCAACAAAGCTGCTTCCGTAGGCTGTCCTCTCATCACCACCCGATTACTGCAGCTCCCTCCTCCTCCTCCTCCTCCTCCTCCTCCTCCTCCTCCTCCTCCTCCTCCTCCTCTTCCATTCCCATTCCCCCCAGCACTTTTGGACGAACTATTACCATTCAACCCTCCTCCCTCCCTCCCTCCCTCTCCTCCTCCTACCTCCAAGTGAGCATTATTACACATACACCCGGCCTCAAGCAACGCTACCACGGGCGTCACCGACCGAGGCGCCAGCATCCCGCCATTCAATGTCACCCTACACCCATTCACACCATATCCAACCCCCGTAAACCTCACCCCCTCCCCTCCTTCCATCCCTCGTCCTCCTTTCAACCCCAAGCAAAACACCTCCTGGACGGTCATCTGGTTCTGGGTCAACGTGCCTGTCTTGTCAACACACACGACAGTCGCACACCCCAGGGCCTCCACCGACGGCAGCTTCTTAATGATCGCATTACGTTTCGCCATCCGCATCACACCCAGCGCCAGCGTGACCGTCACGCAAATGGGTAACCCTTCCGGTATCGCCGCCACGGCCAAACTAACCCCTATTTGGAACATGCTCAACAGACCTTTGCCCTGGACCAGACCCAGAAGGCCAATGACTAGGATGACCCCGAAGGAAACGATTGAAATCTGCTTCGCCAATGCATCCATCTTGGCCTGGAGGGGGGTGCGCCGATTTTCCATGTCTCGCATTTCTTCAAAGGTTTTTCCGAATTCACTCTTCATGCCTGTGCCGACCACCACAGCTTTCCCGTGGCCGTTGCACACCAAAGTCCCCAGAAAGATCATGTTCGTCCGCTCGGCGATCGGAATTTCTTGCTGTTGATGCTGTTGTTGCTGCTGCTGCTGGAGGGAAAGATGCTTTGAATCTATTCCGCTCATGCTCGTTCCCAAGCTGGCGCCAGGTGCTCCAACTGCTCCCGCTGAAGTCGCCAGTTTAGCAGCAGTACCACCTGTATTAGGGAGTAACAAGCCACTCCCACTGCCGCTTAAACTAGAGGTATTCTTGGTGCTCCCCAATTCGTTGAACAACAGCAAGGCGGCTGTTTTTTCTGCCGGCAGAGCCTCGCCTGTCAAGCTCGATTCATCCACCAATAAATCCGTGCAGGACAAGACACGGCAGTCGGCAGGCACACGATCCCCGATCCCAATCTGGACAATGTCGCCAGGAACTAGCTCTCGAGCCATGATGTTAACTACGCGGCCATCGCGCAGAACGTGGCATTTGGGAGGGACGAGCTTATTGAGTGCTTCCAATGACTTCTCAGATCGGTATTCTTGGATGAACGCCACGGTGGAGACGATCAAAACGGCCGCGGCAATGGACAAGGCGTCATCGTACTGCTGCATCAACGCGCTGACCAAGGCAGAGCAGAGTAACATGACGATAAGGGGTTCCTTGAGCTGGTCCATGTATTTTTGGCAGAGGGTCTCTTGCTCCCCTTCCTCCATTTCGTTCGCCCCGTGGATCCGCATGCGCGCGCCCACCTCCTCCGAGCTCAAGCCCGTGGCCGCATCTACCTTATGTTTGTCCAGCACCTCGATCACCGAAAGGCGTGAGGCCTCCACTGATTGGAGCATGGCTGCTGGTGGGTAGGAATGCCCTCACTATGCGCCGGCTGCTGCTGTCGATGATGCGCCTTCCCCTCTCCCTCGCCTTCTCAACGCAGGCAGGAGACCCCTCAAGGCCCAGAGCAGTAATCCGTGATGACGATCTATTCGTAATTGATGGTCCTTGTGATGATAGGGCAGTGTGTGAGCGTCAGGTTGATGAGCATGTGATGATGCAGACTGATAAAGAGTCGTTGCACGGGCTGCTCAAACGCCTCACTCGCTTGATAATGTCGCAACGCCCCAAGACTCAAACATAGAAACTCCGCGACAATTATAATGCAGCATTGGCACATGGCCCTTTGAGTGTGCACTGTCGTGGTGCAGCGGCAGCGCTTAGTGAATGCAGAGCACGCTGCAAGACGACCTCCCCCTGTCACATGGGCGTCGCTCCTCCGAGAGTCACTCGTCGGTTCAAATTCAGCCTCCCAGCCTCTTTTTTATTTGTCTATCAGTCAACCCCATTTTAAGATCTTACATCGCATAACTCCAAATCACAGGCTTCTCACGCGTCTATTACATCTGAACCTTCGTGGCCAAGACATGATACCGCCTGCCGCCGCCCACCAATACCGCCCTGTATTGCCGTGAAACCCTAATCTACGATGTGCAAAATGTCATCATCACCCTCTACGGAACTCACGATCCGGCCCTGCGAGAGCAGGCGAACCGTGCACTCATCTCATACCAAGAAACTCAGCAGGCATGGGGCGTGGTCATGGCCTTGCTTCTCCCCCCTGCGTCGACCTCCGCCCCTCCTCTCGAGGTCCAATACTTCGCGGCAAATGTTCTACGCACCAAGGCCACGCGTGACTGGGCGGAGATCTCGCAGGAGCCAGGGCAGAGTACTGCTCTTATGGAAAATTTGCTGAGGTTCCTCCAGCACCAGCAACCAAAGCTACACCGGGAACACGAGCACCGCCTTGTCCTCTTCCGGGTTTGCCACACGCTCACCACACTCGCCGTCAAGAGCACCCCTAGAAGCTCTTTCAGCGGGATCACTCTCCTCGTGAACGAAGCGTTTAACTTCCTAGGTGGCAACGCCGATGTAATCCCTTCCTCTCCCGCAACTTCCCTCACGATCGGCCTCTGTCTCATTCGAGCATTACCTGAAGAAGTGGGCCGTGTGGATATGTCTCGTGGTCGACGAAAGGAGCTACAGCAAGAGACATTGCGGCAGGTAAGGCCACAAGTTGTAAGAGTGGTGGAGTTACTTGTGTTGCAGCGAATGAGTGACGTAGGGCAATTGGCATTGGAGACGCTTGAGGCATGGGTGGAGCAGGGTGGAGCGAGGGAGGGAGGGAGAGAGGGAGGGAAGGAGGGTTGACGCTCACGACACTGGTACAGGAGGCCCCAGGGTTGTTCGGGGGGCTGTTGGGGTTGCTTGCGGGTGAAGGGGGAAGGGAGGGGAAAAGTGAGAGGAGAGAGTTGGGAGTGCGTGCGGTAGCTTGTAAGTTGTTGCTGCGGTTGGTAGATGTTATCCTCTTCCACCAGAGCGAGCGGTGGTTGTACAGCGATTATACGAAGCCGTCTTGGTGGGAGTAAGCTCGGTGATGAAAGGACAGGACGAGCTATTATTTCATGCGTTTGCTTCGTTTGTGGCCGAGTTGTGCACGCGGGAAGCGGAGGTATTGGGACGAGGCTTGAACATGCAGATGGTGGAGTTGATGCTAGGGATGGCGGGTTGTTAAAACGTGCAGTTTCGACGTTGGCGTTGGAGTTCTGGGAGGTTTTGATGGAGGTACCTGTTGTTGAACGCGATCCTCTCTTGAGAGAACATTTATGTCTGCGGCTGGTTGCCGTTGGTGGAAAGGTTAGCCTACCCCTCCCGTTTCACCTCTTGGGAGGACGCGTTGAACTTGGAAGAGGAAGACTTTGTCGGGTACAGGGAAGGAGATGCCCTCAAGACGGTGCTCGAGTCGTGCTACGCGATTTTGCGGGTGCAATTTTCGAGCAGCTCTGGCAAGGTTCACAGCAGCAGCAGCAGCAGCAGCAGCAAAAGGAGGATGGGAATTCATCAGCAACCGCAACCACACATTTTCTTCTTAATATTCTTCAGCATAATCTTTCCATTCCCAGCGTAGCCAACACCGATCACCCCCTCATCCTCCGTGCCCTCCACCATCTCCTGGGCACCTATCAACCCCTCCCCCTCCTCCCCCTCCCTCCCTATCCTTTATCTGTCTGCATTCACAACACCAACAACAATTTTAACTCTGGCCCCGTTCGCTCCTCCTCACCTTCCTCCCTCCCGTCACTCCTCCACGGTCCCGCGCTCCTCCTCATTCCTTGTCTCTCTCGCCCCGACACCGACAAGCAAGCTATGGCCTTCCGCTCCATCTGCATCGGCCCCCTCCCTCCTTCCCTCCCCCATCCTCGCTCCAGGCCACTGATTTAATCCTGACTGGGATCAGACATGCGGAGGAGGGGAAGTGTGAGATGGCTGCGAAACTCCTACTCATTGAATCCATCGTTAGAACTATCCTATCCGTAGAACAAGGTGAGCACACCAAATACCTTCTAGAACAATTCGCAAGAAATATTCGGGAGAGACACATCAAGGATCCTTTGCCCGCCTTGGAGAGGGATGGAGGGAGGGAGGAAGAGGGTGGGGGAGGGGTTGCGAATGTTTGGGCAGGTGGTGAGATTTTTGGATAGAAAGACAGAAGAGGAGACATCTTTTATCGCGGAGGACCTGGTGAGAGAGGCATGGCCATCGCTGGGTCATGCTGCTGAAGTGGGAAGAAGGGCGCAGAGAGAAGGAGGAGGGGTGGGAGGGAGGGAGGGGGGAAGGGCGATTTTTGACGAGTTGTTCCCGCTGTATCGTTATTTAGTGGTTGGGTTACGGAGAGTGTTTGAGCCGCTGTTGGGTGAGTTGTTGAGGGGAAATGTGGATTTGTTTTTTGAAAGACTGGACGAGGGGGCCTTGGAGACGGTTGGACATGTCGTTGAAATGTTTCCAGGAATGGACAGAAGGAGGGAGGGAGGAAAGAGTGGGGTTGGTGGCAGCAAAGGTAGCAGCGATGATTGTGTCTTTCCGGACTTGTTTATGACCATGGCGAATAGAACATTTAATTATACTCGGGCCGGACACCCACCGCAGGAGATCCCGGAATTGGTGAGAGCGTTTTTTGATATGAGTCTGCGGCTTCTCCCTTTTCGGAGGCATGTGTTTTTGATGTCCCCTGCCCTACCAACGGTGATTGACTTGGCGTCGGCCTGTTTGGAGGTTACGATGGAGGAGAAAGAGGTGACAAGGGGTGTGTCGAGGCTGCTTAAGGATCTATTCAAGATAATGCAGGAACATCCAGGTGAAGGCTACGTCCTCCCCACCTACCTTCCATGAAAGTCAGGGTACTTGCCTCGTGATACGTACACTTGGTACCTTGGCTGGCGGAGTCCTATCTACGTTATGGTCAAATTATTTTGAGCTGTTCTTCGCCTTGTTGCAGGCATGGCCGGTAGCTGCTGCTGCTGCAGCTGGAGGGAGCGGGGATCAGCAGCAGCAGCAGCAGCAGCAGGGAGAGTCAGTAGTAGCGGGGTGGGTTGAAGCGGCTGTGTTTGATTATCAGGTGCTGCGAGAAGAAAGTGTTTCGAGAGAAGATCGGCAATTGTTGGTGCAGTTGATTGGCATGTGGGGGTTGGGGGTGGGGGCGAAAAAGCAGAAGCTGAAGCTGGTGTTGGATGATGTGATGAAAATCGCAGCGTCCGAGATGGAAACGCACGCGTTTTGGAATCATCTGGTGGTGGGATGAACATACGAGCGTGTATAGAAGCAATTTATGATGAACAAGCGTAAAAGCACACAAAATGATGACCATGTGGACCTGTGGCTCGGTGATCTCGGGTCAATTTTTTGCCGCATGTCCCCCATGCTCCCGTCTCAGTAGACCAGCACGTACAACGGAGCAACCCCGGTTTTCCCTTTGGATCTACAAAAGATGAAAGGGGTACCATTTGGCTATATCAATGCCCTTGGCTACAGCCCATAACATGATGCCTGGGATAGTTGGTGACGTATACCGTGGAACGTACGTGCATTACATAGCCATGCGACGAACAACGAAGAGCAGCAGAATGTAACTAGGAGACTCATTTCTTTTATCACCTTCGGGCTTCTAATGCACCACATACACATGCACACCCCACAGGCATGTCGGCCGATTATCTGGACGCGGCATTCGAGGACCTGCTGGACGAGGATGGCCTGTTGGTCATGGCGCGGGGTCTGGGGAAGCAACGTCTCATTGCTCGTTTCCTCCGGCGGCACGCCGAGATGGACCCAGGCACATGCGTCCTCTGCCTCCACATGTCATCCCTGGCAGATAACCAGCTCTTGACCCGAGGTCTGCTGGCGGAAGGTATGAAGCCCGAGCAGCTCCCGCGGGTCATTACCAACGACACAGTCTCGGCGGACCGTCAAAATCTCTACAAGCAAGGCGGGGTCTTCCTAGTCACTTCCCGCATTCTCATCGTTGACCTCCTGGCTGAGCGGTTGGACGTTAGCCGCATCCGTGGGATGGTTGTCAACAACGCGCATCGTATAACGGACGTGTCCACAGAGGCATTCATCATCCGAGTGTATCGTCAACGAAACCGCACCGGTTTTCTCAAGGCCTTTTCCGACGAGCCAGAACTCCTCCTCCAAGGCTTCGGCCGACTCGAACGCGTTCTCAAGTATTGCTACCTCCGTCGGGTCTATCTCTGGCCGCGATACCACGTTGCAGTGAAGGAATTTCTGTGTCGACACGAACCAGAGGTGATTGAAATGGCCCAAGCCTTGACCCCTTCTATGACAGCAATTCAACAAGCAGTATTAGTAGCTATGGATGGTTGCCTTAAGGAACTCCGACGAACTACCACGGTAGATGCGGCCTCGCTAGAACTCAAATTGGACAATGGCATATTTCGTTCGTTTCATACACAGCTGAGGCGGCAGCTTGACCCGGAATGGCACACGATCAGTGCGAAGACTAAGCAGTTGGTTGCGGATTTGGGAGGGCTCCGACATCTCCTCGATGTGCTCTTGAGGTATGATGCCGTTACTTTTTATCAATACTTGTTGGACATCCAAAAAGGGAATCTGATTCAGAAGTGCCCGAGTGATTGGTTGTCTTCAGAGGCGGCGAATCGGATGTTTCATCATGCCAAGTCTCGCGCGTATCGACTGCGGGAGCAACGGCAGAGAAAAGGGAAGGGAGGGGTGAAGGAGGAAGGAAAGGAGGGGGGTCTGAAATTGGAGGTGATTTTGGAGGAGAACCCGAAATGGAAACTTTTGAGAGATGTGTTGACTGAGATACAGCAGGATCATGAGATGAAGCTGGCTTTAGTGAAGAAAAAGAAGGAGGAGAGGGAGGAGAAGGAGAAGAGGGAGGAGAAGGAGGAGAGAAAGGAGAAAAAGAGGAAGGCTTCTTCTTTTTCCTCTTCCTCTCCTTCCTCTCCGTTACTCTCCAAGCATCGCAACGATGACGAGGAGGAAACAGAAGACGAGGTCGACGCCCCCCACCCTCCCCCTTTCTCCTCTTCCTCCTCCTCCCCCCTCCCTCCCTCTCGGCCCAAAGTCCTTGTCCTTGTTCGTGACCAACACACCTGCAACAGCCTGTGGACGTATCTCCGTCGCGGTGGCCGTGCCCTGTTGATGTCACGATTCAAGCACCACCTTGAGCAGAGATTCCCTCACCTTCACTCCTCATCATCATCCTCATCATCATCATCCAATTCTTACTCTGCTGCTGCTGCTGTTGCTGCTGCTACTGCTGGTCGTGGTCGTGGTGGTAAAAGTGGCAAATGGAAGGGCAAAGGGAAGTACACCCGAGGTGGTAATAGAGGAGGAGAAGGAGGAGGGGGAGAGATGGAAAGAGGAGACGGAGGAGCTCTCTCAGGGAAGGCGTCGTTGGCGCTTCAGGAACGACAGTTGCTGATGCAAGAACTAGAGCGAATGATGAAGGAGGAAAAAAAGGAAGGGGGGGAGGCAAGACCGAAGAAGGCGAAAATGCTCCAACAGATAACCACAAAATTGGAGGGAAAGAAATTGGGAATCGGAGAGGAGGAGGAGGAGGAGGAGAAGGAGGAGGAGTGCAAGGAGGAAGGAGGAGGATTTGATGATGTGGGTGGGTGGGAAGAGGATGATGGCTCATGGGACGAGGAGGACGAGGGCGAGGAGGGGGAGGAGAACTGCAATGACGAGAAGGGTAATGAGCGGAAGCAAAAGCAGGTGGGGCCTCCAGTAGCGGTTGCTGCTAAAGTGAAGAAAGCTGCTGCTGCTGCTGCTGCTGCTGCTGCTGCTGCTGCCACCGCAAAAGGCGGGCGAGGAGGAGGGAAGGCCCGCAAGGGTGGGAGGGGACTGAGACGGGGAGGAGGACGAGAAGAAACTGCTGCTGCTACTATCACTATCGGGAAGGGGAAGGGCAAGGTCCTGCAAAAGCGGAAGCGTGCATGGCAAGGAAAGGGGGGGGGGGAGAAGAATAAGTACAACATGGCTCAAGACCTGTTTGATCGCATGGGTGGAAGCAGCAACAGCAGCAGCAGTAGCAGCGGTGACGAAGGCAAGGATGGTGAGGGAAGGAAGGAGGGAGGACAAGGGAAGTGGGGGCAGGTATTTATTATCACGTATGGACAGGCGTATACCAATATGAATGTGTTGGATGAGGTCTCCCCGGACGCGGTGGTGTTGTACGATCCTGACGCTCAATTTGTGCGGGAAGTGGAGGTGCACCAAGCCCGTCGCCCCATGTCCGAGACACTGAAGGTGTATTTTATAGTGTACGAGAAATCGGTGGAAGAACAACGCTACCTCTCCGCGCTGACCCGTGAGAAGGAGGCCTTTGAACGCCTGGTTCAAGAGAAGAAGCACATGGTCATGCCAACTAGTCTATACGAGACCCCCCTCCCCACCCCCGGCTCCTACATTGACAAACTTGTCGCCGACACCCGTCTGGTCACTCGCGACGCCTCCTCCCTCCCTTCTTCCTCTTCCTCCTCCTGCCTTAGAGTCGTCGTGGATATCCGCGAATTTCGCTCCTCCCTTCCCAACCTCCTCCACAACGGAGGAATGACCATCCTCCCCCTCACTCTCACCATCGGAGACTTTGTCCTCACCCCCGAGATAGTGATTGAGCGGAAGTCAGTCTCTGATTTGTTCGGGTCTTTCGGAAGTGGGCGATTGTATGGGCAGGTTGAGAACATGCTAAGACACTACAAGGTGGCGACCCTCTTAATCGAATTCCAGGATGATAAGTCCTTCTCGTTGCAGGCCCCCGGGGACATAGGGGATGACATCCAACAGAGCAACATCATTTCAAAGATGGTGCTCTTGACGTTGAAATTTCCGGCGTTGCGGATTTTGTGGAGTCGGAACCCACATCAGACGGTTTTGTTGTTCAAGGTGAGCCTTTCCCTCATTCCCTCAATTTCACCCTCCCTTCATTCCACCCTCCCTTCCTCTTTTGGATTTATGGTGCCGGCGCAGGGACTTGCCCGGACTGATTCTTTTCACTTCGTTTCCTCTTACGTCGTCTTTTCATACGCAACAGGTCCTCAAGGCGGGTAATGCACCCGTAGATGTCAGGAAAGCAGTGGTATGTCTCTGGTCATATGGTAGAACAACGGACAGCCGTATGTTCTTGTCTCTACTACTTTGTCCTCTTTCTCCCTCCATCAAAGCCGGGGCCTGTGTTTCTGTCTTGCTCATCGTCATCCTAACTCGCTTCCCTCCCTCTTTCCCTCTTTCCCTCTACCTTTTCCCAGACCGCCGGCGGTGGTACGGGGGAAGAAGACAGCGACGCCGGGAAGCACCTCACTGCCCAAGACTTACTCCTCAAGCTACCCGGAGTGACGGTCAACAACTTCCGAGCGATTATGAATAAAGTAGAGAGCCTCGCGGCTTTAAGTAGAATGAGTATCGCGGAGTTGCATATGCTCTTGGAATCAGAAGCAGCAGCTAAAAAGCTCTTTGATTTTTTTCATTTCAACCCGAACATATGAGGGGAGTGATGGGAGGGAGGGAGGGAAGAATGAGGGGGAGTGGGACGAGCAACAGAGACACGCCACGTTACACTACTCATATGACCGCATGGAGCTGACATATCATTGGTCTTGTACATGTTAGCGTGTGTAACAATGAAAATCTTTATGTATTCATAGCTTAACGTCATGTCGATAGCAAGAGCAATAACGGAAATGAGAAATATAAATAAGGCGCACACATCAATAAACAAAAGAATCCAATCATTAAATCAAGATGTCTGATTCATTTTGCACTATTTCTCTCTTTTGCCTCCTCCGTTTCTCCCTTCCCTTGTCACTTTGCAGAGTACGTTCTCCCACCCACCCCGTCCACTGCCACGGCCGACCGTGTGTGCTTCAACAAAAAGTCTTCCAAGTCTTTCTTCCCCGGCACCAGAGGCAGCATGTAGGGCATCATCTCTTCCAACTGCCACTTCTTTCTAACGGCAAACAATTTCTTTAACCTCTCTGTCGGATCCAAAGGCATTGTCTCACCCGGAAGGTACCGGAGGCACTCCTCCCCCCCCACCTTCTCCTCTACCGCCAACCCCCTCAACAATTCAGCTTCAGGCCGATAAGAACCTGGCAGCCTCGTCTCCCATTCTAAGAAGAAATTATCACGCTCCCAGATCCCTCTCTGGGGACGACTCATCCCTTGCTGGAAAATCTGGTGGGCCTTGAAACGAGCGACCTTGCTTAGGTCCAACGTCCACGTACGCTTCTGCTGCGGTGGTGACAGCTGCTGCTGCTGCTGCTGCGGCTGTTCGGGTGCGGTTGAGCTCACGGCTACTGCTGCTGCTGCGGTAGCTGATTTTGCTGGGGTTTGTGAAACGTGGCCGTTGTTAGGGCTCCCATAGGCTTTGAGGCAATGATGGATCAGAACAGGTTCGACGTCAGGCTGTAGTGAAGATGAAAGGAAAGACAGAGTGATGGTGGAATGAGAGGTGATTTCAAAAAATGAAGGGAAGTACAGGAGAGGGGTATAACAACCACAAAACAAAACCTACCAGCATCCGCAAGCAGTCCTCCTCATCAACTCCCTCCAAGCTCTTGCCCGCGCTTATTAGCTCCGCCAACAGACGATCCAAGGTCGGAGACACTTCCTCCTCCTCGCTCACACCCCGCCATTTCTGGACGTCACCATCCACCTCCAAGGCATTCATCTGACGCAGCAACGCCAACACCTCAACCCGGCTGCCCTGTACCCGCGTCTCCAGCTCGTCCAACGACCACACCGTTCCCTTCCCAAGAAGCTGCCTCAACAATTGCTGTTTTGGCTTGCTTCGTTTAAGTTCATAATGAAACGAGGCATTCCCCGTGGCTGTCGCTATATTTGCCCCGGTCTCCACGGGCGGGACGAGGAGAAGCATGTTGGATGTCTCGACCCGACACAATTCGAAGGTCGCGTTCTCCGTCACTAGTGCTGCCGGTTGATCCCGCGACTCGCCCACCACCCGCAAGGTCTGTCTTTGTGTCAAAGCGGCCACGACCTCGGGAGGTGCTTCCATGATCCGCAAGTCAGCGGACTCGAAGCCTACTTCCAAGCCCAAGGGAAAGGTTATAGAGGCGGGGTCCATCTCGTTGCTTTCAGCTTGTCCACACGTGGCAGATGAGGCTGCTTCCGCCACAGCTTCTTGCAGGAGGCGACGGCGCTTGCTGCTGTTGTATTTATTGTTCTTGTTGTTGTTGCTGCTGCTACATTTGTGTGAGTTGGCTTGTACAGTGGTGGTGGTGTTTGGGTCGGGGGGTGCCATGGTCGTCGTGTGCAGAAAGAAGCGTGCTGATCGCCGATGCCGAAGCTTGCCTTCTTGGCGACCGGGGCGGGGCCTAAGGGTGGGACAGACGGTGCAGACCTTGGATGAGTATCGTGGTAATGATACCTGCGCAGGAGAGGGCGTTAGGCTTTCGGCGGAAACAAGCACCGGCAGTTAACTGAGAGGGGGAAAAGCAGAGAACATCGTGTGTGTGTGACACAAGCAAGGAGGAAAAAGACGCCAACATGCCTTGCATTGCCCTCCATCACATTTCAATGTGTTTCCATTCTATTGATATGCTTTCCTCGCACTACAATCAATGTACAAGCTCGCTTGTGTGCCTCCCAATGCCTTGGAAGCCCGAATTTCCAAGCGAGCGCCCATCCGCTCCACGTCCTTTCGAATAGTGCCGAACTCGGGAGAGCTGTGAGTAGTGCTCGCCGCCACCCCGTTGTCTTGCACAAGGAACACCAAAGTCGTTGATGGCCCTTCTTCAGCACCACCACCACCTAAGCGCCGCACATCCAGCGTCACCACAGGCTTTTGACCCCCTGCAACAGCTCCCTCCAAAGCGTACCCCAAGGCAGACTCCACCAGGGTACCCAGCGTTTCTTGAAGCAGAGTCTCGTCCAGCAAAGGCACGTGCTTTGGCAAATCCTCCTCCTGGAAAAAGAAAAAGCTAATCCCATCCCGACTGCTCACTAATTGTGCTGCACTCACAACAGGGGCCAAAACACCCCGCAATTCGCACAAAGTTGACGAGCGGCTTCTGCCCAAGCCCTCCCTCCTCATCAACCCTCCCCGCGCCTCCGCCTCCTCCATCTCCTCCATCTCCTCCTCGCTTCTACTCCCATCCTGGGCATTCATCATCTCCCACCCTGTTCCTCCTCCTCCTCCTGATTCCATCCTTTCCGATGTATCATCCAGCAACAGCTCCACAAGCTGGTCACTTTGAATCAAGACATTTTTGGCCAGCTCGTAACTGAGTCCTTCCCGGTCCCGCTCCATTCGACGCAGCAGTAATTTACTGAACGTCCTTAAAGCGCCCAAGGGCGTCCGAACTGCTTGTAAAAATTGGGCGAGGGGCGCAGGGTTTTGCTTCTTGTCTTGATGATGGTGGGATGTTAGGTTCAAGGCAGCAGCCAGACAAGTGATGCAGTTGTCGAGAAGAGTGTATTGGGTTTCTCTGCTTTGTGCAGAAGGGTTGAAGGATAATACTAACCAATCCGTCCCTTCCCTAGAATGCAAGGGGAGGAGAAGGACAGATAGCGAAGTATCATTTTGTATTGATTCGCAAGAGGTGGCGATGCCAACACTTGGATCGTCCGGGTCTTTACTTCTGGCTAAGAGAGCACCAAATTCTTCCTCCCGCAGCAGCAACGCCGTGTCATCGAGCGATGCCATTTGGCTTTCCCATGCGACGGAATACATGCGACAGCTAAGAAGCCTTGGGCATATCGATTGCATTAGCTTTGTGTGGGCACTAATGAAAACCGTCATGGCGCTTACGTTTGATGGTGTCTCTGTCTCGGTTGGTCCTCGTACGCTTCTCCTTGAGGTGATGGAGGTGGGGATGCACCGGGTCAATGTTGAGGAATGCAGGGCTACGGGGAGAGAAGCAGAAGGTAGGCGTAGTAAGGAGGGGATGATCCACGCATCTACAGAGGGAAGAACGATGGGCATGGCCAGCAGCATGAGGAGCACAGACGACGGCGACTTTAGTTTTGAGCAGCGCTGCCCTCTTGGTCTTGGTCTTGTGTTCGTCATGGTGTGTCGTGGGAAGCGCGAGCTGCCTGTCTGGGCCATTCCCTCCAGACCTCGCGCTGATACCGTCGCCTGAATTTGTGCGTGTTTTGGAGCAGCGGATGAGTGACAGCGTGCATGGAGGTTGGCTTGAGATCTTGCGGGGAGGTTATATTTTTTGCCTTCCCTTGCAGCTCTTGTTGGGTGATAGGATGCCCAAGTGAGTCTTTATCCTGTCCTTGGGCAAGAAGGCTGGAAAACATTCGAGGATGTGCGGTAGAAAAACGGTTAAATATTTCTGAAAACGATTCGCTTACCACCCCATTTGATGGTGGAGGCCGTTGGTGTCTGATACTTCGAAGGGGGGGTCTTAACTCTTTTCATTTCCCGCCCAAGACGTGGCGTTGATAGTATACACGGAAAGGAATCAGGTGATTTGCAGCGGTTTAAAATCAATTTAGATGACAATTCCATCCACCACGAATGTGTTGGTTTGTTTCGTTGCACGTTTTTTCCCCTTTTAGAATACTACTCGTATCCGTCCTCTGTCGAATGTCATAAATTATAAATGTTGTCAATACTGGAATCTGGCATGGGAAATAACACCCCTCAGTCAAGCTAGGGCTCCTATTGGTACCGCTTGCACCCAGAGCATCTCTCCTCTCTCCTCTGCGGCTTTTACTGCTACTTCAGTGTGTGCCTTTTTTAACAAGGCTGTGCACACGAAAGTGATTGTATCCCTTCTCTAAACTACCGTTTCCTCCCCCGCATCCTCTATGCCTCTCTTCTGTCTTCTCTGACACAAGACGCGCAGCGACAACTTTTCAAGCTTTCCTCTTGCCATTCCCTTGCTTCGCTCCTTCATCTCTTTCCGTTCTGCTTGACGTACGTGCACGATTACACAAACACTTCACTTCTGCTTCCTGTCCTGTCCAACTCGACAGAACAGAAAACAAGACAAAATCTACGTTCTCTCCCCATATCCTCTTCAACCCGTTCTAGTAGGTCCTCGCAGCCTCCCGTCTTGACCCCCTTTCCTCTTTTAAGGCCACGAATAGTGGGCGGTCTTTTTTTTGAAAGGAGACACGAAGGTACAAACGCTCGCATTCCACACCTAGCGCTCATGCGCATGGCGCATGTGTCGGCGCCTCTTCCCCCCATACCTCCAACCCGGCAAAAGAAGTTGTCTGTCCTGCTCCGACCCCTCCCTCGTCATCCCCACCAAATCCCATCTCCACTAACCCACCACCCCCGGCTGGCATCATCATGGAAGGCATCCCTACCATCCCTCCATTCTGAATATGCCCCTGCGCGTGCTGAGGGACAAATAAAGGCATTGTAGCATATGGGAAGGGAGTAGCTCCATTCGCGCCACAATACCCCCCGTTATTCGCATCAAGCATGATTCCCTTCGCCTGGGCCATGGCTGCCGCGTGGTCTCCATGCGCGACATTGGGGCCAGAAGGCATCCACATTGGCACAGTCACCCACGTCATGGACTGATTCAGCTTGGTGCTGCTGCTGTTGCTGCTGTTCTTGCTGCTCGAGGTGGATGTATTGCAGGGCCTGCTGTGGCGTTCCGCGGAAGAAGAATCGGCCACCGCTGTCTCCTGTTGGTGCGACTGCTGCTGCTGCTCCTGGGGCTGCAGCTCCCGCTTGGGCTGAAGGAAAGTCTGCTCGAGCTGAGCCCGCAGACGCTCCACCTCGGCTTGCCCGGCTTTCACCTCCTCATTCAATCTCTTGATAACCCTCACGGCCCTCGACAGCACATCCACCCGGAAATTCCCCTTGTCAATACTTGCCGCCTGGGCCTGCTGCTGCTGCTTCTCCGCGGGTGTCTGCCCCTTGCTATCAGCCTCCACCAGTACTTCCATCAACTCGTTGAGCTTATCATTTACCTCCTGTCTACGCATCTTCTCCCTCGTCTTCTTCCTCTCCATTCTTTGTGCCACCGCCTCAGTCCTCACTCCTACTGCCGCTGCAGCTTTCCCATTGCTCTGCTCCTGCCGCTCCTGTTCCTGCTCCGCCTCTTCAGAAAAGCAGTATGAAGATGAAGAGGTGGGCGTGCTAGCCTTCGATGACTCCGCCACCGCTAAGAACGACACTGAATCATCATCCTCCTTTGATTTCACTGACAAAAGCTGCGCGTGCCTGCTGCTACGGCTGCTGCTCCGGCCGGTGGCGGTGCTGTTGCTGCTCACACTGCTGTTGCTGCTACTGTTGCTACTGTTGCTGTTACTGTTGTTGAGGATGATGGGCAGGCAGGCGGGAGCGGGGGCAGGGACGAGGACAGGACCGGAGGAGTGTGAGGGGTAGGCTTGGCATTGAAAAGCCTCCGACATACGCCTGTGTAGTGAGAGTGGTGAAGGGTGGGTGGGTGGAAATTGGAAAAAAGAGCAGGCGAGTAATTGTTGTGTGTGGAGGGAGGGCAGGAATTTCGTGTATGCTGGCCGTGCAACGCAACCACGACACACAGCACAGCTTCTGTCCCCTACGGGTTCTCTCGCCAACTCCCTCATGGCATCTGTCAAGTAATTGGTCATCAACCCTCATCCTTTCAAGCAGCCATCTATCCCTTCTCGCTCTTCTCTTCCTTCTACTTACCTCTTGTTACCCGACGAGCAGTCTGCCGAGGCCCTGCAAATCAGTGAAGCGAGAAGGAGGGGGGCGATACGGTGAATAAGGTTGACAAAGGAATCTTGGGTGGGTGGGTGGGAAAAGGGGGAGGGGCGGAGGGGAGGGGCGAGCGGATGGCTGTCCTCTATCAACGTACAGTATGTGTGGTGGTTGGTGGATGTCTTGTTGCGGATGGTGGAGTTGTTGGTTGGCCACGACGGCTTGCTCGTGCTCATACTCGAGGAAACAGAAGTGCTCTCCTCCCCAATCCAAGTCCTCCCCTGGTTGCCCTAGCAGCTGCACCAATTCCTCAATGTCAGACATGGCCTTAGATTGCTCGTACGTCGTTCGTGGTGGTGAGTCGGGAGTGCTAGTGCTGTGATGTGGTGTATCGACGCACCGTGGTGGCTCGTCTGAATTCGGACTGTCTCCTTAGCCCAACGGATTGGCTGCACTCGCGGCGCGCTCTCACGTGTGGTGGCCGGCCTTGGGCTCAGTCACGGGCCTATGTGCGCAAATGGATAGTAATGAAGAAGAAGAGTGAGCGACGCAAGGTCGACGATCGGTGCGATTCATGGCAAGCTAGCTGGACATAAGTGAGACGCGGCGACCAAGTGCTGGTCTTGATTTTGAGTCGAGAGATACGTGCGTCATTACTTGGAGTTTTGCCGGGACAACCAACCACACTTTGTGGCTTGTAGCTGCACCAGCAGCAGCAACAGGAGATGCGTCAACGAGGAGAGCGGTCGGCAAGTCAAGTCACATACATCAAACATCCCAAAGTCAAGGTGGGCGTGTGCCTTAGCCAAATTTGAGAAAGCGTTTCCTATGGATTTGTCTCATACTGTGAAGCTGCCAGTGATGCCGGTTTATGTCCTCGTTCGTTCGCCGCGGGGGGGCGTTGGTCAACGCGTTGACTTCCGCAGCTGGCACGTTGGACGCGGGTTGCAAAATGCAAGAAAAGTAGTTTGACCGACAGTGAGTCAGAAGAAGCAGATGTGCTTGGAGGATTCGTGAAAAAAGGCTGGTTTCATAACATATGGTACTGGAAGATTTCGAAAAGGGACAGCTCGTCTCTCCGCGGCGTCATCATCAACATAGTAGTATTTGCGCCACCGGCCCATAGCATTATTTTTATGAGGGTATGTGGATCTGCTCATGGCTTTGAAATGTGTTGTGAAGCACGAAGGAAATCGGCGGTTTGTCGAAAGGGAAAGGACCGCTGCGGCTGAATCTCAGGATTTTTATTCCTTAGGGCGCGTTGAGTACGAACGCCATCTTGTCATGCCGCCCGCTTCCTCTGTCTTCACTATCCCTCGCTCACGATATGCCCGCGCCGCTTCTTCGTTCTCGAAAAGCAGAGCGAACCACTTGCAGGTTTTGATCTGTCACTTTCGAAACTGCAAGCGATACTCTCAGAAGGCCAAGGGACCTGAGTTGAACAAGGAAGTAATCGGTCGGACGCAATTCTTGTCTGAGGCGATAACCGCCAGAAGGTTGAAATTGGACTCGGTTTGAGTGCGCTTGGCTTGGGCACCACCGTATTGCGCTTTTTGGCGGGGCAAGAAAAAGGGCGGGAGGTCATCGAAGGTTATCAGGTTATACTGAACTCAGGCGCTGTAGACTAGGTTGAGAAAAAGGGTGAGATTTAGGTGTATGATTGGGCTTTTAGCTTGAATAGGAGCACTAATGTGTGATTACGATGCCACTCATGTGTATTTCGAACTACGACATGACATAGACATATGTTCCACGAGTATAACGTTGAAACTTTCATGTGCACGTGAATCGAGCGAGCGTGTGTGAATAAAGATCTCCGGTGAAGGCGATCAGAAGCCCACCAGATGTACCAATGTCGGATGAAAAGGTGCTTTATGTTCGAAGGATTCAAGGGAGATAGCGCAACAGATAATGCATTGATCTCAGTAGCTAGAACGAAGGAATATAGGGCATCGTCTTTGCTTAACAGGGCTACAAATAAACGCAATTATATTCGTATGTGTGGGATAGTATGCTGTAGAAAGGCATAAATGCAAGATTTCTGAGTTTTATACCTACAGCCATTTTACTTGTCAACCGAATGAGAGACCTCAACTTATAACTTCTACACTACAGTTCTATTGTACTTTGATTTATTTCCTAAATGCTGGGGTCGTTTCGTTGCCGAATAATTTTGTAATCAAAAAAGTCAAATGTCTTATCTACAAAATGCAAAAGCAACGACGAGACCAAAGAGAGTTCCTCTGGCATCGAGTGTCGATAATGGGTATGACGCCGGCCCAAGAACACCAATGCATCTCCATTATTCATATCACACTGAACCGCAGCCGTGTCTGCCGGCTGGGAGCGCCAACTGCTGCGTTCGGGGAGGGTGGGCTCCTTTTGGACGTGAATCGGCCACGTGGGTCGCTCCCTGTCGCTGTAAATTTGGACGCTGACGGTTACCTAAGATTGATGTGCAAGGTATGTGTATGATGGAAGTCAGTAAAGAAAGTATGTGCACGAGCTTTTGGCACAGAAATAGAAGTATGACATGTGTATGAAAATGAAACATGGTGTCAAAGCCGTCTGATGCGACCTGATGCCAGCACGCTCTCTCAGCTCTTTGCCTGCCCTTACCTCATTATCCTCCCGGTCCGTATGTGGCCTGAGCTGGGGCGTTACACCATCACGTCTCTCATAATGACATAAGAAGGAGTAGGCATGCTTGACAGAGCGCCCTGCTAACGACGACAAGAGCTCAGTGTGGCGATGGTTCAGCCAATGGCCCACACGGTCCTGATACGAGGTAGCGCGGCCCAAGTCATCGTCGAACGCTAATTGATTGCTTTGGACCTTGCCCTTGTAATGCCGCTCTAGCACGGCTAGCTCGAACGGGTGCAAAAACTCTCGCAATACCACAAAGTCATGATCTTTCAGCAAGCTCGCGGCCCTGGCCAGGCCCGGCCAGTTGAACCCCCAGCCCAAATTTGCTCCATACTCGTCTTTGTCATTTTGCGGCGTGTTGGACCAGACAGTTCCCGGCCATGTCGCCGTTGGGGACATCAACATCCGACGTGAGTAAAGCTCGCGGAATAAGAGCAGGTCGGCCAGCGCCGGCCAGTACGCAGGGCTTTCCAATGGCATGCGCACGCTCAGCTGATATGCAGGAGGCTGAAAACTTGCGTCCAGCAGCGTTTCGTGACAACCCTCGGGGTCGTACTCTCGGGCCAGTGTGAAAAACACACCGGCCTTGTCTGAGCCCTGAGCCTCGTGCGCGTAGCCTTGCAAGAGCATAAGCGTTCCGTTCTCATCCGGGTCTAAATCGATCCTCGTTTTGGCTTCGTCCACCAGTTGGTGCACCTTGTCGAACTGGCCCTGATGCAGTCGAATCAAGGCCAGCGTTGTCATAGCCCCCACATAATCCCGCTCAATAATTTCCACTTTGCCGGTATAAGACTGGGAAAACATGGTCACGGCCTTTTCGACAATCCCAACGGCTTCGGTAAAGTCAGGTGTGGTAGAGAGAGGGGGCACCTCGGCCTCACTTGCATTTGGAAGCAGCCGCTGGCCCCGTGTCGACATGAGCTCATGCAAGACCATGTCAATTCCTGTCAG
Organism: Nannochloropsis oceanica; assembly: GCA_004519485.1. NCBI lineage: Eukaryota > Eustigmatophyceae > Eustigmatales > Monodopsidaceae > Nannochloropsis > Nannochloropsis oceanica. The sequence continues at coordinate 241,312 of CP038112.1, read as the reverse complement.
CAGAAGCTCCCGCCCACTAGACATGCGGTCTTCCCACGATGATTTCAAGTCTTCAATTTCAGCTTTGACAGACTCAACCTCTTCCCGACGCTTGCTGTCCCCGGACGTTTGATGAGGTGGTTGCTCGATAGCGGTGTTCTGATCCTCTTGATCATGATCCTGCTGCTCCACAATTTGTTGTTCTTGCTGTGCGTGACGCATTTCATCCTCATTCAGCTCCTGCTCAAGTTGAGCCGCCCCTTCTTTTTGGGTTTGCTCGGACGTGGATGGCTGTTCGGACTCGGCCGGCGGCAGCTGCAAATGCTCTTGCTGATTAGTTTGTCCGTGCTTACCCTCCTGCTTTGAACGATGTTCCCTCCGCTGCATTTCCATTGGCTTCTGCTTTTCCAGGCCCTGCTTCACCAGACGGGAGCCCGGACTGAGGGTGCTAACGCTCCCCGTCTGGGTGTCACCAGTGTCCAAGCCAAAGAGCCCGAGTGTCATCATCAAGACACCCCACCCAAGGCATACCACCACTGCCCATTTCAACACGAGGGGAAAGTTCTGGCTACGCCTTTTTTTGTGCTTATCGTCGTCGTAGGAGTCTCGTTTGTCTCGATAAAAATAATGCTCGCCTGATTCGGGATCATAGTTCCATGTGGAAGGCGCGTCCATCGCGTATATGGGTACCTAAGCGGGTTGAAAGTGGAAGAAGGAGACGATGGAGTCAGAGGATGGGAATAGGGGGCCGTGTGCAGCCCACACACCCCAAAAGCCATGTGGGACAGCGGCCCAAGTTTGAATCGTCATCGCGTGAAGCACCGAGCGAAGCTTGAAGTCATACCCCCCAACATTTCCCAGTATAATTCATGTATCACAAAGTAATTGATGAGTCATCCGACGGGCAGCAGAGAAACCAAAGTGAAACTCTCTAAAGACGCAAACATTTGTAGTTTTGTTTGTCTCATTCCCCCCCCCTCCCCCTTTGCCTCTTCTCTACACTTCCCAGTACTGGCCTGGCCTCCCTCGACCTCTATGCGTTCTGCCCGCCATTCTCTTCCTCCCCCTTCTCGGCCCCTTCACTTCCCCCACTCGGCACCCATAACCCTGAGTCCGCACAGTCTTTCATGTGCTTTGCCGCTTCCTCCTCTGGCATAGCCCGCAAGGCCGCGCGCAATTTCTCCATGTCCCGACTCTCAAACGCTTCCTGCAACTCCCCAGGCAAGGACTGAAAAACCTTCACAGGGTCCAACCCACCGGGCCCCAACACCTCCCCCTGACCCATCTCCTCTTCTACAAAGCCATCCACGTCCTCCCCCCTCGCCCGCGCATCGTTCATCTCCTTCCTCTTCTCGACTGCGCGCTTTTGGACCTTCACAATAAAATCCTGTACCGCGTTGGTGAAGCCCTTCAGATGCTCGGGCTCCTGCAACCGACGGAAAAACGGCACCACCACATCCCTCGGACTCCTTCCTAAGGAGTGCCCCAATTCAGTGATATGCGAGAGTAATTGGCTTTGTCGCGCTGTGTTCTTCATCCGGGCATGCTTCCCATTCATCTCATCCTCGAGGCAGGACAACAACAAGTATGACTGCGAGTGCTCCGCTAGCAAAATATGTCCCTGCGAACGCAGCATCTCCTGAGCTTCGTCCATAGACTTTGCCTCACTGAAACCTTCGAGGAGATCTTCGTGCCCTAGCACAAAGTTATTATAGCTCTCCGCAGCTTCAATTTCCGAATGCGGGCCCACGTCAGGAGTACCGACTTTCTTGCTGCAGCTACTCTTAGTGCTGGCGGTTGGGGATTTCGTCAGTGTCGTCGTCATCGTTGGGGGAACGATACCGGTGGTGGTGGAAGCGACTGCGGAGGAGGAAGATGTTGCGGTGCCGCTGGTACTGCTGCTGCTGCTGCCGCTGCTGCCGGCCTTGCAGTTAATGTCCGTCTTCTGAACAAAGTCCAACGAATCAGGTAACACATCTGAAGACCCCTCCCTCGTATTGATGAAAGTATAATCTTTCACCACCGTCCCAACATTATCCACGTTTAATTTCCTGTTCCTCTCCATCTCTTGCAATCGATTCCGTCGTTCCTTTAGCCCTGCTTCCACTTCCAAGAGCTCTGCTCGCAACCCTTCAAGCTCCGTGACCGTGTTCCCTGCATCGTCCACCCCTTCCTCAATCTCCCGCACCCGGGCTTGGATCTCAGCCTTCCGCGCAGTGGCTAGCTTGTTCTTGTCTTCCAATGCCTCTGACTCCTTCTTTTCGTTGGCTTCGCTGTTATAGAGTAGGGTGGGTAGGCGGGAGATAGGGAGAGGAAGGTGGTTGCGTTGATGAATTTACAACATACCCTTGGGTTTGAGCGCCGAATCTTTCCTCCTCCTCCTCCTCCCCATCTCCTCCATGTCCTCTTTCCTCCTTTCCTTCCTTACTCCAAGACCTTACACACTCACCGGTCAACCCGTGCCTGATGCTTCCATCGAAACCAACTCTGCTTGTCGATGTTGGGATGAACGTCGTCCTCATCGTCAGACAACTCCAGATTGTCCCACTTCTTGTACTTGTCCGTCAGACTGCTCGCCATGGCTGTTACCAGAATGGGGTGTATGCTGTGTGCTGTGCTTGTCGAGTGCGTGGGTTTTCGCCATGAGGTTTCTATGGAACATTTCGATGAGCATGGATCGAAGGAACTAGTTGCTGGTGGAAGGGTTTTTAAGTTGGCGATGGGCATGGCCTGTGTAACGCCCTGTATGCAACCACGAAAGGCATCGGGACTGCGTAAAAGGTGGGCAGGGTGCATTGTCCAAGATTTGCGTGCTTGCTTGGCTTCAGGCGACATTGGCAGCAGCAGCAGCACCACCACCAGCAGAAGCAGCACCACTCTTTCCCCACCCACCCTCGCATGTTCCTGAACACAGGCTGTATAGCTCTTCACAGACGCCATCTGCCTGGCCGATTCGACGACAGGAAGCGCAAGCCATGGCAGCTGCAGCGCCGGAGCCTAAGAAGGAGGGGCTGGTGGCCTTTGACAAAGGTCCGTGTTGATAGTCAAAAACGTCATCTCTCCTCCCCTCCCTTTTGACTCCCCCCCTCCTCCACCTCCCACCTCCCACTCTCACTTTCTAGATCACTATCCCGACGGTCTTAACGCCAATTTTTTAGAACCAGACGCGGAGGGATTGGAAGCCAAGTATGCCGGGGCGAAGGGATTGTTCACAGACCCAGAGACACGGGACATAGCACGCAATGTGGCTGACATTATAAAAGCTCTAGGTGACCTGACCGGCAAGAAAATTGTGGACCTGGGAGCCGGGACGGGCTTATTTCTTGTCCCCTTGGACGCGGCCGTGGGAAAGGAAGGTCACGTCTACGCTGTAGAGATCTCTCCAGGATTCATAGAGTTACTACAGAAGAAGAAGGAGACGGAAGGGCTAAGAAACACCACGGTAGCTCGAGGGTCTGTCACAGACATGGGACTGCCAGCTGACCTTCAGGCAGATATCGTTTTGCTGGTTGACGTCTACCATCATATTGAGTATGTACAGACGTATATGAAGAATGTGCGGAAGGGCATGCGGAAAGGGGGCAAGCTTGTGCTGATTGACTTTCACCGGGTGAGGAGGGAGAAGAGGAAGAGGAGGGAGAGGCAAAGTGAATGTGTGTGCATGCTTTTCTATCGTGGGAAATCGTGTGTTGATTTGATTTCGATCAAACACAGTCTCTTACGACCATTGTGTGAACAAGCCACCCTCTCTTGTGGCGGGACTGGTGTACATGGGTTTCGCTCTCGTATATGTCCCCTCCCCAGAGATTAGTGCTATGAACTTTGCATGCAGCACGGTTGATATATAACTCTCTTGATCCCGGGCATTTTTCCAACCCTAACTTTTCCATTACAGATTCCGGAGAAAATCTGGAGCCATCCCCCCGACTGGGTCTTGTCGCACGTCCGGGCAGGCCAAGAGGTGTTCAAGGCCGAGATCGAGGAGGCTGGGTTCGAGCTCGAGAGAGAGATTACTTTGTCCAACCTGCAAGAAAATTATTTTCTCATTTTTGTGAATCCATGATCCTTAGCGCCAGGTTTTAAAAGAAAATAGAAATGCTTGATCTGATTGAACAGGTTGAAATGCTGTGGTGACTGAGACGTCTTATTGCAGGAGGGAGGTTGGAAGGATGGGTCAAATTGTAGGAAATGAACCAGTGAGAAAAATGAACAGTAACGAATTAAATGTCTTCGATAGAGCATCAAATGTGCGGAGTCATGTGTGTATTCCGCCTTTTTTTTGTCTTTGCAGGGACATCATCCCGACCCTTCACCTTCGCTCGCTGTTGTTCGTTCGCTCGCTTAAAAACTCAAAACCGTCATAATTGAAAAGAAGGAAACGACAGGGAAACGACGCGACGTGCCTCGCCCGACTATGTCCATACCATCGTTAATTACGATGATTTTGACGACATGCCCGGCGGATTCACTCAGTAAAAATCAAACAGAGCAGTTTGAGGGCTTTTGGGCAGCTTTTTCCGTTCTCATCCGTACTTTGCGGGGCAAATACTTCTCACCTTGCTTTCCTACCCTAGCAGTCTGCAATGTACGCAATAATGCTGCTTGGTCCTCGTCTCTGAGCAACACACCGCACCATCATTGTGTATCAGCATTCCTGATACATGTTTATGGGGGCGCTGGGCCCGACATTTGGGGCCCTGGGGTCGCGCATAGCTGCTGTCTAATCATGTCCTGTTCAGCTGGTCGTTAGTGGTCTCACACCCATGCAACCCCACCCTCACCGCAGCACAAACTGGACTCAAGTATAAACGCACATTATCGCGCCGTGCTACGTGCTCAAATTAACCCTGAAGAGCAGCAGCAATGGAGAACATACCCAAGGTAAGCAAGCAGTAGGCATATCTGTCTGCCGGTGGGAATGGATTGAGTATGCGGGTGCTGGATGCCTCCTGTCTCTCCCCACACAAACCTCACGTCCTGCCACTCTGTCGTACCTTGCTGAGAACCCTTTGCATTGGCGCAGGAGCAGCTAGTCCTGAGTTTCTGCATCGGTCATTCATATGTGCCTTGTCCCCCCTGCCCGCGCCCATGGGCTTACCTGACTGCATTCTCATCCTTACTTCGTTTTATCCCTTCATACCGAATCACCCACAAACTGTTAAATAGACCAAGAAAGCAGCCAACGGTGCCAGCAAGGCTATCGTCACAGCCGCAACAGCCAAGGCTCCGCTGGGTGAGAGCTCTTCCAGTGGCAACAAGACCGGTGGCGGGGAGGGCCGCAGCATCGAGCAGATCTACCAGAAGAAGACCCAGCTTGAGCACATTCTCCTCCGTCCCGACACTTACAGTAAGTAACGTACTATCTGGCCTGTTGTATTGTTGCGATGCATATCAACTTCTGAAATTTGCTCAATCACCATCCCCCCTTCCCTCCCTCCCTCCTTCCCCCAGTCGGCTCCACCGAAACCGTGACTCAGCCCATGTGGGTTCTGGACAGCCACCGGAAAAAGATCGTACAACGCAATATCAGCTATGTTCCTGGCCTGTACAAAATTTTTGATGAGATTATGGTGAACGCTTCGGATAACAAGCAGCGGGACCCAACCATGGACACAATCAAAATTACCATTGACCAGGTATGTTGCTGCATTTTTTGGGCTTATGCGGAGTATTTCTGTGTCTGCATGTTGATTTCAGCATGCCTACTGTTGTGCCACGCCTCCCGTGACCTGCTGTCGGTACTCACATACTCACTCCCCCCCTCCCCTTAGGAAAACAACACCATATCCGTCTGGAACAACGGTAGTGGAATCCCCGTCGTGATCCACAAAGAGCACCAAATCTATGTCCCTGAGCTTATTTTCGGAAACCTCCTCACGGGTTCCAACTTCGATGACGGCATGAAGAAGACGACAGGGGGGAGAAACGGGTACGGAGCCAAGCTGGCCAACATTTTCTCCACCAAATTCACGATCGAGACGGCAGATAAATCGACGGGCATGAGTTACAAGCAGACGTTCAGGGAGAACATGACCGTGAGGGAGGAACCAGAAGTGGGCACTCTGGGGGGGAAGAAGGGGGAGTTTACTTGCGTAACTTTCACCCCGGACCTCGCGCGATTTAAGATGGAGAGCTTGGATGATGCGACCGTGGGATTGTTGAGCAAAAGGGCTTACGACGTGGCCGGGTGTGCGAGTGGCTTTCCGGGGAAGCCATTGCAGGTGTATTTGAATGGGGAGCGGTTGGTGTTGCCGACTTTTTTGGATTACCTCAAGTTGTACGAGGGACTCGAGCCGCCGGTGGCGTTTGAGAGGGTCAATCCCCGGTGGGAGGTTGGGGTAGGGTTGAGCGACGGGCAGTTCCAGCAGGTGTCGTTTGTTAATGGGATTTGCACGGTGAAGGGTGGTCAACATGTCAACTTTGTGGCAGACCAGGTGGTTAATAAGTTGACGACGTTGGTAAAGAAGAAGAATAAGGGACAGGAGGTGAAGGGGCATCAAATCAAGAATCATTTAGTGGTGTATGTGAATGCGTTGATTGAGAACCCGGCGTTCGATTCGCAGACAAAGGAAACGTTGACGACCCGGCCGTCTGCGTTTGGGAGCGGATGTAACGTCAGCGATAAATTTCTGAAGACGGTGGAGAAGTCGGGCCTGGTCGACAATGTGGTGAATTGGGCCAAGTTTAAACAGGACGAGCAACTTAAGAAGAAGGGCGGGTCGAAGAAGAGTAAGGTCATGGGGATCACCAAGTTGGATGATGCGAATTTTGCGGGCACGGCGCGCTCGTCGGACTGTACCTTGATTTTGACGGAGGGAGATTCGGCTAAGACGTTGGCTATTTCGGGCTTGAGCGTGGTGGGGAGGGATTACTATGGCGTGTTTCCTCTGAAGGGGAAACCGCTGAATGTCCGGGAGGCGGCCCACGCGCAGATCGTTAAAAACGAGGAGATCCAGAACATTGTGAAGATTATGGGGTTGAGGTTCGGGGTGGAGTACACCGACGCGAAGAGCCTGCGGTATGGGCACTTGATGATTATGACCGATCAGGACCATGATGGGAGTCATATCAAAGGCTTATTGATTAATTTATTGCACCACTTTTGGCCATCGTTGCTCAAGCTGCCGGGATTTTTGCAGGAGTTCATCACGCCGATTGTAAAGGTTAGCAAGGGGACGAATCGTTCGGAAGCGTTTTACACGATTCCGGAGTACGAGCAGTGGAAAGAGAGGACGAATCAGGGACAGGGATGGGTGGTGAAGTACTATAAGGGTCTGGGGACGAGCACGGCAGCGGAGGCGAAGGAGTATTTCTCAGACTTGGACACGCACCGGATTGATTTCAAATGGGAGGATGAAGGGGATGGGGATATGATTGATATGGCCTTTGCGAAAAAGCGGGTGGAGGATCGGAAGGAATGGTTGCGGGGGTTCACGAAAGGGACGTTTGTGGACTATAAGGTGGTAAGTATGAGCTACGACACCTTTGTGAACCAGGAACTGATTCTGTTCTCCATGGCAGATAACCAGCGGTCGATCCCTCACTTGATGGACGGTTTAAAGCCGGCCCAGCGGAAAGTGCTGTTCGCGTGCTTTAAACGGAGCTTGAAAAAGGAGATCAAAGTCGCGCAGCTCGCTGGATATGTGTCTGAACATTCCGCCTATCACCATGGGGAGGCGTCCTTAAACGGGACGATTGTAGGAATGGCTCAAAATTTTGTGGGGTCGAATAATATTGGTTATCTCTTCCCAAGTGGGCAGTTTGGTACCAGGATCATGGGGGGGAAAGACGCGGCAAGCCCCCGATATGTCTTTACGCGGTTGGAGGAAGTGACCCGTGCGTTGTTCCACCTGGAGGATGACTTGCTGTTGCCGTATCAGGACGAGGATGGACAGGTGATCGAGCCTGAATACTATGCGCCAGTCATCCCTACGGTGCTTGTGAATGGGAGTGATGGGATTGGCACGGGGTGGTCCTCGACGGTACCGAATTATAATCCTCGGGATATCATGGCGAACATCCGCAGACTGCTCAAAGGGGAGGAGCCGGTAGAGATGCATCCGTGGTACAGAGGATTTACCGGTACGATTGAGCCGAAGGGAGGGAGGGATTTGGGGAGCTACGCGGTGATGGGGACGGTGCGGAGGGTGGATGAGGTGACAGTGGAAGTGGTGGAGTTGCCAGTCAAGAGATGGACACAAGATTACAAGCAGTTTTTGGAGAGCATGACGGTGGGGGTGAGTGATGAGAAGGGAGCTTTCGTGAAGGATTTCAAGGAGCGGCATACGGATACGTCGGTATATTTCGTCATAACCATTTCGGAGACGGCGGCGCCGGAGTTGCTGGTGGATGATCAGGCGTTGTTGAAGAGGTTAAAACTGGAAGGCAGCATCTCGACGAGCAACATGCATTTGTTCAATGTCCAGGGACAGATCGTGAAGTACGAGTCGCCTTTGGCGGTGTTACAGGAGTATTTCCCCCTCAGGCTGTCGTTGTACGAGGCAAGACGCGAAGCTTTGTTGGCGCGATTGGACCGAGAGTGGCGTCGGATGGATAATAAGGTCCGGTTTATTTTGAGTGTAGTGGATGGGAGCTTGGTAGTGAGCAATAGGAAGAAGGCCGAGTTGCTCCAAGAGCTTGCGCGGCTGGGATACGAACTCTTTGCGCCCGGTGCGACGGCTGCAGGGGAGGAAGGGGTGGAGGGAGAGCCGGGGGAGTTGGGGCGGGGGTACGATTATTTGCTGTCGATGAAAATTTGGAGCTTGACTCTGGAGAGGGTCGAGGACCTGAGGGAACAGCTGACGGAGAAGGCGAACGAGCTGGAGGCGTTGAGGAGTATGACAGCGGCGGATTTGTGGGAGCAGGATATCGATGTATTGGAGGAGAGGTTGGATGAGTATGAGGAGGATTTGGAGTTTGAGCCTGCCTATGTATTGGCGGCCTTGAACGGGAAGGGCAAGGCACGGAAGGGGGGAGGGCGGAAAGCACGGAAGGCGGCGAAGAAGGGGAAATCCAAGAAGTTTGTCGCGGTGGATTCGGATGGGGAGCCATTGAGTGACGAGGAGGAGGACGACGAGGATAGTGAGATGGAGGAGGAGGAGGAGGATAGCGACTATGCCCCCTCGCCGAAGCGGAAGGGAGGAAAGGCCAAGGCAACACCCAAGACTGTCGCAGCTGCTAGCAAGCCTTCGGTCGCTGCCCCTCGTGTCATTGTCCCTGTTCGTGCCCCCCCGAAGCCGCCCGCTGTCCCCAAACAAGCAGCAGCAGCCAAGAAGCCGGCTGCAGTAGCAGGAGCAGCAGCTAAGAGGGGAGGGAAGAAGACCAAGAAGGTTGTCCGCAGTGACGAAGACGAGAGTGGAGAGGAAGACGAGGAGCTTGGCGGGAGCGAGGGGGAGGACGTGCAGGTCTTGTCATTGGCCGAGCGCATGCGTATGCGCATGGCTGTCAGCCCTACGCCGCGTGGTGGCTTTGGTGGGGGGAGTGATGGTGAGGACGACGAGGAGGAAAATGGTCTGTCGTCTTCGCCTGTAGCACCGCGGGAGGCTCCGCCCCCTCGTCGGGCTGCTGCTAAGAAGGTGGTTTACAATGTGGGGGATGCTGATGATGACAGCGCGGAGGAGGAGGGAGGGAAGGAGGACGTGTCTGATTCGGACTTGGAAGATGAGTTTATGATTGTCTCCCCCCCGCCCAAGAAAGCTCCGGCTGCTGCCAAGGGCAAGGGGAATGCGGCAGGAGCCAGAGGAGGAGGAGGAGCAGTCAAGCGTGCCACCAAGAAGAATGAGCCCGTCACGGGAGGGGCAAGGGGTGGGAGAGGGAAGGGCAAAGAAGCGCTCTTTTCCCCGATGAAGGACACTTCTCCTGCGGTGGTCAAGAAGGCACGCAAGGCGCCTGCAGCGGCAGCGTCCAAAGCCCGCAAGCCCATCGCTGCTTCCAAGAAGAAGGGCAGGAAGACGGATTCGGCGGACGAAGACGAGGACGAGGAGGAGGAAGAAAATAGCATGATTTTCTCTTCTCCGGTGGTGCCTCGGAATGTGGCCCCCCGTCGCGCGGCTGCTGCTAAGAAGGTGGTGTATGATGAGGACGAAGACGAGGACGAGGAGGACGAGGAGGAGCCTGATAGTGAGTTTGAGGAGGAGGATGATGATTCGGAGTTCGAAGGGTAAATAGAGCGTGGGATGCGGACTTGCTCACTGCTTTTAAGATATGTAAAAAACTTCAGGAACGAGAATCAACGAAAAGAGAACGAGAAGAGATAAGAGGGGGGGGGGAGAATAAAAAATAATAATAATAAAAAAAGGAAGAAAAAAAAAGGTAACAAAATAAAAAAATAAAAAAAAAAAGAGAGAGAGAGAGATGTGTGTACATTAATATGATAACAACCAAAAAATTAGAATGCGATGTGTGTGTGTGTGTGTGAGAGAGAGAGAGAGAGAGAGAGAGTGAGAGAGAGAGTGAGAGGAGGGGAGGTCTGATGACGACCAGGGTGACGATGATCGTGATAGTGGATGTGTCGTGGCCCGTGCGTTTATCTAGCTTGCTTTGTCTCTGTCTCTGTCTCTGTGCTTTCTGGAGAAGAGAAGAACGAACAACGAAAAATGTGTGGCGTGGGAAAACGGTAGATGAGAAGGAAAGATCGTTGTGGATGCTGCGGAGGAAGAGTACAGAAAAGAAATGAGTAGTACCAGCCGATTAAATCTTGGAAAAAGTGTGGACGCTGTGTACAAGATAAGGAGGGCAAGAGATAAAGCGCCACGCACGCCCATCACAGGAGAGAGACGAAAGGCAGGAGAGAAATGAAGGGAAGAACGAAGCTAACCAAAGGTAACCATGCACATCCGCCCCTCCATTGTTGTTGTATACTATGTCTGCTTGTACTGAATGACGCTTTTTCCTTCTTCTTTCATCTGTCGGTACCTCCAGAAAAGGACGACAAGAATGTCCATACCTTTGATTCTAGACAAAAGGCTCTCGCACGAAAGCCTCTCGTCCCCTCCCTTCCTTTCCATGACTCATACCATATACCATCCTCCAGAAGACCCGCCACCACGTCACGCAATGCATGCCGTCAAGCCCTATCCGTCCCACACTCCCTTCTTCCCTCCATCCCGCGCCCCTGCAAGATCCTACTTAATATTCGACTTCCTTGCGTCGCGCATACTCTACTTTACCGCTCGCCAAAAAGTCCGTGTGCTCTTGATAAGGGGCCTGCCCCAGTGCCGTCGGCTGCCACAGGTCGGGGGTCAAATAGCCGTAGGTCTTCGAAAGAGCTGAGAAGACGGCCTTGACGAAATTTCCAAGCGTGCGAGAGTTACCGGTCGTGGCCGTATACACGTCCTTGATCCCCGCCATGTTCAACAACTTCTTCGGGACGGGGGCAGCGACCAGGCCGCAACCACGGGGCGCCGGGACGAGGCGCACGGAGACGGAGCCGCATTTGCCCGTAACCTTCACCGGGATGGTATGGGGCTTCCCGATCTTTCGACCCCAGTACCCACGGCGCACAGGGACGATGGAGAGCTTAGCCATGATGATCGCCCCTCGGATAGCTGTGGCCACTTCCTTGGCGCACTTCACACCGAGGCCGACGTGTCCGTCGTAGTCACCAATGGCCACGAAGGCCTTAAAACGCGTGCGCTGCCCGGCGGACGTCTGCTTTTGCACGGGCATGATCTTCATGACCTCGTCGCGAAGGCCCGAGGTAGGGGCGAGGACCCCGGGGGGAGGGGCAGCGAGGAACTTGTCGATGATCTGAAACTCCTTGACAGGCAGAGAGTAAAGGAAGATCTCCTCCAAGCTCTTGATCTTGCCCTCCTTCACCAGGCGACCGAGTTTGGTCACGGGGGTCCAGCCCTCCTTCTCGTCTTTGTCCCCACCACGCCCGCGTCCGCGGCCACGGCCACGACCACGGTCGCCTCCTCTGTCTCCACGTCCTCGGCCGAAGCCGCCGCGTCCGCGTCCAACGTCGCCGCCGCCCTCCATGCTTGGATGATGTTGGGGTAGGGGAAGAAACAACTGTGTGCGGTTTGTGTGGGTTGATGGCGGAGGGAGGGAGAAGAGGGGAGGGGGAGGAGGCATGAGTGAGGGTGAGTTGCGTTGATTGCATAGAAGCCAAGAGAATGCCAGGCAATCACAGTTTGTACACATGATGATCATGATGGTCTGCATGCTGAAGCCACCCGCGTTGCGTAAGTGTGGTGATGGCCTGACGCCCAAAGGCATTGGAGGGAGGGCGGGTGTCGGCGAAGCCAGAAGCTAGCCTCCCCACCATCCGCTCTCCCTCCGCGCCTCAACCACCGCACCAGCAAATGTGCCTGCACATGTGTTATTCAGTCACACACCTTTGCTTAGTGAGCGGTCAGAAAGGGCATCAAGTGCGGTTCAAGAGAGGCAACAGAGAAAAGGGGCGGAGGGCATGACAGAAGGAGATGAAGTGATGGACGGGTGGCGTTGGAGAACGAACGCTGGAGTATGACCGCACACGACCTTACTTGGCCCATACCACTGTCGAGACCTTCCCGCTCCCTTTTTTTCTCGTTGTTTACTTTGACATATCCTCTTTCGGAGTGCAGTTGTGCGGGGTTGATTCACTTCATTTTGTTCTTTGAATTCTTTGAGGGTTTTCGTGGTCATTTACGCAATCGATGTTACTTTATATCATCTCGTTCTCCCAGCCCTACCCCTATCCCCACTTTACATGCTACTGTACGGTTTGCTCCCGACCACGCTTTCCAGTGGCTCCAGCAAGGACCGCAACAGCTCACGGACCTCCTCCGTAGCTTTGCCAGCAATTTTAAGCACCAGTCCAGGGCCGACCCCTCCCTGGCTCCCTTCCAAGAGACGACACAAGGAAGAAACACAAGCAGGGGGTTGTCCCGGTACTGCTTGTCTCTGACGCTGCTGTTGCTGTTGTGTAGCCGACAGGCCCCTTCCTTTGTTGAGACTAAAAAATGAAGGTCGTTCTTGTGTATCTGCGATTTGCTTTACCACGTCTGTGAGTCTCGGTCCGACCAGGACCACCAGACAAAAACACTCATATGGACCCATCCGTGCCGCCAGCGACAAGGAGGGCGAAGCAGCAGCAGCAGCAGATACAGACGCGTCACCGTCGTTGTCTTGCAGTTCTAATGGCTCCCACAGTAACAACTCGTCCTCCAAATAAATCCTTGTCTCCGACACAAGACGTTCAAATGCCCAAGACTCTCCCCGGCCCATTCGCCCACTCGTATACCAGTCGACGAGAACCAAGTTTCCCCCACGCGCGACGCGGATCTCTTGATTTTGCCGATAATTAGCCCCGCTATGTAAGGTGGCAGTGAAGCATGAGAAATGGGGGATTGAAGGGTGGGGTGTATGTCTTCTTAACTTAAAATAGACTTACCGGTAGCAAGTCAGGAACTCAGGAAGCAAAGCAAGAGTCGCCAAGGCCGCCACGGTAGCACTAAAAGTTTGTCGCGTCACCATTGTGTTGACTATCTGAGTGGTGACTGTTGTGGTGGGGAGGGGGAGCATCCTGTACACTTTGGTACTACCCTGTAGGGGGGCCAGGCGTAGCAAAAGCACGTACTGTAAGCGCCGTGGCAAGGCATAAGAAGAAGAGAGAATCAACCTAGGTCCTACCTGTGTTGTCAAAAGAACAGTGCATTCTTTGCCCAGCTCACATGTAATGTGCACATGGTCTCCTGCCACGAGGCCGCCGCCGTAGTTCAAGGAGTACTGTGGTGGAAATTTAATGGAGGGTTATGTGAGCAGTGGCCATCCTTTCTATATCCTGACAGCACTTACCACCCAGCAGCAGTCGACGCAATTGTCACCGTCACGCTTTGACGGCACCAAGAATCGAAGCGGGTAGCTTGCAAGAGAAGGGCATGTAGGGGTAGGGTAGGGATCAGTAGGATCAAGAGGAGGGAGAGACTCAGTCTATAAACAAACGTACACGTACCTAGACAAGATCCGAAGCGGCGTCGTCTTACGCTTTATCAGGGAAAAAACCAGCTCCCCATGTGTTGTTGTCATGCATAGGTTAGCTGTGATGAGAGCGTGAGAAGAGTAATTGCGATGGCAATGAGATGGGGGGAGGTGACCAAATATCATGTTGAAATATGTTCCCTCAACGCCAAAAAAACTCGAGTCCTTTGCCAGTATCTCCACCACTATAAGCTCACGCACGTCCTGCTTTTTCGTATTCCCTTTCGTAGCAGATTGTAAAGCCTGCATTCATTTTCGACGCGGAGCTTAGTGAGGCCCGCCCTCATCGTGGCCAGAGCCGCACGAGCAGCTTCGTGCTGCCCCATAGCAGCCCCCTCTCTGCCCCTATGTACCCACACTCCAAGCAGACATGCAGGAGCACAGGAAATATGGTTTCACTCACCACCACTGCCCTTGAAATTATAGCTTGCCCTCTTGGGCCCCGCGCCACAACTCAATCTTCCTGACCTGCAAGCCTGTAGGCATACATCTAACAGGAAAGGACCAAAATATGCGTCCTACAGCTATGCACGAGCGTAGAGGCGGCCATATCCCTAAATGATTTGCTAGAATCCGATGAACGTTATGACGGGGACATCTTCTTCTTAATGACGAACCGAGTGTGCTTACTGAGAGATGGTCACGTGCAAGGGATCCCAGGGACGTTTGAGTACTCTTGTAGTATTGCTGCATGCGATTCCGGAGGGGGCTTAGGGGTATGCAGCGACAAGGTACGACCATCGGCTTCACGTATAACAAAACCTCATTTATGCTCATTGAAAAGGGGGCTTTGGTTTTGTTTCACGGGGAACCGGGGATATTGCCTTCGAGAGCATTGCCGAAAAGACTAAAGAGTTATCCTACCAAAAATCATAGAGCTCTTCAAACCTCTACGCATCTTCACTGATTTTATTGCTGGTGACAGACCCTTTAGATAATGTTAAAAAGAGATGTGGAGCAGGTCCTTCCAAAGCAATTCCAAGGAGCAACATTGATACTGGTAACCCTGAAAGACTTAATATCTCATTTAACCATTTATCAGTCTATCAGCCTAAATCTCTTACTCGTGTCTTTGTTCACTCAATCGGCTCCCCATAGAAGCTGCATGATGGTAACGGCCTCTCCTTCATCGCCACCCAGCTTTTACGCGACGCCCGTCCCCCCCCACCTTCTCCTCTACCGCGAGTGGAGACGAGTCTGTCTCCACCACTACTCGCCGTTCCCGACGATGACGATGCGAACGAGTCATTACTATCCTGGCTGCTGGGTAACATGCCTTTGTACACATAAGTGTCCTCTTCCGCGGCCTCCCCCTCCTCTTGCTGAATCATACGTCCTCCCCCTCCTCCACTACCTCCTCCAAGTTTGCGTCGCTTAGGTTCCTGAGTAAAGACTTGAGGGAAGTCTTTCTCGTCATCGCTTTCGAAATTGTCGCGATAAATATCAATCCCCTCCATGATCGAAGTTGGAAAGCCATCCCTCCCTTCTTTGCTGCCTCCTTCTCGCCCGGCCAACGCCTCCAATACGTGCGAATGAACTAGAGCAAACGGGATCTCAGCCAATCGACACTTCTTGCCAGCTACTCCTCTTTCGTCCTTCTCCTTGCCAGTCATTGCCCGAAGCAATAGCTGTAAGACATGTCGACGCCACGTCGTTTCGTATTTGTTGAGCAATGCCACGCAGTTATCCGCGCCGGCATCTACAGCCATCTCAGCAGGAGTTTTCCCCAACGTGGCCTCCCGCACGTACGGATCAGGAGTTGCCTTGTCAAGGAGAACCTTGAGCACTTTGTGGTGCCCTCGCTGCGCGGCTAGGTGAAGGGCGCTTTGACGGTCGGCGTTCAAGACGTTCACATCTATCTTGACGGCTCGTTGTGCAAGAAGGAATAGGACAGCCTCCGCGTGCCCCCCACTGGCAGCAAGGTGAAACGCTTGATGCACATTGTAGGGTGCGGGCAAGTCACAACCTTGCAAGAGCAGCTCCAGGACATATACATGACCTTCGCGCGCCGCTTCCTCTGCGGCATGCCGGCCTTGCGAGTCCAGCACATTGATTAGACCCGCCGTGGCGGGATTGTCGAGAAAGGCACGGACTGCAGAGGGAACGCATCTAGATGCCGCGTCCACAAATGCATCGGATGTGATTATGCTTGAATGTGGGGGGAGACGAATATCGACAGTAGATGACGCGGACATCATGAAGCCGTGTACCTTGTCTGTGTTGTGTTGTTTTGCGGAACGTCGTGTGGTGGATGGAGTCTGAGCGTCTTTCTGAAAAAGTAACGATCTTTCAAGGGAGCCGTTTGCTGACTCGCCTGGTTATGTCTATATCTTGTTTCTTTACGTGGAAGAAGATTTCATCGTGACACCAAAACCAAAGCTTCGCCCCGCTTTACTTACGCTTTCTTTGCCACTTTGTCCATATATTAACTCATTTCTTTGGGATCAC
Organism: Nannochloropsis oceanica; assembly: GCA_004519485.1. NCBI lineage: Eukaryota > Eustigmatophyceae > Eustigmatales > Monodopsidaceae > Nannochloropsis > Nannochloropsis oceanica. The sequence goes on along the minus strand of CP038112.1, from coordinate 224,920 downwards.
TACACGCACTCTCCATCTCGATCATGAGTTCAGATCGCCTTCAATTAATCATTTTAACTCTGTATCGACCCATTGACATTTTTTCTTTCTTGGTTCATTTCTCCATCCATTCTCTATTACTCTCATCACCTTGTTACAGCGCCAAAGTCCGCGGTAGGATCTAGGCAGCATGTGTCGATGCTGATTTTGCCTTCTTGTTGGCTCCTGAGCGTGGCATCTGTGCCATTGCAGGCCGTTGTCAGATACCATAAATCGGAGGCGATAAATTGAGAGAGCTTGTCGGCCTTGGTTCGTGTCCAGCACATGTGAAAGACGTAGGGGAGATAGGTCCGCGCTTTGAATGTGCGTGTTATATCAGTTTGAAAGAGTATATGCGTGTGTTAGTGGAGGTGCGACGCGCGATAAAGAGACAGTCAAAAACCAATAGAACCTTTCCCTCCCTCCCCTCCTTCCTCTCTCTCCGCCCTCCAACTTACCCGAAATTTGCTTCATCAATTCCTTTCGATGATGGTATATCTGCCCGCCCGGAAATTCCACGTTACTCAGGACCTTAACCCGCATTCCATTTCTCGCAATATGCTCCGTCAGGCCTTGAATAAACACAGTCTGGTGACTTGCGTACTGCACAATGGAATCATAGCTAAACAACAAACCCTGCATGAAGTGAGATACAACTCGATTACTCCTCAAAAAGTAAAAACCACTGTTCGCATATAATGGCGAAAATCTCTCAGATCTGGCCCCATCGTCCATGAAAAATCCGTCGATGCTCTCATCGTCAAACGCAGACCAGGGAGACTTAAACCACACCAAGTCGGCGTCTTGGAACAGCACGTGATAGCCCAAGCGAAGCGCAATCCAGACAGACACGACCTTCAACCACATGATCGCTTGAAAGCCGGCGTCACCGTAGCTGAGAAAGTTAGGAAGGGGAGGGAGGGAAGGAGGGAGGGAGCAAGCGGGTACCGTCAAAATAGAGATAATGAGAGCGGAAGGCAAAGACAAAGTAACAGGTGCAAGCTCCCCCTCCCCCTCCTCCCCTTCTCCTCTCCCTTCCCACCGACTTACAACTCGGAGTGCTCGCTCGGCAAGGTCCCAAAGGCCGGATGCGAGAAAGAATGCAACTTCAAGCTCGTCGCAACATCCACCACACTCTGATCGGCGCCTATCACCACCAAATTACTCAATGAAACCCCAGCCTGTTTCGCAGAACAGACAAAGTTGACCAGCAGGTCGATATCTCCTTCATTCAACGCCATAACCATAACTCGTTTCTTCGTGTCTGCCACGCGCGAGAAGAATGCCTCAGCCTCTTGTTCCAAAGACGGTAAATTTGAGAAAAGCTCGAGCAAAAACGCTTCGTGCTTCCTGATATTGCGCATCGAAGGCGGAGCGGAACCCTCATTGGCAATCCTTGGGACTAACGACCAGCCCTCCGCCCCTGCTTCCCTCCCCTGCTTTCCTCCCTCGTCGCTCTTCTTTTCTTCGCTCCTTGGTTGGTGCTGGTAGCGGTGGACGTGCGAAGAGGAGTATTTGAGGGGAGTATTGATGGCAACATAGCACCGGCCTTGAACCATGGAGATGACATCTACTTCTTTGCATGTTTGCAGGTCGGAGAAATCGAGAGTGTCCCCGGGGCTACGGCGGGAGGAGAGGAGGGAGGAGGAGTGGGAGGATTTAAATCCGGATTGTGAAGTCATGAGAACCATGGATTGGTTGTAGACGCCGCTCTGTAGAATGCCAAAAAGACATGGAAATCGAGGATGAGAACATTAGAAGGCCGTACGTGACTTGAAATAAGAAGCGCCCGACTTTGAATCTGAAAGGACAGCATACTGTCCCCCTCCTCTCCCTCACTCGGCACACGCTCTATCTACGTACTTTCACATTCGCCGGCAAGAAATCCAAAAACTCGGCAGATGCTTGATTTCCATCCACAAAACCGAACATTTCCAGGCCCATGCGCTTTTTCAATGTCTCGACTGAGCGCCCGGCTTCCGAGGCGCTATAATTTGATAGGGCATCCACGGAAATAGCATTGTCTGGCTGGGGCCGGCATGCCTTGCAGCTGTGAGTTAGGGGATAGGATGGCCGTGCGAAAGATTGTGGTTACCGGAGGGGCCTGCTTCCGTCGGTTTTATGACTGAGGTTTACAGCACTTACGCGGCGCAGGGAGGGCAGGGAGTTGGAACGGCGAGGGACGAGGCGAGGGCACTAGCAGATTTATCCCTTTTGTCCCGCACGTGCGCCAGTAACGAAGAATGTTGTCCCACAGTCCTATTGTGATAGTGATGCGCAAAGTAGAGTACGTGGGTGACGGCGGCGACGAGGCAAATGGGTCCCTCCCGGCATCAGAATATTAAGCGCTCCACCTCCTTTTCACTTACCCTGTGGCCGAGATGCTACCGAAATACACAGCTCCATAAAAGCCGATCAGCATCCCGCTCACCAGCGTAAGCATGTGAATTATGTACCGCTGCCGCATCGGGCGTGATATATGGGACCCTCGTTCAGCATAAGCCCCTCTCATGTTGTGCAGTGGGTCTGATGGTGCCGAGGGGCTGTCAGAGACGGGTACCTAAGAAGGGCCCAGCCTGACCTTCCCGCGAGTCGCGTTAATATGCCCTCAAGCCGCGCTCGTCCTGTGGAGGTCCGTGGGTGGGTTTGCCGTGTGTGTCAGTCGGGGGTTGGGACACACAGAAAGAGGCAAGCAAGCGAGAACTTCTGAATTTTGAATTCTTCTTTTCATCTCAACAAGTCAGCGATAGTCGTGCCTAAGAGTCCAAGCCTACCCCATCCCATTCACCCCACTAAACCATCACAACAATCGCCTCATAGGACCATTTGAAGTATGCCGAGCAGCAAGCGGGACGTGCTCTTTGACATGGGCTTAGTTGCAGCCTCTGCCTCCACAGGTAAGTCATTTGCTGTTCGGGGGGAAGGTGGAATTTTAGATTGTGGGTTTATTTCGTCTACTCTGGCTGGGTTAGGGTTGTGCCTTGCCCTGTGAGCAAACCTAAAAAGCATTTCCTCAGGCACGGGCTTGCCTTGCTTGGTCTTTCTGGCTCTGCCAGATCAGAAAGAGCTTCAGAGTATGTAAGAAAGATCATGGAGTGGAGGGTCTTGTCATCTTGCCATATGTCCGTGCACGCCTGACTCTGTCAGAGAAGCCGGAAATCGTGATAGAATTGCGAACACTACCCCTCTTTGCCCTCGTTTGACGATGGCAATGGCTCGAGAGCTGCGTGACGCCATGGTACTCGCGAGGCATTCGACCCCTCACTTTCTCTGCTGTTGAGATGGCTGATTGGCCGTACTTCCAGGTACCACCAAGTCTACACCATCATGAATATCAAACAAGTACGCATTTGCTCCGATATATCGACGGGTGAAGCATGTCGTTGAGAGGAAAAGAGAAGAGTCCCAGTCGGTCCCAAAATCATGCGATATCGCATTTAAGAAAAGGTTTTCGAACGCAGCAGCAGCCTGCTTAAACACTGTGCTTTTACGTTTCAGCTCCGGGGGACGAGTAATAGTGTAATTTCGAGCATGAGTGAGTTGGTCGGGACTCATCTAACCGCCTCCCTTTGCCTCCTCCCATCCTCCTTTCCCCTCTCTCCCAGCCATTGCAGTATACTGGAGCCTGATCAAGCTGCAACGTCGCTACTGGCGCCTCAAGGGCAAAGCCAAGGCCCGCATTCCTCAAACCCTGCTCCATTGTACATGGGCGCGGGAGATCCACATCGCCACACAAGCCGCTCTTGCTGCGGGGGCGACGCTTAAGAAAGTGTCGGAACAAGACTTGAGCGCGAAACTGGTCAGTTACAAAGGAGAGATTGATTTAGTCACGGAAACGGACAAGGAGAACGAGAAGGCGATTGTCTCCCTGTTGTCCAAAAACTTCCCGACCCACTTGTTCATTGGCGAGGAGGAGGCGTCTGCGAATGGGGTAATTCCTGATTTGACATCTGCCCCTACTTGGCTCATCGACCCTATCGACGGTGGGTTTCCTGTCCATCCCTCTCTCGCTCCCCTCTCTCCTCTCTTGCAAGGGCCATACGTGTGAGTGCAAAACACGTACTTTTAACGCCGATGTATACGATTGTGCATCAACCATTTCCCTCCCTCATTCAACCAAACACCACCACATGCATACATGCAGGTACGACCAATTTCGTGCACGGCTGTCCTTTTTCCTGCGTCTCCATCGCCTTGGCCGTTGACCAAACGGTGGTGGTCGGCGTCGTGTTTGACCCATTTAAGGACGAGCTTTTTCTCGCTGCGAAAGGTCACGGGGCATTTCTGAATGGGAAGCAACTGAAACTCGCAGGTAAGGAAGGGAGGGAGGGAGGGAGGGAGGGGAAAGAGGGAAGGGGAGGCGCAGGGGCCGGGATAGGGCTTCACAGGATGCACGCCTTGGGAAAGAGTACTCAGGTATTTTTATTCTCATCCACTCTTCTTTTCTTTCCCACGTACACAAAGACACATCACCGATCAAAAAGATGGCTCGGAGCGGATCAAAGCCAGCATCCCAACACGCGTTGTCATTTCCACTTCCTCAATCTTTTCTCTCTCCGCCCTCTCACTCTCCCCCTCCTCTTTCCCCCACCCTCCGCAGGCACCACCACCGACCTCTCCAAAGCTGTCATTATTCAAGAATACGGCTACGAGCGCACGGACGCGGGCATCAAGAAATTGCTTCAAGTCACGGAACGCCTCCTCCGTGGCAACGTCCAAGCGGTGCGTCAGTTCGGCTCAGGTGTGCTGGACCTGGCGTATGTAGCCGCCGGGAGGGTGGACGGTGTCTACTGTGGCGTAGCAGGGGATGGTTGGAAGCCGTGGGATTACGCGGCAGGGTCTGTCGTGGCAGTGGAGGCGGGTGCGACCATGAGTGATTTAAGGGGGGAGGAATTCGACGTGTTTGGAACCTCGATGGTGTGTGCGGGAAGTGAGGCGATCGCACGCAAGCTTGTTGGAGCGGCGAGGGAGTAAGGAAAGGCTTGGACAGGAGGGACGGACGGAGGGACGGAGGGAGGGACGGAGGGAGAGGAAGGTACGACACTTGATTTAATGCGTGCACATGACAATGAAACGAAATGAAGGATTGATGAGACAAGGGTAGGGCACGGCCACCGGGTGCCACGGAAGGCACAGAGGAACTGATTTTTCCCAAGAAGAAATGGAGACAGAGAAAGTAGAAGAAAAGTAACAAGAAAAGTGGAAAATTTAAATGGTGGAAAAGTTGCAATAGAAGAGCGAACGTGCTCACTTTCTAGGGGCACCGAGCCATCAAGGCCTGCTTCGGCGGCTGCTGATTCTGCTGCCGCTGCTGTTTTTCTTTTCGCTTCCTAAGACATAATGGGAGCCTTCTGAGTTGAATTTGTGCTATGTTGCTTTGCTGCTCTCCCCCCTGCCCTCCACCCACACTCCTCTCTCCCTCTGCCCTGCCCCTCCTCCCACACAAACAAATACACGCATCCTACATACTTCTTCCCTTCCTTCATTCCGACCTCCTTCACCCCCGTGCACATCCCTCCTCCCTCCCTAGCACCCTCCTCCCCCCCTTCTACTTATTCCGCAACCCACTCAGCTTCTCGGAAATCGCCAGATTCGCCTTGGTCAAACTCGACAAATAACTAACCATCAGCAAATCTTGCAAATTCCCACTAAATATGGAATCAAACAACTCCGGCCTCACCCTCGGCACCGCTGACAGCGTATCAGCAATCTCACACCCCACCGTGCTATCAGGCTCTTCCTCCCCTGCAACCACCCTGTCCACGAATCCACTCACCTGCTCCAGCATGCCCAACAATGTCGCCACTGATGCTTCTAGGTCCTCCCTCGCGGCTGCTGCCCCCCCCCCCGGCAGCACCGTGGCCACTGTTTCGCTCGCCATCCATGCCTTCTCCCTCTCCTGACCCCGAATCATTCTATCCAAACAAACCTTTTCTGGGGCCGTGCTTACCACATCTAACTTCACCTGATGAAAGATGTTCGCGACAGGAGCACCACTGATATTGACTGCCGTGCTGACGTACGCTTTGATTGACACCCTGCCTGAAGCTACCGCGGCGTCGACCACCAGATGGACGAGCCTCGCTCCTCCTGCCCCGTGATCAGCATTCCCCGCATAGAACCCATGGATAATGATGCTGTTAGAATTCAGGGCCCGTCCCCCTTCCAAGGTAGTCGCATACCAGCCCACAATCCGCTCCTTGTCGTTGATCCGCGTGAAATGCGAGTACATCGCGCGATGATAGTCCTGCCCCAAAGCAACCTCATTTTCCTTCTCTGCATGCGGCACCCCAAAAGCATTGTGAATCTCCACCACATTTCCCACCACCGTTCCGAGCAGCGTACCGATAACGCGGACAGGCCCTGGTTCAGGGCGACGATTGTAGTGGTCGAGGATGCCGAAGACAACAACGGGGTGGACCTTGACATGGACATTTTGCACGTTGTCAACGAACAGGGCGTCGGCCGTGGAGCCCTGCAACGCCATGCTTGTACGACTGTTGTGTAGTGATAGGATCATGGGTTAAGTCTGAGCGTAGACAGAACACGATGGGTTGTGGGAATGGGGTGGAGGTGAAAAGGGGCGTCGATGATGCGTAGCCTCCTGCCTCTCCCCCTCCGTAGCCACATGTCACAGCCGCTTGCCAGCCTCGTTTGCGCGACCCGACGCTGTCCAGATGCTACATCTGCCCGCATCTACGATGCTGGCAAATGTGCCCGGTGGCCATGAGGGTGGAGGGGCTTGTTTGTAAGGGTGAAGCGCAATATGGAGACCAACGGCTGCCAGAGCTGAGATGATCATCAGACGGGAGCGAGGCCGTTCATAACGAAGAGATCGATTGCAGCAATGACTTGGCAACTTGCCTCACACACTCGAACCGACACTAAAATACAACAAATAGGGGCGTTTCAACCAGCACGCACAGCAGCTGCAGGTGTCTGTGGTTGTCTCGAAAGGCAGGAGGGCGGTCTTGATCAATGGAGCGCGAGTGCCGAGGTAAGGCAGAGAGGCAAAACCGAGTATCTGAACAGCGTACGTGGGAGAGGGGGTGAACATAACCTGGTCTAGTACACGACACAATCAGACCTTTTCCTCCTATTTTCGCGCACACACGCAGGCGCTGCCTTTCAAAAGCGTCAGCTCCCTGCGTTGTCCTTCCTGTCTCCGCCTGCCGGCTTGACCATGCTCCTGCTCCTCCTCGCCTCCTCCTCCACGGCCAGCACGGCCAGCACGGCCGCCCGTCGCACCCTCAGCAGCAGTAGCAGCGGCAGTCGACGCGGCCTTGTCAGTGCTTTTGTACGATCAACATTTTCATCCTCTTCCACCACCAGCAGCAGCCGTGCCCTGAGCTACAGCCCCTCCTCCCCCCGCACCTCACAACGGTTCCACGGCCCTACCCCGTTCTTCGAACCTCGTCGTTTCACCCCCTCCCATCTTAACGCCGCCAGTGGCACCGCTATCGCCGATGCACCCGTGAAGGAGACGATCAAACTTCCCACCAACGACAAAAGTCCCAATTTGTTAAGGATCCGTCATACTTCCGCCCACGTCATGGCCATGGCAGTCCAGCGCCTCTTTCCTTCCGTCCAAGTCACAATTGGCCCTTGGATTGAGAATGGTTTCTACTACGATTTCGACACTGGCGACACGAAGTTTACGGAAGAGGACTTGAGTAAGATCAAGAAGGAAATGGAGAGGATCATCAAGAAGAGGATGCCGCTGAGGAGGGAGGAAGTGTCGAGGGAGGAGGCCAGGAAACGCATCGTCGCGAACGGGGAGAAGTACAAGCTGGAGATTTTGGACGGGATTAAGGTGAGGAAAGAAGAAAGGAGAGAGGGAGGGAGGGAGGAAGAAAAGGAAGACATGATCTATCTGGTGCGCATGAATGGAAAGCTAGATGGTGTGCAATGACTTCCTTCCTCCCTTCTCTCACCCTCCCTCCCTCGCAGACTGAACCCATCACCATCTACCACATCGGAGAGGAATGGTGGGATCTCTGCGCGGGCCCCCACGTCGAGTCCACGGGCGACCTGCCCGCTAATGCCATTAAGCTCGAGTCGCTGGCGGGTGCGTACTGGCGAGGGGACGAGAAGAACGCCATGCTGACGAGGATTTACGGCACCGCTTGGGAGAGCAAGGATCAACTTCGGGAGTACCAGCGTGTGATGGAAGAGGCGAAAAAAAGGGACCACCGAGTGTTGGGGAAGAAGTTGGATTTGTTTTCGATCCAAGAGGACGCGGGGGGGGGGTTGGTGTTTTGGCACCCCAAGGGGGCGACGATCCGGAAGATCATCGAAGATTTCTGGAAGGACGAGCACGAACGACGGGGGTACGCCCTCCTCTACACGCCGCACATGGCGAACCTGAACCTGTGGAAGACGAGCGGACATTTCGATTTTTACAAGGAGGGCATGTTCGACCAGATGGAGGTGGAGACCGAGGCGTTTCAGATTCGGCCCATGAATTGTCCGTTTCATTGCTTGATTTACAAGGACACGCTGCGGAGCTACCGAGAACTGCCGATCCGTTGGGCGGAGCTTGGAACAGTGTACCGGTAGGGAGGGAGGGAGGAAGGGGAGGGGTAGTGAGAAGGGAGGGAGGGGGAGAGGGAGGGGGGGTTCAACCAGCTTCAGTCCGTGCGACTCACCTCCCTCCCTCCCTCCCTCCCTCCCTCCCTCCCTCCCTCCCTCCCTCCCTCCCTCCCTCCCCCCCCCCCTTCCCTCCCTCACTTCCTTCGTTTTCTAGGTATGAACGCTCAGGCACCCTGCACGGCTTAATGCGTGTGCGCGGTTTTACGCAAGACGACGCCCACATCTTCTGCTTGCCTTCTCAGCTCCAAGAAGAGATCCGCGGAGTCCTAGATTTGGTCGAATCGATTCTATCCAAATTCGGGTTCAGTGAATACGAGGTGATGCTTTCAACGCAGCCAGAGAAGAGTGTCGGGAGCCCTGAGATATGGACGGCGGCCACGGCGGCCTTGGTCGGCGCATTGGAGAGGAAAGGGTGGGGGTATGAGGTGGATGAGGGGGGAGGCGCGTTTTACGGTCCGAAGATCGATATTAAGATCCGGGATGCCATTGGTGGGTTGGGGGATGGGAGGGTGGAATGGAGGGAGGGAGGATGGGAGGAAGGGAATTTGAGAACCTCGAGGTGATGAATGAATGCTGTTGATACACGGGTCAATCGTACCTCCGCCTCTCCGTCCCTCCTTTCCTTCCAGTAGAATAGGAAGGTGCAGATACATTCACGTATATACCCCCCTTTCTCCATCCCTCCCTCCCTCCCTCCCTACCACGTAGGCCGCCTCTGGCAATGCTCTACCATCCAGTGCGACTTCAACCTCCCCGAGCGTTTCGGCTTGGAGTACGTGGCCGACGATGGGGCCAAGGTACGAACGAGTGTCTACCCCTCCTTCCCTCCCTCCCTCCCTATCTACCTATCTACCTTCTGTGTGTATCCTTGAAGGAAGGTACGACACATCCTCCTTCCCTCCTTCCCTCCTTCCCTCCTTCCCTGTTTTTTTTTCGTAAGAAACGGCCCTCATGGTGCACGTGGCTCATGTCCACGCCCTCCTCCCCTCTTCCCTCACTCCCTTCCTCCTTTCCCTCCCTCCCCCAGAAACGCCCCATCATGGTCCACCGTGCTATCTTCGGCTCCATCGAACGTTTCTTCGGCATCTTGGTTGAGAATACTGCCGGGGATTTCCCATTGTGGATGAGCCCTGTTCAAATGCGCTTGTTGCCAGTGACGGACAAGGTAAGGAGAAGAGGGAGGGGAAGGGAAGGAGGGAGGGCGAAGGGAAAAGGTGGGGGTCATCACCCTATGAATAATGCCGGTCTGTCGGCGCCTGTTGCCGACGACAGACATGGTAAGGGGACGAGGCCGCACTAAGCGAGAAACACCCTGTCTCGTTTACCTACCAACCACGCTTTTAGTGCTCCCCTCACTTTCCAATCACCCACGTTACCCCCCTCTCCCCTCCCCCTTCCCTCGCTCCCTATCTCCAAGGCGTTTGAGCATGCACAGGCCGTTAAGAAACGGCTCGCCTTGGCGGGATATCGCGTTGAAGTCGATGCGGGGTCCGAACGATTGGGGAAGCAAATCCGCAACGCCGAGCAAGCACGCATTCCGGTCATGGGAATCATCGGGGCTAAGGTATGGTTATAAAGACGGTGGTAATATGCTTTATTTTTGTGTAATATGTGTACGTGATAGCGAATGTTTCATATTTTGGGACCCTCAGGGGCATCAGGATGTCAGAGAGAGCATAACCGAAATACGGGATGTGGGCGGACACAGGCTTTAATTGTCAAGAGATATCCAGGAAATTTACTTCATAAATGTTTAAACTGAAGGTTCTCAATTTTTACATTCTTATATCCGTCCTTTCCTTACCTGCAAATCGGTTTTTCAAACATAACAGGAGGTAGAGAGTGGCGGTGTGACCATCCGCACCCGCCTGGGTGGCCAGCTGGGTCTGTACGAGGTGGAGGAATTGGTTGCCGGCCTAGGACACGCGGTGGCAGAGACCAAGGAGCTGCACGAGGTCCTGGAGGTGCGGGAGGAGGTGAAGGAGGAGAAGGAGAAAGAGAAGGAAGGGGTATGAGCGCACGGGGAGGGGAGAAGAAGGAGAATTAAGGGGCTGGAGTGTGTGGTGTGGTGCGCGGTAGAATGCGGGGGATACTGACTAGCGGTGGAGAACATTTTGCTTTAAGAAGGCACCGAAACCAACCCGATGAAAGAATCAACAATTCAGACGCGTTGACCACGGAAAGGAATTCAAGAAAAGAAGGGGAGTGTTGTGGGTGGGGGAGGGGGTAATTTTGGTGGGGTTGTGCACGGCTTTAAGTATCTGATCATCCCTCTCCCGTCGGTCTGGTGGAGGAAGACGCTGGACCCTACCCTGGCCGCATTTCCGACAGCGCTATGGTTTTGGATTCGCGCATCGAGAAGCGCTTGGCTGGCTTTTGTGGCCAGGAGGGGCGGGATTACAAATTGTTTGTGGACCCAGCTTTCGGTGCTTTGCGTTTCATCTCGAAGCCATTCAGGCACACTGTAGCGACGGAGGTTGAGTCCATCAGAAACACGCGCATTTCGCGCGTGCGCGTGACTGTGGAGCAAACAATAGGGCACATTACGCAGCAGCTTTCGGCCGTTGTTTTCGTACGAACAGAGCGTGTCGGCGACGGGGATGTGTGCAAGAGAAACCTCGTCGGTTGCTTCTTGCGCAACGTTTGGACGTGCGTGCGGGGAGGGAACCAAATCTTGGAGTTCTTTGGGTGGTGCCCGCCGACACTTGAGTATTTTTTGGAAGAACGACAATTCCGCGATCCTCTCCCACCCCGCCTGGAGCAAATGGGTGTCTTTCAACTACGGACATCAGAAGAACAAGAAGATGAGTGAGTCAAAAGAAATTATTCGTACTACGTATGCGACATAACATTCGTGTTTCACTTCTTTCGTTTCATGCATCTATCGATCCTACTCCTCGTCGTCGCCGGCACTGTACAGCTTCTCCCACCGCCTCTTCATGAGGCGGGGGAGCGCGGCCGCAGTCAAATTAGAGTCCAGCATGAGCTTATGGAGCTTCACCAATTGCTCCAGGTTCTCTTCATTTTTTTCTTCCTATCCTCCTCCTCCCATTCCTCTTCTATCTTCTTACTTTCCACTTCAATCGTCATTAAATTTAATATGGCTTCGATGGGCTCGGCTATCTTCATCTTCTCGTCAATTGTCTTTTGACGCTTTATGAATACAGTCGCCATCGCCCTTTGTCTCTTCCCCCGATCATTCCGCTTATGCACGCCGCCCCAGTCGGCGGTTGAGACACCCGACGATGACAGGGAGGCTTCGCAGTCTTCATCCTCCTCCGTCCCATACTCTTCATCCTATTCCTCCTTCTCCTCTTCCTCCTTCTCCTCGTTATCCCCCTTCCCCCCCACCTTATTCCTGAAACTGCTACGGAGGGAGTAAGTGGGTGGGTGGGTGAATGTGTATGCGTGCTTGTGCGTGAGTGTGTGAGCGGGTGGGTGAGTGACATCCCAAACACCACGATTTAACGTCTGAAAGACAATCACTTTCTTACCTGATGTACATATGTGGCTTTTTTATCGGTCTCCGCATCGCTATGCCAACAGCAAGAGCCAGAAGGCGCCGCCGCCTACGGATCTGCTGTCCGCGCGCCAGGCCATAGTGGAATCATCAAGGCGCCCGCGGCACGCTCCGTTGGTTGCCGTTCGCCATTAGCCAAGCGCCGAGTAGAACGTGTGACCTCTTCATGCTCCCGATTTAAATCCCTCTATTCCGTCTGGGCCATGGTTTGATCGAAAATCACCATTTAATGGCCTTGTTGTACCTCCGCCGTTTTCTTAGTCCGGAACGGTCTCTTTTCCGGAGTTCGCGCAAACTGCCTATGCCTGTGCCACGGTGGGTCAACCGACAGCGAGCGACACGCACGTGCAAAAATTGAACTAAGCAATTTGACTTCTGTAGCGTGGTCACACACCAGTCCATGCGGTGAGCCTGGTATAGCACCTTTTGATGATTTATGTATTGTTCTTCCCTTTCCGGTGCCAATCTCTATTTCTCAGGGTACCTTCAGTCGAGCACGGGTGCAGTAGTAGTAGCAGCAGCATTGGCGTGGCGGGTCGGGCATCATTTTGGACTGCAATCAACAAGCAAACCTGCAGGCTTTCATGGACCATGACCACGACGACCCGCTATTTCAGCTGCACAAGCTTCAGCTCTCGACGCCCTTGCTCGATGAGCCTATTTTGATAAAGTGCATCAAATTTCCACTTGTCTACTTGGTGAGTTTGTCCCGGGCGTCTTTACTCAAAGCCCTGTCTCCTCGTCAGGACATTGAGACCAAACAATTGCAGATAGCGCCTTCGCCTGTCTACCCCGACATCCTGGAAGTACGGCACGTTCATGCTTTCGAGGCCTTCGATGGGGAGGCATACCCGAACGAGTGTCACCACCATCCGCAGCATCGCTCTGCAGCGTTACACTCAGGCCTGGCCCACATACAGGAACAAGACCGCCTAACGCACGTGAATGGACAGCCCGTATTTTCGATCAAGCAGGTTCAGCACTTGCTTATTCAAAGCGGGGACGAGGAGGAGATAGTGGCCGTACGGCTACTGCGCAAGGAGAATCCTCATGCCGAGTACGTAAACATGGATGATCCCTCCACCTCTTCGTCCTCTTCCTCCATCTCCTCCGGTGAGTCTTCTTCCTACTATTCTTCTTCGCCAGACGAAAATGACCAGTACACTTCAATTTTGTCCATGCTCATGACTGGGGGAGGCTGTATCTCCTTCTCCCCCTCCTCGCCCTCCCTCTCTTCCTCCCTGGTAAGCACCGGCGCCAGCGCCAGCACCAGCTCCAGCAGCAAGCGCCTTAATCAGTCACGATACATGCCGTTACAGCCCTATGAATCATGGGGAGACAAAACAAATCCAGATCACGCATTCTACGAGCCGTTGTGGTGCTTCCCTATCTTCATCTACCTCATCCAGGCAGGGGATACGTTGCCCTCGCTAGCTCGGTCCTTCGGTCTCAAAATCGATGTCTTGCGAAGGGACAACAGAGATAAATTCAAGGTAGGCGAGCCAGCAGGTGTGTTGATATCAGGACAGAAGCTCAGGGTCAGAAATGTAGAATATGATGGGAAGGCGACGGCGGCCTGGGTGGCACGAGGCGGTGGATTGGGGGGACGAGGTAGGGAGGGAGGAAGGGCTGGAGGAGGGGTGGTGATGAAGATGTCGAGTTCGGAGGAGGACGACGAGGATGAGGGGTTCGGGTACTGTTGGAGGGAGGGATGGAAGCATCAGCATCGGCAGCAAGAGCAGCATCCGCAAAGGCAGCAGCAGGAGCAGCAGCAGAGGAGGAGGCAGCATGTGGTGGTGAGGGGAGAGACGATGAAGGGGTTGTGTGCCCGTTACGGAGTGAGCGAACTCGATATCCGAAGGGCCAATCGCAATTACTTCCCTGTAGGGGAACAAAGCTTTCTAGAGGAGGGAATGCGCTTAATTATCTTTCCTAGTGCTGCTCCTGCTGCTGTTTCCGCTGTCACTGCTGCTACTTCGTACATATCTCCCTCGGCCGTTGGGGTGCTGTGGAAGGGAAAAGGCGGGGCGTCGTCGCCGCTATCGTCCTCTCCGCGGACCAGCAGCAGTGGGAGTTACAGTAGCAGTGATAGTAGTAGTAGTCGTGGGAGTGGGGGAGGGAAGGAGGGAGGGATGGAGGGAGGGGGGAGTGGCCGACCCGTCCTGTTTCCAGTAGTGGATCTTGGGGGAGTTGTATAGGGGGGAGGAGATAGCGAGCAAGAAACACCGAGAGCGCAAGATTCAGAGAGCGGAGAAGAAGAGGAGGAGGAAAAAGATGAAGAGGAAGAGGATGAGGGATGAGTGTATGTAAGGGTGAAGAAAAAAACATATGTTGATACAAATTAAGTGTACAAGAGGAAGGGAGGACGAAGAGTAAAAATAATCCTGTTTCGAGAGAGTGGTGGGTGCGTGAGATGCGTGAGAAAGAGGCCTGTATTGTACTCATTAAACGGGGACGAAAAGTGGGAGGGGGGGAAGGAGCGTTCTGCATGTGTGCGTGTGTACGAGATATCGACACACATTTTAAATGATCACAACTACTTAACACAACCAATTATGCATGATTGAGGCGGGGAGCGTGTGACAAGTGACGGGAAGGAGATGGAAGCATATAGAGAGAGGGAAGATGAGGAGGGAGAGGGAGAAAGGGGGGAGGGAAAACAAGAGCAAAGAAAGACGAAGGATGTGTGTATGTCTGCGGACCCGTCTCCGACAGAGAAAAAGAGGAGAGAGAGGAGAAAGGTTGAGGTACGAGAAATGAATAATTACCGACAGCCAAACGCACTGTTTCATATCGTCCGGCTTTCATTTTTCTTCTTGTCCTCTTCAAGTGTGGAGCACCTGCCACACCCGACTAAAATCTGACAAGCTTCTTCTTTTCGCCCCCTCATGCGACTTTCCTCGCTTCCTTTCCCCATCCCTCCTTCCCTTCCTGCTTTCTTCCCATGTATAAGTATTATTCTGGCACTCTGTATACCCCTCCTCTATTTGCTTTATCAATACCTCTGCCTTCCCTCCCTCCATCGCCACCTCGCGCACTTCCTCCTTCTACACCCTTGATGGCGCGCCGCTGCCACCACTCACTTCCCACCATCCCCTCGCCTCCCTCCCTCCCTCCTTCTCTCCTTCTCTCCTTCCCTCTCCTTCCCACTCTCTCTCACGCCCCTCGCCCTTACGTCTCCCTCAACACCTTCACGACCGATTTAAATGCAAACCACTCCGGAATATCATCCCCCGCACGGAGCATTTGCCTAAACTTGGTGCCCGACAACTTCTTAATACTCAAATTCGCCTCCTTTGCCCTCTCCGCTGTCACGTACCCCTCCTCCTCCGTAAACACCAGGTCCAGGCTGGGCACGGTATCAACCCCCAGCTCCTTGCTGATCGATTTGGCGAAGTTTTGGGCGTCATACGCGCCATAGAAATCCTCCCCAGACACCGAGCTCTTGCTGCCGGCCATGTCCCGACCGATGATGAAATGAGTGCATCCATAGTTCTTCCTAATCATCATGTGTTGCAGTGCCTCACGAGGACCGGCCATGTGCATGGAGTAAGGGAGATACGCCCACTCGATGCGGGGGTTTGCAGTTTCTTCCTTCAGCACCTCGTACGTGCGGTAACGGACGATACCCGGAATATCATCGGCTTGGGTTGGACCACAGGTAGGGTGGACGAGGACGATCCCATCCTTCTCGACGTTAGGGGCGTCCAGTGCACGAGTGAAGAGCTCGTAGTGTGCTCGGTGGACGGGGTTGCGGCATTGAAACGCCACCACGTCCTTAGCCTTGGGAAGGCCCGCACGCACTTCCTTGGGAGTCTTGCAGTTGAAATCGCGGACAGGGAGGTTCAAACCCGTGAGCTGCCCTCCGAGGTAGTATTTGCCACGTTCCATCGCAATCATTTGGACACCAGGATGCTCCAGTGAGGAGGTTCCGTAGCATTTCAGGGCTTCCAAAGGCTTGTTGGGGGTGTACTTGGCAGATACATCAAAAACTGCGATGGGGCGATCCCCCTGCTTAAGGAGAATGCTAGCCCCGGGTTGAATGGTCTCGCTGTCCGTGTCGAACACAACGGGCAGGCCAAACAAGAGGCCATTGGGCAGGCGGTGTGTCTCCACCACGCTCTTGTACTCTTCCTCATTCATAAAGCCGGTCAGGGGGGAGAAGCCCCCGTTCACGATCAGCTCCACGTCGCACAGCTGGCGATCAGAGAGCTCAACTTCGGATGTAGCGCGGGCAATTGCGGCTTCGGCAGCAGCACCCTCCACCATCAAATCCACAAGTTTTCCGCCATGGGGCTTTTGCTTGACATCGGCGGCCATGGTGGTCTGGGGATGTGTGGGATTGAGGAGATATAGGATGGCGGGATGGGGGACACTCGGGTGGATAACTGGATGGGGGTGAAAGGATGAACTGGGCCACCAGAAATATGGGAGTGTATCAAGGGGCCTGAGCGCACGGGATTGGATGATCTAGGTTTATGATGGTTTGTCTTGTCTAAACGAGACGCACTGAAGATCGAAAAATGGGCAGCTCCAGCTTGGAGGCAGTGCGTGGCACACGACGATGTCCATACACAACCACCTCCCGACCACCACATTGCTTGAGGCCATAAAAGGTAAATAAGCTCATCTACAAATAGATTGATATCGCGACATCTCCAATCAGCCCTTCGTAGATCTAGACGAGAGCGAAAGGGCATTGGGCACTCGGTACGTACCGCGGCAAGCTGGGTGGTGGAGGCCTTGGGAGCACGGATGATGTGGGTCGTGGGGATGACGAAACCGCTGGTCTGAGAGGCCAGCAATCCAAGGAGGGCAAAGCACACGCGCGACATACTATTTGACTGTGATCTGCGTATAGCGTGTGCATTAATGAGTGAAATGATTGGGTCCGACTGCTGCCATACGTCGCGCCTCCCGGCCACACGCTGCCCCACCCCCCAGCAACCAATGAATGCCCTTTACTCTGTTGACATTAGGTTAAACTGGCAACTGCTAATATGTGTAGACATAACAACTCCACGCCAAACTACACGACCAAGCAGAAAAAGTATAACAGATCCGCAGCCACTTGGGTAAAGGCGGGCGTCGTCCGACCGAACCCGATCCAACCCACTCGCCATTTAACCTCCCCACCCCCAGGGTGCTTTTCTCATGTACGCACATTAAAAGCGAGATACAAAAAATGAAATGAATTATACAAAAAACTCCTATCTTACCAGCGACACAAGCAGTACGTCCTAAACCAGAAGTTTTTTTCTTGCCAGAATTTTCGGCAGTGTCTCCCGGATGAAGCAACACAAAGAAAAAGGCTACTACATACTACTATTATTCCTATATTTTTCTCTTTTCAAATCCCAAATTTTCTTTTTCGAGTAAGAGCGCACGCGCGTCTCCTCTTATTCCTTCTTCCTCTCTTCTGTATATATCTCCTCGTCGTTGTTCTGTCTCTGATATTTTTGATTCTTATCATGTCTTTCCCAAAAAGGGAGGGGACCTAACGCTCCCCTTCCATCGCATCGCGTCTCTCTCTCCATCGTTCCCTTCCACCTCTTTCCCCGAGAGTGGCCTGTACATACCACCGCTACCTACTCAAACAAAAGCTCACAGCCACGACCACATGCAATAAGACACATGAAACACACACGAAAGGCCAACCGACCAAAGAAAGGGGTAGAAAGGATGCATCCTTCCGCCCTCCTTCCTCTTCTTCTACGTGTCTGTAATGATACTGCAGCTCGTCCAATTGCCCATCTCGTTGCAAGACACATTTCTGACCCCATTTGTCTTGTCCGTTTTCGCTTTCTCCGTCCGTCTACACTAAATGATCCCCTCGTTGGTGATGCGACTGCGATGAACGCCCGCCCTCCCTCCCTCCCTCCCTTCCCCCACCATGCATCGGCGTGCCAGGCATCGGAATTGAGCCACTTGGCGAGATAGAGGACGGGGGGGAGATCGCAACAGGAAGATTTCCTCCCAGACCTCCTCCCGGGCTGTTCCCTGCGCTGCCAACGCTACTGATACTGCTGCTGCTGGCTCCAGCTGAAGTTGTGGTGCCATAGTGGGAAGAACGGGGTGTGGATTGGTCGGCATGTTCGGGGAGGATGGAGGCACGGCAAGTGGGGCAGGAGGCATTAACCTTAAGCCACTCGTCGACGCACTGATTCAAAATGGGCGGGAGGGAGGATGGAAGGGAGGGAGGGAAGGAGGGTAAGAACGGGTGGGGAGCGATTAAAAAAACCATTTTTGCTCACTTACCGAAGCATGGAAATAGTGTTCACATGGTAATAGTCTCACGTCCTCGTCCGGCGCGTATTCACTGATACAAATTGCGCACGACGTGCTGTTACTCTCAACCCCCGTCACTGACAACTGCGGCTGCTGTTCATGCCCCTGCCCTCTTCCTACCCCTCCCTCTGTCCCTGCTGCACCTCCCGCGTTTGCCGTTGCTCCTGCTGCTGTTCCTGTTCTAAATTGCTCCTCTTGGACTTGCCGGTATTTCATGAGTGGTAGCTTACTGATCATTGTGGGCGTTGCGCCCTTTCCTCGCATCGGGTCTTGGATTCGCGCCAAAATTCGAATTAGGCACGGCAAGCAAAAGCACAAAACTGGCAACATCACGATCACCACCACGCAGGGCAGGCACAGCTGAGCATAATTGATGAAGACAAAGGCTACACACAAGCTGTACAGCGGGCTCCGGTTGGGGTGGGGGCAAACCTCCACGTCCCCTCCGAATAACCACATATTTCCAACCACAAACCAGATCAGTCCAAACGCATCTAGTCCGTTCCTTGCATGGCTCAAAAACCGCATCAACGACCCACTCACACTGACATTCGGCCCCCGTCCGTTCAAATAATACAGCGCTGACACGGAGGACACGTACAAAAACATACGCATCGCCGCAATCAAGGCGTAAGTCTTCCACTTCGCCGTCTCGGTTGCCACACACGTGTCATCGTACCAGTACTTGGACAAGATCACAATCGCCGCGATGATCTGGGGAATGTTCACCAACAATACAATGCACAACGCAAAGCTCGCACTCCGAACCTCTCGCACATTCTGCAACGCGTTCAACCGCGTTTGTCTGGCTTCGTCGATAGGGCCTTCCCGCCCTCCCCCCCCCCCCACCGCCGCCTCCTCCTACTCCGCCACTCCCACCCACTCCCGACCCACCTCCTCCCCCACCACCCGGCCCTCCTCCTAAAATTAAGGGAGTGCTGATCCCGTCCAGCTCAGCTCGTTGCAGCTGTCGGGCTAGCGCCTCATCCATTTCTAATTGGGTCTGTCCACCACTGCTGCTGCTGTTGCCTGTCATGCTGCCCCCCACACCGCCGGTGCTTCCCTGATAAATAACAATGAGAGTAGATTGAAGATGAGGGGGAAATGGGTGATGAGCATGCATTGGGGCGTGGATAAAGAGGAGACATGGTAGGACAGATATACACCTTACCTCGCTTCATCCCTCCCTTCCCTCGCTCCCTCCCTCATTCACTACCTACCGAGTGGGATGCCCTGGACATGGGCACGTAGCTCATTTCCACCGCTTGCAACGGCCCAGGCGCGTCGCGGTCAGCCCTCGACGCAATGGCTGACCTGTGGACGGGAATGGAAGGAGAACGAGTGCGGAGAGAGGGGATCAATTAGTTGGGTTTAAAATAAGGTTGAGAATCGATAGATTCTTGTGTCGATAGGGTCAAACGGAAGATGATCCCTGTTCTTATATTTATATCTCCGTTTCTTAGAAGGCCTCGGGTTGCCTGCCCTTTTCTCATGAATGCCCTCCTTCTCTTCCGCCACGTCCCCTCCCGTTTCAGTCGACTCTCCTTCCGAAACACCCGTGCCAAGATAGCTACTTCATCCCCTCTATACCCTCCTGCTTCTCCTTCTCCACCTCCCTCTCTCACATACCTGAGTGTGGGTGTCCACGCGCCGTGAACTATGCGTCGTCTTCCTTTTCAGGGTAGGGTAGGAGGGGGCGTAGCAGCAGCAGTCGCTCCTGCTCAAGCTCCTTACTGGCCCCTCTTGCTGCTTATGTGGCGCTCAGCTGCTGGCTGTTCGGGCCTCCAGCGAGCATGCGACGGTAAAGCGCTGTGTAAGTGTTGGTGTAGGGGGTGGTGTGTGAGAACTGGGAGGGGGTGCAGGTGCATGAACGAGACAGGGACGTTCATCAATACGACGATGTCTGGGTTATATAAGACAATTGTCGCATACCCCTGCTTGTGTCTTCACCCTCACAATGGCCAGCGTAGCTAGCTCACCTGTGGATAGGGAGCGCTGTGGAAGGGTGGACTGAGTGCTGAGGGGAGATCAGGGACCTGGAAAGGGAAGGCGAAGTCGTTTCGCTTTGGAACTGAGGTCAATTCGATCACAGCTCACCTCCTGGCCATGAACCATACTGCCTCGCCCTCTTGCGAGTTGGTCTCCTTGCGCCTTGCTTGCCAAACGACGCCGAGTCTCACATCGCGTTTTCCTTTCGAACCCTCCCCACGCACTTGTACGACAGATTCCAGGGAAGCCTTGTGGGTAGCAAGACCAGTAAGGGAACGCAAGCGCAGCCGCACTGCCGCCTGCTGCTTGAGCTTCCATCACCGACGGAGGATATTTTAGGACCTGCAGCCTGAGTTTCAGTGCGCAGGATCCGTCCCCAAGCCCTTACATCGGCCATGGTATGTCGTCAAACATAAGAAGGGGTATTATGAAGTGATCTAGTTCGGGATGAATGGCGGGGTAAAGAGTAGAGTCACCACTACAGGCGAACATGCCTCCACCCACCTCCCCACACCCCTCTCCCTCTACTCTGTGGTTATGTGCAGCATACACACTTGACCACTCTCCTGTCTGTTCGTGCCTGGAAATCTTTCCATTCAGTATCTGTGTCTTTGCCTTGCCCGTTTGTTCCGTCCGTTTTTTCCTCCCCTCAATCACTCACTTGTGCCCCCCCGCTTTTTCCCCTCCCCTCCCTCAGTCCTCGTACGTCCTTCACGAATCTGCCTCTGGGTACGCACTCTTCGAACTGGTCCAACACGACGATATTGCTTCTCTGACCGATGAGGTTCAAGCGTCTATCCAAGACGTGCAACGCTTCGGTCGTACGGTCAAGCTTAAGGCATTCCAGCCCTTCACCTCGGCGGAGAACGCGTTGGAAAACATGAATAGCATCTCGGAGCATGTCTTGAGTGATGACCTCAAGCACTTTTTAGAACTGAATTTACCCAAGGCCAAAAAGGCGGGGAAGGGGACGGCACTTGGTGTGATAGAGCCGGCGCTAGGCACGATAATCCAGGAGGAGTTGTCGTTTCCTTGCAAGAGTGATGAGGCGACAAGGGAGGTGTTGCGAGGGATAAGGTTGCATTTCAATAAATATATCAAGGAGCTGGATGGGGGCCTGTTGGAGAGGTCGCAGTTGGGGTTGGGGCATTCGTATTCCCGTGCTAAGGTATGAGCGGGGTGTGAGATCGAGGGAGGGAGGGTGGGAGGGAGGATGGGAAGATGATTTGTGTTCCATGCGAACTCCTTTGTTGTCGGCAGCGATTGCGATTTCTCTTTTGTATTTGCTCTATCGATGTATTCCTCCCTTTCCTGTATATCGACGAGGTGTCTGTTGATGAAACCATTACTCAGCTCACTCTGACTCCACCCTACTCCCACACCTCTCTCCAAAACGGAAAGAGGGGGCACAGGGTGCTGAAGAGAGACATGTAATCCTTCACTTTGACCTGAAGACCCTTCGTGTTTATGAATTCAGATTTCCTTCCTTTTTTTTTCCTCTTTTCCCTCGCTCTCCTTCCTTCTTTTTCATTCTGTTGTGCCCGTACCTCACCCTTCCTTTATGGCTCGCAAGCATGACGCACTTCATAAGAATCATTCCAACCGATGCCTCATTTCATCCCCCCCGTCCCTCTTCCATGTCTAACCTCAACTATAGGTCAAGTTCAACCCGGGCCGGTCGGACAACATGATCATCCAATCAATCGCCCTGCTTGACCAACTTGATAAGGATCTTAATACCTTCGCGATGCGTGTCCGGGAATGGTACTGCTGGCATTTTCCCGAGCTCCGCGACTTGGTTAAGGATAATTATGTCTTCGCTCGGTGTGCTGCCTACGTCCAGGATCGCACCACCCTGACAGAGGAGAAATTGGACGGGTTGACAGAGATCACGCTGGACGAGGAATTGTCGCAGAGTATTCTGACGGCGGCCAAAACGAGCATGGGCATGGACACCTCGGCCTTCGACATGGGGAATATCGTGGCGTTCACTACACGGATGGTGAAGCTTGCGGAGTACAGGAAGCACCTACACGCTTATTTGTTGGAGAAGATGGCGACGGTTGCTCCCAATCTAGGTACGGAAACCCTTCCTTATTCCCTCCCTCCCTCCCTCCCTCCCCCTAAACATGTGTGCTCAATTTTCTCACTTTCCCTCCTTTTCCCCGTTTCCTTCCTCCTTCCCTCCAGGCACACTCATTGGCGAGACCGTCGCCGCCCGGCTCATTGCAAAGGCCGGTTCTCTCACCTCTCTCGCCAAATGCCCAGCCTCAACCATTCAAATCCTGGGTGCTGAGAAGGCCCTTTTCCGCGCCCTTAAAACCAAGGGAAACACGCCCAAGTACGGCCTCATCTACCACTCCTCGTTCATTGGTCGTGCGGCTGCCAAGAACAAAGGACGGATCTCTCGGTATCTTGCCAATAAATGTTCGATTGCTTCGAGGATCGACACCTTCACAGAGGATCCAACCACAAAATATGGAGAGAAGCTCAAGGAGCAGGTGGAGGAGCGGTTAAGATTTTATGACACCGGTGCGGCGCCAAGAAAGAACGTGGATGTGATGACGTCGGTGAGGAAAGAGCTAGAAGCGGCGGGGGTGCTTGTGGTGGGGGCAGGAGGGGAGGATGGCGGGAAGGAGAAGAAAAAGAAGAAGGAGAAGAAGGAAAAGAAGAAGGGGAAGGAGGTGGCGGAAGAGGAGGAGGACGAGGAGGACGAGATGGAGGTGTCTCCGAAGAAGGATAAGAAAAAGAGGAAGACTGATGAGGTGGAGGAGAGCGCAGAGACGAAGAAAAAGAAGAAGAAGAAGGATAAGAAATAAAGAAGAGTGAGAAGGGATGGGTTGAGGGACGGAGGAAACATGTGTGCAAAGATAAGTACTGGATGGATAAGATGAGAGAACGGAAAGTTATACGTGTGGGTAAGCGGGCGAGAAGGAGTAGTGTGTGAGAGAGGACGAAAAATAGGAGTTGCTTTCGTTTACCTGTGTCCTCGTTTACGTCTTGTGCTTGTTACAGGGGGCATGACGCTCGGGACGAGAAGCAACACCCAGACACAGAGAATCTAAGAGCGGCAGGCAGGAAGGAAAGAACGAGGACAAGACTGGAACTGGCAGAAGCATGGATCTGCTCTTGCTCTTGTGGTGACGTGAATATTTCTCGGGTTTACTTATGTCCACTGTTTTTTTCCCTACTTGCTCTTGGTTTTCCTTATGTGTTGACTTTATTTTTTGTTGTCCTCTTCCTCAAGCGCCAGAACCGTCACTGTGTTGGGTCATGGCAGGCCGAAAGACCTTCCCCCCCTTCCCTTATGACTGCAAAGAGATCTGATTTTTTTTTTTTGCAGACTGCTGCTTTCTGGGGGTTGCTTTTGTTTTCTTGGTGGTGGTGGGCTTCTTGCGTCTGCTATTAATTTTGAATGTGTGTCAAATGTGCTTTTATGACACCAGCGCGATGGAGGCCTTACCTACCCGTTCTAGAGTATAAAAGTCTTTTGCTCCTTGCCCTTCTTATCCTCCCTTCCCCCCTCATCCATTCTTCTCTCCCTCCCCCTCTCCCTCTCTCCCTCTCTCCCTCATCTAACATGTGTGTTTTCACTAATTAAATATATATAACGCATGCCCATTCCCTTCGCTTCCTTCCTCACTCTCTTAGGTCGACGGTGGCGGAGTTCCACTTGCTTCGCCTCCAATTTCGTCCGACCGCGCCGTCACCGCAACACCGGCAGCAGCAGCCTTCTTCTTCTGGTTTTGATTGATCAAGACAGAAGAAGGGAGAAGCCCTCTAATCATTCCTGTCGAAGTTTTTTTTGCCACACGACCCGTAGGTGCTTGGTGGAAGGCAAATTTAGAAGAAGGTGGAGCCTGCTGCTGCTGTTGGTGAGGGTGGGAGGGGTGAGAGGCTCCTCCACCTCCTCCTCCAAAGCCCAGGATTGCCATGAGATCTGCTGGTCGCTGCTGCTGCTGCTGCTGCTGCTGCTGCTGCTGCTGCTGCTGTTGGTGGCGGTATTGCTGCTCCTGCTGCTGGTGGTGGTAGTGGTGGTGCTTCGGCAGTTGTTGGTGCTGTTGATAGTAGTGATGCTGCTGGTGATGCTGCTGCTGCTGCTGCCGCTGTTGCTGTTGGTATTGTCGTTGTTGCTGTTGCAGCAGCATCTGCTGCTGTGGGGAGGGAATAGGACCAGAAGCAGTAGGATGTGGAGTAGGGAGGGTCTGAGGCGGCGGCGGCTGCAGCTGCTTCTGCTGCTGCTGCGGTGGGGTTGTGGCCCTGTTAGGTTTGAAAAGCATTGAGCTCACCATGCTGTTGGCGGAAGGAGACGGGCAAATCTGCTGTTGCGGCTGTTGCTGCTTCTCCTGCTCCTGCTGCTGCTGCTGCTGCTGCTGCTGCTTTTGTGGTGATGGTGGTTGGGATTTGGCAGGAAGTATTGGCGGAGCCCAAGGCGAAGGCTTGTTGAAAGTAGATTGTGCCCAAGTGGAGTTAGAACAGGCAAAGCCCGATAAAGCGGCACCGCAAGTAGCAGTAGAAGTGGCAGCTTCTGTATCAGCAGAAATTGTTGCGGTGCTGGCTGGGCTACTACTGTTGACGATGGTGGGGGTGGTGAGGCCCGCTACTCCAGAGGAGGACGAGGATGGAACCGAAGACGAGGCAGCAGCCAGATCTCTGTAGAGATCTATGGTGGAAAGCCCGGCACCAGGAGCAGCGAAAGAAAATAAACCACTTTGAAACGCACCACCGACGCCACCAGCAGAGGTGGATGAGGAGGAGGAGAAGGAGGGGATAGAGAAAGCGACTTTGCCGCTGTTGCCGCCGCTGCTGCTACTGCTACAGCTTCCGTTGGTGGGCTTACCAAAGAGGCTGTCGATGTCAATCTGTAGGTCTTCCAACGACTTGGCTGGTTGTATTGATGATGCTGCCATCCGCTGCTGCTGCGGCTGCTGCTGCGGCTGCTGCTGTGGCTGCGGCTGCGGCGGCTGCAGCTGCTGCTGCTGCCTTCTAGACAAGCCCGGTGGACTCGTCACCAGTGCTCCTCCACTCCCCCCTTTCGAAGCCGGTAGCGGCTCATCATCCCACTCCGGGGATGCATCTTCCTTCTCCTCCAACTCTACCTTCTTCTCCTCCATCACTGGGTCACGAGCCGGGGCCGTGATCCCCTGCCCCTTTAAGTACTTCGCCCTCTCGGCCTCAAATTGTGCTGCAAGCCCTTCGTCAGGCACGAAAGCCTCGTCCAATCCTCCTTTACTCAACCCTTTTAATGTACTCCCACCCAGCCCCCCCGCCGATGGCATCTCCCAATAATCGTCCGTCGGGTTCTCCCACAGGTCATCCTCACTCTGCTGCTGCTGCTGCTGGCGAGAAGATTGTGGCCTCCCTCCCCGACGATCATTACGGTCATATCCTCCTCCCCCATAGCCCCTCCCATCCACACCACAGCCGTCTCGATCTTTATTCTTCTCCCTACTGTCCCTTCCTCCCCTTCTATCATCACCACGGTCGCCATTCCTGCCCATTCTCCCTCCCCCTCTATCTCCTGTTTCTCGGTCATCACCTCTCCCTCGTTGCAGCTGTTCCCGCTGTTGAAACATCGTCCGTGCCGATCTCTCATCCTCCTCCTCCCTGTACCCTCTTAACCGCTCAATGCCGATGTCTTGCCCCAACGTAGCAAAATCGACAGGACCCTTCTTCACTGTAGACGCTGATGCTGCCGTCGCCTGTTGCTGTTGCTGCTGCTGCTTGACTTGTGGTGATTGATGCCTTTGGTGAATATACTGCTGAGGTTGGGAGGAAGATTGAAATGAACGGAATGTTGACTCGTTTGCCCGACGGATGGGATGGTCAGCAACGTTGGGCATGGTGGGGAGGTTACGCGACATGATGACTAGGGGAGGCAAACCACGGGGGCGTTCGGGAGGGTAGGCTTGCGAGCGGGCAATTACTTCAAGCTCAACGATGTCGTATCGTAGTTTACGCATACGCTCCCCTTCCGTCTGCTGCTGCTGCGGCCGAAGTTGTTGGGGTGATGCAGGCACCTGTGAGGGGATCTTGCTCTCTCCTCCCCCTCCTCTACCGCCTTCGCTGCCGAAGAAGCCTCCCCGACCTTGTCCCCCACTGCCACTGCCGCTGCCCCCCAGATTCAGCATTGCCATAAGTTGCTGGGATGCCGAAAAGTCCGCGGATAGCGAGGGTGCTGGGCCGGGTGATGGGGCATGCATCCGCGGAGTAGTCGAAGGAAGGTGGCGTGAAGGAGGAAGGGGCGAGGGGAGCCTTGCGGGGGCCCCATTCCTTGCTTGCATGCCGCCACGCGGTGCCTCTCTACGCATAATGTTCGGTTGGACTGTAGCCTACTGCATCATTCCGTGGTCCCGTCGAGCTCAAGCAAGGCTGTCACGTGTGTGTTCGTAGGTCTGTTGAGACGAGTGCGCGATCATTCGAAGCCTGGGAAAGAAGACGTTCAAAGGTCAAGGATCAAGAAGGAAAAGACGGTGCCTCAGTAACAGGTAGACAACAACGTCATCGTTGTACCCTAGGTGGTGCTGGTCGTCGTGCGGTACAGCAGCGCACATTTGATCTCGGTGCCGCAAAAGGTTCCTTGCGTCACTGCTGATGAAAGCCTTCGCTCATCATCATCTCATCGTATTGAGAATCCAAGGCTTCTTCGCCTTCGATGGCTTCTAAGACCACTCAATTCATAACCACAGATGCATCACTCCGAGAGCGCATGGCATGCTACACATGAAGCTAAAAAAGATGCCAGATGTGGCTCAGTTTTGTGAGTTTGTCCAGCGCCTTGGCCAAGCATCGCTCACCATCCCACCCATCGTCCTCGCTCATCGAAGTGACCTCGGATGAGACGCACGTATGGCCTGTGTTCTTCCCTGCCGTCCATGCATTTGTGGTCCGCGTCGCGCCGTCCCTGGGACACACATAGCTCACGCACCCCTTTCCTATCTTGTCTCACATACACAGAGATCGTTGGTCCTGTCTCTGCCCAATCTCCGTCCATCCCTTGTCCAACCGACGCAACGTCTTCACCTCCTTTCCGTTGTTGCATTTCACGCCAGTAAGCAGCCTCAGCAGCAGCAGCAGCAGCAGCAGCAGCAGCAGCAATAGTTTCGGCCTTAACATTCAGCAGCAGCAGAAATGGGTGACAGCTGGGAGGACCAACAAGGAGCTGGCGCGCCCAAGCTCAATGTCGGGGCCAAGCCTTTTGTGTTCAACCCTGGAGCTCGTTCCTTTACGCCTGGTGGCGGTGGGAGAGGAGCAACGACGGAGGATATGACGGCTCAGATGGCCGCGGCTTCGATTGCGGACCCCGCTGCTAGTAGCAGCAGTGTCATGGAGGAAGACGACGAGGGGGACGACGAGAACGACCCGTTGTGGCAGGCAGTTTTCAAGATGGCGGGTGGGGATAGGGCGAAGACAGAAAAGATGTTAGAGGACCCCGATTCATTGATGCAATACCCGGAGATCCGGGCGTTGCTCGAAGGAGTCGAAGGAGGAGGAGAAGGGAGCACGACTGCTGCGATGGACGCGGAGCTCAGCAGGAAGGCAGAGCCCCGCATGCCCGTTGCCACGGCGGCTGCGCCAGCGAGCAGCAGCAGCAGCATCAGCAGCAGCAAGATGTCGTCGGGGTCCAGCCCTTTGGTTGCAGCGGCGGAGGATGATGACGATGCAGGCGGATCGTCAGAGCTGCAGGATGAAGACCCTCGGGAGCACTTGAATTTGGTATTTATCGGTCATGTCGACGCGGGGAAGTCGACGATGTCAGGGCAGCTTCTCTACCTAACGGGCCAAGTGGATAAGCGCACCATCGAGCGGTTCGAAAAGGAGGCAAAGCAACTCAACCGTGAAAGTTGGTTTTTAGCATTCATCATGGATACAAACGAGGAGGAACGCGCGAAGGGGAAGACCGTGGAAGTGGGTCGGGCACACTTCGATACGGATGCGAAGCGCTACACTATTATGGATGCGCCTGGTCACAAGAATTATGTGCCGAATATGATTGCGGGGGCCGTGCAAGCTGATGTAGGGATTTTGGTTATTTCTGCAAGGAGGGGGGAGTTTGAGACGGGCTTCGAGCGGGGGGGTCAGACGCGGGAGCATGCTTTGCTGGCCAAGACGTTGGGAGTGCGGTACCTGGTGGTGGTAATCAACAAGATGGACGATTCCACGGTAAAGTGGTCGAAAGACCGGTTCGATGAATGCGTGAGTAAGCTCAAACCCTTCCTCAAATCATGTGGGTATGCTCCGAAAAAGGACGTGAAATTCATCCCTGTGTCGGGTCTGACCGGAGATAACATTCAGAAGCCCGTGGCGGCATCTACGTGTCCATGGTGGGAGGGGCTGTACGTGGCAGGGGAGCACAACACGGCCGAGCCGACGTTGATTTCATGTTTAGATGCCTTGTGTATTGAGGGCAGAGAGCCCAGCGCGCCGTTGCGGATCCCAGTCTTAGACCGGTACCAGGATAGGGGAACGATCTCCCTGGGAAAGGTGGAGAGTGGGAGTGTGAAGGTAGGACAGAAAGTGTTGGTGATGCCCACGAAGAACACGTATGAGGTGCAATCGATTTTGATCAACGACCTGCCCGTGCGTTCAGCGAAACCAGGGGAGAATGTCAAGGTCAAGTTGGGGGGGGCGGCGGTGGAGGATGTTCAGAAAGGGTACGTGCTGTGCTCGGTCGGGGAGCCATGTCATGCAGCGACGAGGTTTGATTGTCAGTTAGCCTTGGTGGACTTGTTGGAGCATCGGCCTATTTTCAGCCCGGGGTATACGTGTGTGGCGCATTTGCATACGGCTGAGGAGGAGGTGACGGTCATGGACTTGTTGTCAATTGAAGATCGGAAGTCAGGAGAGGTGAAGAAGAAGCCCCGGTTTGCGAGGCAGGGGAATGTGATTACGTGTCGGATGCGGACGAAACGGGAGGTGTGTTGTGAGGCGTTTAAGGAGATGGCACAGTTGGGGCGGTTGACGTTGAGGGACGAGGGAAAGACGATTGCGATTGGCAAGATTTTAACAGTTTTGCCAGGCAAAGTCGCCAAGTGATTGGGAAGAGGGGGACGATAGATGGAGCGTAAGGAGGAAGAGAACAGAAGGTCTGGAGGAGGTGTCGAAGGGGAGAAAATGAGCATTGGGCACGCATTCGGGGAAATGAAATAAACCCCAAGAAGGAAAGTCAGCTTGAAGATGAAAAGAAAGACAATGGAGAAGGCAGCCAATATGCTCTTTTGTTGTCAGGGAGTTTTCACTTAGTTTTGAGCAGAGAGATAGAGACCATGACATGTTGCAGCAATATTCCAGAGCACATCAAAAATAGTAACGGAGAAAACAGAGGCATGAAGCAAGAGAAGGTTAAGAAAAAGAAGTACGTCCCATTTGGCTCATGACTTTCAGGAGGACCACAGGCCTCGCTCCCTTCTTTTGTCGCGCTTGTCGCGCTCGATCGTCCTTAGGTTCTTCGCTGAATCCTTCGAAATTGACTTGATTGTCTTGTCTTGTCTTTGGGCTTTTAACTCTGACTAATTTACTTTGATTCATTCTATCTCGACCCCCACGACTCACTTCACCCTCCCCTCACCACAATCCCACCCGCAGTCGCCAACAGACACCCTGCAACCCTTCCTAAGCGGTCGAAACTTAACCCAAAAACTCATCCAAGCCCTCCTTATACCCACATCCTTCCCCAACCGGCCGCGGAGGCACCACGACGTCCACCCACGACCCATTTCTTCCCCCTCCATCCCCTGCCGGTATTGTGCCATTCCCTCCCCCTCCCATCCCATCAAACCCTCCGAACTCATCCATGTCAAGATCTCCCTGTGACAAAAACCAGATCACGCCTGTGATTACCCCCAAAATCTTCACAAGCCGCACTCCATCCTTCATCGTCAACCCCTCCATACTCGCCCTCAGGACATGGGGAGCAAACACAAAAGTCATAAGCCGATCCCACAAAAACGACAGCCCTATATCGCCCACCAAGGTCATTAACACCCAATTTCGAAATTGAGGGGTCGGAAAAGGGACGAGCTGCAGGAATTTATTCAGTTGCGGGATGCTCTCAGAAGCCAACAAGAAAGTGAGCACGAAGGTGCTCGCCAGTGAGTACAGCAAAGGGCTGTTATCCCCCAAACCACTCATAAAGGGGGGGCCCTTCAGGTTCACTACAAACACACTCACTTGCTGCACGGCACTCACGAGAAAAACCACCGAATTAATAACATTCGCCTTGAACTCCCCCTCCACCTCCACCTTGAAATCAGCGGGCAAGAACTTCTTACTCTCCCTCACCGCCATCATCATACACACTAAATGCAATGCAAACTGCCCTAGAATCGACAAGAACAACGCCGGGTGGAAAATGGATGCAAACGGCCTCACCCCTGACAGCCTCTCCAGCGGCTTGGCCCTCGACACCGTCACAAAGCTGATACTCATTAAGATACCCAGCGCCGTCATTTGGTAATCTCCGTATTTAACCCCGTCCAGGTGGAGGACAGAGAGCGAATATGAAGATATCAGGCACGTCAAGGCCAAAATCTGATACATCTGAATGGTCGTGACGAGGGTGCACCTCCCCTGTCTAATGATGTCCACCGTTCCCCGAATCGAGGGTATCTTTGACGTGAAGGGAGCGGCGACCGACGCGTCTCCCACCTTGACCATTGGCAGCTCACCCCCTCCCTCCCCCGTGTCCATCTCCTCCATCATTGCTGCCATCTTAGCCGCAGATGCTGTAAGTCCCGAATCAGCCACCATCTGGGCGCGTTTTTCCTGTCGGGAAAGGGAGCGAGGGAGGGAGGAATAAAGGAAGGAAGGATAAGTTGGAGATATGTAGGAACTGCGTAGGAACTCCACATTGCTTTTCTTCATGAGATAGAGGGAAGTAAGGAAGCAACAATGGAAAGAGGGAGATAAGGAGCGAAGAAGAGCCATACCTTGGCCGATGCCGCCTCTTTCTTATACACTGCCATCAACGCCTTGATCATCGCAAAGCTCTCCCCCCTCGCCGTCCTTTC
The DNA here is from genome assembly GCA_004519485.1 of Nannochloropsis oceanica. Taxonomy (NCBI): domain Eukaryota; class Eustigmatophyceae; order Eustigmatales; family Monodopsidaceae; genus Nannochloropsis; species Nannochloropsis oceanica. Next base: position 193,504 of record CP038112.1, on the reverse strand, counting down.
CTCCATTTCCCTCTTTAATTCCTCCTGCTTCTTCATCATCAATTCCCTCCGTTCCTTCTCCTGCGCCGCCCGCATTTCCTGGGGTGTCTTCGGTTGACCCCTTTTCTGGCCTATAGAACCAGCACCAGCAGCACCAGCGGTGGTAGTAGCGAGGTCCCGGGCGTTCTTGGCGTCGTGGTCGCGGGCCGCCTTCCGTTGCACCGCTGCTTGGTATAATCGAATCAAGTCCGATTTCTCGACCACCTGGGGATGGTCTTCCGGTGCCACGCCCAGGGCCCGCAGCTTTCTTTTGATCTCCGACGGCTTCATTCGCTGCAGTTCCTCCAGCTGGGCTTGTGTCATGATCGCCGTCCGTCCTGCCGAGGAAGAAGGAAGCGAGGGGGCATCTGTCACAGCATTGGTAGTGCCACGATCAACATTCATGTCCCCGAACCCAGAGAGGAGGGCCACCCCCACATCCGCTTGCTTTAGCGCCCCGACGTCATTAGCCCCATCCCCACACATCATACAAACCCGTCCACAGTCCTTCAGGCTCGTGATAATTCCTTCCTTCTCATCCGGGGTCATGCGCGCAAACACCACAAAGTGTTCAAGATGCTTCCGCAGAGTAGGATGAACATTACTCGCCACCGCCAAGGGTATCCCAGCCGTGCACAAATCATACCCCAGCGCCAACACCGGAATCTGTTCTGGATCAAACCTCCCTCCCTCAAACTCCTCCCCAGTCTCATAACTCTTCCAGAACACCCTCCCTTTCCCCCCTCGCTCCTCCCCCTCCCCTCCCTCCGCCTCCAAAATTAAAATCCCCTTCTTCCCCACGGCCCTACAAATGCCCACTTGCTTCGCGACATGAACCGCAGTCAGCAACGCATCGCCCGTTACCATGGCCACCTTGTGCTTCCCCTCCTTCAGCTGTGCAATCACTGCCGCCGTGTCCTTCCTCACCCGACACGTGAAAGCCACAAACCCTGCAAACCTCAGATCACACTCGGCCGCGCCTCTGTTGTTGGCCACGCGAGCTATTTCCTCCTTAGCGCCCTCGACCTCCTTGTAAGCGAGAGCGAGGACACGCATCCCCTCCTTCGCGAGCCCGGCAGCAACTTGGTGGTAGCGAGAGAGAGGGAGAGAGACAGCGGTGGAGGGAGACAAAAGCTTCGCAATGGCTTCCGGTGAGCCCTTGACAAGGACCAAAGCCTTGCTGCTGCTGCTGCTGCTGCTGCTGCTGCTGCTAGAGATGGCCACCACAGACATGCGTTGCAATTTACTCGAAAAATGGTGCCTCGCCACAATCTCCATCGATGCCGCCAAGCCAAACCCGTCGACATGGAAAGAAGCGAGTCCCCTCCCCGCCAACTGAGCTGGCAGCGGACGACAGACCGTCGTCTGCTTTCCCCCATCTCCTCTTCCTTCCCTCCCTCCCTTCCGCTCAAGCACCTCCCACTTGATTTCCTTCAAGGCTGCCGCTTCGATCGGATCTCCAGCGACCTTCCCCTCCACGAGCACCAACGCATGGCACACGCCTAGCACCACAGTCGCCGCTGCCCCGGCCTCTGGCATGGCCGTTAAGCCCAGCGATGCCGCCTCCCCTCCACCTCCTCCCCCTCGCCCTCCTTTCTTTATCATGTCCGTCACGCCCACTGCCACGAGCTCATCGGTCGTCAGCGTACCTGTTTTGTCAAACAGACACACATCCACCTTCCCAGCGGCAGGGACTCGAAAGGGCTCGGTGCAAAAAATCTGCATCTTCATCAGTGTGATCAAAGCGGAATTAACAGCTAGCGCCATCTGCATGGGCAGCTCGGGAGGGATAACGCTAGTGATGATCAAGACACAATGGAGCAAGAGCTGGTACTTGGATTTATCTCCGGCTTCCATCCCTTTCTTGAGGACGTAGCCGGAGGCGGCGATTGCAAAGACGAGGAGGAGGAGGAGGAGAAGGGCAGTATCGCGGGTGTCGGTACGAACGCCCTCCGTGCTGTTTTCGATCATGCGGACGAGCTTCCCTTGCGAAGACGAAAACCCTGTGCGGAGGGCATAGCAGACACAGCCACTGTCAGGGGGAGGATCTATGCTGTCGTTGTCCAAGTTGGAAGAAGGCGGACGGACGTCCTCTTCCTTCTGGTCGGGCTCAAGAGGAGGGAGGCTATCGGTATCGTCGTCCTCCTCCTCTTCATCCTCATGGGTATGCAACCGCGGCATCCCCTCCTCAACCCGCTGCTCGTTCTCAAGTACCTCAACGGTATTGTTTTCCCCTCCCCCGCTGACCTGCAGAAGCCTCGTCCCCCCAAAAAACACGTGCACCTTCCCCGTTCCACTTTTGATGTCCAATACCTCGCCCTTCCCCCCTCCTTCCCCTCCCTGCCCCGCCTGACAAGGAACCGCATCCTTCATCTGCGGAATGCTCTCCCCCGTCAAGGTCGCTTCGTTCACGACAGCCGACCCTCGCAGCAGCAGGCAATCACAAGGGACAATGCCATCGTTCTCCTTGCTCTTGACCAAGGAAAACACATCCCCAGGCACCAGCTCCGTCGTCCTCGTCACCTCCCACCTCCGATTCCGATACACCAACACATCTAAGGTCTTATTATCCATCCCCTTCAAGACATTCAAATTCTTAATCCGCTGCATGACCACACTCGCTTCGAACGAAAATATCATAAACAGGGTGAACACGCTGTACTGCCAATAGGAGTCCAAACACCACAATATCACACAAAAAAGCTGGAACACTGTAAAAGGGCTCACCAACTGCTGCTTGTACAGATCCGCAAACGCCGGCAAGCTGATTTCGAACAAATTCTTCCCGTACCGTTCCTGGGCATCCATGACCTCTGCATCCGAAGCGAACCCTCTCCACCTCCCAAAAAACTCAAGGGGCCAATCCACTTTACATCTGACCTTACTAAAAAGGCCCTCCTTGAAGTCGTAAAGATATTTCCTTCTCTGCAGGGTAAACCACGTTCCCAGCCCTCCTTTCTCTAAGACCAACAACTCCTTCTTCCCGCGATGGGCCCTCGGCACGATCTTCACATGCGTTGCCTCCCCCACCGAGCCCACCGGGCGATACCTCACCCAACACCGGAAGTCAACCAACCACACCTGAAGAAGCAGCACCAAGGCATGCAGCGTCATCACCACGCCCAAGGCAAAACATGGCCAGAACCCCGGTAGATATCTCGAAGGCAAATAATAATCAGGCACTGGCGGCTCAACCGCTGGGTCTCCCCAAAACGAGAAGGGAGTCTCTTTCTCAGGCGCAGAGGGGTCAGGTGTAGTCTTAAGGAGGAAAACAGCAGCGGAAGCACGCAGATGTTCAACGGTGTGAGGAAGCGCGACGCCTTCGCTTTCAGCTTTTGCGAGGGCTTTGAGGTAGGGGTCGCCCATGGTAGTGTAGCACTATGAGGGGGGGACGGAGAGGGGGATAGAGGAGGAATGAGGCGGCTACAGTGGGTAACAAATAAAGGCCTTGCTGGAACATAAAAGAAAAAGTCGTTATTGGTCAAGTCAATCGAAGGGTACGAGAATGATTGCACGGTGCGCGTGCCCACGGGACGTACTATTGAACAGAGGAATGAGAGATGCAACATTAGATGTTGCATTGAGGGGCGCCACACGAAATTACAGGTGGCAATACGAAGCGAAAATCGAAGTGGGGAGACAGAGAAGAGGGAGGGAGAAGTAATAGAAGAAGAAGAAGAAGAAGGAATCATAAACGTACCCATTGGAGGACGACGACATAAAGCAGCACGAATGGCAAATGTTCCCACGAGATAAGGCCACCGAAGAGACGACCAACCTCCTGGTACAATTGCAGGGACAGGATCCGCTTCCCCGTCCATCTAGGCTGCTGAAACGGGCGGGCCATGGCCAAGTGCTGGTATTTGCGTCGGGAGAAGCGGTGGTTGTGGCAGTGGCGTGAAGAGGAGTGGCAGGGCTATGGAAGATGGAAGGCGGCGATGATGATGACGCTGCCGGCAAGTAAGGTTGGAAAGCGGAGCTGCTAAATGCTGAAGCCAACGGTGCCTGGCAGATGACTCCTATACCTGTGGAGCGTATATGTAAGTGTGGGTGCCTTTGAAAGGGCGGTATGTTGACAGGAGGATGGGAGGCCGTCGTCTTCTTTCCTTCGCTCTTGAATCAAGCGAGTGACCGTTTCCACGATTCTATGGGGAGTCTATGCCTTGAGAATCGGGTCCAAAATTCATTTTGGGACACAAACTAGCCTCCAACCGGGCCCAAGTAGAAAATATTTCATATTCGATAAGTAATTGGGAGTGCATTCCCGGGTTGTGGCGTTCATAAAAACCCCTTTTTCCTCTTTTTGAGACTCGCCTTCCGGGCGATCGAGCTGGCAGCAAACTTAGACACTGTCCCCGAGTGATTAAGGTCGTGTCAATCCCCACCCCTTAAGACATGTTCTACACCATACGACGTGTTGCACCTATCGCACCACCACCCACCAATTATCAAGACCAATGAGATCGGCGCCAAGGACATCTGTGCGCCGATGTACGCCAGCTCTATTGCGAGGTGGAGATGCGAAAGGAGGCCATCAGAAGCAGCAAATCGAGCGATTACACCGACCCAGTAGATCTCGGTATAAGTTGGTGGCAGACAGTACGCTTATTTTCCCCCTCAGCAAATACTCGTCCTTTTTACTTCTTTTTGTTTCCCACCAATCCTGACGTCGTTTGTTTCGTCTTGCTAATTGTTTCGTCTTGCTATTGAGTCATAATTAGGGCTGTACAAAAAATCACTACCAAAAAAGGTCGAATAGCGCAGAGTGGAAGATTGAAAGTTTTTCAAGAGAAGCGAACGACGACCTACTCCTTCCCCTCCCACGCACCACTCTTAAGTCGTGAAAGACAAGGAGGTTTTATCTGACGTTATCTTGTCCTCGAGGTTAAGCTTCTTCGACACGTCAACAACCTTCATGCGACGCATCCTCATGCTCCAATCACATACATACACAAAACACAAAACCACCAGAAACCCTCATGTACCTCTCCCTCTCCCGTTTCCCTCCCCCCTTCCTCCCCTTACTGAAATTGTCCCGAGCTGTCCCACCTACTGGTACTAAAAGCATAACAAATCGTCAATATCCAAACGCTCGTAAAAATCCTTCCCACATACGCCTCTCGCGGGGTGAATCTGTCGTTCCCTAACACCAACCTGGCTGAGTTGAAGGCCACTTGCAACAATTCTGCCAGTCCGTTAATGGTTAAAATTGCCTTTAGCCGCGTCTTGATCCGCGAATTTCGTGAGAAAGACTGCACGAGAGAGAGGAGCACGCCTACCAAGTTCGCACATAAGAGACCGACGACAGGTAAGACGATGAGGGCTCGGCGGAAGGCACCAGAAATCTGGTCCGCGAGCTCGTAAAGGTGCGTGGCACGTGCAGTGAGGATCATGAACAAAATACACACACCCGTGTTGCCGACTGTACGCATGATGCGTGGGTAGAGGATCTCGTGACGCCCCGCCGAGGAGGACGTTGGTTGCGAGGTGTAGTACCGTTGATAGCTGTAGGAAGGTGAGACAGGGCCCCACGGACGGGTCACGGGACCCCCGGCAGCAGCAGCTGCGGCGTAATTCCCTCCTTGTTGTTGTTGTCGCTGTTGTGGCTCTTGCGGAGGGTCGTCGTTGACGTTGTTGCGTGGATGCCGGGTGCCAGATTGTTGGGGAGGAGGAGGTACAAAGCTGCTGCCGCCGCGGGCGTCGATGGGTGGCTGCTTTTGGTCATTCGTGTGAGTGGTAGAGGTGCGAAGGAGGGATGAGTGATGGAAAGATACATTTAGAGACATCGAGAATGTATGTGTACGTGTAAGTTAATGGGCACCACAAGGGAGAACGGGTAAGAGAGGGAGGAAACGCGAGATGGAAGAAGGCAGTCGCTCTAACACTACCTCCACCTCTCTATCTTCCGTTCTCCTGGGAAATGTGCCATTGTAAGGAGTATCTCTGGGCTATATAACTCTTAAGTCACACACATTACGCATCTCGATATCAAACCTCCATTCATCCACTCCTTTCCTACCCGATGAGGCCCTCTCGGAAGGCTGCTTCTGCCGCGTTGGCCATTGCCCAGGGGGGCGGCACTGCCTAGGCCAGAGGTAGCTGCTGCTGTCAGCATCGCAGCAAGGACGAGAAGGGAAGGGCCCGATTGACGTGCTTGACGGCGTCGCTTGATGCCAGCCGCGGGAGGGGATGCCATCCTTGCTGCTGGTTGTAGTTGATGATGGTTCACTTTGCGGAGGGGATAGGCTGACTGTGCTCTAGAATGGGGTGAATGGCTAGTCGCGGTGAAGTGGCTGGTGGATATGCTGATAGATGGGGTTGCGTGGGTGTCTATGTGTCCGTAGACATGTAAGTCGATGCAGAGAAAGCGCCATCATCACAAGGAGGAGGGGTCATGCCATGACTCGCTGATATAGCAAGGGGATCTATACACTAGTGTTTTGGGTCCCCTTGCTGATAAAGCTGGTCTCGTAATTTTCTAACGTTTCCAAGCAGCCTAAATTATATCGACAGGCCTGACATAGTGCTTGTTATTAAGCGTGCTGCTCCCTGGCTAGAAAACCCGTTTACGCCTGCAAGGCACGTCTCGGCTTCATGTCGGGGATGTAGGCAGACTGCTACAGCACCAAACGTGCTCTAATTGGTTTCAACATGTGTTGCTTGCATCGCAGTTAAGCTGCCGGAAGGAGAGGACGGGCCAAACAAACAAGCGAAGCCAGGGCAAACATGCTCTTCCACCAGACCACCTGAGATGGGGAGTCCTCATTGGGGCGTCCCGCCTATGTACCGCCGATGATACGGTTTTGCTCAGGATGTGCACGGATCAGACCAGGAAGGAAACAGAACAGCAAGCGCTTGCCCACGAGTATGGATGGCTGGATGAAGGCTGGGAAAGCGCGCAACAGATTGATTGCGAGCATAACCCCACAGCACACCAAAGAGCGAATGAAAAATGGTGCTTGAATTAACTCCACTCACACAAATATAAAATATAGACTCTATGTACACCTCAAGCCTCTGCACTGTTCTTTCTTTATATTTGATAACAAAACACGCAGGCATTCAACACCGGCGGTTTTGTTCAGAGGAGAGATCAATAATCACGCATCGCAAAATCAAAGAAACCTTACAGCGATGGAAATCGCACTGAATTGTCTGGACTTCTCTCTATTCTGAAGAATCACACAGCATCTTAGTCACCAACCAACATGCAACAAAACTTATCACTCTGTCATGCAACCCGCATTCTAGTCCATTCAGACACATCTAGACCCTCGCTCCTCATTATTTATATACCATACTATTATCCTGTCGTCTTGTCGTATCAGCACAGCTCACAGCGCTCATTGCAATCAAGCATTCCTCTTTTTTCTGGTAATATCACCCCACCAGGTCCTCCAGGCTATTTATATTCATACTCTGTTTGTTTGTCAAAATATCTCTCCACTGTCCCTTCGCCTACAACCATCAACCACAGTCGTCCAAAATCTTTCTCAGAAGGAACACGTCCTCTACTCAAAAGAGGTTCTAGATTTAGGCGGTGACCTTCGCTACATTCCCCATCTCCACCGCATCCGCCTCTTCAGCTGCCTCGACGGAAGCGTCACTTCTGACCGTGTCACTCAGGGGGTCGACGGCAAGCAAATCAGGGCGGAGGAACCAGATCGTAAAGGAAACGGCCATGACACACCAGCCCATAATTCGGAAGCCTTGGGCGGTGGAGGAAAATTTACCATGCAGGAAGAGGAGGGTGAAGATGACGGCGCCGCAATTGCCGCCGGCGCCGACAATACCCGACACACTGCCGCCTTTTTGATGGGGCGAGGAGGGTAGGTTATGCAGAAATAGATATTTAAGTGAATGGAATGGTCGCTACTCCTTTCCCCCCCTTCCCAGTTGGTTTCCTAGATGAAGTAGATCCCATCCTCCCCTTTTCGTCGACCTCTTCTTCCCTCGCTTACTCACCGGCTGACTTGGCGATATAGGGCGTAATTGCAAAGCACGATCCGTTGGCAGCCTGCACAAATATGGAAAAGGCAAGAAGGAGGAGCGTAGCTTCGGTCTGCGTCCTGGCATGGGAGAACCAGATGATGAAAATGGACTCGAACAGGACGAGGGTGAACTGCACGGTCATGCGGCCCTTAATCTCAGCGTAGGAATTGGCAAGGTCGCTCAGCCATCCACCGAGCCAGCGGGCGAAGATGTTGGTGATCTGTGGGTTGAATTAGGCAGAAGTGGGTCGAAGGGCTCTGTAAGGGACCGTATAATTGTTTGTTGTTTTGACTACCGGCCGCGGGACGGAGGGATGGAGGGAGGGAAGGAAAGTGGGAGGGTGTTTTACGTACCCCGCAGAGCAAGGCGATCTGTCCGGCCTTGGTCACATCGGCGCCGAACTCGTCGTGAAAGTAGGAGGCGGTCATGTTGAAAAGCACGAGTTCCACCCCGAAGGTGACCGAGTACTGAAGGCACATGATATAAGACATGTAGTTGGATGCAGCCGCCTTGAACGCCGTGGTCGACTTGACGGGCGACTCACCATTCTTAATAAGCTGTCTGATATCACCCTGTGTAGTTGGTGGGGAAATGGTGATCCAAATTGAGGTCAGTACTCGCTTCTGTATGTCTTCTTCAGTCCCGTTCGTCTCTTTTTCCTCTCCTTACCTACCCGAGGGGTGTCTTGACCAAAGAATTGAACGATGGCAGCCGTGATAATGAGGGCAATACCAGGGAAAACGAAGCTTATACGCCAGGCTTTCTCCGGGTCCACGCCCCAGCTTTGGATCCCTGCAAAAATCGAAACCATGATGACTTGGGTGCTGCCACCTCCGAGGTTACCCCAACCACCAACGATGGCGTTGGCTGCCCCGATGCACCGTTTCTTGAACATGTTGGTGGTCCACGCCTGAGACTGGACAAATGTAGCACCCAAAATGCCTATAAAAAAGCGGAGAGCGACGAGGCCCTGCCAGTTGTTGACGACGCCAATCAGGAAGACGGGAATAGCGCCGAGTGCTAGTAGCCCCGCCATGGTGACCTTGGGGCCATAGCGGTCGCAGAGGGGGCCGATAAGGATACGGGTAAAGACAGTTGAGGCGACAGCGGCAAGATTGGACATTTGAACTTGGTCCTTAGTAAGATCTAGGCTTTTTTTTATGACGGGCATAAGGGGGGCGATGGCGAACCATGCGTTGAAGGCCTGCGGGGAGCAAAAATGTAGAGGAAGGTGCAAGGGAAGCTGATGAGCGTGCTGGTGCTGCCGTGGCTGTCGCTGGATAAATCATCCACCCCGTTCCCCCATCTAATCCCCAATCCCCGACCTTTGCCAACACTTACGATGAAGAAGCCAAACCAGGCCAGGTGAAAGGCGCGCATGTGCGGGGCCGCGAAGCTCCATATCACGATTTTGTCAGCCTTCTCGGCCTCGGTGACGGCCGTGGTCAGGTGCTTGGATGACTCAGGCTTGGACATGATGCGCAGTATCAGGTTGTAGGGCTTCTGTTTAGGATGGGGTAGCGGAGGAGGGGATCGTGCGTGAAGGGCGCTGTTTTCAGAGGCGGAGGCGGTGGCTACACGCCCGTCTGAAGCACAAGCGAAGCACTGCTGCGCCGGGCCGCGCGTGGGCATATTTTTATGTCAGACGCAAGGTCTCTAAAAGTGAGAAAGGGCCGTCATTAAGTAAGGGCGCAAGATCGGGCCTAGGGCACATACTCTCCCGATATGTGTAAATGGCCGCTTTTGTGCCTCCAGCACGCGTGCAAAGTGTCACCAAAGCGCACGACGCAATGGCAGTAGACTCCAGTGAAATGGGTAAAAGCGGCATGTCATTAGGTGCTTTGGAAAAAACAATGCCAAGCTTTCATAAAGAAGCAAACAAGCAAGACAAATCATAATACCCCCACTCAAGAGTAACTGGAGATGACCACGTTGGCTAAGTCCGGTTGAAAATCGGCGGGTTTTCAATTTATGTCGACATCCCTGCCCCGGTTCGCGGGTCACCATGGAAACATACTTTTTTTGTTGCGCCACTTCTCGGCCGTACCCCACAAGACGTATCCACGATTGCGAAAGGTAAAGTTCTATTTCATGTCCCCTGGTCGACTGGTTTGTGTAACTCCTTGCCAAAAACCTACCTGTTACTTTATCACCGACGGCGTTGGCACAACAGGCACTGCACCAAAAAACCGCCGCCTCGATTGGGGGCCGCGAACATGACGTGTCGGAACAGGAAAAGCAACCGCTGCAAGGCGCCGGATCTTAGCGCGCAGTCGTAGCAGCAGGAATCGACAATATGTGTTCTCGTTTCTGCATACGTCGACTCTGGACAGCTATGACTGACCCGACTCTGACTTCATGACCCACCCACCACACAACGAGGGCAGGTGCCGCAGCAGCTTTAGCACGTTGCTCCTCTACATGGCCTTTAAACTCTCACCACAGGTGCCTACGGCGCCTGAGCCGGTCCGTGCCACCAGTACAGACGCGCGAGACGATGACACGGCAGACAAGTGGGTTCAGCGCCTGCCAGGCATGATCCGCCTGACGGGTCGCCACCCGTTTAACGCCGAGCCGCACACCAAGGAGCTGGTCGACGCTGGCTTCATTACCCCCGCCGCCATGCACTATGTGCGGTAAGTCCTTCTTTTCTGGGTCGGCCAATCCAGTTCGTGTCTCTCATCATCTTTCTAAACTACACCATCACCTACAGCAACCACGGCCCGGTACCCAAGCTTGCCTGGGATGACCACCGCATAACCGTGACCGGCCTTGGCGTAGCTGAGCCCCAGGTTTTGTCAATGGACGAACTGGTCGCCCTGCCCAACCGAACCCTGCCCGTCACTCTTGTCTGCGCCGGCAATCGCCGCAAGGAGGTTAACGTCACCCGGCAGAGCAAGGGCTTCAGCTGGGGCTCCGGTGCAGTGAGCACCTCCATTTGGACGGGCGTGCCCCTGCACGTGCTTCTGCGCCACTGTGGCGTTGACCCCGATGCGTTAGAGCCCGGACAATACTGGGTCAACTTCGACGGGCCTGACGGGGAGCTGCCCAAGGGCATTTATGGCACGAGTATCCCCCTCCTCAAGGTAAGCATTCGGGCATATATTTATGCATGCTTGTGCTCATTGTCATCCAGTTATGACAAAACTATCCATCTTTTCTTTTTGCCAGGCGCTGGATCCAGCACAGGATGTGCTTGTGGCCTTCAAGCAGAACCACGAGCGCCTCCTCCCCGACCACGGCTTCCCTGTCCGCCTCATTATTCCAGGTACACAATCAAACATACACATACACACCCATACACGCACATACATACATGAACCACAGCCATATTACTCACTTTCCTTTTTATCTCCTCTACTTGCAGGGTACATAGGGGGACGGATGATCAAATGGCTTACTCGCATCACTATCAGCCGCCAAGAGTCGCAGTCCTTTTACCACTTCCACGACAATCGCGTCCTGCCCTCGTCGGTGGACCAAGAGCGCGCGGATAATGAGGGCTGGTGGCGCAAGCCTGAGTACATCATCAACGACCTCAACCTTAACTCGGCCATCACCCATCCGGTACGTACTCGTGTCCGCGGGCCTCAGCTGGGATTACGAAAGTTTACAAACGTGCAAGCTCGCCGCTTATACTGCTGTTCGTCATTTTCCCTGCCAGACTCACGACGAGGAGATCCCGCTGAAGAAAGGCACTTACAAACTCCAAGGCTACGCCTACTGTGGTGGCGGCCGGCAAGTGCAACGCATGGAGGTCTCCCTCGACGATGGCAAGGTAGGAAGTATCACCTTGTCGCGGTTTTCACACTGCTATCATTGACTCAATCGACATTTACACACCCATTCCGACTACGCACCACGAGTAGAGCTGGGAACTAGCTCAGCTGAGCAGTGAGGAGTACCCAACTGAACACGGCCGCTTCTGGTGCTGGCGTATTTGGAATCTTGATGTCGACATCCTACGTCTGGTGAGTGCAGCTTGAGAACGAGCGAGAAACGTCTGTGTTCCATCACGCTCTCATATATACAATCCCTCCCTCTCTCATAGGTGGGCTGTACGAATGTCGCCTGTCGTGCATGGGACAACTCGCAGAACACACAGCCTCGAGACTTGACGTGGAACGTCCTAGGCAGTGAGTATTTCGTTTCCTCTCTTCTAGAGATACTTTTATTCCATCCATCTCTATCTTTACCTGTGTCTATGAGAGTAAGAGTAATCGTCACACCTTATTCATACCCCTGAACTCCCCTTTCCACCCCTCCCTTCCCTACCCACAGTGATGAACAACAGCTGGTTCCGGCTTACAACCGCGGTTAGTCTCAACGATCGCCAGCAGCCTGTCGTCCGCATCAAGCACCCGGCGCCCATTGCTCCTGGTGGGTGGATGGAGGCAGGGGCCGACGAGACTGTAAATGTACAGGCCAAGACAACGGGTACCGGTAGCGGACGGTCACACGTGGAAGACAAGTCTGTCCCATCGATAGCGCAGCGTAAGGATTTGTCCGTCATCACGCGCGAAGAGTTGGCGCGGCACAACAGCAAGTACGTGCGGGGGGAAGAGGGCATGAGGAAGGTGGGTGGAGGGAGGGCAACGACGATGTTTGTCCATCAATACGTGTATATGACGCACAGTCAACCGCTGACTAAACCTACTGCACGCAAATCACAGAACTGACTGCTGGATCGCTGTCAAGGGTCAGGTCTACGATGTGACCCCCTACTTGCAGGAGCACCCGGGCGGCGTGGCCGCCATCGTCATGAACGCCGGCAAAGACGCCACCGAGGATTTTGAGGTACGCAACATATGAATATGCAAGCCCGCCCCGCATGCATCGATGAGAGCACGGCACTTAATTGTGCCCACCAACCACATACACACGCAGGCGATCCACTCCAAAAGGGCCTGGGCTATGCTGGATGAGTATCTGGTCGGCACCCTCGGGGCTTCTTTGACCTCCTCCTCCCCTGAAGCCTCCGCCATCGCCGCGCCCAAGGAGGCTGCCGTGGCGCTGCAAGGCAAGAACCGCGCCATCAAGTGCAAGCTCGTGTTCAAGGAGTACGAGAGTCCCGACGTCCTGCGTATCCGATTTGGCCTCCCGCAGCCAGACCAGCCCCTGGGCCTCCCTGTTGGGATGCATATCGGCCTGCGCGCCGTGATCAACGGCGAGAGTACCAAGCGGCAATACACGCCCGTGTCGGACGGGGACGCCAAGGGTCACGTGGAGCTGCTGGTCAAGGTACGTGCGTGCAGGCAAATGGGTTTTGAGTGATTGGACGATGGAGCCTCTCTCATCCTCTGCGCGAGCTAGGACCATCTGACAGTCCCCGTCGCCCCTTGCGGACCTGTAGACCCCGTAGCCCCCCTTGCACGCACAGCGCCTTATTTCTTGACACACATGCACACCCTACCACACAGGTCTACCGCGCCAACCAGCACCCGCGCTTTCCCGACGGCGGGCTTATGTCGCAGCACCTAGACCGTATGTCCCTCGGCGACTGCATAGATATTGACGGACCCCTCGGTCACATTACTTACGAGGGCCCCGGCTGCATTCGCCAACTGGGGGAGGACGTGCATGTCAAGCACTTTGTGGCGGTCGCCGGCGGCACGGGCATCACGCCAGTCGTGCAGGTACGTTGACAATCGACGTCATAAATTTTGAGGAAAAAAGGTGTTGGTGTCGGGAATACGTCGCTAGTGACTGATTCGAATCCACTCAATCAACTCTCACCGCAGGTGCTTCGTGCAGTGTTAGAGAATCCTTGCGACACTACCCGCTTTTCCCTCATCTATGCGGCCCGGGTTCCAGAGGATTTGCTCCTGCGCGAGGAGCTGGACGCCTGGGCGGAGCAGTACGAACAGTTTACGGTAAGGAATAGTGTTCTCGACATTTGGTCTCAGCTTCCGCTCATTTTCTTCTTGACACGACTCACTAACTCAACATTCTGCTTTACTTATCTCTTAATTTAAGGTGCACTACACCGTCGATGTTCCTCCCCCTGATTGGCCGTACTCCGTCGGTTTCCTCACGGCCGAGATGCTGGCGGCGAATTTCCCCGAGGCCACCAAGGACATGGGCGCGCTTATCTGCGGCCCGCCGCCGATGGTGAACTTCGCCGTGAAACCCAACCTAGAAAAGCTTGGTTACACCGAGGACCAGTTTTTCATCTTTTAAATGAATGTGGGTGCATGCGTGTATGCGTGCATGTATGCGTGTATGCAAGTGCGGGCGTGCGCGTATGCGAGTGGATGCTTAGTGTACCAGGGTTGACCTGAGCAAGCTAGATGTGCTGAACCCGCGGGGGGGGGTGTATGCAGAGAGCGAAAGCAATTTTGAGTCTGAAGGAGAGAATGGACCGCTATAACAGGGCTTGTACATTTAGGAATTATATATATATACATATATGATTTGTATGGTGGAAACGATGATTTACCAGGATGTTGTCCTGGTAATCTGGAGTAGTAAGATGGGTGAAGCGCGACCTTGTGGATCTACTTAACTTTTTCATCATACACGACTAGTACCTTAGGCAGCTTAGTCAGAAAAATGCAGAAAGAATAAAAACGTGGAAACGGAGTGTGATGGGTCGGAATGTTGATTTGTGTGATTTTTTTTTAATACAACCTGGGCCTCTCCCATAAATCTCACGGGGGTGCTGCTGCTTTTTTTACCACTCTTGCTGCTGCTTCTGCTTCTTGCCCAGCGGGCCAAAGCCTCCGCGCTGGCTACCATCCACCCGTGATATTTCCAATTGTAAGGAAGATAATGGAGGACGGGTAAAGCAGTCCACGTCCACATGGTGGCGCCTTAGACATGGCAGAAAAGAGGCCTGATCGAGGAGCGTGCACCCTGGAGGGAGGGTGACTGAGTGATGAACAGCCTCCCGCGAACCTTCCTTCACTCATCCTTCATCATGCCAGCGCTTGCGTACCGCTCTGGCTGGAGATTTGCCTCTCAGATTGCACAAGGCAACGAGTTATTTCCTTCATCTTCATATAACCCTCCTCCCTCCCGCCCTCCCGGAAGCCGGGTTGACGGGGGCCGCGCTGTTAAGGCCTGTGATGACTGCTCTTGTTCCCAATACTACAACTGTGAGGATAAGCAGGAAAGTGTTATGTCGACGCACTTGCCCAGGACAAAATTGCTTGAGGCCTTCCGCGAGAGGGAGCGAGGTCATCCTTGCAATTGATCATGACGTATGGAGATGGGAGGCTTGCTGCTACAGTAGTGGCTACTGCTGCGGATCATGAGGTTGAAGGCTGAAATGGTGTGCGAGGTAGCAAGAAGGATGGTTTGAGGGTATAGGAACGCTGGTGGAGAGCAAGGAAAGTGCCTGAGAGGCGACATCACCATAACGCCGCCCCGCTTCGTCGCAGTCTAACCCAATCCTATCGCACTTTGTTTCAATGAACAAGGTCTTCTTGACCATGTTTTCAGATCTCCTTAAATTGTACCGATTGTCCAGCGTGCTGCTGGGGGCCTTGGATCAGCAGGCCCGTGACAGAGCAGGCACGTGCAAGTATCTGATTACGTCCCTCCTCCCCGTTCCCAACAAGAAAAAGCAGGATGCTGCAGCAAATCAACAAGACTTTGGAGCCACTCTTGGGCGAGCACAATGTTGCGGCAGCGGTACGTGCGTGTCATCTTACCTGATCTCTACATTCACAGTTTCTCTGGTTCCTGCCTGATCAGTGCACCTGAGGGATTCATGTGCAGCGTTTCTTTTGTGTGATACCTTGAACATTTTTTTTGGTGCCGGTACATGCTTGTGCTGATGGCCACGAGCTCTCACTGGAGTTGTTGTTCGGATGGGAGCTTGCGCTTGTGTATATGCATGTCTCCATGGTATGTGTTCTTCCCTGTGTGCCTTCCCCACTTACGTGTCTACTTCTCAATTTTTTTTTGTAATAGGTGACGCTGAGTGTAATCGCCTTGACCATTGTCGTTTTCCGCGTTCGACGACCATGCTCCTTCGACGTGATGAACATCATGAAGAACAGCGACTTCGAGGCGCATAAAGCCAAGGTAGGTGTCGGGTTGGGAGGACGAGAGGACGGGAGGCGTTGAACAATGGGGTGTTAAGCTAGGGGACAAGCCATACTTATGTGACATGAAAGCTGCCTTTCGCAAGCGTTTGACCTCTCCATGTTTCCATGGGATAAGAACAACCTTTTCATTATATCTATTTCTCCTCTTCTTCCATCAGGACGTGCAAACCTCAGTGGATCAGTACGCTACCCTTTTCACCGGCGCCCGGACCAAAATCGGCTCCATCTCCAGCGCCGGCAGTATCGAGTCCCGGCAACAAAACTACAAAACATTGGTGGGAAACTTCTACGATCTAGCCACCGACTTTTACGAGTACGGCTGGGGTCAGGTACGGAGGGAGTGAGTGAGGGAGGGATGGAGGGATGGAGGGAATGAGAAGTATATCGCCTGCTAACTGTCCCCTTCCTCCCTCTCTTCCCCCCTTCGTCTGGGCAGTCCTTTCACTTTGCTCCTCGTTGGAAGGGAGAAGCGTTCAGAGAGTCAATCAAGCGGGCTGAATATCATCTAAGCTCACGCTTAGGGTTGAAGCCAGGCATGCGCGTGTTGGATGTCGGGTGTGGAGTAGGTGGTCCAATGAGAAACATAGCCATCTTCTCAGGTGCGAAAATCGATGGGATCTCGATCAATGAGTACCAGGTAAGGCTTAAGAGAAAGATGGAGGAGGGGAGGGAGGGAGGGAGGGGAGCGGAGGAAGAGAGGGCCACCCTCCTTCTCCTTGATTTCTCCCGCCCACCCCCCCTCCTCCCCTACTCCCCAGGTGAAGATAGGCAACAAGTACAACGAACAACATGGCCTCGCGGACGCCTGCAAGTCCCATCAAGGCGATTTTCAGAACCTCTCCGATCAGTGGGAGGAAGCTTCGTTCGATGCCGCTTTTGCCGTGGAAGCCACTTGCCACTCCCCCGACAAGACCAAGTGCTTTTCCGAAGTCCTGAAAATTCTCAAACCTGGCGGCCTGTTCGCGAATTATGAGTGGATCGTAACGGATAAGTACTCCCCATCCAACCCCACGCACACACGCATCAAGGAAGGGATTGAGGTTGGCAACGGGCTGCCCACCCTGGCAACGGCCGGGGAAGTGCTCGACGCAGTCCGTGCAGCGGGCTTCGAGGTCGTTGACGCGTACGATGCGAATGCAGGCGTGCATTCTCCGAATCAGATTCCCTGGTACGACACATTGACGGGAAAATTTACCTTGGGTGGTTTCAGGATGACCTGGCTGGGGAGGGTAATCACGCACCTGTTTGTCTCTGTGCTGGAGCTGGTGCGGATTGCGCCGAGGGGGACGTCGAAGATCAGTTCCATTTTGAATGCAACGGCGATCGACTTGGTAGAGGGGGGAAAGCGGGAGATTTTTACACCGAGTTTCTTTTTTGTGGCAAGAAAGCCGCAGTAGAGAGGGAGGGAATGAAGGAGGGAGGGAGGGGAGAGTGACCGCACGTTTGGAAAGGACGTACGGGGAAATGACGTGAGAAGTGAGGGAAGGTGGGTGTCTTGTCGGGTAAGATATAGGGAAAAGAGTAGGCATGAAGAGAGGGTTGAGTTGTTACATAGAGAAGTGTGCACGGAGGAGGAGGAGGAAGGATGAAGGGATGAGGAGTGCGGGAGAGTGGGACGAGATCAACGAAGGACCGGTCAATAAAATCGAAGCTAGAGAGAGAATATGAGCGAGAGAAAAATAGAGAAGAATCGGGGGCCTGCAACTTCTTGAGGGGGGAGTTCAAAATCACCTTGATAATTGATTCTTATTTTCATCTACTGTTGCGTTGCGTTGCGTTGATTCTTTCTTTGATAGACACGCCCGTGGGCCTCCGTTTTATTTTTTGATCTGTCGTCTTCGTTCTGTTTCTTTCTTCCTGATGTCGTTGTCACCCATCCTATTCTACCCTCTTCTTCTCCTCAAGCCAGACACAATTATGCCCTTCCTCTGCAGTTTTCCGTTTTTGGGGCTTAATATGGTTCTGGATAAGCTGGCTGGGGCCCCGCTCCTGCGCTCCCAGTCTTTCCTTTTATCATCCCAACCCCCCTTCCGCTCTCATCCTTCCCTCCATTTCACACAGATACACGACCTCTTGGTCTATCGGTCCCTTTCTCTCCAACCTCCAGCCTTGCCTTTCCTCCGTCTTTGTTCTCTTCCCCCCTCTTCCAAACCCCGGCACGCTTTAGTGACATTCCATCCGGAACGCCCAAATGCCTGCCACATGCGAAAACATAGTCGCATGGCACATGAAAGAACAGAGTTCACTGCATACAGCTCTACTCCCTCTCCTACTCCTTTTTGGTGCTCTTCCCCCCACCAGCCTTCTTCGGTTTAGAGTACAAAAACGCTACCCCAAACACCAAGAATCCGGCCATCATTGAAAACGCGCTCGCGTAATAAGGGAATGCGCTAAAGATAAAGCGCTCATACTCATCGTGATTGAACGGCCTGACGCTCACCTGCGTATTCACCGCCAACACACTCAACCCCGGCCGCCGGTATAGAATCCTAAACTTAAATACTCCATACGTATCCGGGACCTTGAATAACTTCCAGAAACGCCCCGTTCCCTTCTCGCATTCCAAGAACGTCCGCACGTGCGGGTCAAGCATCACAAATTCAAGTTGGACATCGTCGGCCTGATAGGGGCCCCACCCACCCTTCTCCTCATCGTACTCCTCAATGATCAAGGAGTAGATAATATCGTCCTTGATTCGATACACGAGCGATTGGCGGTTAAGCTCCGGATCAGGAAAGAGGGAAAAGGGCAGGTCTGGTTTCTCTATGGTCGCTAGGAGGTGCTCGGGATTGGACCTGGGAGGAAGGGGAGGAAGGGGGGGGGTGGGAGGAGGGTAGGAGGGATGGATGAACGGGGAAGAAAGAGATGGATCAGAGGGGAAAGGATGACTAATTTGGATATAATTGCAACATATATACCGCATCACGAGCAAAAAGGTGCACCATACATATTCCCATCCCCATACCTTTCCCCAGACACAACAATATTCCGTCCCCCTACCCTCCTCCGTCCCTCCCCTTCCGAGCACCTACCCATCCGCGCGATGATGCGTCACATTGGTCGCCCTTAATATCCCACGCTCGCCCAGGCCCCACTTGCTCATCTCCTGCGCCACGAGCTCATTCCCTACTTTCTTCCCCCCGGTCCCTTCCAGTTGATGCTCGAAAAAGGCATCCGAGAAGAAATCAAGGGAACCTGACACAATCACCCTGGCGTTGTTCCTCGCCTGCACAGCCACGATCAAACCCAATGCCTTCCCTGCATTCGCCAACGACATCGGAAAGGATGAAGCTGCAGTAGAAGAGATAATTTCCTTGTTAGGAACGGCCGAGTAGGTCGAAGACGCGCCAGTCAAAATAGGGAATGCCAAGACATTCTCCGATTCCACCGTCACCCCCACCCCCTTAAAAACCACGGGCGAAACCCCCCCTTTTCGCCCCGCGTCCCTCCCCAACACCTTCTCATTCCTCACCAAACCATCACTCACAACCGCCCAATGCCGTCCGCTCACATCCAACCCGGGGGCATATGAGAAATGGTCTTGGACCACGCTCCGTTTCTTCTCAAATTCCACCCCAAACTCCCCCGCGATTTCCCTCGTTAAGTCGCTCATCCCCTTCTCCCCCGCCATAAGTACATTGCCACCTCCCTCCACAAACGCAACAATTCCCTCCGCTCCATCCAAGGAGGGACTGGTGAACTCGCTGGTCCCGGGGGCGAAGAAAATCAAATTATCGTAGAGTGGCTCCCCGTATTTGGAAAGGAGGACGTCAGGGCTGCTAGCTAGGAAATAGGTAAGCTCGTGTCCACGTCCAGCCAAACCAGAGAAGAATAACGAATGCGTTTCGATGGTGGTGAAGGTGTCGAGGAGGACAAGCGTCCGTTTGCCGCCCACGTGGCCTGTAAGTTGCAAAGGGGGGGAGGGACGGAGAGAGGGAGGGAAGACGGGTCTGTCGGGAGTGGTGGCATAAAACAGAGAATAAAATATACATGGACGGCAAACACAACGCAGCTAAGCGGCTTAGATTCAAATGTTACAAAAAGTATACAACGTAGCCCCACACACGCAGCGCCCTGTCATGTTCTTTCTGGCAGCAAGAGCAGGCGCTTGCCTTTCGCTCCCCCGCTCCTCATTTTGGCACTCATCCAGAATCAAACACAAGAAGATATCGACCAAACAGCCGTGCTTTACACATGACAGCGTCCACTCCACATTTCGCTTGTGCTTTCTTCACCACGCAACCCTCTCTTACTCCCTTCGCTCAAACGCACCTTGGACCTCATATGTGGACCCCTGGGCTGGTTGCGGGAGAACCACCATAGCCAACACGCAGCATAGCGAAAACACGCCTATGCCTCGTCGTCGTGGCAGCGTCGAGACCATCTTGACTCTGTGTAGTGGTGTGCGAGGCGTTTACATGAGGAGTCGGAAGGGTGGGTGAGATGATGGTCTGGCTGGCGAAGGGCTGGCTCAAGAGGGGCGGAAGAGGGAGGAATTCGATCTGATCGCGTTCTGGGAGCCAGAGGGCAAATTTATGGCTTCATCTATTCAAGCTCATGGTAGGGTCTACGGTTTCTTTATCCCCAAAGGTTTTCAAATCAGGTGCCCAGCCCAGGAAGGAAGCGTCGAAGAAATTGTTGTTGGCGATGAGCAAGCAGTCAGAGTGATCATCGGTCAGCGACGGGGGATGGAGTGATGCGAGTCTCTTTCCGACGACCACCGACAAGTGGCTGCGCATGCAATGCCTCTCCTTCTCCGATGGAATCACTGTTGTCTCAATTCGCGGGTTGGAAGGCAGTGGAGTGCGTGCTGTAATCCCAATATTGCACACTTTAAAGAAGCAAATACCTACGGTGCAGCCGCGGTCCACAATGACGGGGTATTTGCTGGTCTCCTCTTATTCGTTCCCTCCCTTCTGCGCAGACACCCGACTCTGGTCCCGCGCTTACTGCACGAACAACCACGGTGGCAGTCGAGGCGAAAATCAACCCCCGACATCAACCCTCAGCGAGGCATTCACGAGAGCGCAACACTTACAAACACACCGCACAGGCATCGAATCACCCTGGCTTGGTCGCACGCCTCCCTTGTTTTGTTGTTGGTGTGTATGCCCTTCTTTCTTCTGCAGTCAGCCAGGGCACGCAAGGGGGGCCGGCCATGGAACAAATGTGCCTGGTCCCTTGCATTGCCTTGTGACTGAGTCTTGACCGCAACGACACATACCAAGGATGCCCTAACCTGTTTGGGGGAGATGAGGTCTTGACTTTGACCACCACGAAAGAAGACGACCACAAGGCACACGACTCATACATTCATCTCCCTCCAACTACCCGCCCCCTTCCTTGCTCACGCCCCTCCCCCAAAACCCGTTGTTTCACGATTTCACAGGCATAGGCACGCTAGCAGGGCGAAGGTCACTAGCACACATAATTCTCGTTGGCAGCCTCAGGAAACAATAACAAACCAACAACAACAACAACAACAACAACAACAACAACAACAACTACAGCGGCGGCAGCAGCAGCAGCAGCACCACCAGCAGCAGCAGCAACTGCCGTGGTAGCTCCTCACACTATCACGCGGCGCAGCAGCAGGACAAGCAGCAGTAGCAGAAATATTGTCTTATTATCACAATGTCAGAAGACGACAGTGAGAGTGGGCACAGCGGCAGCAGTAAGGCGCTCCGTGCCGCGGCCCAGGCCGACGATGATGACGGAGGTCGAGGCGGCGGCCGGGCGCGACGCAAGAATGCCAAGTACTTCAGTGGAGATTTCAAGGATCCCGGGTCGGACTTTGAGGATGCGGAGGACGAGGACGAGGACGAGGACGAGGACGCGTTTGCGGCATCTCGCCGGGGAGGTGGCGGAGGAGGGCGAGGTGGGAGGACGTCCAGCGGTGGGGGACGTGCCAGTGGAGGAGGGGGAGGAGGGCGTGATTATTACGCTGCCCCTGCCCCTGCCCCTCCCAAACCCAAGAACAAGAGTCGGTTCTGCCCGTCTTGTGAAGAACCGGTGCGCCCTTCCGAAACCACGTGCCAATATTGCGACTACGTATTTTCCACCGCTGCCCGCGCCCAGGACGACATGGCCGTCACAGAACGCTTTCCCTTCGAACCAGAGAGAGACGAGGATGGCTCTCTCAAAGTGGATCTCATCCTTGGTCGGCGCCTTCTCCAAAAGGGAGTCGCCTCCGCCGTTGTCCAACATTCCCAGCATGACAAGCATGCCCAACCTGGCAGCCCGACCGCTGCTGCTGCTGCTGCTTCTCCCGCGGGGGGAGGGATGGGGAGTAAGAAGCATCCGTTGCAACACCATCGTCATTTGATTGCCCACAAGGACCCGAGACGCGAGAAATACTGTTACGAGTATTTGGTCAAGTTTAAGAATGCGTCTTACATGAAGAGTAAATGGATGACCTTCCATCAGATTGATGCCTTGGGGAACCGGAGTAAGCAGGCCTTGACCCGGTGGTTGAAGAAGGTGGAGAAGGGGGAGGCGATGGAGGAGCTGGAGAATGAGACGTTTGACACCAATTACTGTGTCGTAGAAAAGGTGCTCGATTGCGCCGATGCGGAGATAGAGGTGTCGGACGACGAAGACGAGGAAGAGGATGGACGAGAAGAAGAGGAGGAGGAGAAGGGGGGAAAGGTGAAAGGGAATGGTGCGAGCAAAGAGAGGACGAAGAAAGAGAAGGTGGAGGAGGAGGAAGTGCCTCCTTCCATGGTTGACGAGAGGGTGCGGACCGTTGAGCCCTACCTCGAAGGGCCTGTCAGCGGAAAGAGTTGGTCTCCCATCGTGCGTTGTCGGTACCTTTTCAACAAAATCGTGGAGGACGAATACAGCGAGTGGTTCTACGACCCCGTCGACACGTCTCTCTACACCGACTACCTCTCCTTCGTGGCCCATCCCATGTGCCTATCCCAGATCCAAGCCCGGCTGCAAGAACCCTTCGCTTACGACGGAAACCCGCACCAGTTTGCCGCGGACATGCGCCTGATATGGGCCAACTGTGTAGAGTACAACGGCGGCCATCCGGGGAGCGCAGCGTATCAGGCAGGGCTGATGCTGAGCAAGAAATTTGAGAGGTTGTTTTTGGCCTGGGTGATGGCGTTTGAGAATGAGAGTGTCAGTTGGGATGACCCTGCGGCGAGGCCGTGGGAAGCAGGGTGTCGGAAGAGCGCGGGGGCGAAGAAGGCGAAGGGAGGGAAGAAGGAGGAAGGAAAAGAGGAGATTGAGAAGCCGGAATTGCTCTTGTCCTGCGATAATTGTGAGGCGGAATATTACACCTTTAATTTGATACCGCCCTTGTCTGATGTGCCGGCAGGTCTGTGGTGGTGCCCGCGTTGCGAGGGCCTTGATTTGGAATCGCGGGGTAATGTCCATTCGCATGCCCAGGAAGAAGCCGTGCGCGAGAAGGTCATGCGAGGATTGAAAGAGCGGAAACTCGTCACCCGACGGCTCTATCTGGTCAAGTGGAAAGATTTGGGGTACGGGATGTGTACGTGGGAGACTCCTAAGGACATGAACGACGACAAGAAGATCGAGGAATACCACAAGGTGAATGATTCTGCTCCACCCGAGGCTGCGGTCCCTCAAGAAGAGCTGGCATATCATTTACACAAAAAACCTTACTCATCCTTGTATCGACCAGCGGTGCGGGTTGGCGACGAACAGAGCGAGTTGGAGTTTCAAGTGTACGCACAGATCCGCGCGTTTCATTTCTTGAAGTGGGGCTTGGCGCCACCCCCTGCGCTGTTGCATGATTGTGGGAGCGTGGTCCATGCCTATTCGTGCTTGGAAGAGAAGGAGGAGCGGGAGGAGGAGGCGAGGAGGGAAGCGGAGGATACGCGGGTCGCGGCTGGAGGGGCAAGCCTGGACAAGGAGGAGAAAATGGACGAAAAGACTTTAAGGGCCAAGAGGGCGACCCATGAGCAGGTTGCATTGTGCCTGTCGTCCATTGTCGATCACATTGCCCGGGGCCTGTTGATGCCTCCTCCAGGCCCGGCACAAAAGGGAGGGGAGTACGACGTGTCGTTCTACCGGAAGCCAGGCGAGACTTTGTCGCTGAACATCGGGAATTATCAAGAAAAAGTTGTCGTCATGGGGTTCCGCCCCCGGGAAGACGGGAGCAAGGCTGCGTTGGAGAAAAGCGAACGGGTGCGCGAGAACGATGTGTTGGTGGCTGTAAATGGCGAGTCCGTCCTCAACGTCCCGTTCCGCGAGGTGATCGAAAAACTCGGTCAGACCTCCCATTACATGACTCTCCGATTTGTGGCCGCCCAATATCGGGACCAGTACTTGAATCATTATGTCAACAACCCCAGCGTCCCCCAAGAGGAAGCCAAGCACGCCGCTTCCCAGGCCAAGTCCCTGTCCTTCCCTTCCTCCCTCCCGCCCTCCTCCTCCCTCACTACCACCACCGTGCCGTTCTCGGAGGCCATATTGCGCGTCCGTCACTCCGAAGGAGGACAAACGCACGAGCGATGGACGGCCAAGATTCGTGTGAAAGACCGCGTACAGGAACTTGGCAAGTACAAAAGTAAAAAAGAGGCGGCCTCCGCCTTCCGAGCAGCGGTGATGAAGTATCATGGCGGGGAGGAGGCGGCGAAGCGATATTGCGTCGGATTGGAAGAGTTCCTACAGCAGACGGACGATGAGGAGGTCGTTGTGGAGGGGGAGGGGGGGAAAGAAGACGAGGATGACGAGGCTGTCAAGAAGGAGGAGAAGAAGACCAAGAGTGCGACTGCGTATGAGCAGATACAATTCCCTGCAGAAAGTGACTCCGAAGCTGAGGCGGAGAACGCAGCCTTGGCTGCAAGGGAAAAGGATGCACCCGATTCCTTGTCAGCTTGGACGACGTTGGGCCAGGTATCGAGATTGATCCGCGCAGTGAGGCACGTGGAAGCCCCACCTAGTCGGGAGAAATGGGCCGGGATGTTTTACTATGAACGCGATCCTCCCCCTCCGCCAAAGCCGATGTTTGATCTTGACGAAAGTGGGGAAGAAGAGGGAGAGAAGAAGACGTACTCGGGCGGAGGAACATTGAACAATTTCGGGAAGATGGTCAAGTGGGTAGAGCAGCTTGATTTTAATACGGGGAAACAGATCCGGTTGTATGAGAGCATTAGCCAGGCGAGCAAGATTTGTCAATGTCCGAGCCACAAAATCCAGGATGTGTTGGCGGGGACGAGTCTGGAGGCAGGGGGGTTCAAGTGGAGGTATGCAGACGAAGCAACGGTGGCCAAGGCGAAGCAGCAGTGGGCGGAGCAGAAGCAACTGAGCAACGTCCACGGCAAGGCGGAGGATGGGGAAGAGCCGTTGTGGAAACAGAGGCTGCCCACGGAGCAGAAGGTGTTCAAGGACGGGAATAAATTGAGGGATTACCAGTTGTTGGGCGTGCAGTGGCTGCTCAAGTGCTGGTACCAGCGTCGGTCGTGCATTTTGGCGGATGAGATGGTGAGTAGGGAGGGAGAGGAAAGGAAGATGTTGAGGGAAGAGGGAGGATTGGTTCATGGATGAGGGAGAGGGAATGGAGAGGTTGACCGATGGATGAAGTTGCGTTTTCACGAGCGATGCCTTTGTTGGATAGGCTTTCTTCTGATCTCATTCTTCTTCCCGGTATTTGCAGTCACCCCTCCTCCCCCCATTTTCCTTTCTGGCGGACAAACCAAACCCTGACCACCCTTTTTCCTCTTCCTCTCCCTTTAACTTGCACGGCAGGGGTTGGGCAAAACAGTCCAGATAGTCACGATGCTGGAGCACATCTACTCGGTCGATGGACTCCCCGGGCCGTTTCTGGTCGTGGTTCCGCTCTCCACCATCGAACACTGGCGGCGGGAGTTCGAGGCATGGGTACGTCCGGGGGGCGAGGGAGGGAATAAGGTCAACGGGAGGGGTGTAGACAAAAGAAATCGTCCGATGTTCTGATCCCACTCCACCCTCCTTTTCCCTTTTCCCCGTTTCTACAGACGGACATGCGGTTCTGCATGTACTACGACGTGGGCGGCGCCCGAGGCATGCGTGACGTGATGAGGGAGTATGAGTGGTATTATCGGAACCGCTCGCGGCGGATCTTGAAGATCCATGTGTTAGTCACGACTTACGAGGCCTTGATAAAGGATTACGAGGTGAGGAGCGATTTTAATTATTGTTAAAGAGTTAGGATTAGGTCAAAGGGGCGTATGGATGTATTTGATGTATTTTAGGAAAAGAAAAGATTAAAATGAGCCTTGGGGTGAATATAAATTCATTTTCCTGCACTTGTCTCACCGTATCGAAGAGTCGCGGGCTGTCAGCTCCATAAAGAATACCTCAGAGCCACCCGACTTACGCTTCCCTCCCTTCCTCCCTCCCTCCCTTCCTTCCTCCCTCGCACTCTCCCCTCTGCAGGAAATCGCGGAGATCCCCTGGCGCTGCATCATCGTCGATGAAGCCCACCGCCTCCGTAATTGGCGGGGCAAGCTGCACGAATGCCTCAAGGTCGTCTCGCAAACAGGCCTCCAACAATACGGGTACCAGCATCGCGTCCTGATGACGGGCACTCCCCTGCAGAACAACACGCAGGAACTCTGGTCGTTGCTCCACTACATTGAACCGACCAAATTCCCCGACATGGAGAAATTTAATGAGCGGTACGGCAAGGTTGAATCGGTGGATCAAGTCCAACAGCTGCAGAAGAGGCTGGAGCCGCACTTGTTGCGGCGGACGAAGGAGGACGTGGCGACGGATATCCCGGCCAAGGAGGAGACCATCATCGACGTGGAGCTCACGACATTGCAAAAGCAATATTACCGGGCCATATTTGAACGGTACGTGCCACTCTTCCTCCTCCCCTCCCTCCCTCCTCTCCTTACTCCCTCTACCCTTGTGCACACGTGCGGTGCATTCGATTTGAAAAACTTAAACTGCCTTCCTCCCTTTCTTCCTCCTTTCTTTCTTCCTTCCCACCTCCCTCAGCAATCACGCCTTCCTGTACAACAAGGCCGGCATGCGTGGCCTTCTACCCAAACTCATGAACATTCAAATGGAACTTCGCAAGTGCTGCAACCACCCCTACCTCGTCGATGGCGTGGAGGACTCAGAGATGGAGATGCTCCAAGAGGTATGTACAGCCCTCCCTCCCTCCCTTCCTCCCTCCCTCCCTCCCTTCTCCCCCCCTCCATGCCCCTTGAGGGGAAAGCTTCGCCTACATCTCAAACTCTAACCTTCCTCCCTCCCTCCCTCCCTCCCTCCCTCCCTCCCTCCCTCCTCCCGCCCTCAGACCATTACCGACCCGGTCCAACTCGAACACGAGCGCATGGAACGCGGTCTCGTCGCCTCCTCAGGGAAGATGGTGCTTGTCGACAAGCTCCTGCCCAAATTACGGCGCGAAGGCCACAAGGTCCTCATTTTCTCGCAAATGATTAAGGTAAGGAGGGAGGGAAAGAGGGTGAGTTGATTTGTTGGTCGGTTTTTGAAGGGAGGTTTATAATTTCTTCTTGTCAAGCTGGTGCCGCGCATGATTAAGCAAGGAAACTCTCTTCCTCCACCCTCCTTCTCTCCCCTCCCCTTCTCTCTCGCTTTCGTCCTCCCTTCCCGATGGACAAGCCAGCGTGATGACTCGATCCAATTATTCAATGCAATGCTAATTCGGTGCTCTCCTTCCCGTCCACCCTCCTTCCTCATTTCCCTTCTTCCCGCAGGTCCTGGACCTGCTTGAGGAATTTTGCGAACGCCGCGGCTTCCCTGTCGAACGGCTGGATGGTCGTGTAACGGGCAATCAACGGCAGCAAGCCATCGACCGTTTCAACACGGAAGCCAACTCGTTTGTGTTTCTCTTGTCCACGCGTGCGGGCGGGGTAGGGATCAATTTGACGGCAGCTGACACGGTGATTATTTTTGATTCAGACTGGAACCCGCAGGTGAGAAGGGAGGGAGGGAGGGAGAGGGGGGGCGGGGCTTATCACTTCATAGTTGGGAAGGGTGACATGGGCACTAATCTGTCAGACAATCGATACGATCAACAGGTCATAACACCCCCATTCTCCCTCCCTCCCTCCCTCCCTCCCTCCTTTTCCCCCTCAGAACGACGTCCAAGCAATGGCCCGCTGCCACCGCATTGGGCAGACTAAAGAAGTGCAGGTCTATCGACTCATCACCCGCAAGTCTTTTGAGAGTGAAATGTTTGAACGGGCCAGTAAAAAGTTGGGGTTGGAGCATGCCGTGCTGGGCGGGCACAACTTCCGAGATGATGGTGGGGGCGAGGGCGGGGGGGAGGGCGGGTTGATCGCGTCAGTGGACAAGCCGACGAATAAGGAGATGGAGCAATTGTTGAGACAGGGGGCGTATGCCTTGTTGGACGAGGATGATGAGGATGCGAAGGAATTCTGTGAGGACGACATCGATAAAATCATGAAGGAACGCACGCACCGTGTAGTGCTAGATGCGCCGGGAAAAACGGCGTCGTGGCTGACGAAAAAGGCAGGTGCATTCAAAAAGCGGGCTTTCACGTCATCGCAGGGGGTTGCAGCGGCGGATGTGGATGTGAACGATCCGGATTTCTGGGCTAAGGTAATGCCGGATTTGAAAACACCGGAAAGCTTGGACCGACGGTTTGAGTTGTTGAGTGAGGGGGAGGGGCAGGAGGGGAAAGAGGTGGAAGAAGCAGGAGCCTTTTTCAAGGATTTGGAGGATTTGGTCCGACGGATGATCGATTTGCACGAAAAGGGAAAATGTCCGACGAGGGATCGGGAAATATGCACGATGCTGTTGTTCAAGGTGTCGATCAAAGAGGATCTTTTTACGGGGGAGCAGAAGGGGATGGTGGCCAAGTGGAGGGCGAGCCTGGAAGGGACGAGGGTGAGGACATGCCGGCAGGACATGAACGTGGAGTCAGACGACGAGGAAGGAGGGTCAATGGGGGGAGGGAGGGAGGGAGGACGGGGAGGGGAAGGGGGGAGGGACAGGGCGCCCGGGGCGTCGGCAAGGAGTAGGAGAATGCGACGGGCGGCGGCTCGGGAGGTGGACAGTCATTCGGATGTGTGCATGATCTGTTTTGACGGGGGCAGTCTGCTGATGTGCGATGGGGTGTGCAAGCGATCCTTTCACATGAAGTGCGTTGGGGTGGAGCAGCCGCCGGCCACGGACTGGCTTTGCGATGACTGCAACTTCGGTAACATGCTGTGTCTCATCTGTGGCGTGGCGGGGGTGGTGAACGAGGACGTTCACAAGTGCAAGAAACCGCAATGTGGCCGTTTTTACCACATGGGCTGCCTGCAAGGGGATGAGCGTGTGAAGTGGTTCAAATCCCAACAAGACAAGTTTTATTGTGCTCAGCATGTCTGCACAACGTGTGGGGAAAAGCCAGGAATCAAACCGGACAAGGAAAATTTCTTCTTGACGTGTCTCAAGTGCCCAACTGCGAGTCATTTAATGTGTGCGTTGGGGAAGCAGGTGAAGGTGTTGACCTATCGCTCAATGTTTTGTGAGGCGCACGCTGCGGATACGAGCACCCCTCCGTTGGAATTGGCCGCCGTATCACACATCAAATTCCCTGACCGTCGAGGTGCGAAACCGACCATGTTAATGATGAAGGGTGGGAAGCTCATCAATCCCTTGACGGGCGAGGGCGAGGGGGAAGATGGCCGGGAGGACGGGGAGGAGACCGAAGATGAGGACAACTCGGGGACAGAGAAGAAAAAAAGGAGGAGGAGGAGGGGAGGGGAGGGGGGAGCTAAGAGGGGACGGCCGGTGGGGTCGACGAACAAGAAGACGAGAGGCGAGGGTGAGGAAGCGGGTGAGGAAGGGGAGGAAGAGGGAACACCGGCAGTGCCAGTGAAAAAGCGGAGGAGGAGCAGGGCGAAGAAGATTGTCCGACCGGAGGGAAATCAGTACGTGAGCAACCTGATCGGCCCATATCGAGGGGAGACCTACCGGTTGACGTTCAAGGTACAGGAGAAGGAGGAAGAGAAAGAGAGCGAGAAGGAGAAAGGGGGGATAGAGGGGGTTTGTCCGTGTGGGGAGATGGAAAAGAAAGAGGACCTCATCCAGTGCGAGAAGTGTCAGGTGTGGAGTCACCTGAGTTGTGTGTCGTTGACGAGTAAGGAGGCCGCGCAGATTACCCACTTTTATTGCGCGAAATGTGACAAGGAGGTGGAGGAGGAGGAGGCAAGGTATGACAACTTGATAGTGGTCAACTATTGGAAAAGTGCCTTGGCGCCTGAACCACGAATGAAAGGAGGAGGAGGAGGGAAAGCGAAGGCTACTCCGGGAGGAGGGGAAATGATGGAGGAGGGAGAGGAGGGAGAGGAGGGAGAAGAGAAGGCTCAGCCCATTGACGAAGTGGTAAAGATGGAGAGAGGGGGAGAGGGAAAGAAGAAGACGGCTCCCAAGAAAAAGAGCGCGGATTGCACCAAATCGGGAGGAAAGGCAGGACTTTCCTCTGCCATGTCCTCCGCTGCGCCTTCTTCGAACACGGATGAGGGTGAAGACGAGGACGAGGACGAGGAAGGGATTGACGATTCTTCTGTCGAAGAGGACTCACAGCCTGTTATCAGGGAAAGGAAGCCCTCCCCAGTGCCCTCCTCAGCAACAACAACAACAGCAGCAGCAGCAGCAGCGGCAGCAGCAGCAGCGGCAGCGGCGGCGGCAGCAGCAGCGGCGGCAAAGAAAAAAAAACATCATGCGAAGCGCCCATCGTCCGGTGGTTCTCAAGAAGGAGGAGTAGCAGGCGGAGGAGGAGGAGGGAAGGCCAAGAGCGGAGGGGGATCCAGGAGTGGCCGCTCTTCTCCTGCCTCCCAGGTCGTAAAGTCTACCACAGACGCCGTAGGAGAGGAGACGGGGAACGAGAACCCTGCTGCTGCAGGTGCTGTCGTAGGTTCAGGTGTCCCTCTCTCAATTCCTGCCTCAGTGGAAGGTGGGGCTTATGACCCCTCTAGACTATACTGTATATGTCGACAACCCGAGCGGGAGGGGGATCAATTCATTGGATGCGATAAGTGCCAGGAGTGGTTTCACTATTCATGCATGGGCCTTCCCCCCGACATTGCACTGGAGAAGTTCTTGTGTCCCTCGTGTGAAGAGGACGGGGAAAGGGAGGGAGGGGGAAAGAAGAGAGAGAGGGAGAAGGAAATGGCGGGAGGGGGAAATGGGGGCCTTGTGTTGTCAGGAGGAAGAGGAGGAGTGGCGAAAGGCGAGGAGGAGCCGCCTGCTAAAAAGGGGCGGGCGGAGGATGAGGAGAAGGTAGTAAATGGTGGGGAAGGAGGGAGAGGAGCAGTCGCGATGGACGAGGTGGCAGCGCCACTGGCTGAGTCAGGTGCAGGGACAGAGAAACGACCCCTCACTCCTGCTTCAGTGATTTAGGTATGAGAGGTTGAGGAGGAGCGGGCGGAAGGGATCAGAGAGTTGGCTTTTTAGGACATTTGACAGGCAAAGTTTTTGGGGAACTCCGCAAATAGAGAGAGAGAGGATGAGGACGACATAAATTTAAACATCCACCTATTACTTTATATGTGATGTGTCTTTATCTATGGTTGATAAGTCGGTGAACTAGCAAGGCATCAGGAAACAGCAGAAAAAGGATGAGGAAAGAGGGCGACAGATACTGGAAATTTGACCGTCGAGAGCATAATCAGCTACCAGAAGCAGAACGAAAGCACCAAGAAGGAGAGGAAAGAGAGTGATAGATGTCTTGGAACACGCAAGAGAACACGCAAGAGAGTCCAAAAGAGATAACAATCTGTCCCTGCTCATCATGTAGAGAATCAAGTATATGTTCGACATGTGTGGTGTCTGTGTGCACTACGAAGACGTCGACGACGACGATATGGTAGGGGATGATAGGTCAGGAATCACGACAAGAGCTATTAATAATCAATCAAGCAAGCAAACATATAGAAGAAGAAAGGATAAGAAATGGATGACGACGATCGAGATACATGGATTGTTGGTCTTATGGAATGTGCATGCACGGTTTTCTTTTTTGTGTGTGGGGGCTGGCTTTGGTAATCAGAAGGGAAGTATTTGAGGAAGCACTGGACAAGGCAGTACTTGATGATTGCAGAGGCGCCTGGGACGAAACACAGCTCAGCAGTTCATGAGCAGCGCGCTTTGTAAAGAAAGGGCAAGGGAGGCTCCGCCTGAGCTCCTGAGCTTGATTCGTGAAATTGACGAAGGCCATGCTCACGCATTCTGTCTCGTCTCTTCTTGTCTCTTTTGAGTATGTCCTCAGAGACGGCTTCTTTTGACGCATTTGTAAGGGCTTTTACTTGCGCAAGCAAAAGGAATTGGATTGATAATTATTATATTATTTGATTGACTAACGAAATGGGCCACAACCTCCCGTGTCTCGAGCACGTTTTGTGCGGCCCCAGTGCATCAGAACGAAAACGTGAACGGTTGGTGGGAGTCTTCCGGTGGCAATGGTACATGAAGTAAGGGCCTTGAGCAGCGCACTATATTGGATGTATGCGATGTAGGAGTGTGTGACAAGGGGATCGAAGGAGTTTTGGTGGTGCTAACCACCTTATACGGTGTTTGCCACTCGCCCCTCACTCCCCCTCGCCTTCTCACCACTCACGCGGCTCCTCTCCAGCTTTTTCTTCCCTCCTTTCCACTCCCTCGTTGTATACCTTGCTTGGGGGCGAAGTAATGGACATTCGTGTCTATGGATAATTCCCTCAGGCATATTTATGCAGCATGCTGGGCTGGTGTCGTGGTAGATTTGTGCGGCTCATGAGATTAACCCCTCCAGACCACCCCCATCCATCATTACCCCTTTGACCCACGCCATTCTCCCTCCATTTTATATAGGTCTAGCTTCCTTTTGGAGGGTTACTAGCCAGTTGGACAGAGCATCATGGTACGTCATAGTAGAATTGGGACTATGGGCGGCGGATGGGAAAGGATGAGAGGAGTTGGAGAAGAGTAGTTGGAGGAGGGGTGCACGAAAGGCAGCCTCACACCCACACCAATACACCATACTTGCAGTTCATCACCAAGAAGAACCGCCTGGCCGTCTATCACAACCTCTTCAAGGGTACGTTTATTGTTTGATGATGAGAAATTTTGTGAAGAGAGCCTGCATTCTTCCCCCTCTCGTCTCCCTACGGCTTGCCAACCCCCCACCGCACACATGATGTCACCCTCGCTGATCCTTCCTCCTGCCACCGCTATCACAATAGAGGGCGTGCTTGTGGCCAAGAAGGATTTCTACTCCGTCTGGACGTACAAGTCCCCCGACGGCGAAAACGACCTCAACTTGCCCAACCTCGAGGTGATCAACCTGCTCAAGTCTCTTAAGTCATCGGGCTACGTCAAGGAGACCTTCAACTGGTGCGCGCCATGGGGGAAATAAGGAAGGGGGAGGAAAGAGAGGCATAAGGGAAAATCTGTCTGGTGGAGGAGGTTGCTGGGTGATTGGAGGGGGAGAGGCCTGGCCTGTGTGGATGCTGATCACATTCATGCTGGTTGGGCAGCTCCTCCCGTCATCTTTCTCCCTCCCATGCATCGATTTTCTTCCCTAGGTCTCTCATTATTCCTTCTGCCTTTTTCCTCACGCCGCGCCTCTTTTTTTTTCCCCTCCAACCCCTTACTTCCTTCCTTATCACTTAGGCAATACTACTACTACTACCTGACCGTGGAGGGGATTGACTACCTCCGTCAGTACCTCAATCTCCCCCAAGACGTCGTCCCTCAGACGCACAGTAAGAAAGAGGGCCGCCCTGCCCGTCCAGCTGGCTTTGCCGAGCGAGGTGACCGCCCTGAAGGGGAGAGGGAGCGACGGCCGTTTGATAAGGAGAAGAGGCTGGGACCCGATGGCTCATTTGCGCCGTCTTTCGGTGGGGGTGGATTCGGACGAGGCGGCGGTGGCAATCGAGAGGGAGGGTACCGTGGTTAGATTCGTTTCCTCTTTGTGAGAGGACCGGCGAGGAGTGAGGGAGATACTGGGGGAGGGATGGAGAGAAGACGGCGATGTAGCACAAAACTCAAATCGGCCCGTCTTGGAGGAGGGAAGAAGGATGAGGGGCTCGTGTAAACGCACTTCAGTTACTGAGCAGATAGAATGGTAACGCGTATGTGCGCTTGCCTCTCTCCTTTCCTATTCCCTTTGTTCAAGCGGCCGCGTGGTTCCTACGACAAGGAAATGAAGGAACAACATTTAACTACGAAGGCTCGTTTACTTTACGTTATGTTTGGTTATATGTATGTTTATATCTCAGTTATGATCGTAAGGTCTACATTTGAAAGCAGGACAGAGGGGTGGGAAGTTGTAAAATTCCTCGTCTCTATTGTGCTTTGCTTTGAAAGCGAGGAAAGGAGTGGTAAAGTTGTATGGGAGGGGTACGGCTATCGCTGCATTTATAGTATCTCGTGCCCATGTTGTTCTGCTTCTTTTTCTCGTTCTTTGAACCCAAAACATACACACAAGAGCCTGGAGCATTCACGTTTTGCTCTTTTCTTGACCAGCGTCTCTTGTTGCTTACCTCTGTGCTGTTTTGTTCATCATTCCCTTCATAAAACCCAGTTAAATAAAGACACGCACAATCATCACATGATGATGATCATCATCGTCTTCAACCCCGAGAGCCCATCTCCCCCCCTCCCTCTTCCCGTGCTAACATACACAACACACAGCAAACGCCAAGCAAGGAGCATGTTTGGCAACCTGTTCGGCAAGCAGTCTATAGACAACCTGGACCTGGAGGGCTGGCGCCGCAAGCGGCAGCGCGAAGGTAAATAATACGCTAAGTTCTGGGGAGCAGGGGTCTGGTTGTTCCGCTTGCCGATAGATTAGATACCCTCATTTGCACACAGCTCACTACAAACCGTGCACACGCACACGCACGCAACACAGATATCGAGGAGGTCCTGGACAGTAGCGATGATGAGGAGTGCGAGCAGCTTGAGGAGCGGGAGCAGTCAAGGACAGAGGAAAGCGGGGGTGGGCGCCGCGGCAAGGCGGGGCGGATGCGTCTGAACGAGGTGAGAATAGAGGAGAAGGGAGGGACAGGCAGAGGGTACTGGCTATCGAAGTGCAGGCACATGTTTTTTTGGTACCATGCACTTGCATTTTGTAGGAGGGTCTGGGTGTCGACCGAAATGAAAGGAAGAAGGAGATGGAGGGCAAGAGGAAGGGCCCATCATCCCTAAAGGCGCGCCTCTCCCTTTGATACCCCTCATTGCTACTCCACTCTTATCCTCTTCTTTGCAATTCATAAACTGTTGCCCAAAGTGTGGAACACCCAATCGCACTTTTTGTGGGTGTAGCCTTTCACTTATCATCCTCTTGCCTCATACTCTCCCAAAAATAAATAGGAGACCACCATGAGCAGCTGGCGCACGACGACGACGACGACACTGACTGAAGAGCGCGACGTCGCCATGCAATACATGCAGCAAGGCGGAGGAGGGGAAGGAGGGGGGAAGGAGGAAAATGGGGAGGAAAGGGGGGAAGAGGATGGGATAGGGGGAATGCTGAGAATGATGACGGCGATGCAGGAGGAACCACGGAGAGGAGTGGATGAAGGTCAGGGCCAGGACGAGGATGAGGAGGCAGGAGAAGAGGGGGGAGAAGAAGAGGAGGAGATCACGGAAGAGGCTTTGTTAAAGACGCTATTAGAAGCCGTGGCGTCCGCGAAACGTGCGCGGGGAGAAGCAGTGTCGATGGAGGAGGAGGAAGGGAAGGAGGAAGACCTAATCGATCTGCTTGACCGCCCTAGCCAGTGCACACGTGGCACCACCACCACCACTGCCACCAATCCCTCTATCGAACAACTCCTCCACGGCTTCCGTGGCATCCTCCCCCCCACATTTTCCTCCTCCCCTCCTCCTCCATTGCAGGACCTTCTTGACGCCCTTCGCACCACCCACAAGGATCGCCTCCAAGACAGCGCCAAGCAAATCGCGCACGAGCTGAAGAAAGCCCAAACCTCCCTTCATGTTCGCCTTCCCTACCGGCATGGTGCTCTTCTGCGTGCCTCTCGACAGCGACAACGGGAGCAACAGCGGGAGAAGGAAGAGCAGCAGCAGCAGCAGCAGGAAGGAGGAGGAGGGGAGGGAGGAGGAGGCGCGAAGAAAGCAGACGAAGTATTCGAGCAGCAGATGTGGACGTGCAATAGTTTGATTGACCAGCTGCTCGCGCTGGAGGAGGCGGGGGGTCGGTTGATTGAATACGGCCGTGAGTACAGTGAGCGAAATACGGGAGCGTTGGAAGAGAAGGATGCATGGATCAAGACGTGGCAATTCAAATTGCTTGAGCAGAGTGCAGAGGTGGAGCGGACGAAGGGGGAATTGAGGGGGATGGATGAGGAGTTTGATACGATTGTACAGCGTTCATTTGCTGCTTCCTCGGAGGAGGGGGGGAGTGGGCTATCCTCCATCCCCTCCCTCCCTACCTCTCCCTCCTTTCCTTCCTCGCTTGCCTTGGTCTCCACGCTGCTGGATGTTTGTCGTGCCCCGCAATATGCGGACCTCGTCGCCACCCGACAGCACAAGGCCGAGCAACTGGAAAACAAGGAACGGAAGCGGCAACGGATCGGAACGAATCTTCGCCTGGTCGAGGCCTTCATTGCCCTTTTGCGGGTGCTAGTCGAACAAGGCCGGCAGAAAGTCACCTCCCAAACTAAGAAGGTGGAGCGTGAAATAGAGCAAATTCGAAGCCGGCTGCATGGGGATCTGAAGGAGGAAGTGGTGGCAGCTGCATTGCGCTTGCAGCATGTGTTGGAATTTCACGAGGCGAGGAAGGAGAGGGCAGGGAAGAGTGCGAAGCTGCGAGAGCATGAATTGAGGCAGCACACGTCCTTGTTCGGGCAAGACACCCCGACGGAGACATTGAGATTGGAAGCATGCGTGAAGGAGTTAAGGAGAGTCGTGTCCCATTCCACCTTGTCGATTGAACGGGCTATGCAACGGTACGTCTTTTTCCTAGTCTCTCTTCCTCCCCCACTCCCCCGCCACTCTGTCCTTTTCTGCCTCCCACTGCTCTGTTGGATGGGTCAATTGTGTCTCGTGGCTCACGATCCCTCCCTCCCTTACCGAAGCAACCAAGTCTTCTGGGCTCGTGTCGAGGATGCCTTGCCCGAGACCGTCGCCCGCTCGCTGGGTTCTCTCTTTCAGCATCACATGACCAGCCCCAACCAAGGCATCAACAGCAGCAGCAGCAATAGCACCAGCACCGGCAGTGGGAAGGGCCGTCCCCTCTATTCTGCATACCCTGCTCCTTCGTCCGCTGCTGCTGCTGCTGCTGCTGGTGGTGGTGGTGGTGGTGGCTTTGCGGCCGCGAATGGTTGTGGTAGTAATCCTTCCGAAGCGCAGTTTCCTGTGTTATTCCTGCAAGGAGAAGGAGGAGGGAGGGAGGGAGGGAGGGAGGGAGAAGGCTCACCGCTGGTACAGATTGTGGCAGAGGGAGCGGCAGCCTCGCAGCAGCAGGAGGAGGAGGAGAGGGCCAAGGCAGTTAGGGGAGGAGGGGGCATGGGAATGGAGGAAGAGAAGGGTGTGAGAGGGACGGAAGACGCGGTCATGGGTGTGAGGGTGGGAGGAGGAGGGAGGAGAAGTCCGGAAGGGGATGGATGTGTCATCATGTGAGGGACGGGAGGAAAACATATGGAGATGGGGGGGCGGGACGGAAGCAAGCAATTCAAGGGTCTTTGAGACTGAGTAAGCAAGGGAGAGGGGATGAGAGGGAAGAAGAAGCCAAAAAAAAGAAAGAAGAAGGAGGAGGAGGAGGTGGAGGAGGTGGAGGAAGAGTCAAGAAATGGAGACGACGTTATTTTTGTTTGTATTCGTACTTCCACCACCAGGAGCCGAGGAAGAGTGGATGAAGAGAAAAGCAGGAAGGGGGGAAGGATGAGGTGGGAAAGAAGGAGCAGAGAGCAAAAGGAAGGTCAAGACTCAAGACGAGGGAGGGAGGGAGAGAGGGTTAAATGGGTGGATTGGGAGAACACCAAAAAGAAGACTTCGTTGGAGTCATTATGAATCAAGAAAGTGACAAGAGAAAAGGAGAATGCCGTTGCCGCAGTAGCAGCAGCGGCCGCAGCAGGTCTGCAGTCGATTAAATGGATCGAAATAGCATAAGTAATACCAAGAAACCAAAAATTATATTCTTAATTTCAGACGATGGCAGAAGAAAAGAGACAGGCGTACCAGCAGTAGTAGCGGCAGGGAGATACTTCTCGCATACCTATACTCACTCCAAGGAGGAGGGCTCAGCGGATAAAAACAAGAAATGACAAATGCAAAGAAGAAAAAGAAAAAGAAAAGGTTGAGAAAAACAATAGTCATACTCAAAGAAAAATTGGGAAGCCCCACATTTTCGCTGGTATAACTACAGGCGTCCTTGAAAGGTGTATTTTTCGTTGAAAAAAGAGTAAGAGCAAAGCCAGCATGTACCACATTAGAGCTACGACTTGTCGTAGACTGGCCTCTTACCGATGGACAAGGTCGACTCAAGAAGAAGCAGAAAGGAGCTTAGACTTGGCAGAGGGTCAGAGCGCGAAACTCCACTCCCTCGCACTTTCAGTCTCACGCTTGCTTGGCCCGATTGCCAATGGGAAGAAGGATATTGAGACATATACGCACTCCTTCATAACAGCTACAGCCCCAGCCCGATTATCGCGAGGGTCTCGAGCCTACACATTCACTTTTGCCATCTATAACTGTCAATTCCTTCTTTACCGTTTCCTTGACTTGTACAAGTTTACAATTGCCTTCATTTTCCGCTTAGTTTCGCCGTCTATGTGCCTGTTTTGCCATCGAGAATATCACGGATCAAGTCGTCCATCTCTTGCATAGCCGCCGCCGCTTTCTCCTTTCTCCTCCCTTCTGCTGCTGCTGCTGCTGCCGCCGCAACTGTTTCTGCGTCTACTGCCGCTGCTTTTGACGTTGTTACGCTGTCGATCGCTGTTTTGGTGGTCGTAGCAGCAGCAGCAGCAGTAGCAGCAGCAGCAGGATGAGGAGGAGGAGGAGGAGGAGGAGGAGATGCACCTGTGGGCTTTCCTTCGCCCTGCTTCTGTATCTTACGGTTGCCAGCACTAGCATCTTCACCCCTACTCCTACCCTCTTTATCTCTCTTCTGCCTACTGCCACCACTAACTCCTTTCCTCCTCCTCCACTGTGCGTCCTCCTCCTCCTCTTTCCTCCTATTGTCCATCCTCCTTTCACTGCCAGCATCACTGCTGCTTCTCCCCTTCCCTCCTCCTCCTCCTCCTCCTCCTCCTCTTGCCTGATCCAACAAATCCTTACACCGCTCACACACTCTTATCTTTACTAATTCATTCCTCACCTCTCCCCCTTCTTGGTAGCGAAAGTTTAATTCGTAGCTTGCCAGCCCCTCTCGAGCGCGGCATCCTACCCCGAGGGACCCACACGTGTATTGACCTGTACCGTCCACGACCTCTCGCTCCACCCGCCATCGCAGGCCAACTTTGCCCTCCTTCCATCGGCTCAAATCCGCGAGCACGTATTCCTTGTGTAACTTGTCGAAGTAGCGTTTGGCCATCCGAGCGCCCCACGTGCTTCGATCGTCGTCCTCGCCCTCGCGCCAGGCAAACTTAAAATTGCGTTTGAGAACATCGAAATCGGTTGTGATTTGCTGCGGCTGTGTTCGATGATGCTGCGGGTAGGCCAGTCGAAGGAGCGCACGGTGATCTCGCTCGGTCACCTATAAAGGGAGGGAGTGAGGGAGGGTCAGGAGGTCATAAGGTATAAATGAGGGACAAGCCTCACGTACCTCGTCGTTTCCCCAGCGCCTGTTCATGGCTACAGGATAAGTAGCAGATGGTCACCTCCCCCTTGCTGAAGGCCCCTTTGCTTCCAGAACTGTACGTGTGGTGTATTGCGCAAGGGAATGAATGAGATGCGTGCATACCAAAATTCTATGCTCCCGTCTTCTGATGTATGGCCACCCTACGACTCCCACACCACAAACATGACACATCATCTGCAGGCTCGTCAATGAAGCAGCCTGCTCCACATCCTCCGATTTTCCCGCCCAAGTGGACGCAGACGGACGTACTTGACAGAGCCACGGGGTCTACATATCGTGTGAATTTCCAAGGCGAACTCCCCTCCTCCTCCTCCTCCTCCTCCTCATCTTCCTCCTCCTCCCACCCCGCCTTACACCAAGCCGATGATCGAGTGCAGGACTCAAAAGAAGAGACCGTCCTCGTCTTTTTGCACGGGGCGGGACACACAGGCGTGAGCTGGACACTACCATGCATCGAGCTCGGCAAGCTGATCGGAATGACACACGATGCCTCGCCCCCGACTTTGTTGATGCTGGCCCCAGACTTGCCTTTCCATGGCCAAACCAAGGTGGTGCCAAATGATGGTGATATGTCAATGAAAAGACTAGTGAATGAATTGTTGAGCTGTTTGAAAGCGTGCTTGCAGGTCAGAGAAGGTGTGGGGGAGGGGGAGAGGGGGACGAGGAGGAGGAGTCTGACTCTGGTCGGCCACAGCGTGGGAGGGGCATGCGCGATTCGCCTGGGACAAGAACCGGGTTTGGCAGTCTTAGGAACATTAAAGGGCATTTGCGTCGTGGACATGGTGGAAGGAGCAGCAATGGCTTCGCTCTCACACATGCAGGATAGGTTGAAAGAGGTTCCGCAGAGCTTCGAAAGTGTGGAGGCCGCGATTGAGTGGTCCCTAGGACCGGGGAATGTGCTGAAGAATGAGGAGTCGGCGGCCTTGTCGGTACCGGCGCAGTTGAGGAAGGTGGTAGGACGGAGGAGGAGAGAAGGGGTTAGTGAGAGTGGTGGTGGTTCTGGGCATGCCGCGAGCAGTGAGGCCTGTAACGGTGGAGGAGGAGAAGGAGGAGAAGGAGGAGGAGGAGGAGAAGGAGGAGAAGAAGGAGAAGGAGGAGAAGGAGTGGGTATGACGGAAAACGAAGGCGACGAGACACAACTGGAAGACTGTCATTATGAATGGATCACCGACCTCCGCCTTACGGAGCCTTTTTGGCAGGACTGGTTCCAAGGCCTTTCCGCTGCCTTTCTCTCTTCCTCCCTCCACTCCACCCCAAAACTTCTCGTCCTCGCGAATTACCTTTTGTTGGAATGCGACCGTGCGATTTGCACCGCTCAGATGCAGGGGTTGTTCGAGATGCAATTCATGCAAGGAGGTGGGCATGCCCTGATGGAGGACTTCCCCCTTCACTTTGCTCGTACGCTCTACAGGTTCTTGAGACGGAACCAGATAGTGACGGAGGGGGGGATGGTGGAGGGAGGGGGGAAGGAGTGTGCCTCTCCGATGCGTGGGGGACAGCAGCAACACCAGCAGCAGCAGCAACTACATCGGAGTCGAAGTGAAAGTCCTTCGCACCATCCGTCGTCGGCCCATCACTTCAAACCGCCCCACCCCCACTTCCATTCTGATAAACACCTGTCCCGCTCTCTCTCCCCTTCTTCCTCCACGTCCTCTTCTTCATCTTCTTGTCATTCTCCTCCCATCCCGGCTTCTCCTCCCGTCCCGGCTTCTATGCGCGTGATGCACAGCAATAGTGGCAGCACCAGCAGTATCAGCAGTGGCAGCGCCAGCAGCTACAGCATTAGTAATGGGACCGGCCCAGGATGAAAATAGGAAAGGGTTACACAAAAATTCAAGATTTTAAAGCCACTGTATAAACAAACACACAAAGCAAGCATAAAAAGACAAAACCGAACAGAAAGTCTCAAATCTTTTGGAGGGAAATGTAATGAGTGTAACTACACCAGCAAATCGTTGAGGTCACACCCCTTTTTCGACAAGCCTGACATGAGCTATCGTTCGTTGTCATGCGCCCCAAAAATCATTCCTTGTCTCTCAGCAGCACACCTGCATGGATCAGTGCCCCCAGCACCCTCCCCGTTTGCTCTTTTGATTTCCCCGCGAATTGTTCTAGTTGAAACCTTCCCCCTTCTCTTGTGGTTGGCAAACCAGCCACAAACACACCCACGTGCCGAGGCACCCACATCTTCTTCCGAAACACGCTGGAGAGGTCCTCGGTTCCTCCAAACCCTACATGTACCATAAACTCCTCCTCTTCCTCCTCCTCGTCCTCATCCACTCCCCTTTTATCCTCCTCTACCTCCTTAACGGCCACGACGTCATCCAACCGAAAGAAACTGGCAAGGGGGTTGCGACACAACCAGACGTCCTCCCCTACAGGCACAGCGAAATCCTTGCAGTGAAAGTCATCATCACCCTCCTCCTCCTCTTCCCCATCCCCCCCCTCGTCCCCCTCTCCCTCCTCCGCCTCCTCCCCCTTCTCGTAAGGAGCAGCAGCAGCATCCTTCATTGGCGGCAAACCAGAATTCCACCAAACACACGGGGGCAATAACGCCTCGGGCCTTTCGGCCAGCACCTTGAATCTTTCTGACGCCTCCAGCAACAACCTTCTCATCCTCGCCTGGGGCTTCTCCGTTACATCCTCTTGCCGTTTCTGTTGCTTCTGCTTCCTCTGTCTCCTACTATCATCTTTCCCACCTTCCTTCCCTCCATCCTTCGCACTCCCATCACCTGTGGCCACCATTGCCGTAAATCTACCATCCTCCTCCCCCCATAGCACTTGCTTAAAGGCCCCCGAGAATAAATCCGCGTAGGTCATCCCGTCCAGGCTAACGTTAATTGAAATACTTTCCTCCAAGCACTCCACCGCATGCCACACACCTGCCGGGTGGTAGAACACGTCCCCCTCCTCCACCATCACCACCATCTCCTCCTCCTCATCCTCTTTAGGCCCTTGAAACACAAAATGTGAATCCCTTAATCGATGTACCTTCACTTGTTCCTCCCCCGCCGCATCCAACACTCCATCCACCTGCCGGTAGTGAGGCGTACATCCTCTCACCGGATTCTTAACCCCTTTTTTCAACCGCCACCTCTTCCGTCCCTTCAATTGCAACGTCACATTTTCCTGGAAATCGAAATGGAAAGGGGTATGGTGTCCCGCATGACTCAAGAACATCTCTACCTCTCCTTCAATCACTGACTTAACCCCAGGCTGGCTCATTCGACACCCTAACCCTAAAGCCCCAATGGCCGACTCCACCAACACGCTCTCCACCGCCTCTGGTGCCCGACAATACACACTATGACCTGCTACATACAATGCCGCAGCGCTTCCCGCATCTTGGACGCGTGCAGTGTTGATCTTCTGCGCAGGGCCAGTTACTGTCCAAACGCTGATATTCTCACTTGGGCTCGATTCGAGGAGCCCTAAAATATCCCCACCCTCCATCTCCTCATCAAGAAAGGGAACAAAATTGTGGCCTTTGATAAGAAGGGGGGATTTGGTGTGATAATGCTCTCGGAGAAAGGCATCGGGGGAAATAGGGCCGAGCAGCTTGGGAAACATGTCGGGAGATAGGTGCAGGTGGCTCCCATGTTCCTTGCTGGCCGAGAGGGAGCGAACACTCTTTTTGGCTTTAATGCCAGCAGAGCCTTCGTCTGAGGATGTGGAAAAAGTCGCCCTTATATCGTTGGCGGAACGTTTCGTGTTGATACGCTGTTTCTTGGTCTTAGTGACCGGGGCTTCGCGCGCCATGCTGGCTGTGTGAGGAGTGGAGGGTTGAGAGAGGAATATAAGGACTGCACTTGGATGTGGGAGGGAAAATCTAACAGGGCATTGCATGACGAGAAAGTTCGTAAAGACAGCGCTTTCTCGTGCATGCAAGTGGTGGTAAAGTATAGCGCAAAGGCATGGTAGACGGCATGCCTGCCGCACGATGGCTGGTGCTGATGACGATCATTGGGAAGAGAATGATATCTCAAAAGTGCACGCATGGACCGCCAATCCACTGGCACCAGGGTATGATATAAGAATTGTACTTTGTATGCCTTCATTTTGAGGGTCTACAGGCTCTAATAGCGGAATAGCTTGATGGAGCAGGGAAGAACGTTATGGGGACAGGAGGTTATCGTGGATTTCCCCCGGTTGTTCTTACCCCAGTCCTAACTGCAGGTCCCCTGACCTTTCTCATGACCCTTCCGTCGACCCAATTTAACATTACAGAGAGCCATGAAGGTGCAGACGGTATTGGCGCTGGCAGTAGCGCTCATGGCAGCCCACAGAGCCCTGGGTTTCGTCCCATGTCCAAGCCCGGCGTTGAGGTAAGGCTTGAAGCGAATGATCCTTTAGAGGCTAGTGTGTCTAAGCAAGCAGGCAGAAGATTGCGGTATGTGTCGGACAGTTGTACATCTTCGGCAGGTGGTGGGCGTGTGCGTCGACTTCCTGCATATCATGGTTCTTGCAATCAATCCCTGAGAAAGGCTGTCGCATTGATGCATTAAGCTCTGCCTCCCCTATCCCACTGTAGCTAGGTAGAACCCGTGGCTACACGTCCACCACACGTACTGACGAACAAAATATAAACTCATGCTTGTTATTGTCCCAGAAACTATGAGTGCCAGCCTTGAACCTTTGGAGCATTCCTCCCTGCATCCCCGGCTTGCATCTCGGGAAGCACCCTGCCTTCTACATTCTGACCTTATTTCCACACCCACATCTCACAAACGCACGGCAAACATTCCTCGTTCAACCTCCCTACACTTGAATACCAGGCATGCCGCCCGTATCACCACTACAACCGCTTCACCCTCTTCCTTCCCTACCCTCGCCGCCACCACCCCTTCTACCCGCACCCGCTCCCGCCTC
Organism: Nannochloropsis oceanica; assembly: GCA_004519485.1. Lineage (NCBI taxonomy): Eukaryota > Eustigmatophyceae > Eustigmatales > Monodopsidaceae > Nannochloropsis > Nannochloropsis oceanica. The sequence goes on along the minus strand of CP038112.1, from coordinate 148,831 downwards.
TACATGCTGCATAAGAGCGCCTTGGCCGGCAAGCCTCCCTCAGAGCTCACTGTGGCCGTCGCTGGTGCTACGGGATATATTGGCAAGGCCGTCGTACGCGAGTGTATTCGACGGGGTTACAAAACCAAGGCGTACGTGAGGGAGGAGAGTGTGGGTAGGGCCAAGACATTGGATTACCTTAAGGGAGCTGAAGTCATAGGTGGCTCCCTCGATGATACCTCAGAAGTCCAAGCCAAGCTTTTTGGGGGCTCCGAGCCCGTCGATGTGGTGATATCATGCATCGCAAGTCGAAGTGGCGCGCCGGCCGATGCGTGGAAGGTTGATCATGCGGCCAACGTGCATTTGCTCGATGCGGCTCTGGGGGCGAAAGAGCCTTCGAAGCACTTCATCATGCTCTCTGCTTATTGTGTAAAAACTCCCAGGCTGGTGTTTCAACATGCCAAACTCAAGTTTGAGAATTATTTACGGGGGAAAGGAGAGGAGATAACGTCCACAATTATCCGGCCCACGGCGTTCTTTAAGAGCGTGAGTGGTCAGTTGGAAATCGTTCAGAAAGGCTACCCGTATGTGATGTTCGGTGATGGCGAGATTTGTAGCTGTAACCCGATCTCGGAGGCGGATCTGGCGGAGTATATTGTAAAGAGTATCGACGACGCCACCATGCACCACCAGGTGTTGGATGTGGGGGGTCCGGATGAAGGACTAACACCCAAGAGGCAGGCGGAGATATTGTTCGAGGTGGTGGGGAAGGAACCGAGCTTTATCAAGGTACCGATTGGCTTGTTCGATGCGATCATTGGAACCATCGATTTCTTCGCGAAGTTTCTGGATGGGGCCAAGGACGCGGCGGAGCTGGCGAGGATTGGGAAGTACTATGCAGTGGAGGACATGCTGACAACCAAGGCGAGTGAAAAATACGGGAAAATTACATTGAGGGAGCACTTTGCAAGGATAGCGAAGGAGGGGAATGAGTATGACCCGTACACAACCATGTTCTCGAGTGCGAAGCAAAAGACGGAGGCGTAGGGCTTGGATAGGAAGGGGGGAGAGTGGGAGGGAAGAAAATTGGGGAAGTGAAGGTGAAGAGAGTGAGGAGAGTTGAGGCGAGAGGGGGGTGCATTAAATTCATTCAAAGACAAGACGGCAGTAATCGGCGGATCAACGTGCCCCTCCTTTCGTTTTCTCGCGTCTTTCTTGTTTTCCCTCTGAGTGTTTGTAATTATTGCTCGAAATTCTTTCGATGTTTAGATCGCACATGCCTTTCCAATATATATATATATATATATATATATATATATATATATATATATATATATATATGTATATATATTGATTGTCAACTTACATGCCTCATAACCCTTCTATTGTTGCCATTATATACGCGCTCTTTACACCCTCTTACAGTTCCCTCTTCATTGAACCTACATTGTCGAAAAGGCTCAATAGACCCTCTCTTTCCCTCCCATCGCCCTCCCTGTCTTTACATCCACGCCATACTACACCCTTCTTCCCTCCCTCCCTCCCTCCACTCACGCCTCCTCCTCATCCTCTCGCCCCTGCCAGCACCATAATCCCAGTCTCCCGTCCCATCCCGCTGAGATCATCAAGTCATGATGCGGCGCACACGCCACCGTTCGCACACAATCCTTATGGAAATCCAACCTAGCCAGAGCGCACCCTCCCTCTCTCTCCCTTTCTCCCTCCCCCGCTCCCTCTCCCATTATATCGTATACAAATACTCCCCCTCCGGCACTGCCGGTCACTACAAACCTACCCCCCGTAAGCTCTTCCGACGAAAACGTCGCCTGGATCAACGTCCGCGTCACCCGATGCCCCCACCACGTTTTGATTGAATGGTCACTCACGGGATGCCTCTGCCGCCTCCCTCTCCTCCCCCCCAACGGCTGCTCGGCGATGTCAAACCTATAGTCCACATCTACATCCACCGCATACCTCTCCTCCGCCCCCCTCCCCGCCTCGACCATCTTCCTCAAGTCCCACAATTTGCTTGTCTGGTCCTTCCCATTGCTCACCACCAGCCTCCCTCCCCCCCTCCCTCCTCCCCCCCCTCCCCCTCCATCTTTAGAACATACGTTGGTGATCCCACTGGTATGACCTGCTAGTAACCCCACCGCACCCTCCGTCCTCAAATCCCACAATTTTATCAACCCGTCGTCGGCTCCCGACAGCACGAGGGAGGGAGAATGGACAGGGTCAACAAAACACACGGTATTTACATCATCATAATGCGCTTGCTCGATACGAGAAACAGCCTTGCGCTCCAACTGGATCAGGTGAAGGCATCCATCGTTTCCGCCCCCAATCACCTGGGCCCCATCAGCGGAGAAAGCCAGGGAAAACAAACAGAAATTAGCGCTCCGATGAGGGGAGACACTTACCCGCTCATGCAACTCGTGCTGTCCAAAGGTGTTGGTAAGGTGAAGATAGCGCGACCAAGACGAATAAGCAATCCATTTGGCGTCGGGGCTGAAAGCAGAACCGACAATAGACCAGCCTATGTCTTGACAACGGATGCGTTTCTTCGGACGAATCACAGGATGGGCGGAGGACGAGGAGGAGGACGAGGAGGAGGAAATAGACGAGAAAAGACCTGAGTACATACGTGGTGCGCTCCGACCGCCCGCCATGGGCAGGGAAAGGCGATGTTGGTGCTGTGCTTGGGCATATAACAACTGGTCGAGGTCGTACAGGTTGATGGTGCCGTCTTGACAGGCCGTGAAGACCATTTGTCCATCCCTGCTAAAGCTCGCACTGAAGAGGGCTGACTGAAAACCTCCCACGGCTCCCGCTAGGGACGTGGGGTGGAGATTGACTCCGTTTAATGCGGCGCGCGCGAAGCGATGGTGAGGACCTAAATTACCGGCGCCGTGGGTCTCGCGGTAGAACAAGTGGTTCATGTTGAACTTGCCGCTTGAAGGTAGGAAGGGTGGCGGGAGGAGTGTGTACGCTTTGTCGTCCAGCATGGGTGGCGCGTCGCGAGGAGTGGGACACGGAGGGGAAGAAGGCGAGGAATTTATCGAGGAGGAGGAGAAGGAGGAGGAGGAGGAAGAGGAGGCGATGGAGGAGGAAGAGGACGAGGAGGAAGACTCGGAGGAGTCGGAGTTAGATACGCTGGCAGAGTAAGGGTTGGCTGCTGCCAAGCGGGCGCTACGCCTGGGCGGTGAAGGTGACGAGGAGTCGGGAGGTAAAGAAGAGGACGACATATCTTGTGTACAGAGTGCAAGCCTGTGATTGTGTTGTGAAATGCCAACTCAGCATGTTGACCTCCCCCACTATGTCCAATCTTAGATATCGAGAAAGACTCCGGAGCTTGCCCTTGGCATCGGGTGACATCGGATAAGTTGAGGAGAGGAGACTATTGCCCTTGACAATGACATATCTAGCTGTCACAAAGTTGCACGCATTATAGTCATCAGGTGCCCTCCTCTGAGTCTGCAATATCGGTCGCGGCAATAGCGATAACGTTGGCGAGTGGAAGATTACCGTGACCCTCACATCCTCTGCCTCACCTCCCCTGTCACACGACGGTCGCGCGCCTCATGGCCATGCTGCTTTCGAAAAATAACCACACGCCCCATACGCACATGCCCCAGCCGCGTCCTCCTACTTACAGTATATAGTACATCCTTCTTACCATTCACACACAGGGACCTGGAAGCTCCTCGTTGTCGGCCGTCTTGCTTGGGATATACACCGTTGTCGTCCTTGCCGGGCTGCCTGGTGATTTAGGTCCAACGCGAAGTATCACCACTACCCCTAACTATCGCTCCACTGAATAGCAGCAGGCCTTTATTCCTCTTCGTTCCGTTTATTCCTCGTCTTGATCTCCCTCGTCCTTCCACGTTTCAAAATGGTTGGCAGCAGGAGCAGTAATAGCAAGAGCAAGCTGTACCTGGCAGTGGGCGGGCTGGCAGCACTGAGCTATTTTATGCATGTACGTGGCCCCAATAATTATCCTCCCATCCTTCGTATTCCCACCCATGCCATTTCATTTCATGATGACCCACTGACCCCCTTCCTTCCCCCCTTCCTTCCCCACTTTCTCCCTCCATTCCCTCCCTCCATTCCACCAGTGGATTTACACTCGGTCCGAGAAACGGACCTTGCGGCATGAGGCCCGAAATGCGACTTTGCTCGAGCAGATGTCTGTGAGGGACTACGTTGCGTCTTACTTGGAAGATCCCGCGATGAAGAGGCAGTTCATGCGGCAGGTAGGCAAGGAGGGAGGGAGGGACGAAGGGGGAAAGGAGGGATGAACGGTGGGAGGCATTTAGCTACAGCGTCAATCGCCGTTGTTGTAAGTGCCCTTTATCGGCCTGTCACAGGATGAGAAAAGTTTTGCCTGAGAGAGGAACAGGGGAGGCAGGGAGGGCATGATGCCAGGTATATATAGACAAACATACATATTTGCCACGCACTTATTATTCGGTAATCTTCTGTGCACGGCGGCATATTTGTGATTGATAGTATCACCCCTTTCTCTTTCTCATTTCCACCCACTCTCTCTCGTGGACCAAACAGGTGGAGCTCGTGCGAGAGAGCTGGAACCGCCTCAAGCCCAACCGGCTCGAGCTGACGGCCCATGTGATGTACCAAAAGCTGCGTCAAGAGGACCCAAGCACCCAGGAAGTGTAAGTCATATACATATGATATACATGTTTGTATAAATGTACACGTATATATACATATTATGTATGAAAATATTCATATGGAATTACATACACACATTCGGTTTTTGAGTTTGAATATTCGTTGCAGCCGGTCATGTGGAGGTGTTGATTATTTTTCTCCATCGGTTTTCCCCCTCCACTCCCTTCTTCAGCTTCGACAAGCGACTGGACTGGAGCAGCCAAGAACGTATCTTTACCGTTATGATCGGAAACCTAATTAGCCGTTTAGGCGACCCTTCAGAAGAGGCATTTTTGGGTACGGAGGGAGGGAGGGAGGGAGGGAGGGGGAGGGGGGGGGAGGAAGAAAATTGTGACAGACGATGTCAGGCATATTGAAATGCTGGTACTGTGACTGCTTCCAGTCACGCGTTACAATCTTCCTTGCTCACTCCTTCCCCTCCATTCCCTCTTGCAGGGATGCTCGTTCGCCTGGGCAAGCGGCACCAGGCATTGGGCGTGAAGCCACAGCAGTACAGCAGCATGCGACGTTCGATCTTGGCCAGTTTGGAGGAACTGTTGGGGCATGAATGGAACGGTGAGTACAGCGATGCGTGGGCGAGTGTATTTAATTTCATTTCGCACGTGATGATTAAGGCGGCGCAGGAGGAGGGGCAGCGAATCGCCAAGGGAGGGAAGGAGGAAGAGGCAGGGAATGTTATTGGGCGGGAGCTACCGGGAGTGCCTGGAGGAGGAGGAGGAGGAGGAGGAGGAGGTTCAGGGTGTCCATTCGCGGCGGCAGCGCGGATGCCAGTAAATAAGGTATTGAGTGGGTTGCAGCTTGACGATGCGTTGAAAGGCAACAACGTTGAGACGGACGGGCATTTTTTACACCAGGCGGTGGCGAGTTTGGAGGGAGGGGGAGGGGCTGCTGGCAGTAGCAGTAGTGGTAGAAGTAGTTGAAGCAGTAAATGTATTAGTTAATTATTAATTGAAGCTATTTATTCATCCACTCATTGGTTTGTTTATTTGCATACGTGTAAACATATATGTGTATGAAGACGAGAATTCACATATATAATGGGCGAAAGGAAAAGAGAACAAACAGGATCACGAGGAGGGTGAGAAAGCGGTGAAAAAAATATTTTGAAATCGGGCTGATGATGCTTGGTGCTATGTAGGGCAAGGAAGAAGAAGAAGGGATATCGCGTCCAGGTGCGGCTTAAGGTGGGGATGCTGCCGGTGGTGCTGGTGCTGGTGCTCCCGCGGGCTGTCGGAGAGGAAAAAGAGAATGAAGTAAAAAGAAAAGAAGAACAAATCGAAGAAGAAGAAGAAGAAGAACAAAACGAAGAACAGGACCAAGAAAAATGATGGCAGTGTCAAATTTACAGACGCGGCGACAATTTCAAAATTTTACTTTCCTTTTATTTACATTCACACTTTTTCTAATCCCTTCTCCCTTCGACTTCCCAGCATTGCCACGGCTTTTCCGCACGTTTCTCGTCGGCTACAGCTACTATTGCTGCTGCTTCTGCTGCTGCTTCTTAGGTCGTCGCCTATTGGTCGGTTCTTCCTCCGCTTCTATCTCTATTCCTTTTCGCTTCTTCTCTTTGCCTGCCATTTCTACTCCAGACGAAAAGGGAAGAGAGGCTAGTACCTCCTTTAACGCCTCCAGTGTCCCCGCTTTCCATCTCCCTCCGTCCTTTCCTTCCTCCCTCCCACCCGTTGTACCGAGGCACTGACGTAGCAGCATTGTCCGGACGGCAGCCCCCACAATATCGACCACTCTTCTCATCATTCCCTCCTTCATCTTCCATTCATTCGTCCTTGCCAGCGTCAAAGCCTCAGAGAGCTCTTTTAGAAAACTCGCTCCTTCTACCTCCTCCTCGCCCTCCTCCTCCTTCTTCTTCTCCTTCTCTTTCTTCTTCTTCTTCATCTTCTCCTTCTTATCCTCATCCTCTTTCTTCTTGTCATCCTCCTGTCCTCCCTTTCTCTTCGTCATCTTCGTCGTCAATGCCCTCAACCATTGCAACGCAACCAGTAGCCAAGCACTTACCTCCTCATCTTCCCCCTCCTTATCCTCTTCCCTCTCCTCCTTTTCTCCCTCATCTCTTGAAAGCAAAGATAATAGCAACACCGCCCACGTCTCCTCCTCCTCCTCATCCCCCTCCTCCTCCTCCTCCTCCTCATCCCCCTCCTCCTCCTTCTCCTCATTCCCCTCCCCCTCCCTCCTTCGCGCTTCATGCCCCTCCTCCCTCCCTCTCTTCTTGTCCACAACCAACACGCCCTGCAACCATGCACCGGCCTCTGTCGCAACTTCTTTCCTTCTCTTCCTCGACATGTCTACAAGGGAAGATAACACCCATCCTACCATTTTTCTCGTCATCTTCCTCCTCTTCCTCCTCCTACTATCGATGCTGCTGCGGCAACTGCCCACTACAGTATCAATGTCCTGCTGCTTCCCCTTCACCTCTTCGATCTGCATCAGCCCTTCAGCCACAATAATATGAAGGAGGCGAGAGCCGGCATCAACCCTCTCCTTCTCCCGCTGCCTCCTTCTCTTGTCAGCGTCAGGCTTTTTGCTGTAGCTACTACTGCGGCTGTTGCTGCTGCTACCATAACTCACAAGACGTATAAGCAACCAAATGTCCTCTTGCCCAAGCCCTAACCCCCCTCTTCCTCCCCCCCCTCCTCCCGCCACGCCCTGTAACATCCCCACAAGTCTCACAACCGCCAACCCTGCGCCAATCCCTCCCTCCCTCCCTCCCTCTTCCCTCTCCCCCCCCCCCCCCCTCCTCCTCCTCCTCTAATACCACCCTTCCCACGACCATCAAAACAGGCAGTAAAATCTTCCCCTGATCAAACAACGCGCGTTGCATTGCCCCAGTCAGGCTCCCCCCTCCCTCCTCCTCTACCCTCCTAAAACACAACCCACACAAATCCAGCAATGCCGTGACCATTCTCCACATCCGCCGTTCCGCCCCTGTCCTCGTCCCCTTCTTCCTTCCCTTCCTACCCCCCTCCCTCTTTTCTCCTGCCATGTTGGCTTTGAGCAAAGCCATAATTACGCCTTCCACCCATGCGACAAGACCGAGCCCCAGCAACAGATGTGTAGCACCAACAGGGAAGGCGGCAGCGGCCGTAAGCACATCCAAACACAAAGACACCACCAGATGGTCCGCTATCGCTGGTGAGGACGAGGAAGGGAAGGAGGAAAGGGGAGGAAGGGCGGGAAGCAAGGCCGCCTCCAAGTAGGTGAGCAGCAGGCAGAGGCAGTGTCGTTTCTGCAGAAGGTGTAAGTCGGTGCTGGTTTTGAGGCCGTCACGAAGGAGGCGAAGGGCCCATATTTTTTCACGTTGGTGGAAGGGACGGGAGGAGTAAAAGAGGGGGAGGAAGAGGGGGAGGTCCGTGAGGTCTAGGGAAGGACGACGCACCAGAAAGCCGTTAAGCGCAACGTAAAGGTCGTTGGCAGGACGAGAGAGAATCAACGCAGAGCGGGCTAGGAAAAGGGCGTGGATGTAAGGGAGGGGGGGAGGGAGGGAGGGGGAGGGGAGGGAGGGAGGGAGGGAGTGACGGAGGACATTGAGGAGGAGGAGTTGTTGAGGGCGCTCTTTGGCAGCGGGGTCGGTGTAGGAGGAGGGGAGCGAAAGGAGGAGGAGGATGCGCTGGAGGCACGCATAGGCGGCCAAGCGAGTGCTTGGCTGGAAGGAAGCAAGGGCGATGAGGGAGTAGGAGATGAGGCAGCTGTCTATCAAGGAGCGGATGGGGAGGGCGTGATGATGGAGGAGGCGTTCAAGAAGCGGGAGGAGAAAGGAGGGGTCGTATGGTTCGGGAGAAATCGCCTCTCCTTCGCCCTCCTCCTCCCTCTTTTCGTATCTCTCCATCTCCTCCTCTTCCTCCCCCATCTCCTCCTCCTCCTCGACCTCCCATCCCATCCTCGGTGGCACCAAAGGTCTATCCAGGGGAAACCCCTCCATCGACGCAAACACTCTCTCAGGCTCTACCCGTTCAACTAACCACATGGCTGCTGCTGCTGCCTCAGCAGCAAGCGCAGTAGGTTCTCCTAGTCCCCCTCCTCCTCCTCCTCCTTCTCCTTTTTCTCTTTCACCCCCTCTTCGTCCTAAATGCCCTCCTTCGTCCATCACTCGCCCGCCCTCCCTCTCACTCATCCCTAGCGTGAATATAGAGAACCCCAGACACATTCCTCTCTCGCTCAACACATTTAAGAAACGGAGAATGAGCAAATCAGACGGAGAGAGGGAGGTCTGGTAGGAGGCGAGGAGGAAGGGAAGGAGCGCAAGCCCGTGTGCAGGGGTCCCGACTCGGGCTACTAACCAGAGAAGAAGTTGGAGGATGACGTGCTTTATAGCATTCGTGTTATGATTTCTGTTGTTGCTGCTGCTGCTGGTGGAGGTGGTGGTGGTAGTAGGGGTGGTGGTGTGTGTGGTGTAGCTGCCAAATACAGCCTCGAGGAGGTGGGAGGGAGGGGGGGAGAAAGGGCAGGAGGACGAGGAGGTGGTGGTGGTGGAGGAGGAAGAGGAGCCATCCAGAAAAACAAGGCGATTTAACACTGACTCCAGGAACGAAACATCCCCATTTCTCTCCTCCTCATCTTCCTCCTCCTCTTCCTCCCTCCTCATCACCCCCTTCTGCTTCCCCTCTGCATAAGAGGCTGGACATAAGCGCACCAATCGGTACAAGGTCCTGACCATCCTCACAGACGGCTCCACAGCCACAACACCCGCTAAACCTACAACAACCTCCTGCAACAGTGCCTCCTTCTCTCCCGCTCGCTCCCGGTACCCTCGCAACACATCACGAGCCATGAAAAATTCATTGGCGAGAAGGTTCTCCAGCCCTTGTGTCCACTGTTTCGCCTCCCTCTCTCGCTCCTCCTTCTCCTCCTCCTCCCCCTCCTCCTTCTTTCCTTGTGCTTCTTCGACCGCAAGCCACGTCCGTCTCATCCATGCGAGCATTAACGCTTCCTTCTGCTCTTCACTGTACGTCGATGGCGTGGAGGGCGAGGAGGAGGACGGGATAGACAACAACCATTGAGTCAACACACTGTACAATCCCACTCTTCCTCCTTCCCTCCCCCGCCCTTTTTCTAAAGAAGACACAAGAGAGGTGTGCCAAGACGAGAAGATGGCAGGGTTTCCTGTTCCCCCAGCTGCTACTGCTATTCCGCCTAACAGAAGGTGCAGCAAGTCCCGCAAAGCCCTCTCGCACTCCCGCTCCACCTTCCTCTCTATCCCCACCACTTCAACCTCCCTCCCTCCCTCCCCCTCTCCTTCATCCCTAAATGTGAAAATCTCATCCACAAATCGACGTAGGAATATCAAGAGCCAGTCCGAGACCCCAGCTCTCCCTCCATCCCCCTCCTCCTTCTGTTGGCTGACGTATCTTCGCGCCAAAACACCCACCACCGGTGCTAGCGACTCGGCCATCGGTCCCCTCCCTCCTTCCCTTTCCTCCTCCTCCTCCTCCTCCTCCTCCTCCTTCTTCCCCTCCTTTCTCTTCTTTTCCCCTTCGCTTGTCTTTTCTCCTCTTTTCTCTCCTCTATCTCCTTCATTGAGCCAAATTTCTACCTCCTTCCTCACCCATCCCCTTGCTCGTTCGGAAGCCTTCACGCACTCTGCAAGTAATAGCGAGTATGCACCAACAGGAAGAGCAGTAGCCGCTGCAGCACCAGCAGCAGTAGCGTGTGTAGTGGCTAAGCCACGCCAGCACCACTCCTCCAGGTACACCCTCCCTCCCTCCTTCCCTCCCTCCTCCTCCCCCCCCCCCTCCTCGGCATTGACCAAGGCAGGCAGAATGCTCGGAGAGGCAGTGGCAAATTGGTAGATCAAAACTGCAGTCTCTTTCTCTCCTTCCCTCCATTTCTCCCTCCCTTCCACCTCACTTTTCTGGTGATGATGGGCCTGGAGGAGAAGGGTGCACATGGCCGTGCGAAGGGAAATGTCCAGGTGGAGAAAAGGAGGGAGGGGGGAAGGGAGTGACGATAGGGTCTTGGTCTGGTTGGCGTTTGAGGAGGAGAGGAGATATCGAAGGTAGGCATCAAGGAAGGCGGGAGGGAGGATAGATTGGGCAGTGGGGCTGCAGCAGAGGCGGAGGAGAGATGCCAGCGAGGGGTAACACAACAAGGAGGAGGGGTTGAAGGGCGAGGGGGAGAAGGAGGAGTAGGACATAGGGAGAAGAAGTCCTGAAGCTAGCGCCTTGCGAATGTATCCCTCACTGTCATCTTCCGCATTCCCGACATCCCACCCGCCCGCCCCCTCTCCCTCCACACCCACGGCCCGAAGGAGGGCGGAGAGACCAAACCAGATTCGGGGAGGGAGGCCATCGGCAGCAATGGCAAAAAGAGGTTGAAGCAACCGTGTGCTCGCTGCTGGTGCTGCTTTGGGTGCTTTTTGGATGGTCCTCGTGAGGAGGAGTCGGTGGGTGATCACGCCGTGAGCGAGTAGGGCCAGGAGTTCTCCCTCCTCCCCTCCCTCGTCCCCCCCTTCCTGCTTTTTATTTGGATGTCGTTGTTGCCGTACTGATGTTGTCCCTGCTACTGCTCTTACTACTGTTGCTAACAGCCGGCTCAAAGACAGGCACACGTCTTCTAACTCCTCTACAGAGGAAATAGATGAAGAGGAGGAGGAGGTAGAGGAGCAGGCATCATGAACACCACGTCGGTATACCGCGAGGGTGGAACTAAGACCAACATCCGCACTAGAACCACCACCATCACCACCAACAGTAGCAACAGTAGCAGGAGGGAGGTTGGTGCTACCACTCTTTTTATCCCAGTCTCGCTCCGAGGTGAGAAAAAACCAAGCGCACGCTTCCAGAACCATCATCCCATTGCTGCTGCTGCTGCTGCTGCTCCTCCTCCTCCTTCTCTCCTCCATCTTGTCTCTTCCCCCGGCACTAGCAGGAAGTGCAGCAGCTGCAACAGCGCGCTCCTCCTGTAGCACCGCGTGGACGTATTCCTTTGCACCCGGAACGGCAGACAGCTTCCCTCTTAACCCCTCCCACGACAGCCCAAACGCCTGCATTTCTCCGCGGAGCACCTCGTTCTCTTCCTCCTCATCCTCTCCCTCCCCCCTTCCCTCCTTCATCGTCTTGTTCTTCGTGTCACTCACCAAAAGCAACAACGCCACTAGGACAGGAGAGGGCGGGAGGGAGGGCAAGGAAAACCCCGCCCCCCCCCCCCCCTCCTCCTCGTCCTTCATCTCCAGCAATCTTAAGCGCTACCAACCACAACGGGTACGGTCGATTCGCCGCCAGACGCAACGCTGCCTCTAAGACACACACCGACCCTCCTCCTCCTTCCAACGCATCCAACAGCCTTTCACCCAACAGAATGGAGCGTGAAGCCCCTCCCTCCCTCCCTCCTTCGTTTCCTCCCTCGGGACCTCCTTCTGCGTCTGGGGAAGGGGAGGAAGGGGAGGAGGCAGCGAGGGAGGGAGGGCGGACTTTGTGCTGGATGACATCAAGGATCACATCACGGGTAAGCGAATAAATGCGCTCGTCGGTGGTGGTACGAAGGAGGGTGAGGAGATGGGTGAATGCCGTGGGCGGACCCCAGGCACTGTCGCTGGTGCTGGTGCTACTGTTGCTGCTCTTGCCCTTGGTGCTGGTGCTACTGTTGCTGCTGTTGCTGCCCCACACTTGTTGTGTGTCTGCCGGAAGCCACGCGAGGTGTGCTGGGCCGAGGTGCTTCAGGAGACGCAAAAGCTCCCATTGAACAAAGGCAGGAGGAGAGGAAGGGAGGGACGGCGAGAGGAAGGAAGGGGGGAGAATGTCATGGACGAGACGGAGGAAGTCGAAACGGACTGCATTGATGGCTTCGGGTAGGACCGTGTGGTAGGTACGAAGGAGGGCGAGGACGAGGGCGAGGAGGTGGTGTCGCCAGGGGGGGAGGGAGGACGAGGAGGAGGCGGAGGAGGACGAGGAGGAGGAGCAGCAGCGGGCTTTGACGGCGAGCACTGCTTGAAGGTCGGGCAGTCGGTGACGAAGGGCGCGACGCAAGGCTGCCGTCTGCTGCTGCTGCTGCTGTTTTTGTTGTTGTTGCTGCTGCCCACAGGAAGAGGAAAAAGCTCCCATGACTGGCTGCGCCCGTCGTAGCAATTGTATGGTGAGGAGCAGCCCCATCCGTGCCAGCAGAGGGTTCGCACTCAGGATCGCTTTGGTCAACTCGCGCTTCCCCATCCCCGATGGCAGCATCCCTCCCAACAGCCTCTCCGCCCCTCCCTCCCTCTCTCCCCCTTCCCTCCTCCTCCCTCCTCCCCTTCCTTCACAAGCCCTAACTATTTTCGCAACAAACACATAGGAAGTAAGACCGCTCCAATTACCCTTGGCCTCCCACGTCTGATTAAAGCGTTGCATAAACGGCTGCCGCACATCATCATGCTCTCTCAGCAGCACCAAGGCCAACCGCTGTTGATACCTGTCCTCGCTCCCACTCAACGCCAAGAGCAACCTCACCACCGCCATCGTCGTGCGACCACACTTCTTCACCCTCTTCTTCCTCTCCCTCCTCCTCCCCCCCTCGCCTCCCCCAATCATTTCCCTCATCACCCTTGCCACTCCCTCCCTCCCTCCCTCCCTCCCTCCCTTCGCCAAGACCCGCCGCAATTCTTCCAATCGAGAGCTCGTCACCAACCTCCTCTTCACCTTCTGCGGCACGCGTGGATGATGCAAAGCGGCCCAAAGCGCCGCCAACCAATTTATAAACGTGCGGGGATTATCGACATTTAAATATTTAAAAATAATTTTCAAAAGTCGGTCTGTGGAGAGGATACGGACAGCCAGGGAAGGGTCGCGGGAACGCAGGAAGGAGGAGACGAGCGCGATGGCCACGGGGCGGGCATGGGGACAGAGGGGTGAGAAGAGGTGAAGGACGGGTTTAGAGGTGAGTGTGAAATGGGAGAGGACCTCCCAGGCATGAGATGGGGAGAGGCGAGAGAGGGAGTGGAGGAGACGCAGGGTGGCGGTGGCTAATGGTTGGTGCGAAGAAATGAGCTGGGCGTGTAGATCGGTGGGATGGTCGTTGAGGAGGCGGCGGGCGAGGAGGGTTGCAAGAGGTGGAGAGTTCGTTGTTGTGATCCCTTCTGCACCTCCTGTAGCTGCTGCCGCTGCTGCTACTGCTCGTCCTCCTCCTCCCCCCCCCCCAGTGGTGGAGGTGTGGCGCAAGCACCGGAGAACAACCGCAAGCAGCCGGGTATGTTTCTCAGCGATTTTCCGCGACGCCTGACGGAGAGGGAGCTCCCAGAGGTTCTGGGATAGTTCGATGGCTTGCGGGGAGGACCGTACATAATCCGCTAGGAGGCCAGTGACGTGACGGGAAGGTCCTTCACGGGTGGAGGGAGGATCAATGTGGAGGCGCCGGCCGTGAGTGATAAAGGACGGGGTGAAAGGTTCTTCCTCTTCTTCATCCTCCTGATCGTCCATGCCCTCAATTTCCTCCTCGCCATTACTGGCCTTCTTTTCCTCCTCTTCCTCCTCCATTTTCTCCTCGTCCTCCTCCTGTTCATCCTCATCCTCCTCCTCCTCCTCCTCTTCCTCCTCCTCCTCCTCCTCCTCCTCCTCCTCCTCCTCCTCGGGATCGCTACCTTCCTCCCCTTCTTCTTCATCTCTTTCTTCCACCTCCATCCCTGTTCCGTCTTTCTCTTCAACTTTTCTTTCGAAGTCGTCAAGCTCGTCATCAGAAACTTCGTAATCATCCTCCACCACTGCCTGCCCTCCCTCCCTTCCTTCCTCCCCTCCCTCGTTTTCCTCCTTGCGCGGCTTCAAGTAGCCATGCTCTCTCAAAATTTGTAGCGCTGCCCTCTGCAGGCCTTGGATGAGTGTTTCCTCATTTTCGCTGTTGAGTATTTCCTGAGATTGACGGAGTGTGAGTAGTGGGATAGGACAAGGGGTGAGTGAGGGAGAGAGGGTGATGGAAGGATAGAGGCGTTGGGGGGTAATGCTTGTGCGTTGCGAGGAAATTGCGCCACGCCCAGCAGCGCCCCCTTAGAATAATAACAACAAATAACATAATGGCTTTAATGTGGTGGCCTGCCGTCAATCCATGGCTAGCGTTTGAAGGCTTTCAATTTCTCCTCCCCTCCTAGCCTTCCTCCCTCCCCACCCGACATACCTGGAGATCAAACAAACGCAGAGGCCGCGTGCTGCTTCCACTGCTCTTCCTAGAGCTGCCGTCTTTCTTAACTTTCATCTTAGAACTGTAGTTGTGCAACATGTATTGAGCCAGTCGGTGTATAAATTTAAGGGGGATGGAGGCGGCGAGTGGTTGAGGAGCTGATGGATCGAAAAGTAGGGCAACGGTCCATGGACACCGCTACACTATCATCCAACAGTAAACACAGCACTTACGCATTACATCCACACACACTCACATTGCACATAGGTGAATTCAAGTAAGGCAAGTGCGCAGCTATTGCAGTCGTTTTGGGGGGCACTCCAAGGCGTAAAAAAGGATCGTCGGGAGCGGCTTTCTCCTTCTAGTTAGTTGCAGCAGCATGCAGCGCCACCACGACGTGGCTGGCACCAGTCTACCCTTACTTATTTTGTGCCTAGGACTGATGGCACAAAAGTGTTCCCATGCCTTCCTGCAGACCCGCCTTCCGTTCACCCTATCCTGTGGCTCCTACGGTCTACAAGCCTACACCCCTCCCTCCCTACATTCATCCTCCTCCCCTCTCCTCCGCCGCCGTGCCCGTCTTTCCACCTCCCTCGCCGCCGGTCCGACCGAAGGCGCCCCAACCGATATTCCCATCCCTGCTTCCAGCGACGATGTGGTCTTCGAAGGACCGATTAAGACGGAGAACACCGAGCGATTCATTTGTGATATCTCGATCCCGGAGCCCATCGCGGCTGAATTGGAGGAGACGAACTTGGTGAAGATTGTAAAGCTGGCGTGTAAGGACGAGGAGGTTAATTGGTTGGCGTGGAAGTGTCTCGGTGCGTTGGAGGGGGCGTGAGAGAATGAGGGAGGGAGAGATGGTGGCTGGCCACTGCATTTAAGATATGGCCGAAGATCGGCCCGAGGTACCCATTCACTTTCTAAGCTCTTTATTTCTCAGGAATGCCCACTTATAGAAACCCACTCTTTATCAATCCCTTTTCCCTACGCCAGGCTACCGCTACGTCCCCACGGAAGGCCGGTGGGACAACAGTAACGTCTTCCCCAAGTGGCGCGCCCGCTACCCCGAGCCGCCAGACCTAGTGGGCGTCACCCGCATCTACGAGAAGTAAGCTTTTAATGAGGGGTGTGAAGTAATGTGCTTTCGAATCAGATAAGATATTCGTATCGAGGAATGCGTGTATGGCGCTGTAGTCGAGTCTCTTTCCTCAATATCCTTTTTAGTTTCTCTTCACATCCCACTTCGTTCTCCCTGTCACTTACTCGCTTTCTCCCTTTCCTTGTATCCCCCTCATTGTAAACAGAGAGGTGGACGCCCCTGTAAAGCGTGCTAATACTGCCCTTGTTCGGTCTGTCCCCAAGATGTACAAACAATCATTGAAAGAACTCCTGGCACCGTATGGCTTCAAAGGTTTTAAAATTGCGGAGCTCACCCCGAATCGAACACGCAGGGCCCAAGTATGTAACTGGTTATTGTACTTCAAGAGGGAATTGTGGGGGGTGAGTCTGGAAAAACTGATTGAGAACAAGGAGGCTGTCACGTCGGTGACGAGGGAGGGAGAGACCTCTGAGCAGTTGGCCAAGAAAATGGTTTATTAGATGAGAGGATAAATTTGCTTCGAATTAGTAGTGAGATGAGAGTTTTTCTAAGAAATGCATGATGACATATGTATGTTGACTTTATTTTGATGTGCGGGGATTAAGTGAACGGGGGTAGGATGATGGGACGAGTTGGATTGCAGCAAGGCGGTGTGATTGATTTCGGGGAAACGAAACTTGAAAAAGACGACAATAAATGTGACAAAAAGAATGAGCGCAACAACAACGATATCGTGCGAAACGTTTTTTGTTTCTTGTTCGTTTGCTCTCGCTTCATTTCCGTGTGGGACGCGGCTTGTAAGACACTGATCCGCAGGATAATGCCCCTGCCAAACTCACGGGAGACATTTCAAAAGCCAAGTAGTATAGCTTGCTTAAAATGAGATGAGATGGAGGTGGTGGCGGTGGCCTTGGCAAGGAGCGCGCATCGTTTTGGAAGCCATGTCAGGAAACTCAGGCGTGCGGCGGCGCCAGGACGCTGCTTCTTCGACACATGTATCTTCTGAGTCCCTTTGGACAACCATGCCAGCAACCATGACAACCACACGCAAGCACATACAAACACAGGGATGATGGCTATGTGCCTGTCTTGAAGGGCATGGCGTTTATAGGCGGGGATTCTTGCTTTTTGGTATATCCCTCTGCCCCTCGTCTCCTTGCATCACGGTGATGTTGCCCTTGCTGCCGCTGCTGCTTCTTCCCTCTAGGGCATCCATTCACATACAAGAAACTCTCACCTTAACGTCCACCCGAAGGCAGGCTCTCTCCGTTTTGTTAGGGCTTCTGGCTGGCAGAATGTGCAGGAGACATGCGTTTCCCCATGATGTGAAAGCCAACAACGCGTGCCGTCCTCACACGCTAGTGCTCTGACTGTGTCATCATCAACCATCCCCCGCACCGCACTTACACGCACCGAAATCATACACATATCTAAAACGTACAGCGGGACCATGCTAAGACTAGCTCCAGCAGCCATGGCGTGCCTTGCCACTTCCCTGGTTCTGCTTCAGTTGGTGTGCTCCTCCATGGCCTTCCTTCTTCCCTCCCTCCCCTCCAACTCCCTCCTCCACCAGCAGCAGCTCCTCCAACATCGGTCCAGCCGCCTGATCATGCCGGCGCGCAAAGGCGGTGGCGGTGGTGGAGACTCTGGTGGGGGTTATGCGGAGAAACAGGAGTACATGCCTCCGACTGACCCTCGACTGGGCCCTCCTCCTGATCTTCCTTCTCTGCTCTTGCACAACCGCATAGTTTACTTGGGCATGGCCTTGGTACCTGCGGTGACAGAATTAATCATCGCGGAGCTGTTGTACTTGAATTATGAGAGTCAGGATCGCCCTATTTATATGTATATCAACAGCCCGGGGATCTCTACTCCGGATGGAAGGGCGATGGGTTTCGATACTGAGGCTTTCGCAATTGCTGACGTGATGTCTTATATCCGCGCCCCGATCGCCACGGTGTGTGTAGGGCAGTGTTTTGGGTCTGCAGCAATGCTGCTTGCGTGCGGGACGAAAGGGCAGAGGTACAGCTTGCCGAATGGGAGTATTATGTTGCATCAGCCTAGGTCCTTGGCTAGGGGGCAGGCGTCTGACATTGCTATCAAAGCGAGGGAGGTGATGAGGAACAGGAAGATCAATTCGGAGATGCTCGCAAAGGCGTGTGGTAAGCCCTTGGATGTTATTATCAAGGATGCGAGTCGAAAGCGGTATTTTTCCCCCGAGGAGGCGTGTGAGTATGGATTGATCGACCAAGTATTGGAGAGCACGAACGACCTGCCCATGGGCCTGATTCCGCGGAGGCAGGGGGGGAACGAGCCAGAGAACGACTTAAACATGGCTGATGTAAGGGGGTACAGTAATCCGGCAGGGTATGGGGATAGCGCGGATGGTGGTTTGCCGACAACGCCGTTTGGGTGAGAGTGAGGGGGAGGGGGAGGGTGGACTTGAGAGTGTGGAAGTGAGTGAGGGTAGAAGATAGAGTAAGGATGGCAGACAAGATGACGATAAAGAAGACGTGGAAGAGAGGGAAATACACGTACAAAGGAAGAAAACAAGAAAAGGAAAAAGAGGAAAAAATAAACGCAGGCGGAATTACTCACTGTTGAAATGGTCTCTCGTCCTGACACGGAAGTTGTACGAACAACACGCATGCACACAACGTACTCTTCTTCTGTGTTCTAAATAAAGACTATTTGCTATTTGCTGCTACCCACATTCCACTTCCCACAAGCCACGAACAAAATTGATCTCCTTTCTCACGATTGCCCCCCCTCTGCCCTTGCGCGCAAACCTTTTCCTCTTCCTCTTGTCCCCACTGATTCAAGCAAGAGGGAAATATCGCCCCGCTGTGCCGCCTCCATTGCCAACAACTGCTGAAACAGCCCGAAGTACTTCGCCTTATCACCCACAAACAGGCTCTCCAACCTCTCCTCCCCCTCCTCACTCTTCCCGCTTCGGCTGTGCACCTCTTCGAACATTTCATTTCCCAAAACCCGAATTAGAAAGTCACGCGACTCTTGTATGCGCCCACTCATCGTCATCGCCAGGATTTGCTGTTGTTGTTGTTGTTGTTGTTGTTGTTGTTGTTGTTGTTGTTGTTGTTGTTGTTGTTGTTGTTGTTGTTGTTGTTGTTGTTGTTGTTGTTGCTGCTGCTGCTGCTGCTCCTCCGTATTTATCGTGCTGGCCGTCCCAGAGGCAGTTGGCCTGCCTCCGCTGCTGATGGAGCGCACGGCCCTCTTACTCTCTTGGCTTTCGGGGAAACGCACATAGTTGTTTCGGGCCGCACTTGCAAGAGGAAACAGATCCGATGAGGTTTCAGGGACGGACGTGGGCAGCCAATCTGACTTGCTGATCCCTCCTACATCGCCCACTTTCTGCTCTTCCCACCTTTCGGCCCGCCCGTCCTTCTCGGGCTCCTTCTGACTCATCAAAGGCGCCTCCGAGATTGACATCGTCATGAGGCTGCTTTCTAATCGTGCCGATCGCTCCTTTCGCAATTTTTCAAGCACCTGCTGCAGATCGGATTCTTGAAATGCCGTGGACTGTCTCTTCGCATCCACTGCTGCTGCTGCTGCTACTGATGATGATGATGATGATGACGATAACGAATAGAAGGAGGATTTGGGTTGCCTCGGCGTTGCGGAAGAAGAGTGAGATGGGAATGACGACGAGGAAGAGGAGGACGAGGAGGGGAGGGAGAGAGTGGGGTAGGAGAATGAAGACGACGACGCTGATGGCACGGATGCAGCAAACGCCACCGCCGGCCAGAGCATCTTGATCTGTAGTTGCAAAGCCAATTTCTGCTCCGCGCTGACATCCACACCTTTCTCAATTTCTGGGTCAGCTGCCGCTAAAAGCACCTGCTTGCTCCACTCCTGTGCACGCCGCGTAATGACCGGTCGTGTCTTGAGTAAATCTGCAACTGGAGGGCGCCGATTCGGATTAACGTTTAACAATTCAATCAATACATCGCCCAGAGCACTGCTGTATCGATGATTGTCCTCGGACATCACGGGATGGAATCGGCCACTTACTACTTTGTTGCCTATTTCTTGAACGGACTCGCCGTCGAATGCTTGCCGGAGGTAGGCAAGCTCATACAGCAGTACTCCCAGCGACCACACGTCCGCCTTCGTGTTATGCCCTTTGTTGGCAAAAATCTCCGGGGCCATATAATAGGGGGTGCCAATACCCGTGTGGGCAAATGCCTTAGTGGTGTCGAGGTTCTTGGCCACGCCGACGTCCCCCAAGACCAATCGTTCGTCCGGGCCGAGCAAAAAGATGTTGGGCGGCTTAATGTCGCGATGGATAATCTTGCGAGCGTGCATATATTCCAAGGCCAGACAAAGCTGACTGAACCAATGCCAAATTTGTGATTCGGGAAAGTGCATACGAGGAGTAGAACGACGGGCGGCCTTGAGCTTGAAAGACAAGTCGCCCTTGTCAGCGTATTGCATCACAATGTACAACATACCGCCCGCGCCAAAGTTGTCTCGGTACCGGACAATGCACGGGTGGCAGAGACTTTGCATTATATTGACCTCTCGCCACGGCACCGGGCCGTCCTTGCCTTCCTTGCAGGCCTTGACACACACGAGGTGCTGCGTGGGAACATGGCGCATCAGATATACTTGCCCAAAGGCCCCTTCGCCCAAAAGCTTGAGGGAGCGGTAGTCCTTTTGCATGATGCTGATTTGCTGTTTTTAGTCGAAATTGATAGAAAATAATGAACAAAGATGTGTCTTATCTCATATATAAAGGATATAATGATTAGGGAGTTTGAGTGCACGAATCGAGCAAGTGGGCACGAAGCAGGGCGGACCATGCTGGTGGATAAATTGCGATGGGTGGAAAAAGGAGGGACGCACTCTGCTTCTCAACTTCATGGTTCTGAGTTGATAGGCACGTCCCAGGGCTTTCTTGTCAGAAAGCGGCTGGTATTTTATTTACACTCCCCTGACGACACAACGGCATGCACCGAAACGGCCGAAGAGGCGTTAACCCTCGGTAAGCCCATGGATCATCAGCACCATGTCAAGCGGGGGAAGTATTGAACGGAGTGTTCAGTACTATATATTCATTAAGTTCGGTAGATCCTTATATCCCAAGGCCTGCTGAAGGAAGTGCGAGCCCTCCCCCCCCCCCCCCGGAGGCCACAAGCAACCTCCCGTCTCACGACCCTGAAAGATACCGAAGGATATTAACACACATACCACCCTTTGCACAGAACAACACAGATCCAGGCCGATCTATACTTCAACATTGGGTAAATCTAAGCTTAAACTGCCGACTACCCTGTTATTTTTCATCATACTTGGACGAGTCTGGCCCCACTTTACAAAAAGCCCGCCGCGCCTCGCCTGTTGCCACCACGCCATTGGTGGAAACATGCAGCACTGCGTCCTGCTCATCCTGCTTCTCCTTGTTATCATTACCCTCCACTTCACTACCGCCGAACTTCTGCTTTCTTACGTGGTTCTTCGTCATGGTGCCCGACATGTCCTTGCTAAGACAAGCACTCTTGGGGAGACAGGCATCTTTGGGGGGCCCACCCTCTTGCCGCAGGGCAAAAAACAATGCTATCAAGCCGGACAAGCCTTTCGTGCGCGATACCTTGATCCAATCACCTGCAACACTACCAATACATGTTTGAATCGGGCAGGTGCCGCGGGATCGAGGTACGGCATTGTCGATGAGAGAAACGATGACACGAATTTCAACAACTACAACTCTCTGGTCAACTCCTCCGCCTTGCACCGCACGATCCTAAGCGCCAGTAGCTTCTTGCTTGGTGCCTTCTCCGAAGGTGACACATTTACAAGGAGAGTAAATGAGCCATATCTGATACAGCAAACCCCTCCCGTGTTCTCAACCGAGGACGGACAAGACTGGCGTATTCGCCCGTACACTAAATGCCCCTCTTATAGGCGTGATTTGCAAAATTGGTTCTTGAGCGCTGAATTTTTAGAGAAAGAAGCCGAGTCCGCATCTTTGCGCATGCAGATTCAGTCTCTTCTTGGGCCGAGCCTGAATGCCTCCCTTGCGAATTGGTGGAACATATATGATAATTTTAATATCTGGCACACGTACCACGTGGGTGACGCCATGCCCCCGCTCGACGATAGTCTATACGCACGCGTCATCTCCCTTGCCGTGTGGCTCGAGACCACCAAAATGAAATCCTCCCTTGTCCAGAACCGCCTCGGTGGGGGCCTTCTCGCGGATGTCCTGGGACGAATGGAACAAGCCGTCCAGCACCGCGAGACCGGCTACCCAACCCATATCTACAAGCTCCTGACTATTGCCGGGCACTTTAGTACACAGCTCGGCGTCCTTGCCGCGTTACAAGCCGATAAGGTCACAAATAGCACCTTACCCTGGCTGGGGGAGAAAATTCCCTCCCCTGCTTCAGTCCTTGTTTTTGAGTTGCATCACCGACCTGCCTCTGGGAAGGGGCAAGGGGAAGCAGCGAGGGAGGAGGGATACTACGTCCGGATAGTTATTCAGGATGGTGCCGGACAAGGGTACCAAGAGGTGCCTTTGCTGTGCAGTCGTGGATCGGAGGGCAGGGGAGTGGGAGGCAAGGGGGGAAAGGACGAGGGGACAACTTTTGAATGTCCGCTGGAAGATTTCTTCAAGCTGGCGGCGCCACAGGCCTTGAGTATGAGGGAATGGTGTGCGGTGTGCGAAAATGATGATATGCTGGCTTGCAAGGTGGCGAAAGAAGAGAAGGGAGGGAGGCGGAAGATGACGCGGTAGATGAGGAGGAGGAGTAGGAGGAGGAGGAGAAGAAGAAAGATAAGGAGGAGGTTCTCATCTTCCCTTCTTCCCCTATGTAGTTTCCTATTGTCTCAATAAGGAGCAATAGATGAGACAAACCAACATACTGGTGTATATTTAAACACTTACAAAGAAGTAGGGATATAGAAGTGGCGACGAGCCCATACCACACCCATCCACCCAACTTGTCGAGTATAATTTCTTCATTCTTTGATCTTTCAGCCTTCTCCTGCATTACCTCCTCCATCTCATTCTGTCCCATACGCCCCACTGATCGGCGATCGATAGGGGCTTCCATCCGCCTCCTCCTCTCCCCCCTCCTCCTCCTCTTCCCCCTCCTCCTCCTCTTCCCCCCCTTCCCCCCTCAGCCTCCTCGCCTCTTCCTCCTCCTCCGCCACATACCTCACCCTTGCAAGCCGTTCCCCCACACCCCTAATCTGCCTTTGCAACTCACTTAATCTCTCCTCCTGCACCGACCCCGCTTCTGGTCCTATCCCCCCTCTTCCTCCTCCTGCAGGCGCGACTGTGGTGCTGATCCCCAATTTTCGATACGCCAGCTGCGCTTGTCGTACGCGCTCTTTCATAGCTTTGACTCCATCAAACACGGCCTTGGATCGAGCATGCATCTCCTCCCTCCTCCTGTCTGTCTGGCTCTCCTCGTCCTCCAACGCCTCTTCGAACAGCGCTTTCACCCGATCCTTCAATACGGACGTGTCATGTCGGTACCGACTCTGCAAGTCTATCAAACGAGCCACGCGTGTCTGTCGTGCCTGGGCCCGTCCCAAGGCGTCCTCGGCAGAGCGCAAGGTGGGTAATACCCCCTGCCCGCTTTCGCCGTTCTGGCCTTCCGCGGTCATGTCCTTGTCCCAACGCGCGACCTGGGCGGGGGAAGAAGTGGGGGTTTGTGAGGAGAGGAGGAAGGTGGGTGGGAGTGATATAAATGGGGAGCAAACGCAGGGAAAGGAGTAGAAATGGCCGTCCTCACAATCCAGACAATCGTTGTTCATACCGACAGCCCCAATCGCCCGGACGGCAGGGAGAGCAAGGAAGGGAGGGAAACAGAGAAGGGAGGGGCTTACCTCGGGACAATGCGTCTCCATCGTGGCTTGCACCGTGGCTCGCAATCCCGAGAACCCCTCCATCCTGTCCGTGTAGAGCTTGTGCTGGTAGTGCAGGGGAAAGGCTATCCTCAACGAAGATGGAGAGTGGAAGGAGAAGGGGGCGTGGCCCCAGGACTGCAATAGTATGATTTAGTTGAGTGTTTGTGGAGGGTTGTGTGGTTGTGGTTGTGAATGGGTGTCAAAACGGCTATGTATTGTGCTAATGAAGATGATGCCGCCGCGGTCATCGAGACGGCCTCCCATCCCGAGTCTCTTCCCTAGAGGCTCTTCTACTTTTTTTCCTTCGTCAAAACACTACGTCTCACACACTTAGCTTACAGGAGCATCTCCATCACCCTCATTATGCACAGGCTCAGTCCAACCATCAATCTGCACCCAATGCTTGGGCTTCTCTCCTCTTTTGCAGCGACATAAACGTTCTCGCTCACTGGGACCGGCGATGTTTCTCTTCAGACTGTGCCTCCTCCCTCCCCATCCCATCGACCTTTATAGGGACATCCACACAGCACATCCTCGCTGCCCATTTCTATAACAGCAACGTTTATGAATTTGCCGCAACCGAAGCCCCCTTTCGATCTTGTCAATCAAACCCTACGTACCTCCTCCCTCATTTTCGCCCATCTCAACCCCACCACAGAACGAACCATGCCGTCCAAGGGCAACGCCAGCAGTGGTAAGAAAAAGAAGGTCGAAGTGGAATGCGAGAGCGATTCCTCGGTGGAGAGCAGCGAGTCGGAAGCGCAGCAGTCGTCCTCAAGCGAGGAAGAAGAAGAAGAAGAAGAGGAGGAGGAGGAGGAGGAGGAGGAGGAGGAGGAAGAGGAGGACGAGGAGGATTCAGAAGAAGATGCCGCGTCGATCAGTGCATCTGATGCCGAAGGATCCAAGCCCAAGACTGCTCACAAGAGGAAATCGCCCACTTCCACTATTGCTGTAAGTGTGCTTGCGACCTCGACTGCGATTGGGAGCATGAAGAAAAAGATGAATGCGCCGACGGCCACTACTGCTGCTGCCACTCCACGCCCTGTTCAATCTTCTGTTACCGCTGCTTCAGCCACCCCCACTAGTAGCGCCTCACCGAGGCCAGTAGTAGCCTCTCCTTCTTCCTCCACTGAGCCCTTGGCTTCTCTCACCCCCGCCGCTATCGAGAAGAAGGCTAAGAAAACAGAAGGAGGAGGAGGAGGAGCAGCAGCAGCAGCAGCAGCCGCAAAACTTCAGGGGAGCGTTAAGAAGTCTCCCATCCCCAAGAAGAAGAAGGTTTCGAAAGAAAATGCCCCCCCTGTCACCGCCTCGTCGTCCTCTTTCTCTTCCTTCCCCGCTGTGGCAGCAACAGCAACAGCAGCCGCAAGCACCGCTAAAGCTGCTGCTGCTCCTCCTTCTTCTGCTGCTGCTGTACCAGCTGCTCCAGCGAAGGCGAAACCGGGAGATGCCAAGAGCATCATTCTTGAGTATATGATCAACGCCGCCCGGCCCTATGGGTAAGTCGTTCCCTCCCTCCCTCCTTCCCTCCCTCCCTCCCTGCAAGGTAGCCTTCTGTCCCAGCTGATAGCTTACCTCCCCTATTCTTGCCCCCGTTCCCACTCACCCCCACTCACCCCCCCCTATGCTTTGCATAACAGTGCCCAGAACGTCTTCGACAACTTGCACAAGACCATCGGGAAGGTGACAAGGGAGGAAGGGAGGGAGGGAGGAAGGGACGAAGGAAGGAAGGGGGCCAAACGGAGTTTTTTCCGGCAGTTGTGATGAACGAGATCCAGCTTGTCAATCTCACCCCCCTTCCCTCCTTCCCGCCTTCCGTCCAGGCCACCGTACAGACCATTCTCGACAAGCTGGCTGACGAAGGGAGCATAACCCGAAAGGAGATGGGCAAGGCAAAGGTATATGTCGCCCCCCCTCCCTCCCTTGATCCCTCATCCCTGGCACGAGAAACAGCGGCGTTGGATGCGCGTGTGAAGGCACTGCAGGAGGAAAAGGCGAAGTGGGGAGGAAGGAAGGGGAAGGCGGAGGGGGAGGTTAGGGGGTTGAGTGGGGGGATGGATAACGAGACGTTGAAAAGGGCGTTGTTGGCCCTGAAAGAGGAGAATGAGGGGAGAGAGAAGAAACTTAGCGCGATGCGGGGCACCGAGGGAGGGAAGGAGGGAGGGAGGGTAATGTTGGATACGACGCAGGTAGCAGGCTTGGTTAAGGAGATGACCAAGATGAGGAGTCTGTGGGTGGGGAGGAAGAGGGGGGCGATGGAGGTCGTGGCCAGTGTGGCGGAGGGGGCGGGGAAGAGGGTGAAAGACATAGTGGATGTAATGGGGATTGAAACGGATGAGGAGGCGGGAGTCAGTTTGCCACCTCTTGAGTCGTAGGTTTGCCCTCCCTCCCTCCCTCCCTCCCTCATTCCCTTCCTCCCTCCCTCCCTGTACTGTGTCTTGATTGAGGACCTTTGAAAGGGGAAAGGTATGCAGCAGGAGATGGTGAACATGACGGGGATTGAGATGGATGGCAAGGAAGGGATCGCTTTTTAGAGACTTGTGTCGCTTTTTCGTCGTTTGTGCGTGTCAATGGTGTGTGCGGGCACGAACGATGATGCAGAAGGGGGAGGGAGGAAGGAGCAGGAGAAAGATAGAGAGTGATCGTGTGTAGTGTGTGTGTGTGTGTGTGGCATGGCGACGAGGTCGAAAAGATGAGGGATATGAAGAAGGAAGACTTAGGCAATCAAGTGAAATGAGAGAAAATGAGAGTCAACCAATCAAGGACAAGAACAACAGCAGCTCTCATCCTTTCTTCTTCTCGCGTGCGGAGAGGAAGCTACTGTCGGTCAGATCCAAGAGCTCGGCTTGCATTAAATAGCATTAAATAGAAAGGGAAGGGGGGAGACAATAGCAACAACGCAAACAACATTTTACGACTCACAACACGGAGAGCAAACCCGGCAAAAATAACAAAAAAAAATAAAAGAATGGCAAACAAAACAACACCACCACAACCGCAAACAACACCAACATCACAGACGGCTCACAGCATCGAGAGCAACAGCCGGTCTTCCCGACGCTACTTTCCAAAAAGTCTATGATTCACTTCCTAGTGTTTTCGTTCAGACTCTAGTGTTGAAAGATAATATGTGTGTGTGTGTACATAATATATGTATATTTATGAAGATATTCACGTCATGCCTGTATGTGTCCCTCCCTTTTCCCCTCAATATCTCCCGTTTCCATATCTCTTATTGAAGGAAGAAGGAAAAAAATCTGCACTCACTTACTCACTCCCTCTCCTCCTTCTTGCCTCCGCCCCATCCTCCTCCTCCTTCTCCCTCCCGCCCTCCACCTGCTCCTCGATCAGCTCTCTCAGCATCATTCGAAACGCCTCCCTCACGACCCTCGATGGCACCCCCAGCTGCCTCGCCAGCCCCGCTAAGGCCTGTGCTTGCGTATTAGGCAACAACAATATTCCTCCTTGGGCACCACCACTCCTGCTACCACTAGTACTAGTACTAGTTCTACTACTAGTACTACTATTACTACTACTGCAGCTGCTGCTGCTGCTGTCGTTCCACAAACGACGGTAGTACGCCTTCACGACCTGCACTATATCCATCAATTCTCTCCTCGCGCTCACCGACCCCCCTCCCATCCCTCCCTCCTCCTCTTCCTCCTCCTCCTCCTCGGCCCCATACCCCCCCGGCGATGCCGGAGGGACAACCCATCGGCTCCCTCCCTCTCTTCCTCCCTCCCCTCCCCTCTGCAAAAATGGATGGTGCTTTAACAGATACCTGGCCGTCGGCCTCTTCTTCGGATCTTTATTCAAACACTGCCGCACAAAATCTCGAAAAGAAGGGGAGAACGAGGGCGGGAGGGAAGGAGAGTCCATCTCCCTCAACGCCGAGACCAGCCCCCAATACCCTCCTGAGTGATCGTAAGGAAACCGGCCCATGGCGCATGTGACAAGCGTCAATCCCACGCCCCAGACGTCGGCGGAATAGCTGTACTCTTCTCCGCAGATGCGTTCTGGCGACATGTACGTAAAAGTCCCCACAAATGTGTCCGCCTGGGAAATAGAGGAATCCAGGTGGCGGACCAAGCCAAAGTCGCTAATTTTGACCTGCCCCTTGTGATTGAGCAGGAGGTTGGCCGGCTTGATGTCACGATGGATCTGTCGCCGTTCATGCAGGAAGGCCAGCCCCTCCAGGACCTCGCGGGCGATATGGGACAGGACGGCTTCGGCAGCACAGCCCCCGCCATCGACTATTTCTTGCAGTGAGCCTCCATCCATGTATTCCTGGACGATGCTCACGGTCCCTTCAGTAGGGCTGACGTACGCGTCATAAAACGATACCAATTGGGGACATCCAGCTGTCGCCGCCGCCGCTACTGCTGCTGCTGCTGTTGCTTGTGTAGGTGGAGTCTTGCCAACGGCAGCCGCAGCCGCGGCGGCCGCAGCAGCCGCCTCTTTACTTAACCCTCCTGCGAACAAATCCTCATGCTCTACTGCGGTTTTCCTCTGGGCTTTACCCTTCCCACTGCCTTTCCGACAATTTTTTGACGGATACCCTGTTCCTGCTGGTGCTGCAGCGGCAGCAGCACCAGCAGGAGGAGTAGGAGTAGGCCGGCCTAACGGAGCTAAATTTGCGTATAGAGCTCTCAGTTCTCTCACCATCTGATGCCGCCTTCCTTCTTCAAACACCAGAATGGTTTTCACAGCCACCAAGCGCAGGCTGGGAACGTGGATACCTTGCCAAACAGTGCCACCTGCCCCTCGCCCTAGCACGGCCAAGGGTGCCAACGCGTCTTGTAAACTTTGAGTGTCATTGCTCACGCTAACGCTGGGCATGTTGCGACCACTGTCATTTGTGGAAAATGGGGACATGGGCTCACCAGAACGGCCAGGGCCATTACTCAAGATGAAGGAGGGGGAGGCGGCGCCATTACTGCTCTCTCCCCAGGAGCCGGAGGAGGGCGTGGTGGAAAGCTGCCCGCCAATGCTGCTGTTGTGTTTGTAGTATATTGGCTGGCTTGTCTGGGTCAGTCCAGACTTGCGGATCTCGAAGCCAGCGATATGGATGGAGCCGCTCTTGGAAATACTAAGCGTCTTGGAGTCGCTCTTGTTGCTGGTGGCGTGTCTGCGCTTCGAGGACGAGGACATTCCGCCCGACGACCCCCCCCCTGACGTGGCCCCGCCGTTGCTGCCATCGTATTGCCGGTTACCGCCACATCCGCTATCGTCGCTCCCGCACCCACTGCTGCTACTCCCTGTGGCGATCTCCAGGCGTAAGGGACTAAAGGCCGTGCCCGTCCCGATGGTCAATGGGGGTGGCGTCGGGTCGACATCAACCTCTAGCGTAAGCTTCTGTGCAAAGTCCTCCTGGATCCTGGGGAGCGGCGGGAGGGCCATTCCAACCTACCCAGGACAGTGGCACTTTTCAGTGCGCGCTTGTAATGGTTTGAATTTTGTGAGTGGTCAAAAAGGGAAGTGAAGCGGACGAACAAACAGACAGGAGATGTGCGGGAGAAGAAGCGAAGCTGAAAGAAAGCGCGGCTTGGCGAGACGGCGATGATGACAGATTATTGCGAGGGCATATTTCTCCTCTGCTGGTTATCATACAATTTCTTACAAAAGGCAACTACATGAGTAGGGCAAGGAATTTTGCGGCGGACTGATGCAGCCAAGCAAGACATTCAAGGCCTCAGGCTCGAATAAGCGGACGCTCTAGCTTTGCCTCACCTCCCCACCCCCAACTCCCCATCGCGGCCCAACAGCATGGCCGACAACACTATTAAGACGAGCTCCTTCCCTCGGCCTCCCTCCTCCGCCGCCACTATCAATAGTATTCTGGACGCCTACGATGCGTCAGCGCAGTACCTCGAGGCCCAAGAGACCCTGGGCATGCAGCTCAAAAAGGCCTTTCTCCTACTCGCCCGAGCACGGATGCGGATGGGAGCCGGAGGCATGATGGGTAGTGACTTTTGCCGTGAATACTTGGGAGCAACACGGCGCGTTAAGAAGAACAAGGTTGTGACCATCGGGGTAGCAGACAAAGGAAATCACAAGGACAACGAGGACAAGGGCGAAGATGATGACACCCCCCCAACCAAACTCGAGGATCTACTTCTGATCATGGCGGGTGGATTAGCGCCTCCAGAGCTGAGAGAAGCGCAGCAAGGCTTCATCCAGGCATTGGAAAGCGTCATGATGTTGTCGACGGCTGCAGAAGTAATTCTGACACACGCCCGCGGGTCCGAAGGTGTGACGCACGTGCAATCGAGACATAGTGAAAGTTGAAAAAAAACGAGAAAATGAGTGGATTCCCATCACAAACCAGCTATGCTTTTACCCATGAGCTCAAGCTTCTTAACCATCCACGTGATTTTTTTGCTTTTTTGTTCATACGATCATTCACCTGATCCCCTTCCCACTCCAACAAGACTATGTACCCCTCCCTCCTCCGGAAACTTCTCCCTCCCTCCTTCCCTCCATCCCCCCTAGCAAATTACACAGCCATACTCCTCTCCAATTCCTTCAATGCCCTCAGCTCCTCCTCATCTATTCCTTCCTCTCCTAAAGCCACGGTGGGCGCATTCGTCGGCACCGCAGGTAAGTCAGGCATGAATGGCTCGCTAGCTGCAGTCGCTGCAGCCGCTGTTGTCGCTGCTGTCGCTGCTGCTGGCTTGGCTGGCAAGGACGCCGGGACCTCCGTCAGCTTTGCCTCCGTTTCTTCTTCGACCAATGCATCAAGTTCAGCGAGGAGGTCATCATCGGATTGCAGTCCTCCGTCCAAGGGCGTGGAGATCGCGTCAGATATATGGGTGGCTGTATCCATCTCTTCGCGAATGTCGTCGATGAGATCGTCCACCTTGTCCACATCCATCGCCCCTCGCATCGCACCCATGGCCTGAGCACCCTTTCTGTTTGTTTGTGAAAGACAGATTTGTAATACGTGCATGCATTAGAGCCATCTTCTAAACGTTCTATTTTTCTGATTTCCTTCCCCTCCCTTTTTCCCTTCCTCCTCTTCCTCTTACCTCATGGCTCCAAACACCTCCATATTCGTCGCTGAACCCTCGAGAGACATGGCTTGGCTCTCCAAATTCATCATTGCCCCCTGGATCTTGATCACCTCTGCCTCGTACATCTTCTTCTTCTTCAAGGCGAATAACGCTCCACTCTTGTCTTTGCGGGCCATCTTGCCCTTGGCTTCGACGATCATGATGTCCATTTTTTTCTGGATGTACGCCTCGCGTTTTGTAAGCGTCTCCATGGTTCCACGAAGCTTGATAATCGCATCGGCTGGATTTGGCGGGGGGCCTGCTGTTTTTTTCTTTCCAAAGAGGTTCATTTTGGCCTGGAGCAAGGGAGGGAGGGAGGTAGGGAGGGGTGAGATGGGGGTATGCACCGCATGGTGAGCAAGCAAGAGCTGGAGAATGTACGCCAAAGTGCTTTTTGATAATAATAATAATAATAACAATAATAATAATAATAATAATAATAATAGTGACGCAAGAGGGTTCGCGGTGATATTTATCCAGTCGACGGACGAGCGAACGTGGGAGGGATGGGAGAAGCCCACAACCGCCCAGACACTTGTTACACCAGTTTACTAGCCAAAGGGCCCATCTATTGAAAATTCCGAGCCGTGAAAATGTAAATGAACTTATGTGCCTGGTGCGCTACCGCGCGCATACGTATCGTGTTAAAACATTGAGGCAGGGAAGCTGGGATTTGTAGAGGGGCGCAGCTCACACGTGGACTACTACAGAATCCCGACGCAACCATTCCAACCTTTCTACCCCAACACCACCGCCAGCATCTCATATATGTTATCGTCGTGGTCGAGATGGCGGCAGTGACTCTCCTATGCGGCTACGTGTACTGCAGCTGAACGCCTTGATTATGTAATTATTCGACGTCGCCTGTCAGGTAGCAACTTCAGGCTTTCAAAAACGAAAGAGCGCCCACGCCAAGCCCGGCCATCACATCTTCGCCTTTTCCCTTCTCATGCAGCTGCTGAATGTGGCGGGCCTGTGTCTGGGTGTGGGGCATGAGAGGTGGGAGAGGTAGAAGAAAACGGACCAGGGTCATTATCATCTCATCGCCAGCACGCGGAAGCGTTGTTTTTCCAAAATGCAACGGCATATGCTTCTTCTTTAAGTGTCTCCATCCAGCCATACACTCACAGACACGGGCACCACAACCCTACTCTCAGATCTTGCCGCTCCGCGTCTGCGCCAGTCTCTGCATCCGCCTCTTAGAACAGTTCGTGAAAGGGCCAACCAGCCTCCCCACCCGTGCCCCCCTTCTCCTTGAGCTTCTGTCTGTCTGTCCCCCGCAGCGACGCGATATGGAAGGCCTCACCCGCCTTGTGACCAATTCGCTCCGCAACCCGGGTGGCATCACCAAGCTTTGGTCCTTCTCGTTGGCCGATCCCAGTCAAGGTCGCCGAGAAAGGCTACACAAGGTAAGCATCTGGTTTTGCTGGGGCAGGAGGGATGCGTGGGAGGAAGGAAAGATGGAGGGAGGGAGGAGAAGGACGTGTAGATCTCCAAGCTATGGGCTGCATCGAGGGCGGCAATGAATCCAATACTTATTTCCCCCCCCCTTTCTCCCTCCTTTCCGTCGCTTCTACAGCTCCTACTCCGTCACAACAAACTGTCGGGTACGCGCTTTGTTGTGTTGGATGGGATCGAAGTGCCAGGCACAAGAGGTGTGACCTCCTTGATGAATGCTGTAGAGATTTTGTTCAAAATCGACGGGGAGACAGCAATGGTGACCATTACGCCAGATTTGGGTGCCGGGGGGTTTATCTACAGGTGAGGGTGTGAGGGAGAGGAACAATATGTGAAGGCCACAGTAATTAATTGGTCTAACATATAAATAAAATACGTACTCCTTTTAGTTTTCATGAGCGGCCAGCAGCCTACCATATCCCTGACTTTTATTTCCTTCCTTCTTTTCCTCTTCCCTTCTCTATTTCTCTGTCCCCGATTCCCGCTTTTCCTTCCTCCCTTCTTCCCTCTTTTCCCTTAGTTGTCGCGTCGGTGCGCGCCTTCTGACCGAACAGGCCGACACATTGGAGGCGTCTGACTTGAGCAGCACCAGCCTCCACACTCCCAATAGCAAGGGGAACGGCAGCAGCAGCAATGACAGCCATGGCAGCGGCAGTAGTGGCGAAGGCAGAGTACCTGTCCAAGTAATGGTGCCTGAAATCCGAACGCAGTCGAGTGAAGGAAAACTCATCGTGCACTACAAGGTGGTTTGCGCATTGTCGGGGGGGAAAGGGGAGACGGGAAGGGATGGGGCGGTGGTCGTCTTTCGGCGGTATCGTGATTTTGATAAATTAGACCGGCTGGTGCGGTCGGCGTTTGCGGGCTCCCATTTATTGAACAGTCTCCCGAATCTCCCGATCAAGATCTTGAACCCCTTCACTGACCAGTCCGACCCGGCGTTCATCGACAATCGACGACAAGAGCTCGAGGTGTACTTGAAGCGGTTGATACGGATGCCCAAGGCGTCAAACAACCCCGATTTGCTCCGTTTCTTTTCGTTACACCCTGTGAGTGGGCAGCCGTTGGACCCCGGCGATTTGAACATGCACGTGGAGCTGAAATTCTAGAACGAAGGGAGGGAGGGAGGGTGTGTGTGTGCATATGTATGTGTATATATATACATGTTTATATTCCAGTAAGATGATGACGAAGTACTCTTTGCCCTGCTCTGAATCTTTCCTTTTTTCAGAATGGAGGACGGAGGGAGGGACGGGTGGTGGGAGGGAGGGAAAGAAGGAGGGGGATATGTACATAAATTAGAAAGGAGGACCGTGGACATGAATAATGAACTTAACGACAAAAGAGCCAATGCATAAGTCAAGGAGATACGAATAGATTGAAATTCAAATTCGAGTTTAAGATTTACCCGAAAAAAGAATTGAGGGTGAAACGGATATGTTAAATCGGACCAACCTGGTGCGGCACGCCGGCCGGCTTTTCAGTGTCACCCTGCGTTAACGACGCTCTCCTCTACAGATCCAGATTGACGCGCATTTTTATTCAACAGGGTCTATCGGTTTTTTTTTCTTCATTTCTTTTCTTTTTTTATTGTTCAAGAGACGCGGAGTCACCACCCTATTCCATTCCGTCCCTGCCATTGGTTGTCGCTTTTCGCCCGGTCGTCACCGTCATCAAAATCGAAGGAGGAACGATGACCACAAATAGAACCACAAGGGAGGCGGTCATTAATACATCCACCGCACAAATACACCCTACAGCCCCCCCTCCCTTCCTTTCTTCCTCCCAAATTAACCACTGAACAACCTTGTTCATCTGTCCTTTCCTCGTCCATTCCCTCCCTCCCACACTGCTAAACATACACAACTTCTCCCTCGTGCTTTTTTGTCGTCTTCAAGTGTTTTTTTTTGTCGTATTTTTTGACGAAAGGGTAACGATTTATTGGACCAACACTAGCCATGCCAAGAAGGTGTAGAAAAAGAATACCGGGAAGAGGGCCAGCACCTTCCGCTCGGGCGCGATGACTTGACCGATGAAGATGACGGAGGCTGGGGGGGGGGGGGGGAGGGAGGAAGGGGGGGAGGGGGTTTGATGGGTGTCAAAGGTTTCATGCCTTTTCCACTTTTTAAAAATATACTCAATGAAAGAAATGTAATTTTCCTCTCCCTCCCTTCTGTACCTCGTGTGGCCCATGCGAACCCCAGGGCGACTATTAGGGCCTTGACAATCACCGACTCAAAAGCTAGACCCACCAAGAGATTAGCGAGCGCGGCAATGTCGAGGGGGAAGACGCAGTAACCTAGGATGCACAAGCTTTGGAAAAAGGAGCTGGTGGAGGGAGGAAAGAGGAAAGAGGAAAGAGGAGGAAATTTCAGTCGGGCGAAGAGGAGTACGTCATGAGGGATGGGAGGCATGGCTCCAAGGAAATATGAGAGCCGGGGAAGGGAGGCACAATCGATCACACGCACTCACATAGTACCACCCAAGAGCTGGGCATTCAAAGTGACAACAGCCGCACCAAACCACACCACAAAAAACACGGCGGCAAAGACCAGGGCGCCTTGTTCCTCCGGCGCGGTGATGCTGAGGAGAATAGAGAGGGTCAGGCAAACGAGGAGCGGGCCCCAGAGGTCCCCTATGAAAGCGTGTTTGGACATGTAGGGGATACGCATGAAATCAGGTCAGTATATCATCCTCTTTTACTCGCACATTTCTCAAGCGTCTGTCAACAACAATGTAGCCTGGCTTCTCCCCTCCCTCAATCCCTCTTCCATACGCACAGTCCTTGAGTTTCTTGAGCACGCCGTCTTGGTTTTCTCTGGGTAGTAGTACCACCTGTAGCTTGGAACCGACCTGCATGAGGTCTCGTTTCTGCGTTTTTCATGGGGAATGAAACGAAAAGGTAGAAAAAGGGGAGGGGGGAGGAAGGAAGGGGGTCGTGAGTTGACAGCTGTAATTTCGAATCCTCGAAGCCTTCAGGAGGTCCCCTTTATCCATCATCTCAAGATTTCCTCTTGTGCAAATTATGCGACTCATGTAAGCAGGGCAAAGCAAAGGGGCATACAGAAACGCACCATCATCACCACTCTACAAGCCTTCCTCTCCTCCCTCCTTGCTTCCTCTGCTTCATGCATCACAACTCAACCTGCCGACAGCAAAAACGACAGCGTCAAAACAACAGGTCTAAATGACCTACACACAATCCCGTATCTCCTCGCCTGCTTCTCCCTTCCACAGCTGCTACCGCCGCCCCCAAACGTACCACTGTATGCCAGACGGGCTCATCCAAAGTCATGGAGTTATGCCCGTCCATTTGCCCTGAATAGTGGTCTTGCTGCTGGCCTGCGCTTATCATGGCTGCCTATCTATTTTACAGGCTGCTGTTGTGGATGTCCCGCTGCCTGCCTGTGTGTAGGTATGCGTAGGGAAGGAACATGAGGCATGGGAGGGTGTTACCCTGACAACGGCTCAAGAAACACCGTGTGAGGCGCACGACAATAAGGGACCTGCGTCACCCCCAGGTCCTGCAGCAGTGCTATCTCCTAGGCACTGTCCTCTTCATGTGGTGCTGCCTGTGCCATGTGTGGCAGTTGCCTGGGCACACAAAGGAAAGCGACATGGCCTGAACGTTTCTTCGAATTGCGTTTTTCGAGGTTGCGGTCTATATCATCAGCACCGTACACACATCCAAGCCCAGCCACCCGAGGCAGCGAAGAACTACGCTCTTTGTAGATGGTCTGATGTTTGGACGGACTGAAAAAGCACCCACGTCGTAGCAGTGACATCAGGATACGTTTGGCGGCTTTAATATTGGTCGGTTAAGTGTGTGGTGCCGGTCGCAGTAAATGTCTTTGTCTTGAGGCTCTCATGCCTCCCCCAGCCCAAGCAGCACTATTTGTTCCTCGTTCTCACCACCTGTCCTTCCACCCAAACCATTCCATGAAACACAGGGCTACGAAGGACCCTCTGTGGAGAGTGTAGGTATCAATCTGCACACATCCCTGTAATCAAATGGCCGCCGACACGTTGTCCGAGGACGCACAGGTAATGAAAGAGACGGTCTTCCCACGCGTCATCCATCAGGATATTCTACTTCCAAAGACCGCCGCAACCTGCCCTACATGTGCTCATCTTGAACCCCTCACCCACCCCCTCTCACTCAGGGAGAGAGTACGAAGAAGCGTACTCGCGAGCAAGAACAGGATGAGCAACAACAGAAAGCACAGCACGAGAATGGGGATAGCACCGAAGCAGGGGCAGCGGCTACAACTACCGTCGAGGAGCCTGTAGACGGCACGGCGGCAGATACAGGCGCTGAAGAAAGCAGCACTAAGAAGGTCAAGGTTGACACCGGCAGTGCAGAGACTGGTGCAGAGGCGGGAGGGGAAACAACCGAGGTGTTGGTGGGACCGGGCACTTTGATTCTTCGTTTGTCAGGGTTGCCCTGGAAGTGCTCCGTTGCGGACGTGCAGAATTTTTTGAAGGAGGCAGGCTTAAGCGAGATTGCGGACCCGGCGGCCGATATCAAGATCTTGGATGATTCGAGCGGGGAGGCTTTGCTTCGTGTAAGCAGCGCGGATGAGGAGGCCGCAGCGTTAAAAGTAAAGGTGGGACGCTTGGGGAAGCGCTACGTGGAGGTGGCCAGTGCAACGGAAGAGGCATTTGCGGCCGCCCCTGCCACATCAGAAGAAGCGATGAACGCACCAGCAACAGTGGTGCTAGAGTCTGCCTCTGAAGCTGCTGCGGGGGCGGGAGACGCGGCGGCTACGGACGCGACTTCGTTGGCAGAGGCGGAGTCGACGATGCTGCAGGGGGTGGTGCGTCTGCGGGGAATGCCCTACAATGCGACGGAACAGGATGTCCTGAAATTCTTCCAGGGCTTTGGAGTTACAGAGGGGGGAGTGCACATGCACCATGATCATACAGGTCGTCCCTCTGGGCAGGCATACGTTGTGTTCGAGACGGCGGCCGAGGCCCAACATGCGTTGAAGCTGGACAAGGAAAAGATTGGGGAGCGATGGATTGATCTCTTCTTGTCGTCCAAAGCGGAAATGTTTCATGCGCTTCCCACGATGCGGGGGTATGGAGGGCCTGGGGCGGGAGGAGGAGGGGCAGCGATTCGGTCGTCGGGCCCCAAGGGCGTGAGCATCGGAGGCATTACCCATGTGATTAGGGTACGGGGCTTGCCCTTTGATTGCACGCGTATGGACTTGCAGCATTTTTTTGCCTCAGTGGGGCCGACGGCGAACGGTATTTTTTTCGCCAACCGGATGGACGGACGCTCAAGCGGAGAGGCGTTTGTGGTTCTACACAGCCATGATGCAGTACGGCAGGCCTTGATGCAAGACAAACAGAAAATGGGGTCGCGCTGGCTGGATATTTTCGAGTCTCATCCGGGGGAGCTGTTTTCCCGGATAGGGGCCGCGGCGGTGACTCTGGGGGCGAAGGACGACGTGGGTTACGCTGGTGTGTTGAAAATGCGAGGCCTGCCGTTTCAGACAACGGTTCCTGATGTCGCCACTTGGTTCGGTGCCTACCGCGTAGCCCCTCACGGGGTCTTTATCACCATGGGCGCGGACGGTCGACCGACAGGGGAGGCATACGTGATTTTCGAGACCCCCGAAGACGCAGTGGCGGCGCGCGAGGCGCTCAATAAACAGACGATGAACAACCGTTGGATCGATTTGTACCTGGCGAGCAAGGGAGATGTGTACACGGCCACGGTCCACTCCCCGATCATTGGGCAGGCGCATGGTGGGTGCCCTGTGTATGCCAACACGCCCATGACCTGCGCGCGGCTCCGGGGCGTCCCAAGCACGGTGTCGGAGGAGGAGCTATTTCGATTCTTCCAGGGGTTGCAAGTGATTGGCCTGTACATCTGTAGGGATACGTCGGGGAGGGCGACGGGTGAGGCATACGCAGAATTTGGATCCCTGGATGATTGCCAGCAGGCTATGAGTCGTAACCGCGACTACATGCCGGGGGGAGGAGTGGGTGATCGCCCGATCGAGGTGACGGCGGCAAGCAAGGAGGAGGTGTTGCAATTGATTGAGTTGGAGAAGACCGGCGGTGTGGCGACCACGACGCCGGCGGCAGGCGCAGGTGCAGCGGGTGGGTATGGCGCTGGGGCGGGAGGGAGCTCATATTCGAGTGGCCGGCCGGCGGGTGGGTACGGTGGTAGTGCTTACTCCTCCGGGTCATCGTATGGCTCGGGAGGAGGGGGAGGGTATGGATCCGGTGGATATGGGGGGTCATCCTACGGAGGCTCGTCAGGAGGATATGGACATTATGGTGGTGGTGGCTACGGCCAACAGCAGGGCGGGAGTGGGGGGTATTACCAAGGTGGGGGTGGCTATGGGTCATCGGGAGGAGGGGGTTACTCCTCCGGCGGTGGGTACGGACGCTATTGAAGGAGCTGCAGGGTTGCGCGTGCTCCTCTGAGGAAGTGTGTGTAGGAGGAGGAGGAGGAGGTCCGTGCACTTTGTGTGGGGTGCGAGTGGTGTCTATGTTAGGGGCTACCTTAACTATTGTGTGAGTGTGTGTGTCGTGACGTGTTCGCCTGTCTGAGTTCCTAAACAAAACGGAGAAGGAGCGAACCAATAACAGCAGTGAAGTGACATAATCGAGAAAAAACAAAAAGGAAAAATAAGTGCCAAGACAAAAACGATGAAGACAAAAGAAGAAATGCAAAGGATCACGCTTCATTTTGCTCATGCACTGCTTGCCGGTTTTGCTCTAATTCTACTGAACGTCTTGATCCCTACAAAAGGGCAGCGAAAAGAAACTTTTGATTTTGCTTTATTTCACCACTCCCATCGTCTTTTGCACACCACGCTGGCACTATGTTTCATACACCATCATCCAACAAAAGCCTGCATATTAAAAACGAAACAAAAAATATTTTTTGGGGACGTATCGAACGCGCTCAAAAGTAGTGTTTATTGTCCTCCCAACCCATCACGCTCGCCAACACCGGCAATGCATGTCTGGCAACCTGCTGATGCACTTCCTCATTGGGATGGCTGTCACATCCTCCCATAGCCACGTTCGGCGGTAGAATCAAGTCGAGGTAGTGCGCGCGGATGCCGTGATTTATCAAACGCTTGAGGACTCGCTGAAGCGGCGCTTTGTACTGATCACTCATAGGGCCTACGCCTAAAAATACCACAGGGTAAGATAACGACGATGCCAAAAATGGTGGAGAGCCACGCAACGCCGCAGCTCGGAGATAGATCATTTCATCTTTCTCCCTCAAAGCCGATAAGTCGGCCATCACCCCCACCTCCTTCACCTCCACGCTTCTTCTCACGCTCTCGTATCCCTCATTCGTCTCCTCCATTTTCCCATTCCTCTCCCTTGCTGATGGCACGGCATAGCTCTGTACCACTCCCATTACAAAGCTCAAATATGCATCTTCATATTCCTGCACGAAGCTTGCATTTTGGGCCCCACCGCAACAGAAATCATTTGTGCCCAGGTTTATTACTATAGCATCGGGACGAAACGCGTCCATGTCCACCACCCAGGGATGCCCTCCTTCTCCCTTCAAGCGGTTGCTGGCTAAGGTATCGTGATACCGCTCGGGCATCGTTACAGGCGGAGAAGCTGGGTCCGGGTAACTGAATATCACACCGCTTCCCGAGTAAGCCTCCACGAAGCATTCGGCGCGTAACTTTTGGCAGAGCAAATGGGCCCATGTGAGGGCATAATTGTTGTTCACCACGCTGGGATGGCACGGTGCCGCAGCATCCGCCCCATAGCCTGCTGTGATGCTGTCTCCAATGAATTCAAGCCGGCGTGTAGCCGGAAGAGGACTTGCCAGGAGCCCATTCGTAGTAAATCCCACCACTGTCACGTTATCGCCTGCCGCCGTCTCGGCCAGGTAACGCGATTCTTGCGTGTGTACCATCGAAAGCGTGACATCAGAAGGGAGCGCAAGCCCTCGTGTTTGAAACTTGTTGCCGCTGAGCAACGGGTAGTACATGATCCCCCGTTTCGTCAAGAACGTTTGCAAGTGCTGTTGTTCTTGCCCCGGCGAGTCCAAGTATACTGCAAAGCGCGTCCCCTCGACTGTGGTATCGTTCACCAACACCTCAACAATGCTAGCATTGCCCTCGATGCGGAAAGATGCCGTGACACCGGGCCAGTCGAAGGTGACGCGCCCGTAATCGTCTCGCAGCACGCGGCCGCTCCAATGAATCGCATTATCCGTCGCAGGGTAGAAGAAAGGAAGGCCCTGCTGGTGGTGGACGACGTCAGCGGTGCTGCGCGCTGAAAAGGATGTGGCCGCAGCAACCACTATAGGGGCAAAGGCGACTGCGAGGAGGAGGATGAGGAGGAGTTGGAGGAGCAGGGGAGATAATGGTGGTAGTGCTTGGCGCATGGCCCCTGGGGAAGAGGAGGGGGAGGGGGGCATGGTCAGTTGTGAGCAGCATGGGCGACGAATGTGCAAGACATTTTTCTAGTTTGCATTTCTGGACTAATTCTTGATCAGTAGGGAGGACAGACTGCCTCTTGTACAAAGGTTTGCCTTCAGGCATCGTAGTGATGGGGCAGCCGTTGCCAAGTTCAAATGGGGCTTACTCCGTCATGAGTGCGTCATACCTCAGGGGTATACTCCTGTGCGGGGAGAGTAATGCGTGTCTGGCGAACACACCAGAAGCATGCAAAACAACCAAGTAAACCATATTTACAGCCGACGAGCCATTACTTCGTTAGGACTCAGCAAGGAGAAAAAGAGGGGCGTCCCAATGTCCCGGCCCACCAGCCGTTGCAGGGTAGAATATACCCCCCCCCTTTAAAAAAATGCCTGGAATTCCCAAGAAATTTTTGTAATTCTCAAAGGAATAAAAGCCCAGCAAGGCTCGATCCCCCTGTAGGGAAGATTTATTCAACCAATTTCTACCTCTCTTCC
The DNA here is from genome assembly GCA_004519485.1 of Nannochloropsis oceanica. Classification (NCBI taxonomy): domain Eukaryota; class Eustigmatophyceae; order Eustigmatales; family Monodopsidaceae; genus Nannochloropsis; species Nannochloropsis oceanica. The sequence continues at coordinate 107,673 of CP038112.1, read as the reverse complement.
TTCGTCACGGCGGACTGCACAAAACTCTCTCCCACCCCGCTCCCTTTCCTTCCTCCTTGACGGAAGGAGGGGAATAGCCATCAGTCCTTGCTCCCCCTGCATCGCGATAAGAGGAGGGGTAGTAGCTGCACCAGCATCGTATGCCAATTAATGCGGCGTTTTCCCACATCCAATTTACTTCTTTTGCGTTCGGCAATTCCTTACACGTTTTGCCACTTCCGCGTTATACCGATCAGTACCGTTACACTAGCTTTTTATTTTGGTAGGCCGTCCTGTTTCTGAAACCGACATGCGGATATCTACGATTATCGCCTTTACTCCTTTTATTACACAACATATCAATCTATCGATCATACCACGCTTCGCCACGCCACCAAAGCCACACCTCGTTGCGCCAACTGGTGCGCGGGAATCGCTGCCTGCTGCTGCTGTCCCTGCTGCATCAACGCCACCTGCACGACAAGCGTCGACCGCTTCTCATCCAAATACAGGGGCAGCGTCAGAGCCGCGGCAGCATCGAAGGCCTCTTCCTTCTTGCCTGTCTGCTGCCTCTTCTTCCCTCCACCATCCTCCGCCTGCTGCTGTCCCACCTTGTGCCAATAAAACCAAGCCAAGGGTACTTCACTTCGAAGGGTCTCCAAGGACAAAGCTAACCGCCCTTCCTTAACGTTTGCGCCCTCCAGCATCAAATTACTGATACGAAAGGCATTTTCTTGCTCCTTTTTGTCCATCTCGTCCCCATCCCCACCATGGCTGCTGCGCTCGTCAGTGAGCTCAATTGCCAATGTCAGCTCTTCCAAGGAGCACTGCCGCCGTGCCGCGACCACCTGCCGCGTTGCCGTCACAAACGCCTCAGGAAAATAAAGCCCGCCCAACCACACGGCACACTCTACCCTTTCTCCCGTCTTCTGCACGAGATGCAAGGATTGTAAATGTTCCACCCTCCTGAGAGTATCAATTATCCACGCCCCGGCTCCTTGGCTCGGCTCTCCTCGAGGATGTAACCCCCTCCATTCAGAAGGCACCTTGTCCGCATCCAGCGCCAATATTAAAGCCCGCGCTGCCTTCTTGCCCATGCTCCCACCAGTGCTGCTGCTGCTGCTGCTGCTTCTGCTTTCACGTAAGAGATCGCATGCCGCTTCTAGATCTGCCTCGATTTTCCCCAGCATGGCCTGACCCATCTCCATCTCCCTCTGCAAGCACAACAACAGAGCCGCACCCGCGTTGCCGTCGGTCCCAGAGGAGGAAGAAGAAGGAGACGACAAAGACGAGGTATGAATTTTACGTCCCCTTCTGCTGCTGCTGCTGCTGCTGCTCCTCGTGAATGTTCCTTTTCCAACCATATCCCGCGTGCGAATCTTTAAGGCTACCGGCTTGACCCGCTCCAGCCACCCCTGTATCTTTTGTAGCAAGGCCTGGGTCTTCGCTATCGCCGTTACTGTCATCGCGGTCTTCCCTCCCTTCCCCTCGTTCCTTCCCTCCCCTACTTCCTCCCGCACGTCCTCCTGTAGCTCCTTCACCTTCCAAGCCACCCTTGCTCCAATCGTCGACCACAAATCAGCCTCCACTGTGGGTGCAAGCCCCAACCACGTGGTCGAGTTCTGGTTGGGTAACTGCTGCAGCCACGCCAAGTACCCCTCCCTCCGCCCCCCCCCCTCCCTCCCCTCCTCCTCCTCCTCGGGCAGGCAGACCGACTGATCGGGCACCAAGGGAAAATTGACGTCAAAACACTCAGGGCGGAAGAGCTGGAAGACGAAGCCTTCCACTACTGCATGGTCAAAGACGTTCTCGACCCTCCCTCCATACACACTCTCACTCAACAACGTCCTAATCGCCTCCCAGGGAATCATCTCCGGTGAGACATGCCAACCCTTCACACCCTTCCCTGTCCCATCCCTTTCTCCCTTTCGATCCATCCAGCTTTCAACCACATCCAGAGCCGCCAGAGCATCAGCCTGTGAAAATTCATATCGACGCGACCACCCCCATGGGAGGTACCGCAACCGCTCGTGAACCATAGCATGGAACCAAGCCACCAAGAAGAACAAGCGTGCCTTCTCCACGCACCCTCCCTCCATCCTTCCCGCAGGCACGTCGTTAAGTAAGCGAATGACATTCGCTTTCATCCCTGTGGGCGCCTCCACGACCATCAAATCGCTCAACCGCAGGAAGGAGGGAGGGAGGCGGGGATGGATTTCCGAAGTGAGGAAAAGGCGGAAGGCCGGGTGTGGAGTGGTAAGCTTGTGTAGCTTCTTCTCTAGCACTTCCAGCCAATGAGGACACAAATGAATATTTCTCAGTAACACCCAAGTCCCATCCTGTGCGCCTGCCGCGATTAATTTCTCCGCCACCTCATACCCGTCTGCTGAGCCCATCGCCACCGACCGCAGCCCTTTTCCCTCAGCTTCCGCCAAAGCATCCACCCTCCCCGAGGCGTCGTGCCCTGGCTGTGCACACAGAAGGAAAGGGCGCTCAGCAGTGCTCTGCTCATTGACAACTGCTGCTAGATCGAACAGGCCACGCCAAGGGAAGTTCTCCCCGAGGACGCTTGAGATATAAAGCTCCATTGCAGCGATCAGGCGGTCGGGCCGGAGGGCACGAAGAATTAGGAGGTGGAGGAAGGCACGCTGGGCGGGAGAGAGGGTGTTGGAACTTTGGACGGTGCTGCTTTTGTTGTTGTTGCTGCTGCTAGCTGTATTGCGACGGGAAAAGGAGGAAGATGAGGACGATGGGTTTACCGCCACGTCAAAGGCAGGCATGGCTGCCTCAGGCCGCGCAGCCACAAGCACATTTGCCCAAGCCTTTTCGTTCTGCTGGAGCGAGGGTAGAAGAGGTGCGAGGGAAGGGAGAAGAGAAAGGGCCCGAAGTTCCTTCGCTTGCCCCTTCTCCAACCGCACCCCCGGTATGAGATACTCATCCTCCTCCTCCTGTTGTCCATCGCCACCAGCAGTACCCACAACAAGCCCACCCGCCGCAGCTGCCGCAGGCCCCTTGTAGAAGCATTCTAGTTCCGCCTCCGTTGGCATACTGCCAAAACTCTCTCCTGCCTCTTTCGCTCCCTCCCCTATGCCCTGCAAATATATCTGCGTCAGGCGCATGGCAAACGCGAGCTGGTCCTCCTGCAGCAGCCCCTTAGCCACACGCCGACACACATCTGCAAAGAATGCTCGCTTCAAGGTATCGATCCGGTGCTGCGTCCCTCCCTCCTTCCCTCCTTCTTTGCTTCCCCTCGAACGAGAAGCCAAAGCAGTTGGAGGAGGATGCGCTTGCAAGACATCGCTCAAAATCGACAAGAGGTACTGAATCGGGTATTGGTAGAGAAAATGGATCTCCGACAAACGGTCCATTACAAAGAAGACCTGCGTCACCGTCAAGGCCAATGGCTCGTACACATCCGAGATCGCTTTCAACTCCTCCATCACTCCTTTCGTCGATGCTACGTCCCTCCCCACCTCTGCCGCCTCGGCTTTCAACCCTTCCAGAGCCTTAAGTACGCGGTCGTCGTCCAGAATGTTCCCTTCCACCGCCGATAGCTCAGTAAGAAGCCCTTCTTCCAACTCTCGCAACCGCACGTTCTGCTCTCCCTGCAATTGCAATACCTCCGAGCGCCGGCGATCGACGTCGGGACGCTCCGCGCGCAGGACTTGGGACATGGCCTGGGCACAGAGCGAGGCCGGGGTAACCGTAAAATTCACCAGTGTCACACGCGAGCACAAGTCAGGGGGGAAACGCGCAGTCGGGTTGCGAGTCACCAATATGACGAGAAATTGAGGGGAGAAATCTATGTCTTCGTTGCCCAGCCGGAGCAGAGTACGCCCACCCGTACGCTGCAACTCCTTGTTGAGGACGGGATTGAGGAGCGGGTCCACGCTCTCCTCCACGTCTTGAATCAGCAGGGGAGTCCCAAACCGCACAGCACTTGCCAGGATCTTCAAAAACCCGCCATCAGCAAAAGAAGTGGTCTGGACTTTGCGCGCCGCGAATTTGGAAAGCAAAAACTTAGTTGCTTGCCCCGAGGGGTCAACGACGAGGGGGTAACGATGCTGAGCACGCTCGAGGATGATGGCGTTTTCCACGCAGAGCTGGTCGTTGGGCAAGCCGTGCGAAGCCCACTCGAGCTGCTGTGCGGGTCGGGAAAGGTAGTCGGTAGGGGACAGATCGGACCGGAAGGGGACTTGAAGGGCAGTGAGCGCAGAAGACCATTCGGCAAGCAGCCGTCCGCGGGAACGATGGTCAAAAAGACCGCCGTAGGTTAGGAAAGCTGCGGAGAGGAGGGCGTCGCCAACGAGTGAGGAGAGCTGCCGTTGAAAGGAGGTGGAGGTGTCGTGCCACCGTTTCTTCTCACTAGCCAAGCTGGTGAGGAGGGCTTCGGCCCGTGTTACCTTGCCGGCGACCACGTCCATCTCTCCTTTGATCCCTTCAATCTCTCGAATTGCCTGAGCGTACTCCGCCTTGTACTGCGCAATCGACGCTTCCAAAAGCTTAATTTCCCCCTCAATCCTAGCCTGTTGACTCTGGAGCGTGTCACTCTCAGTCTGCAGGGTCGCCACCTCTTCACGCAAAGGCTGGACACGTCGAAGGATCTCGGAATAGTGCAAAAGAGAAACCACCCATTTGTTCAAAGGCCCACACGCCGTGCTCGCGCGCTGGACCGCGTCATTGTCAAACTCATCCAAGCACAAATAGTTGTCGGTCAAGTCCTTCACCTGCTTGGCCGTGATGCTTTCCGGATCAAAGTGCACGACGGTCGCGATGAAATCATCTCGTCTTATCACCTTCCGCACATCGTTCCACTCCCGCTTCTCCTCCCCTAACAAAATCAAGACTGCTTCCAACGTCAGCCGCACAGGGTTCGGTGGGCGGACCAGCACACGCACCTCGTCCAAGTGCGCCTTCTTGATGGACTTCACCGCACCCTGCGCAGCCAGCAGTGCCGGCTCGGCCTCTGCTAGCTCCCGCTCCACCTCCTCCCGTCGCGTGGCAATTGCTTCGTCCTGCCGGGCCAATTCCCGGGACACCTTGTCCGCATCCGTCTTCTTCCTTTCTGCCTCGTTTTGATCCTCTACCATTTGTCGCAGCTTTTCATTGGCCAAGGCATCCTTCCCCTTCAACTCTTCCTTTTTTGATGCCAGCGCGTGCTGCAGCCCCGCTACGTCTCTCTGTGTCACCGCGAGCTTCTCCAGGCCGACATTTAGATGGAGTTGCTGCTCCTCCATCCTTGCCCTCTTTTCTCCCACGACCGACACGAAGTTTCGAATCAGATCCAAGAAGTCCCGCGGGCTTAGGAAATGCCTCCGGCCCCCTCCTCCACCCCACCCTCTCTCCTTGCCTCCCATGCACTCCACTGCCCGCTTGACCCCTTGGTGTGTGACGACAAGCGCAGCAATGACGGCGTGGTGAATAGTGGGCTGCTGCTGGAGATTATCCTGAGAAGAAGAAGAGGCGATTGCAGGCCTGCTGCCGCTGCCGCTGTTGCTGTGGGTGGCCCCAGTTCTTCCTCTCTTCTCTTCCCCCACCTCCATCCCCTCCTCTTCCTTCTCATACAAAAACTTCACCACCTCAAGCAACTCCTCCCCTTTCTTGTCCCCAATACCCTTCCCGTCCATCCCCCCCTCCAGCCCTGCCCCAAAATCCACACATAATGTGAATTCGTAGGCCACCTGAGCCATGGCCTTTGGAGACCAACAGCCAAACCAGTCAACTACACACCGATTGAATAATGCCGGTGATGTTGACGAGCGAGAAGCAAATGCCTCATCCTCTTGGCCCGCCGGATTCATGGTAAAAACCACATGCAAATTCCGTTGGACATTCAGAACAAACCGCCTGTATAATTCCTCCTCCGAATCCCCTCCCTCCCTGCCTGCCCCTCCTCCAGCCGACACCACTGCACCATTGTAGCAGCTACTACTGCTGCTGCTCACACCACCACCATCAGCAGCAACGGACATAGTCCTACATGCCGTCATGAGAGCCACGTACTCATCCCCTTCGAATAAACCAGGGACCTCCCCCGACGCCAAGAGGGCATTCATCCTCTCCAAAAACGCAGACGACAAGGCGTTGCTCTCATCGAAGATGAAACAGATTTTCTCTCCCCCCGTCCCCGCACGCTTGAGCACGTGCCTTAAGTCGTCATCGAAGCGGTCAAGGGTGTATTGGTAGGAGGCTTTTACCTGGAGAGGGAGGGAGGGAGGGATGGACGGATGGAGGGAAGGGTGTGAAGCAGTTGTGAATCAAGGAAGAGGAGTGCTTGTGCCGCATATTTATTATGTTTCGCTCCTATTATCTACCCTTTTTCTCCTTTACCTGAAACACGCTCAAGCCATTCATCCATGCTACAAACCGCGAAAGCACCGTCTTGCCCACTCCACTCTCCCCAACCAGCAGCAAGTGTCCCATAGCCTGTCGCAGCACACCATCTATCCTCAGTATATGCTCCAAAACATCATCAAAAATGACCAATGGAACATCCAATTCCTCCTCATAAAAAACCTTTAGACGCGCTGCCACAAACGTTCTTAATTCCTCCCTCTCCACCGATCGGTATCCCCTTGACAGCCATTTGCTGTACAAGATTGGTCTCGCCAAGGCCCCCGCTTCTCCTGCTTTCCCTCCCTCCACCCACGCTGCAAAATGATGCCTTGCCACGTCATCGATTGACGCCTGACACCACTCTCTCTCCTCCTCACTCGCCAGCCGATCACAGAACAACCTTAATCCCTCGTGCGCCCACACCCGTACCAGCTGCCACCCCTGCATCCCTCCCTCTCTCCCTCCATTCCCTCCCCCTCCCCCTAGTGCTTCATACAACGCCCGAACCCACCGCGACAACTCTCTGGGAGAATAAACATACTGAGGCTTTATGTCAGCGGTAAATCTCGACTGATTTTTCATGTATAGATCGAGCATCGCGTCAGTCAGCGGGTCCACAAAACCACCTAGAGCAGGCTGCAGCTTCAACACCGCACTGGTGTAGGTGCGATAAATCTGTCGGAGGGAAGGAGGGGAGGGGACATCGACGAACAATACAGGGGCATGTCGAAGGAAGCGGGAGGGGAGAGGAACACGCCCGGCGTCCGTGGGGGGATTGCAGGCGCCAACGAACTGGATTCGATTAAGCTTCACCCAGGTGTTGTCATGAGCTCGCCAGAACCCCCCTTGCTCTGTGCATTGTCGCAACAGCGCTAATACCCGCTGAGTCCCATACTTATCAGCCTCTGGCAAATTTATCTCATCACAGAAGATGACCAGCCGCTTCTCTTCTCCCCCCTCCCGTCCTGTGCCAAGCGCTGCGCTCGGCTGCAAGACCACTCCTCGCGGTGTTCGAACATACTCACAATACTGCGCAAATGTCTTCAACAACAGATCCGGGCCGGTTCCGTACGAGAAATTCAAACTCGCCAACACCACATCCGGCAACGACCGAAGCGCGGACGTCAATGTCATACTCTTCCCTGACCCGGGCGGCCCACACAAAAGGAGGGGCTGGCGCGAGGCAAGCCAGGCACGAAGCACCTCTATATGGCGCACCGTGTCCGTGGTGGGAATAACCAAGTCCGAGCGCACTACACTGTGTGCTTCGAGCTCCAGACGAGGGACGGATGCTGACCATTCCACCCACTCCCCATCTTCCACCCTCACTTGCAGCTCAAGCAAGGAGGAACAAGCAGGAGGTAATGGCCAAGGGCTGCGTTTCAACAGCAATGCTGCCATCGCCTCCCTCCCCTCCCCTCCCAAGGAGCTACCCAGTCCCCACAAAGCCGCAAAGAATAAATATCGCAAGGCGAATTTCTCCATGTGCCCCCCGCGCATCATCCCGTCTTGCCCTCCCTCCTCCCCTCCCTCCACGGCTGGGCTGGCTTCCTCGTCGTATGCGACCGCCAAGGCAATCCCTCGTCGTAGGAGGGAAAAGAAAGTCTCCAATAATCTCCCTCTCTCGGTTTCCATAACATGCCCTCCTTTCCTCGCCTCCGCCAACGAAAACTGTAACGCTTCCGACACGAGTCCTCCTTCTTTCTCGCCATCCCCCTCCCCTCCCTCTGTTCCCAGCACCCAGGGCTCTATGGTCTTGACAAAAAGGGTCTGGGCAAGCGGCATACTGCTATTGCTGCTGGTGATGCCATTTCCTACCTCCCTCCCACCCTCCCATGGGGCCGACACACTGCTGCTGCTGCTGCTGCTGCTGCTGCTGCAGCTCCTGGTCCTCAACCTCTCCAAATGCTCCCGCAACACCATCCATTCGCTGACTCCCTCCTCTGCAAACCAGACCATTCCACACCTCGACACTGTGGCCGGCGTGACATAAGCAAGCGAATCCACCTCGAACAGAATTCGGACGTTCTCTGGAAACTCCAGCCGCTCCCCGCTCGGTAGTGTCAAGAGTTTGTTGTCGTCCAGCACGGAATTCAAGTTTTCCGCCCAATCGGGATCCACGTCTCCATCAAAGACAACCCACTGCCTCTTCTGCTGCTCGCCCCGCGCGTTCTCGAGGATCTGACGCAGGAGGGAGGTGAAGATACCATCGGTCCATTCCAATGTTACGTTGTCCAACGAACCAAATAATTGCTCTTTGCTCAGGGCCTTGGGATCAATTATATAGGCCTGGCCCTTCTTCCCTCCTTCCCTCCCGCCCTTCTCCTTCAAGAGAGATTCCGCCTCGAGCAAGACGCTCCAGGCGGTTGTTTTTCCCGAGCCCGTGGGCCCGACCAACATCACGCCATGCCTCAAAGAGAGGACCTGACGCAACTGCAGTACCTTCCCCATCCACTCCTCTCCTTGCACCAACCCCCTCCTCTCACACACCTCGGCGATTGCCTTGCGCATCACCACCTCCTCTTCCTCACCCCCTTCCTCCCCCTCCTCCCCCACTTCCTGAGGGAAAATCCCTTTCAACAACGCCTTGAACACAGGAAGATCTTCCGACACCAATTTCGGAACTACCGTTGCGCACGTACTCTGCACCAACACTCGCGCCTCTATCCTTTCCACCCCTCTCCCTCCCTCCCTCCCATTCTCCCTCATTCTCTGTCTCTTCAATCCCCCCGCGCCAACCAACACCGTCTTGAGTGCCCTCAATCCAAAATCATAGTGGGATTGCCTCGACAACTGCTCTTCACACAGCTGAAACAACACCACCACTTTTTTTGCTAAGGCCTCCGCGGACTCGAGGCCCTGCGCATAAAGCATCACTTCAGCGATCATCCCTCGATCTGGCGCCGTCATGGCAACTGAGCGGAAGAGCGCTTTCAAATTATCGGGCAAATGCGAGCGGCCTGCATACCCTGGATTCATAGTCACAAACACACCCACGTTTGGGTGCAACGCTACCGCCGGCCCTCCATCCCTTCCACTCTCCCCTCCTCTCGAAAGCAGATCAATCTCTCCTGCCTTGCTGGCCAGTCCTTTCTGAATTGTCTGCAGTTGCTGCGAGACAGCCGAAAGAATCTGTTCCTCCAACCGATTAAACTCATCAAAGCATCCCCAAGCCCCCACCTGACACAATCCCGCCAACAACCGCCCCATCGCGCTGTAGTCAAAGTGCTCGTCACAATTAAACACCAACACGAATCTTCCCAGCGCCGCGCCGAGAGCCTTGACACTCTCGGTTTTGCCCGTCCCTGCGGGTCCGAATGGATTCCCCCCCATGCCGTGGTGCAAGGCTTGGGTGAGGGTGAGATTACACTTATGTGTCAAAGGGGTTTGGACCAATCGCTCCGCCATGCCCAAATACTCAAAGCCGTAGCTGAAATCAGCGTTGGCCATCTGAATGTGTAGGCACCCTCCTCCTGTCTCTCCCTCTCCCCCTCCATGCTGGCGCCAGTAGAAACGCAAGTGCTGCAGCCAGGCAAAGGCCTGAGGAGAGACAGTACGAGAAGAGAGGAGGCTGCGAATGACGTCGCGTTGGTGGACTAATTCGGTAATCAGGTGCTCGAACTTCTTTCGGGTTTGCGGGGGAACGTCAGCGGCGAGGACATGCTGTACACTGCAGACGAGGCGGCAGGTCAAGGTGGAGAGGGGGCCAGACTCCAAGGCCGCGGCTGCAGAGGAGGGAAAGGAGGAGGTGGAGGCTTTGCCGGCCAAGAGCGCGGCTTCGACCCCCCGCGTCCACCAGATTTGCACGGCCAGCAACACCACCTGTGCGGGATAGGTCTCGACCCACTTCACGAAGCCTCCCTCCCTCCCTGCCTGCTCCTCCTCCTCGACGGCCTTTGCGAGAAGGTAGGCGAGGGTGGCCCGCATTTCGGACTCGAGCTCCTGCAGCCAGTCTCGAACTGCCGACTTAGCCGGATGGAAGATCACAGGCTTCCGCAAGGTCACCTCCTCCCCCTCCTTGCTCATCATTGCAGTAATCGCCACCACCTGACCGCCGTCTTTCCCTCCTTCCCTCGTTTCCAAGCGCACTTGCGCCAAAGATGCGAACATCTTGGAAAGGTGCTGTGTGACTTTGCTGGGCTCGGAGGCATTTCCCACAATCTCCAACAAATCCTCGTCCCCGACGAAATAAAACCGGGAAAATGCAGCACGTTGCCGCTTCAGGTATGCGCCCAAGGCCTTCTGGATCTTGTGCAAGGCTGCGTCTTGTCGCTCCAACTGCCGATGCACATACTCAATCATCACCACTTCCATCAAACGCGGTGCCGCCGCCACGCGTCGGAGGAGTGCGACGAACTCCGTGTCCAGTGCCTTGAACCGCGCGTGTTCACTCGGCATCTGATTCTTGATATCCGCCGCCGAGCCCCCCAGGAAGATCCCTTCAAGATACACCCATTTTTTCTGTACTTGGATCCAGATATCCAACAATGACTTCAACGTACTCAACCTCTCTTCCCACACCCCTGCTAAGCGCTGAAACTCTGGCACAGCCCCAAAATACGGTGAGAGCCTCATGGCCGCGAGCGCATTCAAGTGCTCCTCCAACTTCGCAAACATCACCTCCCATCCCTTGATCAGACGCACTCTCCCTCGGTACAACGTGCTTGACAACTCGACTTCCATCGTTTCCCAAATATCCTGCACCTGGCCCAGAAAGATTTCAAGCGCCATCTCGCCTTGGGCGGTGGTGAGTGTCTCAGAGACGAGGGAGCGGTGGAGTAAGGGGTCCAAGGCCGACCAGAGATGACCAAGTGTGAGGTGTTCTAGGCCGAGACTACTTGTGCGGGCGGCACGGCTAGAAGAGGAGGAGGAAGGATGAGAGTTTACGCGGAGCCTCTTGAGCAAGCCCCGCCAATGCCGGTCCTTGAGGGCTTCAGTCTTGAGGTCGGAAATGAGGGAAGAGAGGGCTTGGTACCCCCTAACCCTACCCTGTAAATGCGTGAAGGCCTCGTATTGTCGCACGCGGTTCGGCAGGGTGCGCATCTGTTCTTGGATTTGCTCGAGGGATTTACGCAAGACACGAGGTTGAATACTTGACCAGGGGGTGTCATAGAGCGTTTGCAGCACCCCCCAGACAGAAGCGAGGCTGCCCCAGACCTCCTTCAAGTCGTGGACTTCGCTTTCGAGAGGCGCCAGAGGATCGAGACCGATATTGCTTTCACCACCACGAACGTCATCTTCCAGACACAACGCCTGCTTTGCTGCTGCCAAGCGATCATACTCCTTCCGACACGCACTTAAGGCCATCTCAAACCTACCCAGCACCTCCAAAGCATCCTCCGGTGGCTCCTCTCCCCTCACCGGCTTCTGTTCCCCCCATTCCTGCGTCAGGCCTTGCACGCGCTGTGCTAACATCCGCCCTTCTCCACGCACCTGGTGCTGGAGCGCAGGGAGGTGAGTCTGCATGGCCTTGGTCCGTCTGTCTAGTATTTGTGTGAAATCATCAAGTGCCCCAGCGGCGAGAGAAGCCTGAGGCCAGTCCGTCGGGAACATGTACCGCTGTCGGTGTAACAGCCGCTCCCCAGCCACCAATGCGCTGACCACCGATTCCAACCGAGGACGGGCCACGCGCATATCCTGTAGGTAGGTCACGCCACTTAACGCACCCTCCCCCTCCTTCTTGCCTCCATCCTTCCCTCCCAGCAAAACCACCCCTTCCAACCGTCCCTTCCCCATGACCAGCTCTGCGTGTGTCTCCCTGCTAGCCTGTGCGAGCAAGAGACCAAACCGCGCCTGGAACTCTTTCTGCCACGCGTCATATTTCAGATTAACCTGCCCTTCGACCTGCTCATAATCAATGACGAGTGACGGAGGGAAGCAGCGTCGGGAGGAGTGGGACATCTCAATGCCTGCCCTTGCGCCTTTCATCTCCGTCAACAGCCGATGCCAAGCATGCAGACATTCGGCAGTCGGCGCTGCTGACAATCGACCCCCATCCTCCTGCCCTCCCTCCCTCCCTCCCTCCAACCATGCATGGACACTCTCAGCCGTCATGTCCCACAACGGTTGGTATTGCAGCCATTCCTGGACATAGAGCCCTGCCTCCCTTCCTACCTCCCGCACACACTCATACGCTGTCCGCAACAATGCTGGCGACACCAATCGCGGGAGATCCGCAAACGTCTTCTCACCACTGACGAGGCTCCCGTCGTCCCTCCCTCCCTCCCTCCCTCCCTCCAAGAGATCAAACCTTGACTGTTTCAATCTGGGCAAAGTACCAACCACACCAATCAATGAATGAAGATGTCTGAGATAAGTGACTATGGCTCCTTCCAAAGGAGGAAATATACATAGAGTCTGGTTTTGGAGCAGGATTTTGTGGACAACGAGGGGGAGGAGGGCGAGGGAGGGAGGGAGGGTGGGGTCGTTGGTGGGAGAGGTGCTTGCATCGGTGGCGTGCTTATTGCTGTTGCTTCCGCTGCTGCTGGCCCCGTTAGAGAGATCCCCTTGCTGCTCTTTCGTGTGGTTGCTCAACACTGCTGCCTTCGAGGAGGGATAAGAGGAGGAAGACCCTGCATACACCCGGTAATGCTGCCCCCGATGCTGTTGAAAATGCTTCCTCTGCTCGACTATCCCGCCTCCCTCCCCTCTACTCTCAGCAGAATTCTCAAATGCAGCGATCCAGGCCTCGAGGGCATGCGTGAGCCTGGTCTTTAAAATGTCGGAGAGTTTTTTGTCTAGGTACTTGACAAATGTGTCCACACGCCTATAGCCCGCCAAATTCATCGAATCAATCACTCCTTGCAGCTGGAGGAGGATCCCAAGGAGGGAAGGACGGTCGTAGGGGCAGGTCTGGATGGAAGAGAGGAGGGAGTCGGCAGTGGAGAGGAGGGAGAAGAGGTCTTCGGTTTTTTCTTGGAGGGCGAAAACACGTTCAGAAAGCAACGTTACCCACGAGGCAAAGGCGTGTGAAGGCTCGTTCCTTTCCATCTGTTGCTGCTGCTGTTGTTGCTGCACGGACGATGAGGATGTGGAAAAGGAGGCGGAAGACGAGAAGGAAGGAGGAATGGCGTCCCATCGAATGGTGGGAGAAAAAGAGCACGACCCTCGCCCTTCTCCTCCTCCCCCAGCTCCAGTCGACGGGAAGGCTTCCTTTACCACCTCTCGGACCGCCTGGATATGTCCCTCCAATAACGGCTCCAAAGCTACCCCCCTCCCTCCTTCCTCCCCTCCGTCATCCCCTTTCGAAGAACACTGCCTCAAGGTCTGCTCGAGCGCTCGTAACGTGGCCTGAAGCGCCATCGCGTAGGGGTAACGCTCCGCAGCCTTTTCAGCCAGTATCTTAATGGCCGCTGGGATTCGAAACCCTAACCACTGCAAGTGTCTCACTTCTTTGAACAACATCACGGTACTTTCATCAAAATTAACTTTTAAACACGGCGCCCCCGTCCTATCCCGCCCCACCACCAAGACCTGATGCTGCTGCAACTGCTGCTGCTGTTTCTTTCCAAGCACCTCCGCATGCATCTCCTTGACCCAGCCAGCGAACAAGGCCTCTGTATCAAGATTCCTCAATAGCTCTTCACACACACCCTTTAGCTGCTTCCCCTCAACGTGATTCTCCCACCCCGCCCCTAACAAATCCTCCATCCTCGTCATCAACAAACGCAATTGCCGTTCGATCTGCCTTGCCCACATCACAACCCCCGCCACAGGTGGCACATCTCTCAACGCCGCTGTCACTCGCGCTTCGCTCCCTTCATACCTTCCCATGAATTTGTTCTGCAACTTCCCAACAGCTTCTCGGACATGCTTGATGAGCCTAGCCTGGTGTTGGGCTATCGCCGCCCTCACCCGCGGTCGGTACAATAAAGGGTTAAACCTCGCAAATACCCGGAACATTTCTTCTGCCGATCCCGTCCCCTCCAAACGAGAACACAACAGTCTCACCACTCGATTTTCCAGCTTGTCCACACGTTGTCTGTAACCCTCCAGCGCATCACTCCACGCTTGGCCCCCCTCCACGGAGGTGTCCAAAACCCCCTCCCCCAATGCCACCACCCTCGCATACGCCCCCTCCACCTCTCTGCGTGCCTTCACCTTGCCCCCGCCCTCCTCCCCTACTTCCTCCTCCCCCTCCAGCACGCGATCTACAACCAGGCAAAACCTGGTATGCTCAGCCCTAAAGGAAGCAAGCTCACTCAAACGCTGCTGCAGCTTCGACAGCGCCCCACTCTCCTGGAGACCATGCATCCTAGAAGCACTGCTACTGATGCTGATGCTGCTGCTGCTGTTGATTGTCGCACTAGTGCCACCCCTCACGCGCCTCTTCCACAGCTCCAGGTACATCTCTTCGAATTTTCGGGCACCTCCCTTCCACTGCCCCAATACCTCCTCCATCTCCTCGATCCCCTTTTCATACTCCCCCTCCCTTAATTGCAGCAACCCACCCTTGGTCGCCCATAAAATAGACGCCAACTGCGAGGCAAATGCCCTCGATAACTCTTCAAACAACCTTCCTGCCCTTTCCACGTCGTAATAGCGATTCGTCTTCACTTTATTCAAATGCATGAACAAGCTACCCACGGCTGTGCCCAACTGATCAAGACTTGAGGCGGCGAGGAGGGGGTGGAGGGGGAGGTCCCGCAAAAAGGCCACAATACCTCCAACCACCTTCTCCGCGCTCGCCATGCCCGTGTTATTGTCAAGAGCAGCAACCGCAATCATCCTCCTTGCCTGCTTCAACACCACCATCGTCAATGTCACACTGGGCGACGCCAGCTGCCGCTCAATCTTCTCCAATGCTTCTTCCAGGCCCCGCCAGAAGTTGACCTCATCCAATGCCGTCTCGGGGAAAGGTGTTTCAGTCGTCAGTCTTGTCACCTTTTGGATGTCTTTCACCCACCCATTCACACAACTCTGCAGGGAATTCAAAAACGCATCATCCCTCAGCCTTTCCTCCGTCAGGCCCACCTCGTCCAAGTCCAATCGTAACACATCAATTGAATACCTTCCTTCACCCTCTGCCCCGCTCCCTGCCTTTGCTAAGGCACGAGTTATGTCGGGATGGATAGCCAGGGTGACGGCGGGGATCTCGAGACCCTTTTGGCATTGCGCGAGAGCAAGGTCCAGCTCTGTGATTTTCTTTTGGAGGGTGAGCAGGCTCCTGGTCGTCACGCTGTCGTTGGAGTCAGAAGCCGAAGGGGAGGAGTTGGTCGTTGTTGTCATAGAGGCAGATTTTTTGGTGGCCTTCTTGTCTTCGTCGGTACTCCCCTGTTGCTGTTGATCTGCTTCCTCCTCCTCCTGTTGCTGCTGCTGCTGCTGCTGCTGCCGTTGCCTATGCTGTTTTTTTTTCTTAGCTTCTGCCGCGAAGGACTTGACTAAGGGAGCAAATGAATATCGGGTGTACTGCTGCAGCAGGGCAAACATGGACTGGACCGACGCTCCAGGCGTGCCGGATGCAGAACCCGTGGTCATTGTCGTCGCCGTGACACTGCTGGTGCTTGTGCCGGTGCCAGTGTTGGAGCTACAGCTGCTGACTGTTTCCGAGGACCCGCCCCCCAAAGTGATGACCTGCAATTGGTTGCTGATTGGGCTGCCGTCGTCGAGCGGCTCGAGGGCGCGTTTGATAAAAGCCAATACCAACCCTCCGCTGGTGACGGCCGAAGAACATGAGGAAGAGGAGGAGGTAGAGGAAGTTGAAAAAGGGAGCACTGTCACCATTCCTTCCTCCTCTTCACAACCTCCAAAATCCAATGCTAAGGTATATCGTTGTCCTCCCCCCCGCTTACAATCTCCTGGTAACGAAGACGCTTCGAAATACAGGGCAGGCACCCGGGCATCCGCGACGAAGCGGGAGGCCATTTCTTTCGCCTCCAGGCTTTCTAGCGCTTCTGCCATGCATTTATCGGGCTCCGGCAATTCAAACAGGACGCGGGCTGCGGCTGCTCCGATGTAGGCACGCAGGCGGGAGGCCAGGGTGTCAGTCGTAGCGGAAGAGGGGTGAGAGGAGGAAGAAGACAAAGCCTCATGCTGCTCGTCGGGAGGCGGGGAAACTGGCATGTGATCGGCTGCGTCGTCCATAGCTTACTTGAGCAATGATAAGACTAGTCCAGTGTCTGTCTTAAGCTGTGAGTGGTGGAGTGGTGGGCCGGGTGTGGGTTAGGCACACGGGAAAGAATCAAATCGGACGACTTCCTTGTTGGCGAGCCTTCTTCTTGGCGAAAGGGCGTTTTGAACAAGAGGCGCGGATGCAATCCTTGCCCGCGCAACCGTGACGCTGCGACCAGGAAATGTACCTGCAGATAATGGGAGGAAGATGATATGGAAGGGACAGTGTCAATGCAATTCTCGTGGGGGGAAGAGCCTGACGACTCGGATGACCTCGCCCTCAATCCCACTGTAGCGAGGTGACATGAGTGCCCAATCCGTGCACACAAATCACACGATTCGCAACTTACACGCGTACAGGCCGCCTCCTCCTGTGATTATCTTTGGGCAAGAAAGGCAAGAAGCGGGCGTTGTCCGAGGACACCCACCGAAGCTCTTTTTCGACCTCCTCTGTCTCGTCCCCCCCTGCCTCCTCATCCTCCATGTCCTTCTCATCTGACGAGCAGGAGCGTAAACAAAAGCATAAAAAGATGAAAAAGGAGTCCAAACACAAGCTTAAACACAAAAAGAAGAAGGATGCGAAAAAGGATAAAAAAAAGAAAGACAAGAGAAAGGGCATAAAGAAGGATCGGAAACCAGAGCCTGCACCTGTAGTCCCCACCCTCTCCATCCCACTTCCTCCTCATCCTCCTCTTCCCTCCCCTCCCCCTCGTCCTGCAAGCCTAGCAATACACCCTGCATCACTTCCTCCTACAAAGCGGGCAGCCATGGCACCTATGTCCTTCGCTGCCTACCGAGCCCAACAAGCCGTGGTACGGGAAGTATTCGACGAGGAGACAGGCAGGATGAGGCTGGTCAGGGGCACTGGGGAGATAATCGAGCGAATTGTGAGCAAAGAGCAACAGCGGGCCATCAATAAACGGGCAACGGAAGGAGATGGACTGAGCTTCCAAGTGATGATGCGCAAAGGTGGTGGAAGATAGAAAGGAGGATGAGAAGGAGGTGGAGGCGGAGGAGGAGGAGGAGGAGGAGGAGGAGGAGAGGATTGAGGATGAGGAGGGTCAAGGAAAAAAGAAGGAGAAGGAGAATAATTCAAGTTTACGGGCTCTCAGAGACGACCTGAGTGATGTCGTGACTTTGTTGTCACATTGTGGTGAGACAAGAGAGAGATGCCCACGCGGACTAGTGGAGCGGATACAAATACGAATACTCGCGAAAGACCGCCAAACGCGAAGAACGAAAAAGGAGGGAAGGAAACATACAACGCCAATCCCTTCTCCCCTCCCCACACATACCCTATTTCTCTACAGGCGCACACAAACCGTTGCAGAGACATTTAAAACTGATGATACCGAGAAGACCGACAAGTCCCACCGGGCAGGCCCCACGAAGATTTTCCTTCCTTCTTCTCCTTCTCCTTCCAGCCCTCCTTTTCCTCCTTTTCCTTAAAGAATGCCAAGCCTTTTTTTCCCCTTCCCCTTCTTCTCTCCTTCGCCCTTCCCTCTACCCCCGCACGGCCACGACCCTCCACTCTTCCTTCCCCCCCTCTTCCTCCCCCCCCTCCTCCCCTTCCTCTTCCTCTCCTTCCGACCTCCTCCACGAGGTCCGCAAGCTCCGCGCCTCAGTTATCAAGTCAGAGCTCTCTACCCTCGGTGTACCGACCACAGGCATCATCGACAAGGAAGAACTAGTTCGCCTCCTCGCCCACCACCGCCAGCAGTTTCAACAACACCAGAAGCGTCAACAGCAACAGCAAGAAAAGCAACGAGCCCAGGGAGGGAAGGAAGGAGGGAGGCCCTATGCCGCCCGTGTGCCCTTTCGTCAAAAGACTCCGCCTTCTACGCTACCCGGAGGAGGACAGGCCAGCCCCGGGCCGAAGAGCTATGTGTGCGTGGATGTGTGGGTGAAAGGCGAGAAACTAGAGTTTCTGATTGATTCAGGCGCGACCCCTACGATCATCACAGAGAGGACACGGGCGAGGTTGGGGTTGAGTGAACTTGGGGGGGGTCAAAGGATCGAGGGTGTCACAGCCACAGGGGCAGGAGCAGCGCCTCGGGTGATGTTAAACGAAGTGTCTTTGCTCCCGCCAGGGGGGCGGGAAGGAGGGATGGGGGGAGGGATGGTGAACATGGATGCGTTGGTGATGGGGAATGAGGGGGTGTTGCCTCCAGGCGTGGATGGATTGCTCGGCGTGGTGTGGATGAGGTTCTTCGGCATTGTCGACTTTTCGTGGGCCAGCCAAACACTCACTGTCTACCCCTATGACGTGCGAGGCCCGGGGGGAGGAAGCAGGGTAGGAGGGCTAGAGGTGATTTTGGAGGATCCGCAGCCAACGTTGTTATCGAGGGGGGTAACCATGAGGCAGGATCCGATGAGTGGGCTGCATTTCGTGGATTTAACGTTGAGCACGGGTGGCAGCCCTGTCCCAGCCCTGGTGGACCTGGGCGCCGGCATGAGTATAGTTAATTGGCGGGCCGCGAGGCAAGCCGGAATCGAAAGGTAAGTTTTTTTTTTTTTTTCTTTCCTTCCTTTCCTTCCTTCGCTAGTTGTTTCGATCTTGGCTTTGGTGTAAAACGGCGCAGTGATGAGTATGGTAACCCTAGCCCTAACCTTTTCTTCTATCCGCCCCTTCCTCCTTCCCTCCTCGTTCACAACTGACCGCTCCCTCGTTCCTACCCTCCCTGCAGAGAAACCAGCCCTCGGGTGATACGAAACGCGATGAGTGTCTGGGGCATCGACGGCACAGCCATGCCCGTCGATTTGTGTGACTTTGAGTGCTTGAGTTTGGAAAAAGGCGTGAGTCTGACGCGGAGGAGGATAGGCGTGGCAGACTTACCTGCGTTTGGATTGATCGGCTATGGGCAACGACCGGTGGGGGTGGTGGGGATGGATGTATTGGGAGGGACGGATCCGAACAGCAGAAGGATTGTGTTTGACTTTCGACGTAATCAGTTGTACACCATGTGAGCAAGGGAGAGGCTAGGAGGGAGGGAGGAGGGAAAGGAGGGCGGGGAGGGAGCCAGGAAGTGAGAAAAACATTTATAAATGAAGTGCTGTATGAACGCGGCAAGCTTGAAACCGAAAATCCATCAAGGGATGGGATTTAGATACTTGTGATATGCTACCCTATTATTCTCTTCTTTTCTTGTTCCTTTCCCTACTTCAACCACTTGACATTACTTGACTTCTTCCTCATATTGTCTTCTCTTGTCTTCTATGTGTTTGTTTGTTTGTTTGTTTGTTTGTTTGTTTGTTTGTTTGATTGTTTGTTTGTTTGTTTGATTGATTGTTTGTTTGTTTGTTTGATTGATTGATTCTTGATTGTTGTCTTGAGCACACCCCAACCTCCCCCAACCATGGCCGTGCGGCCGTGTAATTTTACACGAAAAACGCCACTACCATGCACTTGCGTTTGTCGCTTTCAATACACCTGCTCAAAGCCTTGTCAATGCTCCCCATTACAGGCCATGCCCCACGAATGCGAAAATGCCCCCCAAAAAGTCATAAGCCCAAGCCGTTGCGACTTCTCCGCCGGCGAGGCTGCTTGATGATGCTGCCTGTGACTCACCATCCTCTCTCCCGGCCGATGGTCTCTCCACCTTGACTTTGGACCGCCTCGTGAAGCACCACCTCACCCTCTTCTTCGTGTCGCTGGGTCTTCTGTTGTAGACTACTTATATTCACAGTAATGGCAAGGAAAAATGACACTTCTCTGGTCAGTTTACATCCGATCCTGGTATGGTTGTGACAAGGCGAGTCGCGTCGCCGCTTTTCTTCGCTCACTCCCGGCCACTCCCAGCCCAACGCACATAGCAACTGCTGATCCAAGTTCCACGACCACCTGCAAACGTGCCTGTTTAAGCTAGCTCGGCTTGATCTTTTCCTTGCAATGATTACAGCCTTGCCTTAAACCTCGTTGATATCCCCAAGGATGCATCATTGACATCCTACCACGCCTTAGGGTTTCCTTGTCTAGGAGGCACACTGACGTGTCCCGCATGGAGCGATTTGGATCAAGCCAGCAAGAAGAAAATGAACCAAACAACGAATTAGAGATCTGACCAGCTTACCCAAATACTGCAAAGATCATTCAAAACCACATAGCGACGCAGGGCGATGGTATCCAATCAGGCTGTTTGGGTGGCTTTTCAACTCCCTTTTCTTTCCTTGTCCTGAGGCCCGTAGCTCGGCAAGGAGAATGTACCAAAATGCGTGCCTGCGGGGACGAATGAATCGTCACGGGCCATTGACCCAGCCAATTGAAAAACAGTGCCGACTTTTGACTGACCCTCTCCCCCTCCCTCCCTCCCTCCCCTCACTCGCCTTTTCACAGAGGAGACGACAACACCCCGTTGCCGCCCACCTGTTGTGAGTAGCTGCCCCTCGCCTATCCTCCTTGGTGTAGACGAGTCAGCACTTTCCACGCCGACGCCAAATCGCTTTCCCTAGAGTACCTATATACTAGCCACCAAGCACCCCCTCCTATCTACAATCATGGTTGAGCAAACGTTACCGACCTTGTCCCAGATCAAGAAAGCCATCCCCGAGAAATGCTTCCAGGTACAACGCGGAGGGGGTGGAGGGGGGGGGAGTGAAGCAGGGGGGGGGGAGAACGGGTGATAAAGAGGGATAGGTAGAGAGAATGGAAGAGGGAAAACGGAAGAAGTGTTGCAAGGATGAGGTGTTGCAAGGACGTGGTGTACCTGTGCGTACCCGACCCGCGTGTCCACAAGCTCGAGCAGTCCGAAGCGCTTTGTCACCCTTCTCACCACATATCCCTCCCTCCTGTCTCCATTTCCTCCCTTCAGAAATCCCTCCTCCGCTCCTTTTACTACATGCTGAGGGACTTCGCGGCCTTGGCGGCACTCTACTTTGTTTATCCCACAGTGCAGGCCAAGTATGGATTGCCTGGTTTGTTTGTGTGGTGGAACCTCGCAGGTAGGGAGGGAGGGAGGATGAGAGGGAAGAGAATTGGGGAAAGCCATCGAGCCGTCTTATACGTCTTCTAGGCACTCACAAACTCTTCTCCCCTCCCTCCTCCCCTTCCTCCCCAGGCTTTTTCATGTGGTGCCTCTTCGTGATAGGCCACGATTGCGGCCATGGCTCCTTCTCCGAGTACAAGTGGCTCAATGACATTTGCGGTCACATTTGCCACGCCCCCTTGATGGTGCCTTACTGGCCTTGGCAGAAGGTATGGGAGCCAGGCCTCCCTCCCTCCTTCCCTCCCTCCCCCTTTCCCTCGTTTTAATGACATGTCGATCATCTCATTCATTCTATCTCTGCCTCCCTTCCCCCCTCCCTCCCTCCCTCCATCCCTTTCGCCAGTCCCACCGCCTTCACCACATGTACCACAACCACCTGACTAAGGACATGTCACACCCGTGGATGACCAAGGAGGTGTTCGAGGTAGGAAGGGAGGGAGGGCGGATATGTTGTTGGGATGAA
Source organism: Nannochloropsis oceanica (assembly GCA_004519485.1). Taxonomy (NCBI): domain Eukaryota; class Eustigmatophyceae; order Eustigmatales; family Monodopsidaceae; genus Nannochloropsis; species Nannochloropsis oceanica. The sequence continues at coordinate 85,803 of CP038112.1, read as the reverse complement.
CGCTATAGAGAAGGCACGGGCTTGTTTGATCCTGTGGCATACCTCACGCCTTCCCTCCCTCCCTCCCTCCCTCCCTCCCTTTTTTTTCCAGGACTTGACCCCATTCGAGCAGGCGTTGCTGGAGAACCCGCTGTCCCTCTTCATCAAGTACACCTTCCTTTACCTCTTTGCGGGCAAGATGGATGGCAGGTATGAAGAGGGATGAGGGCAGAGGACGGATGAGGGAGAGGACGGGAAGTCGGACACGGAGTGGGCTCGCTTCTTGTCCCACTCTCGATTGCTCACCCTCCCTCCCTCCCTCCCTCCCTCCCTTCCGTCTGGACACAGCCATGTAGTTCCATTCTCCCCCCTCTTCACCGACACCAAGGAGCGGGTGCAATGCGCAGTGTCGACGCTGGGTATGGTCGTCGCAGGCGCCCTTGTGTACATCGGGCTCGAGGGCGGGAAGGAGGGAGGGATGGCGAGGATAGGATCCATTTATGTGGTGCCGTTGCTGGTGTTCAATGCCTGGATCACGATGGTGACATACCTGCAGCACCACGATGAGGACACCAAGGTTTATGCAGAGGGGGAGTGGAACTACATCAAGGGGGCCCTGGAGACGATCGACCGCGAATACGGCATGGGGATTGACGGTGAGTTTATCGTTGGTTAAATATATTGTGACAACTCTAATTAATTGATTACTTTCATGTTTTAATTGACAATTCGTTCTCGGTGATGGTGAGGACACCAAGGTGACAGTTTCCCACAGCTCTGTCTTAGCCTCAAGACTAAGCTGGCCTCCTTTCCTCCCGCCCTCCCTTCCCTTAGACCTCTCCCACAATATCACGGATGGCCACGTGGCGCACCACCTCTTCTTCACGCAGATCCCGCACTACCACCTGACGGCGGCCACGGCCGCTGTGAGACAATGCCTGCAACCTACGGGGACCTACAAGAAGAGGAGGAGCTGGAATTTTCTCGCTCGTTTCACGGAGCTTAACTACCGTTTGAAATACGTCGCGGGCCAGGGCGTGCTCTCCTATGTGGATTGGGAGGTAAGGGAAGGAGGAAGAGCGAAGGAGTGAGGGAAAGAGTGAGGAAAAGTAAATATAGATGGAGGGTTTGCGAGCTCAGCTTTCTTCCTTCTCACACTTGCTCCCTCCCTCATCTTGTGACCATCACAGGTCGCTCGCAAGACCCCTGCTTCCGCCGTCACCTCCTCTTCCTCTTCCTCCTCCTCTTCCTCCCTTCCGGCAGAGGCTGCTGTCAAGGCGGCTGCTGCCGTTCCCGTTGCTGCTGTTGCTGCTCCCGTCCGAGAAGGAAGACCAACACGCAAGCGCTCTCCCACCCGTTCATCCTCCCCTCCGTAAATAGCCCTCAAGGAGGGTAGGGAGGATGAGTCGATATTACTGCTTTGTATGTTTGGCTTAGAACCAGCAACCTGACGAGAAGAGGAGGGAGAGAGGGAACGAGGGAGGGAGGGAGGAAGGAGACGTCTTTCGACTGAGCGTGTCTATTTAGGTGTTGGAATGGGAGGATCGAGAACAACTGGAGGAGGAGGGAAGAGATAGGGTGGAAGGCGGCGAGCATATGATAGCTGTTCTTCCTCTTTTTCTTCCTCCCTTCTTCCACTTTGGTATGAGAGCGGACGGTGTGTTAGTCTGTCCATGTGTATGTGTGCATGTGCCCTCTCGCGACGTGGAGATTGAGAGAGAGGCACCGTCCCTCAGATGGTTACTTAGATATTTATATCAGAAAGAGAAAAATTGATTAAGGCTGAATTTAATTGATTTTTTCAAAGTCCGTTGCCAATCTGACATCCTAGTCGTTTCAAGTAGCAATCAACAGCAGCAGTAGCAACAGCGCCAGCAGTAGCAACAGCAGCGGCGGCGGCACAGGAGAGCCCAAAAAAAGCGACGAGTCGGGATAAAAAAAACGGAGGGAAAGGAGACGAGACGATTAAGGCGAAAATGCCTTGGGGAAATGGGGGGAGGGAGGGAGGGATAGAAAGAGTGGATCTGATAGGGGGAAGTGGGACTTACTGACCACAACACCAGCGACAATTAAAATCTCGATGATATTTATATGCTTTGGGATGATGATGCACGGCGACGGCGGTGCGCTGTCATTCTTGTTGTTTCTCGTACTATGCGCCATCTTGATGTTGTTTTCTAGCTGACTTCGCTTGCTCATCTTTACTACTTCGATGTGGTTCGTCTCAGTTCATGCTTGTACTTTGTTTTGTTTGTCTGCGAGCTCTCCTCAGCAACACCTGTCTTCTTGCATTGCCCTCCATCTCCTACCCCCTCTCTTTCCCCCCCTCCCTCTCCAAAAAACATTCCTTCATGATTCGTTCACTCAACAACCTCGCTCCCACCATCACAAGGGGAACACCATTCCCCGGCCGGCTGCTCGCCCCGCAGTAGTACAACCCTTCCAGCCGCCCTCCCTCCCTCCCTCCCTCCCTCCTTCCCCCCCGATGCTTCCACCCCGGCCTCAAAAAGGACAGCTGTCCCAAGTCGTGCCGTAGCCCAAAAACCGCTCCTCTCGACAGACTGTACCTCTCTCTCCACTCCCTTGGTCCTATGACCTTCTCATGGATCAAGCACGCCCTCATATCCTCCATTCCCTCCATCTCCTCCAGCCGGGCCAAGACCGCCTCCCGCACAGTCGCCACTAGTCTCTCTTCCTCCTCTTCCTCCTCTTCCTCCTCTTCCTTCCCGCCGGCCCTCCCCCCCTCCTTCCCCAGGATAGGACTAGGTACCAACACCATGATCGCGTCGTGTCCGGGAGGACATACACTCGCATCCGTCCTCTGCGGTGCGTGCACATAAAAATTAAACCAACGCGAATCAAATTCATTATGCTTAAACAAACTGTCCCATGCCGCTCGCCCGGGATCGCTGTAGCCTTGTGTTCCTCCCCTCCTCCCCTCCTCCCCCCCCCCCCTTTCTCCTCTCTCTCCAGCATTTGGTGTTGCCCCTCCTTCTCGTCCCACATCCTGTGCTGCCAGGAACGTGGTATGATGCTTCAGGCCCGGGTCCATGGTCTTATTCAAGGCCCACAAGAAGGAGACGACACTCGAGGAGAACCGGCCTCGGTCATGCTCGGCCGCTTGGGCAAAGGGAAGAGGGAGAAGGTATTTCTTGGTGAAAGGCAGATCCACGTTGCTAATGACAAGATCGGCCTGCAGGCATTGTCCGGAGGAGAGACGGACGCCGGTGGTTTTGAAATTAAGCCGTTGAGATTGGGGCCTCGGGGTGGAACCGACTTCCGGCGGAGAGGAGGGGGAGGAGGAGTAGGAGGATGGGCTCAAGGAAGACAAATGCGTGGACTCTTTATTTCCCCGTCCGTCCGTTCCCTTGATCTCTTTCTCCCTCCTTTCCTCCTCCTCTTCCTCCAATAGTATCTCGGCCACGGGGCTGTCAAACACGGTCCGGACACCATTCGCCTCAGCCAATCGCAACAGCTCGCGACTGACCTGGAGGAAGGAAAGAAAGGGAAAAGAAATCGAGGGAGGGGGGGAGAAAGGGAAGGAGGAGAAGTGGGCACTGGGGAGGAAAAAACTTTCTCGTAGCCCTCTGTTAAATGAGTTTTGTGATTCCCTCTCGCTCCTTCTCGCCCTTTCTCCCTCCCTCCCCTCCTTCTCGACTCACCTGCGCAAACCCGCCCTTAGGATAGAATACCCCCTGGTTTAATTCGATCGCCTGCAGCAACGAGAACACTGCGGGTGCTTGGTAGGGCGATAAGCCTACGTACAGGTCTTGGAAAGACATAGCAGCCTGCAATTTCCTTGAGTCGAACAAACCTTCCAATTGCCCCTGGTGCAAGCGCAAGGGGAAGAAATTCATGTTTACATTCAGGTTGCGGAGAAATGCCGGGAGGTATCGCCACTTGGGCTTTTCTTCGATAAATGCCGAGAAACCAAAGTCTAGATTATTCTGCGCGCTGTCGAGGTATGCATCATAGCGGGGGAAGGCTCCCGGTTCCAACCTCTCAATGGCCTCTGTCATCCGGGTACGGTTGGTGTAAAGCTCCAGTCGGTCTCTGTCCCCGAAGACAACGAGGTAGCTGGGCTCGACTTTGGTGAATAGGAGGGAGGAATTGGCTACCTTGTTGTCGCTGAGATGGTCCGTGTCGTCACCGGCTCCGGCTGATGAGGAAGCACCATTCACGTCTCCGCCCTTCTCTTTGTGGTCAAAATCAAAGAAGCTACCGCCCAAGGCCTCAAACGCCTCTTGATACACCTCCGGCAATAATAAGAGGCTCGGCCCCGTCTCCCACCGGTGGCCCTCCCAAATGTACTCTCCCAGCCGCCCCCCTGCACAATCCCTCCCGTTCTTCTCAACAATGGTGATGGTCGTGTTGTACCCACGTGCGCGCGTCGCCCGGGCCAGTCGCCCAGCCGTGACGAGGCCTCCAACACCAGCGCCAATGATGACGATGTTTTTGGGAGGAGTTTGCCGTGAGGCGGCACGGGGTTGGGTTGTGAAGCGGCGGCCCACGAGAGGGGATAGTGGGTTAGAGGGGAGGAAAGCATGGAGAAGGATGGGAAAGGCAAGAAAGCGGAGGAGAAGGGCAAGCCTGGATAACTTGTGGTATCTATGTTTTTGTCGTGGCGGTGGTAGCGATTGGCCCGTCATCTATCTGTAAGGCATGTGCGAGTCGTGCTGTGAGATGGCATGTGCGTGCGTCATCGCGCGAGGGGGGGGGGTCGACTCTGCGCGTGAACATTCACAGCGCCAGGGAAAGAACCTGGAACGAAGCCTAGGAAGCGACAAGTGCTGTAATTTTTTGTTTGTAGGTATGTGTGTGGGAGTGAATTCATGGCACTGTGAGTCTGTGTATTTTGGACCAAATAAGGGGAAACGTTCAACCTCCCGCCTGCTGGGCACATACAGCAAACTAGCTCATTGTCTTCTTCATTTTGTTTCCTTGCTTATTGCTTCTTTCTGTGCAACGAGTTTTTGGCGTATATGTGTGTGCGCGCGGTCGACGGTCTGTGCACAGCCCTCACTTTCTCCCAAGTCCTAGCTACTCGCCATTCCTGTTGCTCTACCACAACCTCTTGCTATGCTCATATCTACACTACTTCGGTCCTCATGGTCTCCTCTGGCTCAAGCCACGCGGACCCACACCTCGTTGTGACGGTTTACGTAGACAAACGGACTGTCGTAACCCGCGTAAATCACGCCATTATTTTTGTCCTCCATGGGAGCCACTCCATCGGCCAAAAGGGCTTTCTTAAGCTCGTATTCGTTCTTCTCGAAATCCCTGTTGATGACGAAGGGGAGGAAGGAGTGAGCAGCGGAAGTAGACGGAGAAAGATCAGCGCTTTATAGTCATGGCTCTTACTTTGGTGGTCAACTTATACGTCACGAAGGGAGGCAAGGAAAGGAGGCAAGGAGGGAGGGAGCGACGGAGAGCACGTACCAGATAGTGGCGAAGCCATCGAAAACCCGCACGGCATATGTGGCTCCTTCCAGAGACATGATGCTCATGTCCTCATTGTTAGGCAAGGGAACGTCATCCTTGGTGGCGAACTTGCTCGGGACAAAGAAGGAGACCAACCACCCTGCATCACCATCGGGGGAGCGGCGGAAGATGACGGGGGCGGTCATGGGAATTTTCTCTTCTTTGCTGTTTTCGCCTGTAAAAGGGATTAACAGAGGGAGACATGGAAGCGGACATTGGGAAATGTCAGTTTTCTCGTATAATGTGAGGATTGACTCCATTTTCTTCCTGCTTCCTCTTATTTTGAAGAGTAGAGGAGTCGTCTGCCCTCGAGCCTTTCATCCGAACTAGTCACGTACCGGAGATGTACTCAAAATTCGTCATGAAGCCCTTGTTTTGAGCCACGGCAAACGAACGGGCCTTAATGTGAGCGCTAAAGGAATAGGGAGGGGAGAAAAAGACAAGGTAGGGAAGGAGGGGGAGGTGGGTGTGAATGGATTAACTCCTAATTTGCAATTGCTTTTGACACGCATGCGAGCTCCATGCATTCAGAGTCCAGCGATTGTATCCAATTTCTTTCTTTCCTTCCTTCCTTCCTTCCTTCCTTCAATCTTTCCATTCCTCTCCTCGCACATCACATACCTGGTCCACATTTCGTCCCCTCCATACTTGCGGACTTCATATGCGGACGTGTTCTTTACGGTCGTGAAGCAAGGGGACTCAATAGTAGTGCTGTAGAGATGGCAGACATCACCGGCAGCAGCAGCGGTGCCAAGAATGAGGAGAGCCTGTGATGGTAAGGGACAGGGAGGCAAGAGGAGGGGACGAAGGGGTAAGGGGCAACGACCGGGGTACAGAGACCAGGTGGAGGACACCGATGCCGCGATCCTCAGAAGTCTAGCAGGATGTCAGGAGGAGCACAGGAGTAGAGTTAAAGGCTGGATTCGCTCCCGCGCGCGGATTGAAACCAGGTCTGCCGCGCGACCACCGCTCATAGAAGCTTCCATGACAAACACGTCAGCATTGCTCGAGTAAACTCCTCTAAAACCCTCCAATGAAGCAAGCAAGACACATGCATGAGTTGTACGTACCGCGAGGGACAGGAGCGTGGTGGAGAGACGCTGCATGGTGTTGTTGGGACTAGGGTGGTGTTGTCTGTGTGGTTGTGTGATAAATTTGTCAGATGCGGGGTTGATAAACTGTTCTACTTGAAGAGGTCTCCTCGGAGGGATGTACAAGTGAGGTTCGTCTCGGCCAAAACCCATCGATATGGGACCTAGGAAAAACATGCCAACACCATCATCACGTGGAGTGCTTATGTTTTCACTTGAAAGAATGGTTGGCATGCTTGTGATGATGTGATGGTCGGGGTGGACACAAAAATTACTTCACATGCAGGAGCAGGGGAACATGCGAATTAACCGAGGAGCGAGCTCCTCCGATCCGGTCGTCGTAAAATGTTTGGGATTGCATCACATACACGATGCATTTACAATGTCTCACGCACCCATAGTTGGCATGGTCTGTTTTCTTATCGACTGATCCCCTTGCACAGGCCAGCGTCAAATCAATCAAGCTATGCACCGCCTACTCCCCCTACTCCCCCTTGCCGCCGCCGCCTCCTCCTCCTCCTCCTGGTCCCAAGTTAGCATCACCCAAGCCGACAACGGGCAGCAACCCCCGCCCATCATGTCTGCTATCACCGGTGCCTTTGCCAATGGCACCCAGCTCCTGATTTTCGGTGGCTGCACAAGCTCATGTTGTTTTGCCCCCATCGACGCTCAATGGACACTCGACCTCACCCAGGACCTGACGCAGGGCACCTGGTCTAAACGCATCCCTCACTCCGGCTCTTTGACCGCGATGTCCGCCGTTCCTTCCGCCCGCTTCGGCGCCGCTAGCACCGTGGATTCAACGAAGGACATTCTCTATGCCTTTGGCGGACAAGACTCTTCTCAAGCTTTTCTTGGGGACTTGTACAAGTTCGAGGCACGCACGCAGGAATGGACCGAAATCAAGCCTTCAATCTTTTCTGAAACTTCCACGTTGTCTTTTCAACGGCCACCTGCTCCAAGAGCAGCGGCTTCCTTGTCCGTCGTCCGGGGAGGAGTGGGAGGAGGACGGGAGGGAGGGAGGGGACAGGAGAAGCACCTAGTTTTAATTGGGGGCTTTGGCCGGCAGGGTGCAAAAGAAGATGAGGTTTGGGGTTTGAAATTGTCTGGTACTGGAAGACAAATGGAAAACGGCTGGGTACGTCTTGTTCCCTCATCTTCTACTGATGTGAGGGAGGTGGAGGAGGGGAAGGAGGAAGGCACTCCCTCTCGCTCCACGTCAAGGGGGCTGCCCGCACGGTGGCATCACGTTGCGGTGCCCGTCAAGATCCCTAATATCACCCCCTCTCCCTCCTCTTCCTCGCCTTCCTTCCCATGCGAGGAAGGGAGGGGACAAAAGGATGCTTTGGTCATCGTGGGAGGGTCCGACGCAACCGGGCAAGATCACAACGAGGCCTTGCTTGTGGAGATTGACTGGGAGGAAGGCACCTACACATGGCGGGTCTTGGCGGCAGAAACAGAGGAGAAGGAGCAGGAGGAAAGGAGCCCACCGCCCGTCAGGCAGTAAGTTTTTCGTGTGGGAGGAGAATGGCGGGTGTGTTGAAACAGAGGATGATCGTCCCTGTAGTGCGATTGCCTGTTCTGTTTGCACGCCATAATTTCATTGGAACGATGACATAATTTACACGCATGGCTTTCACCCTTCCACACATTTACCACACTTCTTTCCCTCTCCCTCCCTCCCGTCCCACTTCCTCAAACCCCACAGCGGCCACCTCGCCCTTCATCCGCCCTACCCCCTTCACTCCTCTTTTTTCCACATCTTTGGCGGACTAAATACCACTAGTGACACCCTCCCCTCGTCCTTCCTCTCCGACACCTTCCGATTTGATCTCCCCCCCGTCGAGGCATGGACCGAGGAAGACCTACCCCTCTCTCCATCGGTCCCTGGACCTCGGGCCTACGCGGGGGTGGGGCATGGCGAGAGACACACGCTAGTAGTGGGAGGCTTTGCAGGCTTCACCGGTGACACGGACGACCGGCTGCTGAATGATGTGTGGGTGTTTCGACATGGGGAGGCAGTGGAGGAGGGCGTGAAGGAGGGAGGGTTGAATGGCGGGAGCGAGGAAGTTGCGAGGGAAGATCGTCGGCAACATTTGCGGTGATAGTAGAAATTGAGAACGGAAAAAGATGTAGAAATTTTAAAAAGAATGCACGCTTGCTTGACATTTACTTGTCTTTTTGTGGGAAGTGTTTTGGAACGGAGATCGATGTCAAACTTTGCAAATGCATCGTGTATGTGATGCAATCCCAAACATTTTACGACGACCGGATCAGGGTTGGGTCGACGTTAGATTCCTGACGTCGACGCGTCAACGTCGACCAGAATTCCAACGTCGACGTACGTCATGACGTTGGGGGGTTTCGACGTTGAGGGTTTCCAGTGTGTTTTGGGGTCTGAAATTGCTTTAGTCGTTGATAATAGTGTCATAGCAATTTACGATAGAGGTGGGAGCCTCCAACCCCGCTCGAGCTTCGGGCTCTTCGACCGTGAGAAGATCGAGAGCACTCAGGTTGTTCTTCATTTTTTTTTTATTTCTTTTAATAGATTTGAAGCCCCAATCCCTCCATAACCCCTCGTTTCTTTAAGTGTAAATATCTCTGACAAATAAATGATGACGAAAGATGACGCGCTTAGCTTTCGATATCAAAGTCGACGTCGAAGAGGTCCTCATTGAGCCAAGCGAAGTCATCGTCCTCCCCGAAGCCCATGGGTTGAAGAGCGGCGCCTTCTTCATCGTCATCCAGAAGATCTCCCCCCTCCTCCCCTTCGTCCGCAGCATCTGTCATCGCGTCGCCTTCCCCCCCTCCCCCCCCTTCTTCCGCTCGGGTGACCTCCTCGAGATCTGCGCCCCCAAGCTTCACCGTGTACAGCGAGTTGTCCCAATTCAGCCGCAGGAATAGAATCATCTCGACAGTCTTGCTGCTGAGGCGCGTCCGAAGGTTGCTGATCGTCAGGCCTGCAGCGGAAAAGAACCGCTCCACCCCGGCAGAGGTTGCGGGCACGCACAGATACTGCCGAGCAAGCTTCGCCAGGGCGGGAAAGAACCGCTTGTTGCACCGCCACCAGTCCAGTGGGCAGGTGCTAGAAGGCTCGACTGGCATGCGGATGTAATCGGCCAACTCCTGGTACACCTCGGAAAGGTTAAGAAGCTGCTCCCTTGCAGTTCCCAAAACGGAGCGAGGGACACCGTCCGCACCGTTGCCAAGGGCGTCACCGGCAGAAACTGCCGACGTCCTGGAGGCCGTGTTCTCTGCGGCGAAAGGGTCCCCGCTGTCCACGACGATGTCGCCCCCTGCGCCCTGCTTCTCCGCCCTGTCGGTGTACATGCCCTCATCCTTGAGCGTCGTAATGGCCTTGTCCAGTTCTAGGCGAAGCAGCCCCCATGCATCCTTGACGAGGTGCTCGGGTACATGGTAATCGGCGAGCTTTTTGAAACGGGGGTCGAGCAGGGAGGCGATTGCAAAGGTGTCCCGCAGAATGTCCCAATGGAAGCGCGTCGCCATGTCTTGAGCCATATGCTGGCGGACTTCCTGAACGGCGGGGTGGAGGTCCGTGGCGAGCACCTCGGCCGACGACCCGGGATGGTTCGGCCCAGACCTAGGCGTGACTACTTTCACCTTGTCAGCAGTCACGAGCGCCTGTAGCTTGAAGATGGCAGGCACCACCTTCCCAGCTGTGCCAAAGTCCGCCTGAAGGACCGTGGTGAACTTCCGAAAGGGGTCAAGCACGGCAAGGAGATCGCACACACCGGCGAAGGTGTCCGGATCGATGCGCTTGTCCACAGGGAAGACGACCTCCCTGTTACGGCGGCTGGTGCGGGCCCTATCATCGGCCGCGTACGCCGACTCGAGGGCGGGCCGCTGCTCCAGCAAGCGATCACAAGCATTCGCGAGAGAGCTCCAACGTGTGGCGTTAGCTTGGACAAGCTGGTGGTCGAAAACGCCTGCTGCCACTCGTGCCTCCCTGAGATAAGCTGTCTGGGAGTGGCTTTGACGGACGGCCTTCACAGCTGCCTTTACCTTCTTGATCATGGTCTTGATGGCAGGGCTGTGGTTGAGCGAGTTGACGATGGTCCGCTGCAAGGCATGTGTGGTACACGAGGAGGACTTGAGCCCAGCGTCGGGCACGCCTGTCATGTGTATGTATGTGTGTGTGTGTGTGTGTGTGAGCGCCAAGTTGAAAATACATTAGGTGCAACGTTTAATAGATAGTTAAATATATGCATCTCACCTTTCTTGACGTTGGACCCAGCGTCGTGCACAGTGCGGAAGATGTTTGCAGCAGGAATCTTGAAGTCGTCCAACGACGCCTTCAGCAAATCAGTGATCACCGCGGCCGTGTGGTGCTTCTTCTGGCACTCCACCATGTCCAGGCAGATGAGGCGGCCCCTGAAGTCGTCGTCCAGCGTGGTGGCAAGCGTGCCGTTGTAGGACTTGCCATTGCGTCCAGCCCACGCATCCGTTTGAAGGCAGGCAGTCATACCACACGCTGGACCGGCCCCATCATCCAAGGTCAGCGGGGCGAGGAAGCCCTTGATGAGCCCCTTGCCTTTGGCAAACATCGCATTCACGTACTTCTTGATTGTCCGGGTCGTAGGCAATTTGTATTGGGGGCCGATGGCCCCGACGAAGTCCCCAAAGCCGAGGTCGCTGACGAGGTTGAAGGGTCGGAGGCTGCGGAGCAAGAAGCCTGTAAGGTACTTGTGCCCGCGCTGGAGGGCATCCCCCCGCCAGTATTGGTGGTGATGGAGCTTGGTCTGCACCTTCTTCGACCCAGAAGACAAGGCTGACATGGTGTCACCCTCTTCGTCTCCAGCTTTGAGGCGTTTGACGCGAGCCCACTCCTCCGGGTGGCAATGCCTCAGGTGGTCGCCACACTGCGACGCGGCTCCCTTCAGCCACGAATCGCAGGCCATGCAGTAAAGGTTTCCCCTTGAATCCTTTCTGAAGGGCTTGTAGATGTGGACGGAACGCCACACGAAGGATTTCTCCTTGTCTTGCCGTGGTGCCGTGGGGTAGATGTCGAGGTCTTTGGCGCGCTTGCCCCGCTCACGCGCATCTGCCTCCCGAGCAGACCCTGCCAAGCTGCTGGTGGTGGACGCGGCAGCAACGCCTTCTTCGTCTGAGGACATGTCAGACATGCTGTAAGTGTGCGTAACCCTAACCCTAACAGAGTGACAGTCAAAGCGACCGTCACGGCCGGCGGCGTCGCTCGCTCATCGCCAAAAAGAAACGCCCGGCGGGAATGGTAGGCCCTTTGGACACCTCCTCGGCGTTCCCGGCACGGCCACTAGGCTTGCACAGGCACTTGCGGAAGAACTATGAGGCAAATACTGCCGTCAAGCTTTGTACCTGCTGGAGAAGGTTTTTGTCGGCGGTCAAGTCTTGCCCGGGCGGAAGAGGCATTTTCTCTGTTTCGGCAGGCAGCAACGACGACACGACAAGGACACCATAACACTAGTATGGAACTGGCAAACACACTTTAAGACAGAGGCACGCATCCACTGCAAATGGTAGTATAACATTGGCCTGTCTGTGCAAGTCATAGTGGCGGCGACAGACGTACGAGCATAAGGAGCTCTCAGCTACCCCCATCAACACACCTACTCCCCCTACCCTACCCACCTTCACACACACACATCACACAGGCAGCAGCGGTACGGAGATCACCGTCAGCATCTCTTTGTACTTGGTATCGATTTCTGACACCAACAAGGATTGCCGCAAGGTCGGCATAGGCACCAAGCAGGGGAAGAGAAGGAGCGCCGCCGCCGCGAAGGAAGGGTGGGATAGGAGGGGTAACGACGGAAAGGAGGGAAGAAGTCGATTTGGAAAAGATATCCAGCAGCACCACTGCAAGGCTCGACACAAGAGTTCAAAAAACAACTAGCGGCAGCCCTGCGAGGCTCGACACAAAAGTACCAACATGGATTTCGACAGCGACCGCGTGACGATGGTCAATACCAACCCCAACTTTACGGGCGCTGCACCCGTGGTAGACGAATCGCTCTTTGAGAAGGAGCGGGCTCGAAATAGCTTCCGGTATGTTAGGCTGGATGGGCATCTGGTGGGGTGCAACACGAATTTGGAGTGAATTTCCATAGGGCAAGAAAGAAAGAGATGTGTCTGGATACACCATGGGGTCTTCCAGGCCTCTTGTCCCTTCCTCCCTTTCTGACCCTCATCCTTCCTTCTCCCACCTTCCCAACCGGTCCCCTCCCTCTCCACAGTGAGTTTATTCGCAACTTCCGACAAGGCACGGATTACCTCTACCGGAACCAGCTCTTGCAGCGCTACCGGCGGGGACAACACTGGTTGGAGGTGGACTTGGGACACCTGCACGATTATGAGCCTCGGTTGTTGAAGCACATCCAAGACCTGCCGGGGGAATATCTACCCGTCTATGAAAAGGGTGCCCGTGACGCATTGGCTCAGTTGTTGCTGGAGGCTCCCGTGGGGGGGATGGATGGGGAGGACGGGAGGGAGGGCGGGCCGGAGGGAGGGGTCCCTGACCTGCAGATTACGTTGAAGAGTGGCCAGGTCTCCAGACCGTTACGGCAGTTGGCAGCGGGCAACGTGGGGAGGTTAATCAAAGTTTCTGGGATTATCACGAGTGCCTCCGCGGTGCGTGCCCGGGCAGTTGCCGTGCGTGTGCAGTGCTCTCAGTGTCACTTGGTGAAGGTAATCCCTGCTCAGAGCGGATTCGGGGGGATTCAATTGCCTACCTTTTGTGATGGCGACGACCCCAATGCCTTAGGCCCCGATGGAGGGATGGATGCCCCTGGCCCGGGAGCAGGGAAGTGCAAAAGTCGGAATTATGTGATATTGGCGGATGAGAGCGTGTACATAGACCAACAGCCATTGAAACTGCAGGAGAGCCCCGAAATGGTGCCTACTGGGGAGATGCCGCGCTCAATCTCCATGTCGGTCGAGCGGTATTTGGTCGATAAAGTCGCCCCTGGGACGAGGGTTAACATCATTGGCATCTTTTCTACCTTTAGTCACCAAGCGGCCCGGGGCACGACGGCGAGCCATGCAGTGAAGAGCGCGTACATCAAGGCAGTAGGGGTGGAGGTGGAGGCGGAGGGAGCGGGAAGGGCTGCCATGTCCTTTACCCCTCAGGAGGAGGAATTGTTTGTGTCCATGGCACGACAACCTGATATCTACGAGACGTTGGCGAGTAGCATCGCCCCCAGTATATCGGGCGATTACACTGTGGACATTAAGAAGGCCCTCGCCTGTCAGCTGTTGAGTGGGTCGAGGAAGACGCTACCCGGTAGGTTTCTAGGTTTCTAACATGTTACCCTCCCTCCTTCCCTTCCTCCCTCCTTCTATTCCTCCCCGTGTCGTTGATTTGACGGGGTCCATGATGGATAAGGCCAAGGGCACGGCCTGGCAATGAAAATTCGGGTGTTCCGAAAGGAAGGGAAGAAGGAAGCCGGCAACTGTGTAGCCAAAACAAATAACCCATGTCGCCTTATCCTCCCTCCTTCCCCCCCTTTCTCTCTCTCTCCCTCCCTCGCTCCCCCTCCATAGACGGCATGCGACTCCGTGGTGATATCAACATCCTCATGCTAGGAGACCCCTCCACGGCCAAGTCCCAGTTCCTTAAATTCATTGAAAAAGTTGCACCAGTGGGTGTGTACACTTCGGGCAAGGGATCTTCAGCCGCCGGGCTGACGGCCAGTGTGGTTCGGGACAGTAAGGGAGAATTTTCGTTGGAGGGAGGGGCGATGGTGCTGGCGGATGGTGGCATCGTTTGCATTGATGAGTTTGATAAGATGCGCGACACGGACCGGGTAGGGAGGGAGGGAGGGAGGGAGGGAGGGTCACGGCCTGCTTTATTTCACCTCCATCCTTTTTGATTTATGGCTCGCCCTGTCTCTTTCCCTCCCTCCCTCCCTCCTCTTGGCAGGTGGCCATCCACGAGGCCATGGAACAACAGACCATCTCCATCGCCAAGGTAAGACCCTCCCTCCCTCCCTCCCTCCCTCCCTCCCTCCCTCCCTCCCTCCCTCCCTCCCTTCACCTTTTCCTCCCACGCTTCCCGAACGTCAGCCTCAGCATCGCTTCGTCACCCTCCCTCCTCCCCCCCTCCTTCAGGCTGGTATCACCACCGTCCTTAACACGCGCGCCTCTGTCCTGGCGGCCGCCAACCCGATCTTCGGCCGTTACGACGACTTGAAATCAGCGGCGGAGAACATTGACTTAATGACCACCATTTTGTCTCGTTTCGACCTTATTTTCATCGTCCGGGACATTCGGGATGAGGAGAGGGACCGAGGGATTGCCCGGCATGTGATGGGGGTCCACATGAACGCGAATGCCGCCCAAGGGGTGCGGGTCACACATGATGCCGAAGGTGGCTTGGACATGCCTACCATCAAGAAGTTCGTCAGGTTAGCCAGGCCCCACTCCCTTCTTCCCTCCCTCCTCCCCTCTGCTCCCTCCTCCCCTCCCCTCACTCCTATCCCATAGCTTCCCAATCCACGCTGCTCTCTCCCTTCCTCCCCCTCACCATCCAGCTACTGCCGGCAGCGCTGTGCCCCACGCCTCTCCCCTGAAGCCGGCCAGACCCTGGCCAGCGAATACGTCGGTATTAGAGACACAGTGCGACGCCGGGTAATGGAGTCCGAGGTACGTGGAAGCCGCGTCGTCGCTTCCTTTTCCTTCGTCTCTTGGTCTTGTGTATCTCATCACGGGCAAGGCCTCGGGTGCCGTGTGGCTGACCTCTTCCCACCGCATTACGCTTTATAACCTTCCCGCATACCTTGTTTACCCACCCCTCCCTCCGTCCCTCCCTCCCTCCCACTCCTTAGGACGGCGGCAGCCAAACGGTGCCCATTACCGTGCGCCAGCTCGAGGCCCTGGTTCGTATCAGTGAGTCCCTGGCCAAGATGCGATTATGCCCGGAGGTGACGCAGGAGGACGTGAGGGAGGCCATCCGCCTATTTCAAGCGTCCACAGGCGTGGCACTGGCAGCAGGTAAGCTCCTCTCTTGCCCCTCCAACTCTCTTTCTCTCTTCCCTCCATCATGGGGATGCATTCCGTGACACACACACCCCTCATCTCCTTCCTTTCATCCCTCCCTCGCTCTTCACCACAGACCACAGCGGCGATCCTACCCGGAACATGGGTTTTGAACGACCAGAGCACGTGGCCCGCGCCGAGGAATTTTTGAAGCGACGCATTCCATTAGGAAGCACCACCAAGACCAGTCGTATCCAGGAAGAAGGGACGGGCCAGGGGTATAGCTACCCGGCAATGGTGAGGGCAGTTTCGATTTTGGTCAGGAGGGGAGATCTGATGGAGAGGGACCAAGGGAGGGTGTTGAAAAGGGTGAGATAGAGCGGCTTCCCTCCCTCGATCCACAACAGCCCAAATGCGCGAAAACAAAAATGAAGGGAAAAGGGGGGGGCGGAGATGAGGGAAGGGGTGTTTTACGTTCCCTGGGAGCATGAGTTTTGTCAATGACATCACCTTGGCCTTTGTTCGCTGTTGGGATGGAGGTCAGCGTGAATCGGTCTACAGGCGGGTGTGGGCCGGAGTCTGCCGTTTGGGAGGGACGACAAAGGAATGTGGAGGGGGAAATTGAGGAAGTAGCGACAGAGGAAGAGGGAAGGGGGGAGCCTTTCCATAGAGTAACATAAGGGATGGATGCAATGTAGGGTGATGACAACAACGATGACGAAGAACAAGAAATAAGAAAAGCAGGCCAAAACACAAGGACAAAGAAAAGGACCTGCCTGCTCTGATTCATAGTTGTGTTCTCTCCTTCTTCTTCTTCTTCTATTTCTTCTTCTATTTCTTCTTATATTCCTTCTTCCGTCGGTTGATTTGTCTGGATTTAGAAACGAACCTCAGCACAGTCGGTCGGCCCAAAACCTACCAACAGACGATGCAACGAATATAACATACATAGCCCGCCCCCCCCCGCCAAAAACAAATTAAGAGTGCATGAAGAGAAGGAAAAGAAAGAAGGTACGCTCGTCCGTCTTGCCCTCCTATTTATATGCGTACATTAACTCGTCGTCGATGTAAATTTCTTTTCTCCTTTTTCCTATCCCTCCCCCATCTTTTTCTTTCGCTTGCCCCTCCCCGGCACATCGGGCACCCTCATGCCGTGAATAAACAGGCCATCCATCGCAGAACCGTCACGACAAACACCAAGCGTACTCCATCTCCTCTCTCTCTCACTCTCACACACGCACACCCCTACACAAACGCAACCTCTCTATCTCCCTCCTCTTCATCCTCCTCCTCTACACCACCACCTTCCTCGCCTCTGGCGGAGCCGACGGGCTCACCAACGGCTGGTCCAAATCCAAGATCGCTGTCGCCATGTCCCCCCCCCTTCCTCCCCCACCTCTTCCCGCCAGTCCTAGTCCCTCCTCCTCTGCAAGCCTCCGAAGAGTGCGTCTGGCCAGGGCGGCTGCCACGGCGGCGATGACTGCACAAACAGTGGCAGCCACCACCAGGTCAAATGAATACGACCGCCCTTGCCAAGAACTGTTGCCGAGAGGAGGTTTGAAATGCGTGGAGATGCATGAAGACGCACCTTCCTGCTGCGGGTAGACATTGCAGAAGAAGAAAAAGGCGTTTTCGGGGAGAGAGGCCCAGATGGAGGTGACTGTGGGTGGGAGGGAGGGAGGGAGGGAGGGAGGGAGGGGATGTGGGTAAAGAGATGCAAAGGGCGAAAATATTTACCATTACCCTCAACTTATAAATATTCAAGGTCTACCATTTTCCTCCTCTCCCTCCGTTCCTCCCTCCCTACCCAATAAATTGCACAACAAGAAGCCAATATTAAACGCGCGGCCTTTATCCAGCAACGTCAAGGCCTGGGTGGCAGTTCGAGCCGCGAAGCGACCGGAAATAAACGAGACAGTTCCAAGGATTTTGACGATGCCACCAATCACACTAAACGCCTGCACTGTTCGCACCTACGGAAGAAGGAAATGAGGGAGGACATGAGGAAAAAAGCTGCGTCGAATCAACCATCTCTCCTGTCACATTTTCCTTACCTTGTGCAAGACTGTACTGTTTCCCCCTGCAACCGAAGCCCAGCCCGAGATGGCCTCCGTGCTGGTGTAACGTGCTTCCACCCCTCCTGCTTTGTACAAGCCCTCAAAGTGCACGACAAACAACCCCCAATGCCCCGTGTAAGTGATCAGGCCGTTGCTGCTCGTAGTCTCCGAGTTGGCCCATCCGTTGCGGTGGGAGAGGGCGAGAAGGTAGAGGCCGAGGGTCAAGCATTTCAGGAGGACAGCTTTGAAAGGAAGGTGATGGAGTGGAAGGAGGGAAGAGGTGGTGAGAGCGAGGGAATTATGCGCCAGCCTGGCACGCCAATGATGGAGACGAAACAAAAGGATGGGGTTCAGTCGAAGATAGACAGGCATGATCGCAATGCACGTACCTGAAGAAAGGAAAAAATTGGCGCGCTTGGACAATAGGCGCACGTAGGTGGGCCGACCCATGGCTGTAGCTGTGGTTTGGTTGTGGTGATCGAGAAGCTGGGGGGTGAAGAGCGAAGCTTGAAGAGCAGACGAGAGTGTTCTGAAAGGGGAAAAAAAAGTACCACACCGTGGTTAACCGTCCCGGCAAAGGCCCCCGCGGCTGCCTTGGAAGTGTTTGCCGTGATCGTGCTGTGGTCTTGTCTTGGGTGCGTCATGTTTGTAAGGGGGCTTCGGGCAAAGCGTGGATGCTCATTTGAATTTTGACTCGTACGTCGGTGTGTTCTTCTCATCTTCCTCGTGCCGGTTGACAATCCGACACACGTAGTCGAAGAGACGGTGACTTGTATAAAGTGAACTCAGAGCTTAGTCTGTCCGATAACGACAATGAAAACTCCTCTCGGTCTTCCCCGGGTCACCACATGCAAATGAAAAAAGCAACTTTCAAATAAAAAGCTTCAGCTTCACGTGGGGAGGTTACGTAACGTTGAACCTTCGTCCTCCTTCCTTTCGTTGCATTTTTTTGGTTTTTGATTCTATACGTCTAAGACATGTACATACTTTAAATGAATTGCTTTCTATTTTTTTCACAATACCCTCCCTCCCCCTCCACGGTGATCCTCACCTTCCACGTCCTCCCCAACCCCACCGTCCAATTCAGCGCCAAAGGCATTCACCCCTTCCCATCTCCCCACTTCCCCCCCCCTCACTCTCTTCCGAGGGTTCACTGCCCCAGGCACATGATACAAGCCAAGCCCTCCCAAGGTAAATAAAAAACCTAAACCATACAACCATGATATTGGTTGATGTTGTGCAAAGTAGCGGTAGAGCACCGCGTAGACATCCGAGGTAAGGAGAGAGAGATTGAATAGCGTGGCGTCCGCCTGATGAGAGAAAGGGAAGAGAGGGAATAGAGAAGGAGAGAAAGTACACCGTCAGGCTTGATATAGCATCAAGTCTTCATCAAAGACTTCATAATCCCTACTCGCCTTTAGCCCCTTCCTCCCTTCCCCTCCCTCTCTTCCCTTCCATTCCCCCCTTCTCCCCTTCCTTTCCTCCTCCCCTCCTCCTTCTGATTCACTCACCTCCCTCAAAAAAATGGCAGTCAAGGTGTACATTGTCGCCAGCGTCAGCGCAAACCCAAACATGTACCCCAGCCCTTCCTCCCACTCCTTCTCCTCGCCCTTCCTCCCTCCCTCCCTTCCCCACTCGACAAACAAGGCTTGTAGGCTCGCGAGTAGAAATCCAAAACCGCCCAGCATGCCCAGAAACTCGTGGGGATTATCGTGGGTCTTAAGGACCAGCTCCTGAGGAGGAGAGGGAGGATGGGAGGGAGGGAGGGTTAAGGTAAGAAGACGATGTTCGTGCATTGTCAGCCCCCCCTTCCTCCCACAAATTCCTTCTCCAGCCCCCCTTCCATCTTGTTATCCTCGCAACGCGTAGTTACATGCCTGCAGAACGTTCGAGCACGCGTACAGCGCGGCACCGAGGAGGGTAAGGAGGTCGCCTTCCAGTGCGTGGGGAAAGGTGGCGGCGGCGGAGGTAGTGACGGATGACGATACAGCGGAGGACGTTGAAGACGATACCCGCATCACTTGACCTCCATCCTCATCATTTCCACCCTCGTGAGCATGGAGCACCCTATAGTCCGAGTAAACGACGACCCCCAACCCTGCCAAGCATGCCACCACCCCTACGAAATGCAGGAGCTGAAACCGACTTTTCAAATACAAGCGGGACAGCAGCATGGTACAAGGGATGGCAAAGCCGTCGAGGAGGAGGACGGAGGTGATGGAGGTGTACCGAAATGAGAGAACCACCTGTAGGGGGAGGGAGGGAGGGAGAGGAGGGAGGGAGGGAGGGTGTGAGAACGTGCTACTTTATTGTTTGTAAGAATCTCAACACTCCTCCTCGCTCCCTCCTCCTTCACTTCACGCACCAAATAATTGCCCTCAAAATCAATAGCCGCCAGAACCAAGTATTTCCACCACGTAACTTGCAAAGGCTGCCCACGTGGGCGGCGGGTAAGGTGGAGTGACAGGAGGATGTAGGTCAGGCATGCTTGGGTTGCTGGGAGGGATAGCCCTTGCTCCGCGAGCAGGGATGAGAAAATACCTGTCCCCGCAATGAGTAACGAGAGTATTTGGCCCAAGCCGAGGCCGAGAAGCAGACGATGACGTTGTTCCTTTGATGCTGTTGCTGTCGTGGTCTCAGCAGAGGTGGAAGGTGTCGAAGGAGGAGATGGCGAGCCCGAGGGTGGGAGGTAGAGGAGGGCTGTGGAAGCCGTAGTGTGGGAGATGGAGGATGCTGTCTCCACGTCTTCCTCTTCCCGAAGTAGATTGACTGCCATGCTCCTGATTGTGTGTGTGTAGTGCATGTCGCAATTGTCGAATACTAGACGGCACACATTTGCCTGAAAGTCTCATCACGGTCGAAAGGAGACACATACGTATGCCTCAGACAGATCGAAATCAAAGGTCGTAATTTAGCTCAAAGCAGGATATCTTCATTTGATTTAATTCTTTTTATTAAACGCCTCCTAATTTTAACTCATTGTTCTCTCGAGCCGTTCTTTTCTCTGTGTGCCGCAGTCGCTGCCGCTGCAGCTCTGCTGCTGTAGCACGGGCATCTGCACACGAGCATGTACCTTCCATCTTGCAATTACTTAATTCTACACAAGGAAATACACAGGAAGACACACACTACCGAGAAGTACAAAACTAAATTGCCCTCATTGCCATCAATCCTCCCTCTTCACCTTCCATACCTCTCCGTCTCCTGTTCCAATTTACCCCTGCTGCGGCTGTTGCTGCTGCATCCGCTGTTGCTTCAGCAAGGCCTTGGTTTGAAGTGCAGCGATCTGCCGACGAATCTTTTCCTCCACCGAGTTCGAGGCTGAAGGTAAGGACGAAGAGGAAGGAAGCGGAGCGATAGGCTGATGGGCAACAACATCCATGGGTGCTCCACCACCTCCTCCCCCTCCTCTACATCCCCTGGACGTCGTGCCCGACAGGACAAAGGGCATGGCAGGTGAGGGAGGCAAAGAAAAATAAAAATTGGGGGGTCCTCCATGAAGAATGTCATCACTGCTGGAGCTGATGCTGGTGCTGCTGTTGCTGCTGAAACTGGTGCTGCTGTGATTATGAGGGGCGGCTACAAATCTTTTAGTCCCTGCATGTTGTCCCTCCTCCAGCTGCGACTGCTGCTGCTGAATAAGCTGCTGCAGTGGCTGTATCTGTTGATGCGGGGTGCCCCGTAAAGGAGGATGCGAGGAGGAGGAAGGAAAGGGAGGGTGGGAGTGGGCAAGGCTGCTATGGCTCCCACTTCTGCTGCTGCCGCTGCTGCTGCTTGTGGTACTGTTGGTGCTACTATTGCTACTGCTGTTGCTGCCATTACTGCTGCTGCTACTGCTGCTTTTAATAGTGGAGAATGAGGCAGAGAGGCCGGTTCCCGTCGAGGCATAAGAGACTGGAGGGGAGTGCGCCTGACTACCCATAGCGCCTGCCCCGTGCTGCCGATGGTACTCCTCCATTCCGCTGCTCATTGGATCCATTCTCATTTTCATTACCTTCTTTGTCGTACTCTGCCCCCGTAACCGCTTTCCTCCCCCTCCCGGCACGACCGACAGCCCTCGCCTTTGCCCTCCCCCCCCCCCCCTCCCCGTTCACCATGACCTCCTCCTCCCCCAAATCCTCCTCCCTCCCCTCATAGACGGCCATCTCGCTATGGTATCGCTTCCTCTCCACCTCCGCCATTCGCTCGTACCTCCCCTTCTCCTCCTCCCCCAGCTTCCTCCATTCCTCCCCCACATACTTCCCCAGCCCCTCGAAAGTCTTCTTGACCGTCGGACCTGCCGTTGTCAGCCCTTCCTTCATGTCACGAAAGAAGAGGTTGTAGGCTGACAAGGGCCGCTTCGGGGCATTGGGGTCTTTCTTACGCGCGCCACGACGGAGCTGATGGGCCATTTGGAGGTAGAGGGGGTTGGAGCGCGTCTCCTCGTTTTCTAGGCCTATATCGACAAGCATTTGCCTGTCTATTCCAAGGGCACGGAGCCGGGCAGGATCCATGAGGAAGGGCGTGGAGGTGGAGGTGGAGGAAGAGGAGGAGGTGCTTGTGGAGGAGGAATGGTTGGAAAGGGGAGGACAGGGGGACGACCGGCTTGCTGTGCTGCTGCCGTTCCGTTTCATGCTGCTGCCTGCTTTCCCACTTTTTCTGCCTCCTCCTTCTCGACAGCCGCTAGCTCTTCCTTTGTCTCTTCTTCCTGACTGCTCGTTGTCACACCCTTCCAACGCATCAGCCCCATGGGGAGGGAGGGAGGGAAGAAAAGTCTTGGTGCTGCGAAGGAGACTCATGCAGGAAGGAATGGGTGGGGGAAGCCAGGAAGCAACGACGGCAGCATGTTGGGCGTCTGTCAAGATACATGGGTGATGGTGTAAGTGCTTCGTATTCCTCCATCCCCTCATATCCCAATGTCATCTTACCAGCGCCTGGGCGGGCCGTCGCATTCTTGCCTATGGCCTTCATGGCCGCTCTAGTGACGTTGGCGGTCCGGTGCTGCCTCTTCTTCGTTCGTGTGTCTCCAGTTGTAATATATGGTAGTGTTAAGCGCCGGTGGGCATACGTTCGACGCTAATTTAATAACGGGGTAATTGAGAAGTAAAGTGTGATGCCATGCGATGGGCTGCTTGCAACGGGCGATGATGCGCGCCTGAAACTGCTGGGCTTGGCTGGGCACACGCCGTCGTCTTGTGCTGTGGTTGGAGGATCGATGAGACAGAATGAGCCACACGTACATAAGTCACGACGAGGCATAAGATCTGAAGCCCTGAACTGCTAAGCGACGAAGTGCTTTCGGCATGAGTGGAATTTTGAACACGGCGGCGGGAGGCAGAGGGAGTCCCAATCTACGGACTCAAAGGAGAGTGCACGGCCCCTTCATTTTCCACCAGACTCAACGCACCAACGAATCGCGTGATTGTCACAGGTTGACAACAATTAGCTGAGTACGGATGGTTATTTTTTCCTTCGGGCAGCGAGCTGCAGCCATACAGTCATCCAAAAATTTCTGTGGCGTGGCATGGATTTGCATCTCCGCACTTTTCTCGTCTCACATTCAACACGTTCGCATCTCAATGGGAGCATCGTGACGTCACGACGTCACTTGTTTACTAGAGCAATGCTCTTCACCCTCCTCCTCCCCTTTCTTTGGGGGTGTGGAAAAGAGCATGCACATCACTCTGTCCGATTCGTTTATCCCTTCTACATGTCGCGCAAGGATCTTTCGATTGCTTGCTGAATCAACTCCTCTTCCGTCATCTCTGCGTCCGACCGCTGTGGCCCTTGCCCCATCGCTCCTGCTCCTGCTCCTGCTCCTGCTCCTGTTCCACCTGGAGGCCTCGGGAGATCAAGACCACCGGAGGCAGGGGTATTGCCTCCTAATGTGGTGGAAGAAGCGGGAGGGGGAGGGAAGCCAGGCATTGCTCCCCTGCTCATGGCTTGTTGCGCTTGTTGCATCATCTGGGGGTTGGACTGCAGTGCCTTTGAGGATGAGGGAAAACATGAAAGGAGGAAAGGGAGGAAACGAGGGTAAAGCGGAGAGGAGGAGAGTGAGCTTCTGTGTTTAGAAGAGCAGGGATGGAGGAAAGAAAGCGGAGGAAGGGCGGGAGGAAGGGTCTACCTGCATCATCTGTCCCATTGCTCCTGGGTTAGAGAGCATGGCCTCCGCTTGCCCGGCTAGTGCGGGATTGGTTGCACGGAGTTCCTGCATAATTCTATCACGTATGGCCTGGTGAGAGAGGTCAGGAGGGGAGAAAGAAAGGAAGGAGGGAGGGAGGGAAGAGAGAATGTGCGTGAGAGGGGCGCTAGGGCTTGCCCTGCAGGATAGGGTTTGGAATGAAGTCTGTCGGACCCTTATACTTTTGACCTCAGCACGGGGTTTCGGAGAGGGAAAGAGAAGAAGAGGGAGGGACGGAGGGACGGAGGGACGGAGGGAGAGGAGTAGCGGGATCTGGGCGACGGGAATGAGAAACACAAGAGCAGGCCTTTGATACGAAAGCGCCACCTAAGACAAGCATACCCTTCTCATTCACTTCCTTCCCTCCCCTCCTCCTTCCCTCCAACTCACCGGGTTCTGCATCATACCCATCGCTTGCTGCATCATGGCAGGGTCCATCCCTCCTGCTCCTCCCCCCATCCCTCCTTCCCCCATCAAGGGCGGCATCGCCAGACCTCCCGCACCAGCCCCAGGAGCCGGTAGAGGAAGGGATGGAGGGAGGGTAGCAATCGACGAGTCGAGCTCCGCCTTGACGCTGCAAAGCAAATTCCAACCTTGCTCAGAAGGACGCAGATCCCATGTGTCTGTGGACTCCTCGAAACCCGCAGCGCGCAGTATGGCCCCGGTGCCCGACACTGGAAGAAAGGAGGAGGGTTGGAGGAAGGGAGAGGAAATGAGTGAGGAGGAGAAGGAGGAGGAGAAGGAGAGGGAGAAGAAGGAAAAGGAGGAGAAGGAGGAGGAGAATTCAAAAGCCTCAAGCGCAACAGATAAATTCTCCCTTGCTCCCTCCCTCCCTCCCTCCCTTACCTCCTCCCACCCGTCGCACAAACGCCGCATTATTTTTCTTGAGCTGCCGGTACTTCTCCTCCATCGGGTTTGCTATGACGTTCCCCAGCATCGTGGCCAACGTCCTCAAGGCCGTTGCTCCCACTTCCGGCGGGTTGGAGGTCCGCACTCCCGCGATCGCCGCCCGCAAGATTACAATGTGTGCAGGTAAGGCCGTGGATGTGGAAGGAGGAGGGAAAATGGGAGCTTGAGCAGTTTGGGGAGCGGATGAAGCAGCAGGAGCAGGAGCAGGAGCAGCAGCAATAGCACTGCTGGGAAGAGGAGGAGCAGGAGCGGCAGCGGCCACGGCTCCGCTGCCACTGTTACAGATGCTGGTGCTGGGGGAGGGGGAGGCGGAGGCGGACACGGCAATGGAGAGCAGGATGCACGATCCTTCCTTGACTTTGTTTTGTGCTAGAGTTTTGGTGTCGTCGTTGAGCATTCGCCCTTGGAATACAAGCCGTTGGGCCTCCGGCGGAACCTGGAGGGTGCTGCTCGCAATTTGCGCCTGGACGGGACAGGAGAGAAGGAGGGGTTTAGGGGTGTGGTTATATTACTGTAACAATTTGCCTGCAAGCATAGCAATCTATTGAATGCACACATGTACCCCCCGTGCATACTCCACTCGTATGGCCATCCCGCGAGTCCCTGAATCACCCCACCTAGCGTGAGACTGAGAATGAATCATGTAGAGACTGCGGGAGAGACGAGGCTGAGTTGGAACCTCGGCGTTGGAGACGCTATTGATCGGATGGCACGCGTCCATACGGCACACATACTCACACGTCTACACATGAGAGCCCCTTCCCCTGCCCCTCCCTCCTGTGGCATAAGCACAAACCTTGAGCTGGCCTACTGTAGTCTCGGCCGTGAGCTTCAGGTCGACAGAGTTCTCTCCACCCCCTTTGAGTGTCTTGATCTTGATGGAAATGGCATCCTCGACCATCGCTCCTTTGTTGTGCTGCTGTTTGTGGCGTTGTGGCGTGCGCGTGTTTGTAGACGAGGGAGGGGGGAAAGGGGGGAGGCGAAGCATGAGTTTTTCAACTTCGCACTCGCGTCCTCCGTCATGGTACAAGGTGGATAGTGGTCAATGTACTGGATGTGCTCTGTGAGACTGTGTGTTTGTATATGGGTCGCAGGGAGGGAATGCTCGGCTGTTTTGAGACGCTCCGGGGTCTGCCTGCTTGCTTTGCCCGTCGTCGCGGAAACTGATGCTCGATTGCAGCGAGCCCTTCCATGTCCCTTTACCTACACACCTTCCACGACCACGACGACCACGGACTGCACAGGGACCAAGGCGTGGCCTTGCGTTGCCGGTCATCGTCAAGCCCCGGAGAGCCTCACTCCGTTCCTGCTTTCCAATCTGCGAAATAGGCATCATCATAATCATCACCCACTCACAACAGACCGCCTACGTCCCCCACAACCCATACCAGTGCACCGATGGACTTCCTTTCCAAGGCCAAGGAGGCCGCCGAAAAGCTCAAACGAGGGATTGACCTCGATGGGATGCAACGCTTGCAGAGCGGCCCTTGTCCCCTTCCTTCGTCCTCTTCGTCTGCTAGCCGGTATGAGGACTGCACGCCTGGCGAGCTCCTTGCCCTCTGTCAAGGGCAAGCCACCAAGCTCCAAGTGCTTGAAGAAGAGCTGGGCTCCCTCCGCCACAACAACAAGAAGAAGAATGACGACGATAACAATAACAACAGTGCCGGTGGCAAAGGCCCACGCGTAGAGGGCGACGATGAAACGGAAATGGTCAGCTCGAGCAGTATGACCCGTTCCCCGACCGCTCCATCCTCCGCTTTGGCGGAACGGTATGCGACCCTGCAACAGCAATACAGTGCATTGGAGTCCCGATTCAACGAAGTGAGCTTATCTTCCTCATCGTCACCGCCGCGTGAAGAGATAACTTGTGGTGGTGGTGGTGGGGATTGTAACGGTAGGGATGAAACCCTCCGAATGTCGTTGGCGCAAGTGCAGGGGGAGAACGAGAAATTGATTGAGAAAATGAAGGACCTGCTAGGCCGCTATCGAGGGTTGCAGAAGGTAGCAGGAGACATTAAGGCACAGAAAGAGGAAGGGGAGCAGCGGGTGGCGGCGCTGGAGACAGAAGTCGCCCGCTTTAAGGGAGAGGGTGGGAGGGAAGGGGGGGGGGAGCATGAGGTGTTGCAGCTCAGGGCGGAGAATGGGAAGCTGATTGAGAAGATGAAGGAGATTTTGGTCAAGTACAAAGGGTTGCAAGAGCGCATGAAGCAGCAGCAGCAGCAGCAGCCGAATCAGCAACATCAAGGAGGAGGAGGAGGAGAAGAAGGAGAAGGCGCCACGTCTGCTTCTATTCCTTCTTCCCTAACCAATTCCACCGAGACAAGCGAAACCGACAAGGAATCTCTCCTACTCCAGAAGCTCAAAGACCTCATGGGCCGCTACAAAGAATTGCAGCTTGTGGCCAAAACGCTGCAGGCCCAGATAAGCGTGCAGGAGCAAGAGCACCATACGCAGAAGCAGCAATACGCCAGCCTCATGGAGGAGAACGCCACGCTGAGGCAAGAACAGCAGGACCTCTCCCAAGCCCATGAAAGGCTAAGTGAGAGGCTCTCCACCCTCCACCAGGAGAATATCTCGCTGGAAGAAACGCAACGCGATCTCATGCAGGCCTTGGACGGGAAGAGCCAGGTGCTGGCATCAGCAGAGGCAGAGCGAAAGAAGCTTCAGACGCAGGTGATGGGGACAGAGAAAGGGATGAAGGAGGGGGAGGAGGCCATGGTGCTGCTGAAGGCGCAGTTGGAAGGGTTAAGAGCGGCGGTTGTGGAGGGGGATAAGGTGAAGGAGGAGTTGGAGAGGAGGGTGAGAGAGGAAGGAAACGAAGGCACAAAGCAGGGAGGAAAGGAGATGCAGAAGGAGATAGAGAAGTTGAAGAAGCAGGTGATGGCATTGGAGGAAGCGTTAGCTGCCGAGCGACAGGCGGCCAGTGAGAGTGAAGCCTCTGCTGCCGCCGATGCGGCTGCTGCAAACGAAGAGCTGCAGGCCCATCTCCAAGCCTTGAAAAAAGAGAAGGGCGTTCTCTCGCAGTCCCTTGCTGAGGCGCAAGCAGCTGCTGCTGCGTTGGCCAATACAAAGGAAGAGCAGAAAGTAGAGGCAGTGAATAATGCCGCTGCCGCTGCTGCTGCTGCTGCCGCTGCTCAGGAAGAGCTGCATGCGCTTCAAAAGGAAAGGGATTCCCTCACTTCCTCCCTCGCCGAGGCACACGCAGCCACCACCGCTGCCCTGGCCCTGGCAAAAGAAGAGCAAGAGCTGGAAGTAAGCAAGAGCCAGGGGGTAATTGCGGACTTAGAAGACACTCTGGCCACGATGACCAGGGGAAAAGATGAGGCTATCGCTTCGCTCCAACAGGACCTGGAAGGGATGCGGGCCCACCTGGCGGAAGCAGCAGTAGCAACAGCAGCGGTTGCAGCTGCCGAAAGAAAACAGGACGAGGCAAAGAAGGAGGAGGAGCTAGAGCAGCAGGCAAGAATTAAGGGGTTGGAGGAGGAGGTAGAGAAGGTGAGGAGGGAGGTGGTTGATCTTGGAGAGGAGAAGGGTAAATTGAAGGCTTTGCTGGACGGAATGACGACCAAATTGATGGCTACCATTGCAGAGAAGGAAGGCCTCGAGAGTCTGACAAAGGAGGGGGAGGAAGGGAAGGAAGGGTTGATGGCAGCCCTGGCGGCGGCGAAGGAGGAGGTGGAAGTTGCGATGCGTCAGAAACAAGAAGCAGAGCAAGAGGCCATGCAGCTGAAGGAGCAAGTGCAGGGCTTGGAGGAAGAAGGGCGGGAAGCAAGAGCACGTTTACAACAGGCACAGCAAGCGGCTGACGCGGCAGTATCATCAGCAGTGACCGAGGCGGAGGAGACGTGGAAGGGGAAGTACGGGGAGGAGAGGCAGGAGGCGGCGGGAAAGCTCAAAGAGATACAGGTGGCATGTTTGGCTCTTGAGGAGGAGAAGGCTCGATTGATGGCTGGTCTGGCTACTGTGGAGGCGGGATGGGAGTTGGAGAAATTGAAGCTGAGAGGGGTGGAAGAGGAGAGGGACGCAGCAATAGCGGCCCGGGCCGAGGTGGAGGAGGAGAAGACAGCGCTGGAGATGGCAGTGGCTACGGCGGAAACAGGATGGGAGGAGGCGAAGGGACGGCTGCAAGGGGTGGAGGGGGAGAGGGATGCAACAGCCACGGCGCTAGGAAAGGTGGAGGAGGAGAAGGCAGCGCTGGAGGCGGCTTTGGCCGATGCAAAAAAATCTCGGCGGGAGGTGCAGGAGCTGCTGCAAGAGGCAGAGAGAGCGAGAGATGCAGCAACTACGGCCTGTGGTTTGACCGAGGGGGAGAATGAGGGATTGAGGGTCCGATTTCAGACCGCGGAGGAGCAGCTGCGAAGGTTAGAGGAGGAGAGGGATGAGGCAGCGACGGCACATGTCCGACAAGAGGAGGAGAAGGCAGCGCTGTTAGCTCAAGCCAAGTTGATGGCGGAGCAGCTGCAGGGAGTGGAGGAGGAGAAGGCTCTATTGAGGCGCGAGGTGGATGCTTCGAGGTCAGAGACGCAGGCCTCCATCTCCTCTTCCTTATCGATCGAGGAAGCTTTGCGTGAGGCCCAGGGAGAGGTGATAAGATTGGAGGGGGCGTTAGCTCAAGCAACGACGGCGCACGGGGCGGCGATGGAAGAACTACGAGAAGAGATGGCTCGAGTGGCGAAGGAGGATTCTGTGGCGGCACGAGAAACAGTAGCAGCAGCAGAGAAAGAGGTGGAGAATTTGCAAGAGGAGCTGGCTCATGCGAGAAGAGCACTGGAGGCCGCAGAAGAGGAGAAGAATGAGGCAGGACGGGTGGCAGCAGCTGCAGCAGCAGAAGCAGCGGCAGTAGCAGAAGCAGCGGCAGCAGCAGAAGAAGAGGCAGCGGCGGCGGCAGGAGAAAGCCGAGGGGAAATCGAGAGGTTGAAAAAGGCGTTGGCCAATGCTGCCGCAGCACTGGAAGCAGCAGTTGAGGAAAAAGAGAAGCTCATGCAGGATGCAGAGAAGGAGGTGGAAGAGAAAGCAGTGGCTGCTGCTGAGGCTGCTGCTGCTGATTCAGACGTGGTGCGTGAAAAGCTAGAGACTAAGCTGTCATCGATGAAGGAAGAAATAACGTCGCTCTCTGGTCAAGTAGAGCGATTGAACGAAGAGAAGATGAAGCTGCAGCAATTGTTAAATGATGCCCAGCAAGCAGCAGCAGCAACAACAACAACAGCAACAGCAGCGTCTGCTGGCCTCATGGACTTGGAGACAGTCGTGGCAAGACTAAAGGAGGAAAAGGAAATGTTAATCAAGGAACACGCCACGGCCTTCGAGCAGCAGCAGCAACAGCAGCAACAGCAGCGAGGAATCGTATCTGCAGCGAGGAGGGAGGGGGGGGAGGAGAAGGAGGAGGAGAGGCAGGCCTTGGAGGAGGAACTAAGGGAGGTGCGTGAAGCGATGCTAACCCTCGAGAAGGAGGGGAAGGAAGGGAAGGAGGCATGGAAGGAGGAACGACGTCGAATGGAAGAGGCCAAGGAGGAGGCAGTGGCGGCTCTTGCGGCAGCAACATCAGAAATGGAGGAAGAGAAGAAACGTTGGCAAGAAAACATGGCGGCGCTCGCCGCAGCTCTTACGGAGAAGGAAAAGGAGCTGACTGCAGTCCTGGAAGCGGCGGCAGCAGCAGCAGCCTCCGCCACCGCTGAAGAGACAAAGGAAGAGAGCGAGAAGGAGCAAGGGACGGAGGGAGATATTGCCGAAGTCCAGGCTGCCTTGGCGGCCAAGACACAGGAGAATGAGACACTAGTGGGGCGCATGAAGGACCTGATGAACAAATTCCGCGAACTGCAAACTCAGGCACGGGCGCTGCGGGAGCAGCTGGTGGGAACGGAGCAGGAGAAGGAGGAGGTAAGGGGGAAGGGAGGGAGGCAGAGAGAGAATGGGGAGGAAAGGAAGTAAATGGACTAATTTCTCACTATTCTGCTTTTTTTGGGGGGGACAGGTCCAGCGGCGGTTGCTGGCAGAGAGTGATGCCAAGGAAGAGGCATTAGGAAGGGTGAGGGAGTTACAGGCAAAGATCGCCGAGGTGAGAAATCAAGAGGAGGGAGGGAGGGAGGGGAGGAGGAAGGGAAGGAAGTCAGGAGACTGTCTTTTCAGGCATTACCACCATTCTTCTTCTTACCTGGCCTGCCTCACTCTCCAAATATCCACCCACGAACGCCGTCTTCCCCCTCACCTCTTGTTCACCGAAAGAACGATATCGGCGCCGCGCAAACCGAACGGGCCAAGCAAGACAGGATCTTGTATTTGGAAAGCGAGCTGCAGCTGGCCAAGACGCAGGTAGCTTCGTACGAGGAAGTGGTGCAGAAACTAGGTACATGCGGTCTGCGTGGGAGGAAGGGAGGGAGGGAGGGGCCGAAGGAGGGCATGAGGAAAAGAAATTATCATTGGATATGACCGCTTCTTACACCCTCCCTGCCTCCCGCCCTCCCTCTCTCCCATTCTACCGTTTTCCCTTCCTTCTTTCGCCACTCCCTCCCCAAAAAACAGAGGACGAGAAGATGACTATGGAAGAAGCGGAGAACGAAGTGCGCCGTGCCCTCTCCTCCCGACGCCAGGAGGTGGAGCTGCTTCAAGAGCAAGTGGTGGCCCTCCAACGACAGGTCGCCTTCAACCCTCCTCCCCCCCCTTCCTCTTCCGTGAAGGTTGAGATGCGTGTGAGGGGTGGGGGGAGGGTGTGGTGCTTGGTCCGTTACTCCGCGCGGGGAGAGAGGGAGGGCGGGAAGGCAGGAGGGAAAGACGAAGAAGAAAAGGAGGAAGCGAAAGAGCCGGACTCGGTGCTCGAGTGGCGGCCGGAGGAAGACGTACTCGCCTGGTCTGCCTCCTCCTCCCCCTTCCCTCCCTCCCCTTCCTCCCTCTCCCTCCCCCTCATTCTTCAGGATCGACACTTGGAGGAGCTCTCTCATGTGGCTCTGAAGCATGCCCAGATATTGGAAAATGTCCAGCAAGGCCACGCCAAGGCCCTGCAAGCCCTGCAGGATGACGTGGAGAAACGCACGGCGGCTTTTGATTTGTACAGGGCGCGGGCCCATACGGCATTGAAAAAGAATGCGAGCGAGCAGAAGTCCCAGGAGGAGAGGCTGGAGGGGATGAGGACGAGGGTGGGGGAGGTGGAGGGACGGCTGGCTGAGATGGAGAAGGAGAGGAAGAGGGGAATGGAGGAGCTCAAGGAGGCGAGAGAGGAGGCGGAGGACAGGGTGCAGGCCGCCAAGACGGAGGCGGCAGAGTGGGAGATTCGGATGAAGCAGCGGGAGGAGGCGTGGAGGGAGGAGACGGAGGGATGGGAGGGACGGTGGGAGAATGAAAGGAAGGAGAGAGAGGAGGAGCGGGTGAAGCTCGAGGGCCTGCTGAATGATAAAATGGATGCAATGGTACTGCTGCAGGGGGAGGTGGAGAAGGGAAGGAAGGAGGGGAAGGCCAAGGGAGATTTGGCGCGAAAGCTGCTAGAGGAGAAGGACAAGGAAATCGATGCCCTGCACCGCACCCTGGAGCAACTGCAGCAGCAGCAGCAGCAGCAGCAGCAGCAGCAGCAGCAGCAGCAGCAGCAGCAGTACGACAAACATCTCTCTCATCATCAGCAGCAGCAGCAGTACGACAAACATCTCTCTCATCATCAGCAGCAGCAGCAGTACGACAAACATCTCTCTCATCAACAGCAGCAGCAACAGGCGTCTTCCTACGCGAGACGTAGGGACAATGGAGGGGAGGAAGGCAAGCTGGAAGAGGAGGAGGGGAATGTCAACGCCCTCCTTTCCTCCTCCTCCTCCTCCTCCCTCCGTCCCCCTCCTTCTCCCTCTCCTTCCTTCGACAACACCCACAGCGCGGTCTCCACGGAGCAACAAATCGTCCTCGCGGCCCGTCACCAAGCTCAACGCGACGATGAAGTCTGTCGGCTCAAGCACAAGCTCCGTGCTCTAGGAGAGACCCTGCGAGGACACGAGCAGATCCTCCGGCAATACCAACACAACATGGCCGAAAAAGACAAGGAAGTTGAGGCCTTCCGCGAAGCCGCCGGGAGAGAACGAGAGCTTTCCGACGGCGGAGGAAAGGAAGCTCAAGATCGACTCACGTACCTTAAAAATGTCATATACCGGTACCTACGCTCCCCACCCGACGCTGCAAGTGAACGTGCTGCTCTTGTGCCTGTGATATGCACAATTCTCCGTTTCTCGACCACAGAAAGCTTGGAGGTTCAACAAGCAGTAGCAGCAGCAGCAGCCGCCGCCGCTCTGCCGACGGCCATAGGGGAAGGCGTGGGGTATCTGTCAAGTTTGCTGTGGGGGGGGGGAGTGGGAGGAGCGGGAGGAGGGGCGACGAGCCATGCCCATCCGCACGTGATAACACCGGGTCGAAGGAGGATTGCTGATGGTGGGAATGTCCCGTCGGGGGAAGGAATGAGGTTAGCATCGACGTCCGCATCGGTCATGGCACCATCAGGTGGTGGGGGAAGGGAGGGAGGCAGTCAGCATGACGCAGTAGTCAGGAACCCGATGCAGGAGGAGGTACAGGGACGGACGGAGGGAGAAACAGCACGTGAAGAGGTAGCGGAGGAGTCGCAGGACTTGTAAATGCGATTGAAACAACACGAATGTTATTATTTATATTTTTTGGAACAAATCACTGAGAAATAATTTTTGGCGAATGATAAAGGACTGACATGCGCTTAGGATGGGCCTTTTATTATTTTTTATTTGCGCTTGCTCTTAATCCTCGAAAGGGTTGGCTGCCATCGACATTTATCGCAAACTCCGGACCATGTATGGGGCTCGGGAGTCCTGCCTGAGCAAAGCTTGGACAGGTCCTCCCTCGAAAACATCCTCGCCCTTCTCCTCCAGCAGCCTTTCCATCAACTCTTTATTTCGCACTTTCATAATATCCTCAAGCCTGAATACTTGAATAACTGTCGGGTAGTAAATGATTGACCAGGCTTCCCTTTCAGGCATGAGGCCTCTCTCACTATCAGCACTCATCTGCTGCTGCAGGTGCGCCTTTTTCATGCACATGAATTTCATACTCCCTTCCCCTGCCGCCCCCGCCCGCACAATACTCCCCACTTCTGTTCCCTGGCATGGCTGGTATCGACACTTGTGGCTCGTATGCCGGCTGGTGGGTTCACATTTCTCATAATAATATCACATTGTGCATTGCGATCACTCCAGAACTCCTGAGGCAAGATTCAGTAAAATCGGGATAAAAGATTTACGGTAGTTCTAAAAATAAAGCGCACGAATAACTCACGCACAAGCCTGTCTTAGTAAAGTCCCACTGTGACATCGGGGCTGCGTAGAGCTGCCAAGGCCCTTTTTTGTAAAGCCAGCAACTCATAACGGCTTTTCAGCTTGTCCGGGGTCCGGGGAACAATCGAAGTCTGAGAGCCTTTTTGTTGCTTCGCCATGTGGAAGCACAAGCATGTGCCCCCAACTGTCATCTGCCCGCGCTGGTCTGCAACAGAGAGAACTGGCCTTGGCACCACGCTGGGAATGGGGTTTGCAGTGTCCTTAAAATAGCCCAATTATGATGTGCGTCATTTTGGAGCTGAGATGAGCGTGTGCTGGCTTCTAGGCCTTTTGTCACACTTACCCCATCCCCTCTATGACCCCTTTATCCCCAATCACAGACACATACCACCTCTGAGTGGCAAGGATGGCACCCATCACTGTCCACGTCAAGTGCGCCAACGCCAAGAAGTACACGGTCACGGTGGAAAGTGATCTCAAGGTCCCCGACCTGAAGGTAAGAGGAAGGGGAGGGAGGAGGGAGAGAGACGTGTGTAAATGCGTGAGGGCAAGAGCACAGTTTGGCTTCTCATAAAGTATAAGACATCACTTTTGAGCCCATAGGTTTGCGAATGTGAGTGCAAGGGAGAGACGGAAGGGGAAAGAGGGATTGGAGAGTGGAGTGACCCCGGCACAACGCAATAGCACGAAGCTGCACTAGGTAGAGATTAGAGATGTCTGGGTCATTCCTTCCAACGCATGCATTTATATACCTGCATGTCAAGGCGGTCTCACCACTGAAAGACTGAAAGACCGAAAAGGGGACCCGTACACTCACACACCCATCCTCCCCTCCCACCACGTCGTCCTCGTCTTCACTCCTACAGGCGGCCATCGAAACGGCCTCGGAAATCCCCGCCGTGCAACAACGCCTCATCCACAAGGGTAAGGTCCTCAAGGACGAGGAAGACCTCTCTTCCTACTCCATCGAGGACGAGTCAACAGTCCACCTCGTCCGGGCTTCTTCTACCACATCCTCTGCCTCTCCCTCCCCCTCTTTGGCAGCTGCAGCCGCTGCTTCTTCCGCCCCCACGGCCACCAACATTCCTACTGCCACCCCTGTCTATACACCGACTCCCGGCAACCCCTTCGCCGCCATGATGGGAGGAATGATGGGGGGTATGCCAGGACAGCCGCAGCCGCAGCAGCCGCCGCAGCAGCCGCCGTTTCAAGCGGGTCCGAACCCCCTGTTCGGAGGCTTCCCGGGGATGGGGGGGATGGGGGGGATGGGTGCTGGCTTTCCGACGCCTCAGCAACAGCAGCAGATGCAGCAGCAGTTGATGCAGGTGAGGACAAGGAGGGAGGGAAGGAGGGACCGAAGGAAGGAGGGCTAGGGGGGGGCGTTGTCAAAAGCAGTCCGTGCTCACATTGTCCCTCCCTCCCTCCCTTCCGTCCTCCCTCCCTCCCACATCCTTTTAGAACCCTGAGATGATGGACCAGATGATGCAGTCGCCGTTGATGCAACAAATGATGAGCTCGCCTGAACTCATGCGCAACCTTATGATGGCCAATCCTCAGGTATGCACGCCCCCCTCCCTCCCCCCCTCCCTCCCCCCCTCCCTCCTTGCTTCGTCTCGTTTTGATGTTTGCTCACATCGGGATAGGCAACATTCAGAAAGGGCTCCTCCTTTCTCCTTCCTGTCCTTCTCTGCCTCCTTCCTCATCGCCGTACTCTACCCTCCTCCCTTTCCTCCCCTCCCTCCCTCCCTCCCTCCCTCCCTCCCTCTCCAGATGCGCGCCCTCCTCGACGCCAACCCCCAACTGAACCACATCCTCAGCGACCCGGCGATGCTTCGTCAGGCCATGGAAACTGCCCGCAATCCCGCCGCACGCGAACAAATGATGCGGAGCAACGTACGTGTGCCCCCCTCCCCCCTTCCTT
This sequence comes from Nannochloropsis oceanica, assembly GCA_004519485.1. NCBI lineage: Eukaryota > Eustigmatophyceae > Eustigmatales > Monodopsidaceae > Nannochloropsis > Nannochloropsis oceanica. The sequence goes on along the minus strand of CP038112.1, from coordinate 49,966 downwards.
TCCTCCTTCCCTCCCTCCTTCCCCCCCATAGATCCTCCCATTTCTTCCCCTTCGTGACCGTGTGACGATGCCTCTTAATTTGACGTCCACCTGTCCACACCAATTACAATTGTATGTTAAACCCCGATTTTTCCAACCCTCCCTCCCTCCCTCCCTCCCTCCCTCCCTCTCTCCACCCCAGGACCTGGCCATGTCCCAGATCGAGAACCATCCCGAGGGTTTCAATGCCCTAAGGCGGATGTATCACGAGATCCAAGAGCCCATGATGGACGCCATAGGGAACAGGTAGGGAGGAGGAAGGGAAGGAAGGGGAGGAGTAGAGAGACTTTGCGAGTTCCAGGGCTCACGCAGATACACATACACACACACCTCCTCTCCCAGCGGTGCAACCGACGCCAGCAGCAGCAGCAGCAGCAGCAGTGGCACGACAAACAGCACTATCTCCGGCTCTCGTCCCAACACGAACGCCCTTCCCAACCCCTGGGCCTCGGCCGCCTCCGCCTCCTCCTCCGCCCCTCCCTCCCTCCCGCCTCCCTCGGGAGGCGCAGCGCCCGTGCCGTTTCTTCCCATGTTTCCTCCGCAGCAGCAGCCGGGACAGCAGCAGCAGCAGCAGCCGGGTGGGCAGGCGCCCTTATCGAACCCATTCGCGGCGATGATGGGCGGAGGGATGGGCGGAGGGATGGGCGGAGGGATGGGCGGAGGGATGGGCGGAGGGATGGGCGGAGGACCGGGGGCGATGCCGGGTATGCCAGGTAGGGAAGGAGGGAGGGAGGGAGGGGGGGAGGGAGGGAAAGAGGGAGGGAAAGAGGGAGGAAAACAGTACCGGGATAGAATGAATCACCATCAGCTTATCTTTCCTCCTCCCTTCCCTCCTTCCCTCCTTCTCTCTCTTCCTCAGGCGCCCCCCCCCCCGACATGGAGCAAGTCCTACAGACGATGAACAACCCTATGATGCGACAGATGATGCAGGGCATGATGTCCAACCCCGCCTTTATGGACCAGGTGCGCCCTCCCTCCCTCCCTCCCTCCTCCCCTTCGTGTCTTCCTCCGTTGGGGAAATGCTTAGTATAGTGGTTTTACCCCTCATCCTTCCGTTGATGCGGGCCTGCAAGTCGGTGGAGGCCTCACCTCTCCCCCCCTCCCTTTCTTCCTCCCGCCCTAGATGGCGGCTAGCAATCCCCAGCTCCGGCAGATGCTTGATTCGAATCCTCAGGCCCGGGCCATGATGTCCGACCCGCAGGTAAAGAGAGTTAGGGAGGGAGGGAGGGAGGGAGGGAGGGAAGGAGGAAGAGAAGCACATAGATTTGGCAGAAGCATTCACATGCTCTCCTTTCTTTACTCCCTCCCTCCCTCCCTCCCAGTTCATCCAGCAGATGACGGATCCTAACACCATGCGGGCCATGATGCAACTGCAGCGATCGGGGATGCTGCCGGGGTATGCGAGGGAGGGAGGGAGGGAGGGGTAGTGAGACGCGGGGGGGAGGCAATTCTCTGCTTCTTCCATATTCCACGATAGACTCCTTGAATCACCTTTACACGCGATCTCGCTCGCTAGAATGCATGCACGCCCACCCTTCTCTTTCTCATTCTCATCCTCGTCCTCATCCTCCTCCTTATTTTCGTTCTCCCTCTCCTTCTCCCTCCGAACCCCTTCCTTTGGAGACACCTCGTCTCCTTTACCTTCTAATAATCATCACCTTAACTCATTTCCAACACTCAACAGCATGGGAGGGTTCCCGGCACTCGGCGGTGCTGCCCCCGGTACCACAGGCATTGGAGGAGCAGGAACAGGAGGAGGAGGAGGAGGGGGAGGACTGCCGGGGTTGGATTTTTCGGCCTTGTTGAATCAGATGGGGGGGGGGGGGGTTGGAGCACCGCACGGGGCGCCGGTACGTCGGGTTTCACCCCTGGCTCATTTTCCCTCCTTCCCTCCCTTTTTCTCTTCCTCTCTCCTACGCGCGTGGGTCTTCTTTTCGTCTCTCCTACGCGCGTGCACCCCATCATGGCCGTCAAGTAGTTTCAAGTACTGACATAACCCCTCTCCCTCCCTCCCTCCCCCCCTCCCTCCCTCTCCCAGGCTCCCTCCGCCATGCCCGTCGCAGATCCCGCCACGCACTACGCCGCGCAGTTGCAGCAACTCCGCGACATGGGCTTCGTGGATGAGGCGCGCAACATTCAGGTAGGGCGGGAGGGCGGGGAGGAGGGCGGGAGGGGGGAACTTGAGAGATATTTGTGGGGGAAGAACGCTCCCATACATTTATATTTCACTTTTTCTCACAGGCCTTGCAAGCGACGAATGGAAATGTGAATGCGGCCATAGAGCGCCTGCTCATGTAATTAGAGATGTGTCGCTGGAGACTGAGAGGGTGTTGGAGGGATAGGGAGAGGAGGAACAGGAGAGGAGAGAAGTACAAAGACCAAAATTACGAAATTACAAGGGAAGCCTGACGAGCAGAAGAGCAGAATGGCAGCAGTCCGCACGAGGAGTTGGAAGACAGACAAATATCGAAGATAAGGAGCACGCAGAATTGGAGGAGATTTGTAGGAGAAGGAAGGCATTCAGAGGGTAGGATATCGATATAAAAAGTAAAGTAATCGCGCCCGGAAGACAAGCACGGGCGATGGTAGGTAGAGATGTGCATGAAATTAGTGATGTGCGTTGTTGTGTTGTTAATCATGTCGACGTGAATGGGAAGGGGGTGTAGACTCTCGTAACCATTGAATGTGTCGAGTCAATGCAAAAGAGGAGGGAGGGAGGGGAGAAACAGTCGCCAGTCAAGACGAGATATAAACAGTGGCGCCCGCGACAGGGAAGGGAAGAAGACAAGGCAGGCCACAAATTCTTATGCGGAAGGAAAAAGAACAAGGGTAAGGAGTGAATGCAAGCAGTGGATGTCTCTTGGATGTTATAGACGCAATGTCGAGGCCGCAAAAGTCAAGCCTTTTGGTTCTTTTCACGGTTGCCTCCATGGCCCCGCGTGCTAGATGGACCGAGTTTTTTTCTGTAGTTTCCTACAATTCTTAAATTATCGCGTGCAACCACACAAGCGTGCCTCCTCTCAGGATTACAACGTCTAGACTACCAGGGCTATTCAAGCCTCATGGATTCTCTTCAGGACCATCACTCGGGCGTATGAACCAATCGTCTCCAACGAGCCCCCTACGGACCAGCTCTCTCCAACATTACCGATCTCCACTTTTTTGCCGCGGGCGACACGTTCCGAAAAATGTGAACAGGAGTAGAAAGGTCACGTGTCCTTCGAATCTTAAGGTCGAACTCACCTTCTAGACACTATATATAGACATACTAGTTTGTCTGCAGTTTTCTTGCGCGTGTTGTGATCGTCTTATGGAGCATTTAAAGCGCTACCACATCCCCCTGTCCTTCAGCTGTCGAAACAGAACAGCACAACAGACTTGAACAGACTTTCTAGATGGCTTTGCCATAAGATCATAGCAACACGCAAGACATGACACTCACATACTTCCTTGGTACCGCTCTGTACAGAGACCAAGGCTCCATCCAAAGACCACTCCACCTCTCTTACTTCTTACCCACATCATCGTCGCGGCAAAGCTCATAAGCACCCTCAAACCCTTTTTTCTGCCTTTCCCCCTCCAGTCTACTGCACAGCTCAAACCCACTTACCAACCCAAAGATACAATGGTTCGTAACCGTGCCTTTGCTGCCTTCATCTCCATCGTAGCCCTAGCCTCCCCCGCTCTGGCGCACGAAACAACCAACCTTCGTATGGAAAGCAACAAGGCCGTCGCCGCTTCTCCCATGGACGCGCTGTCGGTCACCATGCCCAACCCGGTTCACACGTGGAAGGATGAGAAAACTGGCACATTTTACGCACAAAACCAAGTATTCCTTTCCAACAACGACCCCACCCGCGCGGTGTGTGATGTGGAATTCGCCGTGCCTGTCGATGAGGCGGCTGAGACGAGGGTAGAGAGCTCTTATGTCTCGAATGTCAAGACGGGCAAAAGTGGGTTGACTGGAGACTTACCTGAATATGCGGAAAAGTAAGTATGACTGAATACACTACGTAGAGAAGGGATAGGAGGGAGGAAAGGGGACGGGAGTAATAGAATATTGATCGTGATGGAGCAAGTTAATTCGTACTCTTATGTATGCCCTGTCCTCCCTCCTTCCCTCCCTCCCTCCCTTTCTTTTTCTTCATCTCCATCCACCACCAACCAGGATTATGCCTAACGAAAGCGTTAACCTGGGGTATCTTATCTCGGGGCCCTCGGCGAGTGCAGTGAAGATGGGAGACTTCAAGGTTACTGCCGCCGAATGGTGCGAAGAGGACAAATAGGCAAGGAATGAGGGAGGGAGGGAGGGAGGGAGGGAGGCCAAAGGGACTGAAAGGCCCGTATAGTGAATGACTCTTGGGCATATAAGTATGTTTTTGGGGCCATGTACGGGCCTTGGGGCGAATTCGAATGTGTGCAAACGTGTATGTAAAGGGCTACGACGCGGCGACCGTGAATGATTTTGAGAGTGAGGAAGTAGGGAGGAAGAAAAAGAGAGGGAGGCAGGGAGGGGATGAGTGAGATAATAACGAGATCAGATGTTTATAACGACATGGACTCTTTCGTGACAACTTTCTTCCTGTCTGTGTCATGAAGAAGGGCATAGGGAGGGAAGGAGGGAGGGAGGGAGGGAGGGAGGAAGAGATTGTCAGAGGGGACATAAGACGTGCAACGCAAGGACATGCGTGATTAAGGCGAAATAAAAAAAGATTCAAAAGAAGGAGAAGAATATAAGGTACAACAGAGAAAAAATATAAATCGGGGAGGGAAACTGTGATTAACAAGTCTTAAATAATTTCCTTTGCATCTTCAATCTCGCCTATGCATACATGTACATTTCGTCGGTGCATTTCCCTCCATCACCCCCTACCCCCCCTACTCTACAACTCGAGCGTGGCCAGGACGGGATAATGGTCACTAAGGACGACGTTGGGAAAGACGGTGTAGGTGTAGGGCAGGGCAGTCACCAGGTGGTCTAGCACGTGCTGCTCCTTCGGGCAGGTCACCTGATGGGGAGGGAGGGAGAGAGGGAGGGAGGGAGGAAGGGGTGATTCGATCAAATTTAATTTCGCTTTTCATGGCTTTGTCATTGAGGACATTCCTCTGCTTGCTACTCCCCCTCCTCTCCCTCTCTCCCTCCCTCCCTCCCTCCTCCTACCACCCACCTCTGTCACTCGACTCCCCACCCCCAACACCTCGGGACCATGCACATTAAAATCGCCCACTGCACACCACCTGCCCTCCTCTCCTCCCTCCCGCCTCATTTCCTGCCCGATGGCAGCCAGCTGCTGCCTCTGTAGCCGAGGCACGTCTTTCTCGCCAAGCCACCCCAACAAACGACCTTTCCAGGGGTGCGTCTCAAAATTGGGCACCAAGTGAAGGTTCACGAAACGAATGCCCTCCTTCGCGTCCTTCCTCCTTCCCTCCCCTTGGGAGGGGTAGAGGGTGAAGGCTTGGGTGCCCATGGTGTGGACCACCACTCCCGGGAGGTATCGGGCGAGGGGCCGGTGCAGGACGTGCTTCGACAACACCAGCAGGCCTTGGTTGTGGCCCCGGGCAAATGGGATGGGAGCCGACGGAAGGGAATAAGGGAGGGAAGGAAGGAGGGTGGAGATGATGCGGGCTTGGTGATTGGTTTGGAAGAAGGGGAGGAGGAGGCCTTCGAAATAAAATAACCAGGAGATGGGCCCCCAGCCAGTGCCGCCGCCAAATATTTTTTCGCACAAAAAACCCAGAGGGCCGAGGCGCCAGTCAAACACCTTGTAAACGGGAGGGGGAAGGGAAGGAGGGTGAGGCGTGGAGGCGGGTAGGAGTGTGGGGTGAGTCTGTGAAGCGTATACGTCGATTTAATTGGCGTTTCTTTGCCTACGATTCACGGACAAGCACAGTCCGTCGCTCCCCAGCCTCCCCCGTAAATGCCATCAGCCTGCAAACAGAGTGAATTCCCATTCATCCTCCCTCCGCATTTTTACCCCGCTAGCACATACCTCTTGTAGGCACACCAAGTCCGGGTCGGTGCTTCTGATAAAGTCGCATATGGCCTCCAGATTCTCGCTGGGATGCCAGCGCACTAGCGGTGCGATCCAAAGGTTATAGGTAAGGACCTACGAGCGCGGGGGAGGATGGGTTACGGATTCGGAGAGGCAAGGGGAATTAGAAAGATGAGAGAAGGAAAGACAGACGCGAGCCATGAAGGATTACAGCAACGACTCGATGCGGAATAATTAATATAGAGAAAAAAGGGAGGCATGCGACTCTACTATCCACCCACGAACCTTAAAGCTTCGCTTGCGATCGCCGTCATCAACCTTGCCGCCATTACCACCACTACCACCGCCAATCTGGGGCTGAGTCGTACCGGCCATTATACGCCTATCGAGTCGTGTTGCGGAGTGGGACAACATCATGATGAGGAAAATCGAAAACCTCCTCTTCCCTTTGTCCACCGCCCTGCCTCTTTTTGCGCCCCCGTCATCCACGAGGTGCTTCCATGACACGTGCACGCCTAGGCTGCATCGGCAGCATGCTGACAAAGAGGGCGAGGCCAGGCTGGCTGTGGGGTGGCGACTCAATCGTCGTCACATTTCTTCAGCGATAATCCCGCACCCCCCCCCCACAAGTGGAAGTTCCACCTTCCTGCCGTCTACTTCCTCTCAGTAGGCTGCCGTGCTGTAAAATTCGTTGAAGGGTAGGAAGTAGATACGGCAATGAAGGAGGAATTTCCATTCGAGTGAGAAAGTACGGCAGAGCGGAATTTTGGTTGTGCCGTCGTCAGTGCAGACCGTTATGGTGTAGCTCCCCTGGATTCTATCCAACTCCACAAAAGCCAGGAAATTGTCTAGAAAATACTTCGACTACTCTGTCGTCTTTTTTATCATGATTCTTCCCATTATTTCACAAAAACCTTGTCTTTCGTTTCACTTTTTTTGCTTTTGTGCATGACCCTAGGCAACCAACACTTGCGTGTCTTGTGAATCTTTCTCCTCAAACCTCTCCCTCTTTGCCTTCCACTTTCCCTCTCTCCCTACATCGTCGTCTCCACCTCGGCCTGCCTCCCCGCATAAAAAGGTCCGAGCTTCAAAAATTCTCTTAGCTCCTCTATCACCTCGTCCCCCAACATCCCTACAGCAACCCCTCCCTCCCTCCCTCCCTCCCTCCCTTCCCCCCCCTTCCCACGCGTCTCCAGCTCAATTGCCTCCACCAACGAGTATTTCCATTCCTTCCCTATCTTGTCCATCTCCGTCGTCCGGCTCATCAGAAACTCCCGAAACCCGGCCGTTGAAAACAACGCCCGCACCCCCCATCCTCCCTCTTGTCCCACCACCGCCACCAGCAGATGATACAACGCATGTCTCAGGCTCGGAATAGGCAGGGCCTGCAGCTGTTGCAGCACAAACCTCATTGTCGACGGACTCCCGTTCAGTTCCCCCAATCGCGAAAACAGGAGCTTCCGCAAATCTGACAGGGCTCGCGCCTCTTGTGACACTACCCTCCCTCGTCCTCCCTCCCTCCCTCCCTCCTCCATCTCCATACCCACCACTTCTGGCTGTCGTTCAGTCGCCTGGACCCTCCCCGTCTGCTCCGGCGGTGCGTGGCCCCCTCCCTCCCTTCCTCCCTCCCTCCCTCCCTCCAGAGCCTTTGCCAGACTGTGCATCTGCGCCGTTTTCATCTCCACACTTCCCCCCCTCATGTCCAACCAGCTTTCAAGCAACACCGGATCTTCCAGCACCCTCCTCAACCTCTCCCTCGATGCGCGAGCAAAGCAACACAGCACCTGCAGCGCCGCCAGCCTGTCACCCTCCCTCCTCGACTCCGAATACCGCAACACCGTGCTCATGAGCAACAGCATGATCTCCTCGTCCCCCCCCCCTCCCTCCCCCCCTCCCTCCCTCCCACTCATGCCATCGTCTCGCAACAGTGTGTGGTACAATCCACCTAAAACCCTCAATGCCGTCCCCCCCAAAATCGGGTGGGGTTCTCCTCCCTCCCTCCCTCCCTCACTCCCTGTCGCGAGGGCCACCAGGGTTCTGACTGTCCCTCGTTCTAGCACATACGCGGCGGTGTTTCTCGTACCCACGCACCCATCCAAGAGCTCTAATGCACTGAACCTAATCAACACATCTTCGGTACCTCCCGTTTTGTCTCCCTCCACGAGGTTGAAGAGCAGTCCGGCGGCGGGGCCGGTGGAGGAGGAGGTGAGGAAAGCATGGAGGGAGGGCGTGGTGTCTGATATAGAGAGGGCTTGGGCAATAATGTCTGCATACCGTAAGCGCAAGGTGCTGTCCTTTACAATCTTTGGATCGGTGCTTGCGTACTGATGAAGAAGGGAGAGGAGGAGGGTCGTGTTGCTGGCATATAGAGAGGAGAAGGACGAGGTGGAGGAGGAAGAGGCAGGAAGGAATGGAGGGAGGGAGACAGGGAAGCGCATCATTGCCAATAGCGCATCTGCAGAAAATTGACCGACGGCAATGCTAGAGTCGGCCACACCCTGGATCAAAGCATTGGCAACAGAGGACGAAACGGCACCAGCCACCGCTCCTCCTCCTCCTCCCCCTCCTCCTCCTCTTTCCCCTCCTTCTCCTTCCCCTCCCTCTCTCCCTCCTCCCTGCACCAACCGCCGTATCAACGCCTGCCTCTTCTCCTCCCTCTCTTCCCCACCTCCCTCCACCCGCTTCTCCCCCACTTGCAAATTCTGCTTCAGAATCTTCGTCGTCAGCTTCCGAACTTCTTCCTCCTGGTGCTTCATCCCTACAATCAGGTTCGGTAAGACGAGAGGATCAGTCAGCAGATCCAGGCCAAGAGGGGACGTGAAACATCGATGAATCACACGCGCCACGTGACGTAGTCTCTCCTCGTCCCCACTCCGGGTGGCCTGATCGAGAGAGAGGAAGAGTTGGACCAGGGAGACGTGCTGGGAGAGGAAAGCGCTGACAAGGTCTTTTTCGCGCTCTAGGCTCTGGGGAGTCCGAGATAGAGAGTCGGCGGGAGGAAGAGAGCGGAGGAAGGCTTTCATCCGTTCCCATTGCTCGGGGGTAGTTTCGGGGGAGGAGGAGGAGGGAGGAGGGGAGGAGGAAGAAGAGGAAGAAGAGGAAGAAGACGAGGAGGCGGCCATTTGGATTAGGTAAGAGAGAGGTGTTTGGGTTCCTGTGGAGCAATTGATGAAAAATGGGAGAAAAGGCGATTGAGAACAGATGCTTGGAGTAATGAAAAGTGAGTACGTCGTAAACGGGCTTCACTACCCCGCGCTGTCTCCTCGAGAGCAGTCGCACTGCCGGCGGAACACGGGACGGGGTGCACGGACCAGGGAGGGATATGGGATACTGTCCATGACTGGAGGCGTGTGAGTGAAACAAGCGCACCCTCATGCCTTAGGCCTTGTATATTTGGAAGACCGCCGGGGCAAAAAGAAAGAAGAAGCAACGAAGCCGTGTCCTCTTCGTCGTCATGAGTTGATGCTGCTCTCACTCTCCCCTTCGTACTTCCCCGGTTCATCCGAACCTTCCCTTACATAATCAAACGTGTGAACTTCTTGTCCTTTCCATCGTGATAACGGTGGTAGCGGCGCATTTGGTGCATGATGGACACCGCAACGCGCTGGCCAACCTGGTCAACCTCCTGCCCCTCCCTCCATAAAAATGTACACCCCACCCATGTACCTACAGGCCCCTTCGATCATGATCCTCCACTATCTCCGTCGCAATGCGCATTCCATGGCCCGACCTCTCTACCCACCATTACGTCTGCCATCCCTTCGCCGTCCATCTCCTGCTAGTCCGTCTACCTCAAGCACCCGCTCCGTCGTCTCCCACCACGGTCCCCGTCGCGTCGTTATCGTCCCGAAGCGCTCCTCGGGTCAGCATGAACCACCGCCTCCTCCTCCCTCCAAGCACGGGTTCCCCCCCTATTTTTACGCCCTGGGCATCTTCTCTGTTGGTGGCACCGTGTACTACTTTTCCAGTTTCGAAGAGACGCCGTATACGGGTCGAAAACGCCCAATTTTTGTCAGCAGACAGACTGAGCTCCAGGTGGGTCACAATATCCATCGAAATCCCAGGAAGATACCCTCTTTCCCCTCCTTTACAAATAATTGTCACGTCTGATCCCACCGTCGCATCACTTCTCCCCACTTCCCTATCCGTCCACGAGCTAGCTCGGCGAGGCGTCCAACAAAGCCATGCTCCGTCAATTTAAAGGCCGCGTCCTGCCCCCCGACCATCCTACCGTCCGCCTCTTGCGGAAGGTGGGGCGGAAATTGGCAAGGGCAGGAGGTAGAGATGCCGAGAAGCTGCCGTGGGAGTTCCATGTGGTTGACAGGGGTAAGGGAGGGAGAGAATGAGGGAGGCAGGGAGGGAAAGGGCGGGAATCAAGGCCATTTATCAAGACATTAGATTCTCTCTTATTCTTCTGACACAGATGAGATCATGAATGCGGCGGCCATGCCTGGAGGGAAGGTGGTTATCTTCACCGGTTTAAAGGTACGGGTATGGGCGAGAGAGGGAGGGGAGAATGGACATGAACTTCACTTGGTGGGAAAGTAAGACTTGCTTGAATCAGGCGACTGATCAGACGAAACGCCACTTTTCAATCTCATTCCTCCCTCTCACCCTCCCTCCTTCCCTCAGCAATGCGTCAACACCGAGGAAGAGCTCGCGGCAGTGATAGGCCACGAGATCTCCCACGTCCTCCTCCGGCACTCCGCGGAACAGATGGCGTCAATGGCCATGGTGAATTCCGTGTTATTTTTTTTGGCGTTACTCGGACTGCCCGTCAATGAGCTGACATTAATCCTAGGTACGTTGATGTGCGCTTTCCTGCCGATGACGTCCCGAGGATGGTGTTCTGACCTCCTGACCTCCCTCCCTCCCTCCCTCCCTACCTCCCTCCCTACCTCTCCCTCCCTACCTCTCCCTCCCTACCTACCTACCTCCTCAGGGGACCTTGTCGTACACAAGCCCAACAGCCGACTTCACGAAAAAGAGGCTGACAGAGTAGGGGTGTTACTCTGTGCTAGAGCAGGATATGATCCTTCTGCAGCCGTGAGAGTCTTTGAAAGAATGGCAAAAGTAGAGGAGAAGAGGAGTGGAGGGGTCATGATGCCAGGCTTTCTTAGCACGGTAAGTAGGGAGGGAGGGAGGGAGGGATGGACAGACGAAAAAGAAGATGAGAAAAAGCGGAGATACCGAAGTACACACACGCCAGTAATGTGTTGGATCTCGGTACGATGTTTATTCTAATTGTGCATCACCCTAATCATGACCGTTCTGCACACAGCACTCGGTGTCACACGGTGTTTTCCAGGCGGGTTATAATTGTAATTACTTCTAACCGTGCATCACCTTAATCATGATCGTACTTCACACAGCATCCGGCGTTCCCCGAGCGGATTAGCCTGTTGAAAGAAGAAGCGGCGAAAGTCCGTCCAATTTACGAGGAGAGTAAGGCGCAGGCCCTCTTCGCACAGGCCGTCGGAGCGAGTGGAGGAGGTGGATGAGGAGGAGGACGGGGAGAAGGCGGGCGGATGAAGGGCAGGGGGGGGAATGGTTCGTTACCTGAGTGAATGCGAGGGAGGGGTAAAACATCCAGAAATGAATGAGAATCGGTGGGAAGAGAGGCGGGGGGGAAGGAAACAATAGAAGAGATAGCGGGAGGAAATAAAACGAAGGAAAGGGAACATGCGACATGGCCGTTGGGCACAAAGCAATCAACCCTTATTTGATAAGATGTGATTACTTTTCCTCCCACCCTTTTGGAAAGAACAGCTTCTTCTCAGAGGAATTGGCTTTATTTCTAGGTATGTTTGTTTAGCAAAGTCTCCTTCGAACGACCTCCTGTGCTTGGTGAGCTTGACACAGATACCGCCTCGTTATTATGTTGATTGGTTCCCTGTGTGCTGACACGAGTGGTTTCATTCGTTTCATGGCGTTTCATTTCGATTATTTGATTTTAAATTTAAACACTTGTTCTATAATACAAACAATTAGCCACAGGCCCCATATATTTGCATACAGGTAGCTCATATGCATCCACGCATACCGCTACACCAAGGGGGCGCATGAACTCGTCCCCGTCAGAGGAAGAGAGGGAGGGAGGGAGGGAGGGAGGGAGGGATGCTCCTTCCATCTTCTCACCCTCTGTGTCTCACCCGCAGGATCTTCACCGCCATCCCCGCGGCCCCAATCCCATTGTCGATGTTCACACAGGCAACGCCGGGAGCACAGGCATTCAGCATAGTGAGGAGGGGGGCAAGACCGTCCTTCCCTACCCCATAACCCACGCTGGTCGGCACCGCGATGACGGGGCAGGGGAGGAGGCCTGGAAGGAGGAAGAGGAAAAAAAGAAGGAGGGGAAAGAAAGAGGGGGAGGGGGCGGAAACATCGGCATTGCCAGTAAAGAAATCATTTTTCACTACTCCTTGCCCTCCCTCCCTCCCTCCCTCCCTCCCTCCCTCCCTCCTCACCGGCAACCACGGTCGGCAAGGCCCCGTCCATCCCTGCTACGCACACCACCACGTGCGACCTCTTAATCGTGTCCAGGGCAGCAAAAAGTCGATGAATGCCCGCAACACCCACATCGTACACTCGCTGAACCTAAAGGAGGGAGAGAGGGAGGGGGGGAAGGAAGGGAGGGGAGGAAGAGGTGGCAAGGATTTAGATAATATCAAAGCAAACTCCTCCCCTCCCTCCCTCCCTCCCTCCCTCCCTCCCTCCTTCCCTCCCTCCTTTCCTCCCTCCTTCCCTGCATTATTTCCTCCCTCTCTCTTGTTGTTACCTCGACCCCACACAATTCTGCCACCGTGGCAGCCTCCTCTGCGACAGACAAGTCAGCCGTCCCCGCGCACATGACAGTAACGAGGCCTATAGGAGGGAGGGAGGGAGGGACGTGTGACGTGTGATTGGGTGAGGCCCTTCTGATTATTACAAACGACTAAGGAATGAGGCACCAGAGAAAGAGAGGCAGGTAGTAAAATTAACTACACTTTTTTCCCCTTCACCTTTCACGTACCTAACGACGGCGCTGTCCTTCTTTCCTCCCTCCCTCCCTCCCTCCCTCCCTCCTTCCCCCGCGGCCTCAACACCAGCAGTCGCGGCACTGGCATGTATTCTAACGTTCCATATGCGTCCATCCCCCCGTCCCTCCCTCCCTCCCTCCCTCCCTCCCACTTCATTGATTCCCTGAGGGCTGCGTATTTTTCCGAGGACACCCGCGAGGCGACGATCACGCCGTGTGCTGCTGCTGCTGGCCGATGCAGTGGAGACGAGGAATATAATCGCGGTGCTGTTATATCTGCTGATGCTGCTCTTTGTCCTTCCTCTCCTTCTCCTCCCGTTACGACTCGCGACCGCATTTCCACCAGGTTTCCCTCCGATGGGTTCGCATCATTGACATGTGTAGTCGCTAGGTCTCCTGATGCCTCCTCTTGAGCTCGGCGGCGTTCGCCCATGCTGTGTAGGATGGCAAGGAGCTGCTCCGGGGTCTTCCCTTCACCGTATATGATCTGAAGTGGGATAGGTCGGGGAGTAGGGGGGGGGAAGCGGTGGGCATGAGGGGAACGGGCTCAAGGGCAATCTATACAAATTATGCGTCGTTCTGCTTCATGCAGGGGCGAGGAGGAGGAAAGGGAGAGAAAGGAGCTATAACTCTGTATTGTGGTGGGCTGTTTGACCTTGACAAGTCGTACTGTGGCACATTCCTACCCCCTTCCCTCCCTCCCTCCCTCCCTCCCTTGTTCCACTCTCCCTCCACATTAAGTCCCAGCGTACCTCCGGCAGTCCAGTCCGAGCCTCCCGCACGTAATCAATCTTGGCAAAGCTGTCCACGCTATCGTATCCCTTATCTTCCTTTTGCTGCTGTTGCTGCTGCTGTTGCTGCTGCTGCAGGGCCAGCAATGCCTCCTCGGCTTGAGAAGGGTTGAGTGTTCCCTGGCCGAGGCGAGAGAGGATGGAGCGGATGCTTGAAGTGGGGGTGAAAGAAAATGAAGAGAAAGAAAAGGGACATTTACTGCTGCGGAGGGAAGGGGGAGAGGCGTAGAGAGAGGATAGAGAGGATAAAAGGCAGGAGGGGAGGGGGGTGGGGAGGTGGCCAGGCCCGGGGTAACGAGGGAGGAGGAGCATTCGGCGGAAGGGTGGCATGGCGTGGCTTAGCGGCTACGGTGGAAGATAGCACACCCAGTTTTCCTTCGTCTCCTGGCCCTGCTGTGTGTTGGTTCGTAGGGTTTGGCATGGCCAAGCCAAGCTTAGCGGATTAAAAAAATGCAGGGATGAATAACCCGACCTCCTCACCCACCATCGCTTGCTGCTTCTGATGATGCGCCTCCCTCCCCTACTTCCTCCATTTCCTCAGTACATGGCCGTTTCCCACACGCACACCAACCTACAGAGCCAACCCGCCATTGCGCGTGCGTGATGATGGGCTCCAGCAGTCGGAAGCACAAGAAGCGATCTCGCGGGGGGGAGGACGAGGACTCCCCCTCCGATGAGGCCACGAGCAGCAGTGAGGAGGAAACGGAGAGGCGCAAGCACAAGCATAAGAAGAAGCACCGAAAGCACAGCAGCAGAAACAGCAGCAAGAAGCATAAAAAGAACCGGGATCGTTCGCCTAGCCCGGAGTCATCGAGGTAGGAAGGGAGGGCATGGAGGGCAGGGAGGGCAGGGGAGAGGGCTTGGAGGCACATATGCATACGACATGCACCTCACACACGCCCACCCGCATATACCCATCGCGTGACAGCGACAAGAAAAAATCATCGTCGAAGCGGAAGAAGCACAGCAGCAGGAAAGAGAGCGAGGACAACGAGGACGGAGGCATTAATGGAGGAGGGATGAACCTCTCCAGGTTGGCCGAAAGCGCGGAGGAAAGGGCGGCCCGAAAAGCGGCGAAAGAAGCAAAGAAAATTGCCAGCATGTTCGGGTAAGGAAAGGGCAGGGAGGGAGGGAGGGTGATGCGGAGTGAGGGAGAAAAGAAGCGATGAATGGATGCCACATGATGCCACGAAAAGGCCGTTTTAAGGGATGCGGATGGAGTGAAGAGTAAATAATGACACGGCCGAAGCTGGGGTCGAAAGGAACACATCATATAAGATATTGATTCCATCTGATAACCCATGGACCATACATCTGTATCCTCTCCGCCACTCAACCCTTGCCTTCCTCCCTTCCCTCTCATCAGATACACCTCGCAGAGCAATCCTTTCGGGGACGCGAATCTCCACCAGCAGTTCATATGGAAGGCCAAGAACGATGTGATGGACCACAAGGAGAAGAAGGGAGGGGAAGGGGGAGGGGGGGGGGGGAGGAGGAGGGAAGGTGAGCGAGGCCGAGCGGCGGTTGGAATTGATTCGGGAGATCGAGAAAGTGCGCAAGAGGCGGGAGGACAGGGAAAAGGAGCAGGAGGAGATGGAGAGGCTTAAGGCGGAGGAGGCACGGATGAGGGAGGCAGCGAGTTTTGGGGATTGGGAGAGGAAGGAGGAGGAGTTTCATCTGGAGCAGGCGCGGGTTCGGAGCAAGGTGAGGGAGGGAGGGAGGGAGGGAGGCAGAGAGGGAGGGAGGGAGGGAGGGAGGGAGGGAAGGGGGAGGGGGGGGGGAAGGAGGAGGAGGGAAGGAGGGAGAGGGGAGGAGAGGGGATAGTTACATTCACGATTTTCCTACCCATTCTCACCATTTCCCTTTCCCTTCCTCCCTCCCTCCCTCCCTCCCTCCCTCCTTTCTTTCCTTTTCCCTAGATCCGCATCATCGAAGGCCGAGAGAAGCCCATTGACACCCTTGCGAAAAACATTTTGCTTTTCGGGGAAGGGGCAGATGACGATGCTGGGGACGAGGGACGGTACGTACCTATTGCCCTCCCTCCCTCCCTTCCTTCCTCCCTCTTTCCTTCCTTCCTCCCTTTTTCAACTTCCTTCTTTGACTTGTCTTCACCTCCCTCCCTCCTACCCTCCCTCCATCCTCGTCTCAGGGGCGGTGTGATCAAGTACAAGGGCAAGACCACACTGGATATTTCCCACCTAGACGCGGAGCTACGAGAGCCATACCTCATCTTTCACGGTCTCCGCCTTGACCAGCTACAGGCACTGCAGCAGGTAGGTGGGCGTCAGCCCTCCCTCCCTCCCTTCTTCCCTCCTCCCTTTCTCTCCTTGCATTCCTTCTTTCACTTCCTCCCTCCCTCCTTTCTCTCCTTACCAGAGACGGACACTGATCTCCCTCCCTCCCTCCCTCCCTCCCTCCCTCAGGACATTCGGGACTATCAGGGGCTAGAGGCACACAGCCCCAACAGGGAGTTCTGGCTCGCCCTGGCTGTGGTGGCCAAAGATGAGGTAGCAAGAGCAAGCGCTCTGTATGCCTCCCGAGGTACGTCCTCCCTCCCTCCCTCCCTCCCTCCTTCCCCCCTGCGAAGGCGTTGATGATTTTTGAAGGGGGGGGGAAAGAAATCACTCACGCATTCAACCCCCTCCCTCCCTCCCTCCCTCCCTCCCTCCTCGTCCTTCAGGCGTGCACCAGGCCGTGTCGCAAGAGGTGGAGGGGATGCTGGGGGGAAAGAGTGTGCAGGAGCTCGAAGGGATGAAGGAGGACATTCAGAAGAAGGTGGAGAGAGGGGGGAGGGACGTCGACGTGGACTATTGGGCCCACATACTCGGTACGTGCGCCTTCCCTCCCTCCCTCCCTCCCTCCCTCTCTCCCTCCCTCCTGCGTTTAATACTCCCCTGCATTCTATCTTTCCAGAGGTTTTGACGACAGAGCGCTATCTCCCTCCCTCCCTCCCTCCCTCCCTCAGACGAGATGGAAGTGTACAGGGCGCGTGCTTTTTTGCGCGAACAGCATCAACGCATGCTGCTCAAGCAATTGGAGAAATTGGAGGCGAAGCGGGCGGAGCTGGCGGTTCTGAAGAAGGAGAGGGAGGCGACACGGGCCGGACGGAAGGGGGAGGGAGGGGAGGAGGAAGGGGAGGAGGAAGGGGAGCAGGAGGGGGAGGAGGGGGAGGAGGGGGAGGGGGGCAGGAGGGAAGCACCGGCACCGGAACCTGTGGATACGGGTAAGAGAGGGAGGGAGGGAGGGAGGGAGGGAGGGAGGAGAGGGGATGTGGAGGGAGGGAGAGAAAAGGGAGAAGGATGGGATGTGGAGGGAGGGGAAGGAATGGAGAGAGGAGGGCAAAGGGGATCGAGTGACTTCTCTCACGAGAGGAGAGGGAAAGAGGGGAGGATAAGGGGAGGGGGGGGGTTGGATGCGTCACGCCTCTTCTTGATCTCTGTCTTTATATATAATTCTTCCTCTTCGCTCCTATTCGATGCGACACTCACCGTCACATCTCCCTCCCTCCCTCCCTCCCTCCCGCCCGCCCGCCCGCCCTGGCGTTGCTCAGGCTACGACGACTCGGCCGCGGCTCTGGCCCTCGTCTCGAGCGAGCGGAGCAAAGGTCTCGCGGCGGACGAATCCACGTTGGACAAACACGCCGAGGTGGCGCTGGGGGAGGGAGGGGGGGAGGTGGTGGGGAAGACGTACTGGTGGCAGGATAAGTACAGGCCGCGGAAACCTCGGTACTTCAATCGGGTCAAGACGGGTAAGGAAATAGAGAGGGAGGGAGGGGGAGAGAGGAGAGAGAGGGGGGCAGTTGATGGCACCTCAAGGTCTGCTTTCTCTTCAAACTGACCCTCCCTCCCTCCCTCCCTCCCTCCCTCCCCTTCCCTCCCTCCCTCCTCCTCCCCCAGGCTGGGACTGGAACATGTACAATCGTACGCACTACGACCATGATAACCCCCCGCCCAAGACCGTACAAGGCTATAAATTCAATGTCTTCTATCCTGACCTCATCGACAAAACGCAGGTACGTCCCTCCCCAACCTCCTTCCCTTTCTCCCTCCCTCCCTCCCTCTCCCGTCTATATGTACGTTTTGCGCTCTTCCTCTTCATCATTATTTCGCATTGTACTTTTTTTCTTACTCCCTTCCCTCTTTCGCTCCCTCCCTCCTTGCCCTCCAACCTCCTCATCCTCCCCAGACCCCGTCATTCTTCCTGGAGAGGTGCGACAATCCCGACTTTACCATCATTCGCTTCCATGCCGGTCCGCCCTATGAGGACGTGGCGTTCAAGATTCTCAACAAAGAGGTAAGGGGGGCGAGAGGGGGTGGGGGAGTAACTGATTAGTCGGGAGGGTGGAGGGGGGCGATGGAGAGAGGAATATGACGATAACGGAAGGGATATTGGAAGCTCCTCTTCATCACTCATCAGTCTCTTCTTCCCTTTCCCACACGTCCTCGAATAGTGGGAGAAGAGCCATAAACATGGGTTTAAGTGCTTGTTTGAACGAGGCATTCTCTCCTTGTACTTTAATTTCAAGCGGGCTCGGTATCGACGTTAGACAAAAAAGGGTGAAGGAATGGATGGGGAGGGAGTGGAGGGAGAATTACGGTGGAGAAGGAGCGAAAGGGATGAGAAGAAGGCAGAAAGGCGAAGAACCACATGAAATGAAAGTGAAAGAGATGTTAACTTGGAAGGAAAATTCAAGCAAAGTTTACGATTGTTACTGTCTTGCTACAGTCATGTTGGGGGGTTGCTTGACGCCTCTACTCTTGAAATTGCCACTACTTTACGAGCGGCATCCTAGCACCTTCCCCCTAACTGGTACAATCTTTCATTCACTCTTTAATGAAATGACGTTGTTTGTTCCTGCGTGAAAGTCATGTTCTCCTGCCACCTCCCGATGTGCTCGCACATCAGTTCAAGCAACCGTTACAACACCTTAAAAATACCCCCGTTTCGCTAATGGTTCTCTCAGAGAACCTTGATTAATTCTCTATCAATCCTCCCGGTCAGCACAGCCAGCCCAAAGCACTCAGCTCTACAGGCATCTTCAGCACAGTTGTCATGACTATTTACATTCCCCCCCGCAGTAGTTCCTCTCTCGGTCAAGAAGTCCTTTCCCTGCCCCTTGCACTACATCAGGCAGTGCCCTAATCGTCAACTATGCCCCACCAACATCCACATTACACGCAGGGCGCAAGCGCGCGCGCCGGCAATGTCGGGCAGGATGGCAGGCGCTCACATGCTGGGCGTGCATATTTGGAGGGAGAAGAAATGGACCGATGCCACCAAGGCCCTGAAACGATCCTATCCGCAAGGGGGTATGCTACGACGGAGCGGCCTAGTGATCCGCATCCTAGGCGTCTGCACCTGCCTGCTGATCATCTCGATAATAGGGATGTTCTTATTACACCTCGGTATGAAGAACGGTGATAGTAACGGCGGACCACCCCGGGCAGTATCATCTGTTATGGCTGGCTTTGGCCTTGACACCCGTGCCGATGCTGGTGGAGAGAATGCCTCTACGGAGTATGCTGAGAGAGCTGCCTCCAGTACTGCCGGTACTGGTTCTGCCGGTACTGATGCCGAATCCTCCTCCTCCTCCTCGACGACCACCAAGCCTTCAAAGAGGAAATCCTCCTCCAAATTATCATCATCAACAAGAACCAAAAAAGCGACAATCAAAATAGCCCATTCCCACCGATCAGAAACACCGATCCTTCCTCCTCAAGCCTCCACCGCCATCATCACCTCCGACTCCTCCCCCGTGTCCAAAGAAGAATGCCTCGTGCATTACGGCACCCGTAATTTCCTCGAATCAGACGATAAACGCACCCCGGCCGTTCTTTACAGCTACCCTGGGAGTGGCAATACTTTCGCGCGTCTCTTGATTGATTATGGGACGGGCATTTACACGGGGGCCATGTTCGATGATGAAAGACTGGTGGAAGCGTTGCCGGGACAGGAGAAGTGTGACTCGACCGTCATAGCCGTTAAAGCCCATCCGGTTCATTTCAAACCTGTCCATCTCCTGTCGGGCAGGGTGACGAAGAAATGTCGGCGGGAAGGAAGGCTAATCAAGGGCTTTGAACGCTATATTCTATTGTACCGGGATCCGTTTGCGGCCATTTGGAGTGACTACCAGCGGAGGCTCAATGGGGGTAGCCATAGCAAGGAGGCGAGGGAAGGGCGTTTCAGCGAGGAGCATTTTGCAGAGGTGGCGGTACGGTGGGCGAATGACTACGTGGATATGTTGAATGATTTCAAGATGATTGAGAGGAAGGTGCGGAAACGCAATGTGATGAAGGTCACGTATGAGGATTTGATGACGAGGGAGGGAGGAAAGAGGGAAGAGGTGCTTCGAGAGATGGTCTTGTTCCTTGGCAGGGACAAGGAGGGGGAGGATCGGAGGAGGTTAGAGTGTGCGTTTGTCCTGGCGGACCGCCGGGATACGCGGAGAAGCGGGAAGGATGCCGGGAAGCAGAAAAGAAAGGTGTTGACGAGGGAAGACGTGTATACAAAGGAGTTAGTGTGTGAGATGTGGGAGATTTTAGAGGAGGGGGGGGCGGCAGAGATGGGCTATCGACTGCCAGAAGGGATCATGTGCGATTGAAGGATCGGAGGGGGAAAGGAGGGAAGGAGGGCAAGGAGGGCGGGAAGGGGACAGAATTAGAAGCGCCCCGGGTCTCCGGCGGAGTTTGTGAGGGAGACGATGAGAGTGAAGAGATGGCGGTGATTGAAGAGGGAGTGTCACCAAGGTCAAGCAGCAGCAGCAGCAGCAGCAATGATGTCACGGCCCCTGTCACACGCCACAATGGCGCCTATTTGAAAGGCGCGAGGAATGCAAAGAAGAAGATTAAAACACATAACGGTAACTCTACCCCTTAGTCCCGGTATGAGAAGAAATACAGATGCAACAAGGCAAAGAAAGATAATAAAGGCAATTTACATAATGAAGCTCATTGACGAGATGGCGGGTGCACTGTCTGTGGTGTGCGGGTGGGCGGGTGTAAAAAAGATGGATGCAGACGGGTGGGTATTGGGCTGCGCCGGTGGCTGCTGCTGATGCCGTGGTTGAGATCGACGGTCTTTCACCTTCGCTTCTCCTCCTTCTCTTGCGTTGACACCTCTTTCATCCCCAATAAGTAAATAAAAAAGGACCAGGTCATCCCAACCAGAGATAGAGATCCCGCCCACCCCCAAAAAATTGGAGGGGAAAAAAGAGGTGCTGTCTTCCAGCTTACGATTACTTTTTAATTTGATTTCAATTCTTTGGTGAGATCAATACTAATCTTTCCTCTCATCCTCCTCCTGTCTGTCACCCTCACTCCCTTCTGCCTCCCTCTCTCTTTTCTTCTCTTGTCAATGACCTTTCTGACCCCTACCTCTTTTTCTCATCTGCCTCCCTCCCTTCTTTATTTCTTTCTCCTCCTCCTCCTCTCTTCTTTTTCTTTCTTTTCAAGATTTTTCTCAATATAAGCGTTGTGTATTTTTCCCCACCATGATAACATACCAGTAGGAGCCGTCCTCCATCCCTCTCTCCCTCCCTCGCTCCGTCATTCTCTTTTTCCCTCCCTGCCCTATTCCCCCCTGCTCTTCCTCCCGTCTCAATGCCTTTTCGCAAGCAAGCGGAAAGGGCAGGGAGGGAAGGAGGGACGTAGGGCAGGAGCGGGGGAGGGAGCGAGGGAGGGAGCGAGGGAGGCCCACGAGAACAGCTGCTTATGCGCCGCAGTAGACGTTCTGCTGGGACAGAATCAGGGAAACAATCAGACCGTAGAGCCCTGGAAGGGAGGGAGGGAGGGAAAGAAGCAGGGAGAGAAGGAAGGAAGGAAAGGAAAAATAAGGATGGGTGAGTAAATCTGCGACATGACTACACTGCCAAGCAATCCTCCATCCCTACTCCTTCCCTCCCTCCCTCCCTCCCTCCCTCCCTCCTGCCCCCCCCTCCCTCCAATTCCACGTCTCGTTGCATTCTTTCAATCAACTCCCCCCTCCCTCCCTCCCTCCCTCCCTCCTTACCCAGCGCCTCGGCGAAAATGAGGATGAGGATCATCCCCACGAAGAGCCGCTCCTGCTGCCCTACGGCACGGACGCCCGCGTCACCGACCACACCGATGGCAATGCCAGCGGCCAGGGAGCTGTTGACGAGGGGGGGGGGAGGGGGAGAGGGGGGAAGACAGAATGTGGGAATGCGTGCTTGGTCCGGAGGTAGGAAGCGAGGGAGGGAAGGGAGGGGAGGGTGGGAGGGGGGGAGCGAGCGAAGAGATTTTTCTTGTCCCTATAGTACCTGAGGCCACAAGATAAGCCTGCTGCCAAGTGGGCGAAACCCGAGTAAAGGGAGTATTTCGTCTGAAGCAAGTCACCTACAGAGGCAGGCGCCGCGACTTGGGATAAAGGGAGGGAGGGAGGGAGGGAGGGATGGGGGGAGGGTTAGATGGCAAGCAAGTGAGGAAAAGAGCGTGACGCGGTAGCAAAAAGGAAGGGAGGGAGGGAGGGAGGGAGGGAGGAAGGGATGGAGGAAGGAAGGGAGGTAGGGAGGGAGGGTGGGAGGGAGGGAGGAGGGAGGGAGGTAGGGAGGGTGGGAGGGAGGGTGGGTGGGAGGGAGGGAGGGAGGGAGGGAGGGAGGGAGGGAGGGAGGGAGGGAGGGCAGGGAGGGAGGGAGGTAGGGAGGCCTTACTGTTTCCGGTAATAATGACGGCGACGATCAAACCGTAAATACCGAGGATACCCGCCATGACGACAGGGATGACATTGCGCATCACCAGGCCCGGGTTCATCACACCCATAGAGCTGATGCCCACACCTGACTTGGCCGTGCCATAGGCGGACCCGAGGTCTGTTCGTTCGCAGGGAGGGGAGGGGAGGGAGAGGGGGGAGTAAGTGGAGGGACTAGGGGCGATACATATGTTTAATTTGCGTGAATGTCATCTGAGAAATGACTCCACTTTCATTCATGCAACATGTCTCGGGCAGTTGAGAAGCGGGGAAGAATAGGTCCCTAAAAACGATTCCACGGTCTTCCTGCCACCTCCTCCCTCTTCATTTCCATAAACTCTCTCCATATGACCACTCCTCGATTTACCCCCCCCTGTTTCTCCCGTCCCCTTTGTCCCTCCATCTCACGTACTGGCAAAGACGATGGCGGCCGTCACTCCCATGAAGCCAAAGAAGGGGGCCGAGGCCGGACACTTCTCAACCTGAGGCGTGGCTACCACGTCAGCCATCTTGCTAAATGTATCTATATGAGGCGTTTGGAGTGCGCGTATGTGTGTGAAGGATGATGAGTGATGTTATGGTGTTTAACTTTGCGTGCGGAATAAGGACAGGAAGGACGGAGATGCAAGACGATGCTGTCGCTTTCTAAATTCGCCCAGCGACAGTCCACGCCTTCCCACTCCAGCTTAAGCATCAGGGGCATCCATGCGTCTTCTGCTGGCTTCGCTTGCGTGTGTTCATGGGCTGCGGTGTGAGGTTTTGAACATGAGAAGCACACGCCGCGGCCTCAACAAGAACTTCTCTCGGAGGCGTTGGCCTGGTCGTGTGATGATGGTGTGGTAATCGATGCTTCATGCAACGCGTACCAGGCCTCTTGCACCTCACACGACTCGGGCCGCGTCTCTCGCGTCTCGTCCGTCTAGCTCCCCACGAAGTCTAAATCTCCTGGTTGCCCGTCCACACCGCACGGCCCTATGACAAAAAATCAGCGCCCGGAGAATCTTGCCTTAGCGAGGGAGCTGTGATGCCTTACCATAATGAGGACGGCAAGCCCATCACTCGTGCTCTGCGCCTGCACCCAGCAATCAGCACGCCGTGTGGGTGCGAAATGCGACAGGGTGGCATGGGACAAAGTAGTACAAGGAACAAGGTGCAAAGGAGGAGAACGCAAAACGAACCCGCCCAGGACATGTAGAAATAACTGAGGATGATGGAATTGGTCCCAGTCACGCGGTGCCTGACTTGACCTGTCTCGAGCAGTCTCAGCGAGGCTCAACACCCAAAAAGCAGCGACACGGCAGCAGAGCACGAAGCAATTAAGGTGCATGTTCAGCCTCTTTTCAGACGCTCTCACTTCACTTGTCCTTCCAATTTTGCTCCTCGCAGGATAGGTAGGACTGACCTCAAGCGGGCGGTGTCGATCTCTTCATTCCCCACACGCTCCCTCGAGTTTGAGATCAAACCCACCATGTTCGCGTCGAAGGCCTCCTTGCTCCTCCAAACCGGCCCCCGGCCATCCTTCGTCCTACAACGCGTCCCCACCCTTGCCCACAACCCAACCTGCGCATGGACAGGCCTGAAACGCCGCCTCACTTCTTCTTCCTCCGGCAGCACCAGCAGCCCCCTCCCCGATCTCCCTCCCAGCTTCCCTCTCCTTCCCTCCTCCTCCTTGGCCGCCGCTGTTTCCGTTTCTACCCCCTCATTCCTCGGACGGGCCACGC
This sequence comes from Nannochloropsis oceanica, assembly GCA_004519485.1. Classification (NCBI taxonomy): domain Eukaryota; class Eustigmatophyceae; order Eustigmatales; family Monodopsidaceae; genus Nannochloropsis; species Nannochloropsis oceanica. The sequence goes on along the minus strand of CP038112.1, from coordinate 25,701 downwards.
GGGAACTTGCCCGTTGGCGTCGTCACTTTGGGAATTCCGCACGCCGTACGTACACGTCTTACCACCGCGGAGGGGGACGGCCGCCGTTCCGGCTACCGGAGGGGAATGCCATCGTCTACGGCCTGATAGGCGCCAATATTTTGGTGTTTGGAGCGTGGACCTATGCCTCTCAATCCCGGCGGCTGACCCGGTTCATGGTCGAGCACTTCACAGTCTCGGCGGTGGGGGTTTTAGAGCAGGGACGGTTCCATACGTTGTTCACGGCCATGTTTAGTCACCAGAGCTTCACGCATTTATTGGTGAATTGTGTCACGCTGTATTTCTTTGGCGCAGAGGGTAAGACGAAGGAAGGGAAGAAGAAGGGGAAGGTCGAAGGGAGGACTGTTTTCTTTGTTTTACGTTGTTGCCTCCATTTTCACTTATCCTCCTTCCCTCCTTTCCCGTTCCTCCCCACCTCCCTCCCTCTCTTGTCAGCCGCCGTTTTACTGGGAGCTCGGCGTTTCGTGAACCTCTATTTCGCCGGCGGTCTCGCATCATCCTTAGGCTGCGTCCTTTGGCCGTTCGTGGCACCCAAGTACGCACCCTCCCTCCCTCCCTCCCTCCCTCCCTCCCTCCCTCCCTCCCTCCCTCCCTCCCTCCTTCCCTCTATGTCCTTTCCTTCAACCAACCAACCAACCTCCCCCATCCCCCTCGTCCTCCCTCCTTCCCTCCCTCCCAACGTGCCTCAGACTCCATATCCCGGCCTCCTACCGCGTCTCCAAGCATACAGTCGCCCTAGGAGCCTCGGGTGCTGTGAACGCTCTCGTTGCTTGGTCTATCTTTATGTTCCCCACGCGCATGGTGTACCTCTACTTGGTGCTGGTACGTGTGCTAGCCCTCCCTCCCTCCCTCCCTCCCTCCCTCCCTCCCTCCCTTCCTTCCTCCCTTCCTTCCTCCCTTCCCTCCCTTCGAATCAAACTTCCTCCCAATCCATTTTCCCTTCCCGCGAAGTGTCCTCTTCCATCATACTGTACCAAGCCTTTTCCCACCCCCATCCTTCCCTCCCTCCCCCCCTTCCTCGACCCTATCCTCCAGCCCGTGCCTGCCGCGTTGCTCGGTGTCCTCTTCCTTGCCAAGGATCTCTCGGGACTCTATCAAGGGGGGTCTGGGGAGGCCAATGCAGGTACGGAGGGAGGGAGGGAGGGAGGGAGGGAGGGAGGGAGGGATGAGGGAGGGAGGGCTGCCGCTGGGCAGCGTTGCCTTGGTTGTTCTGTAGGGAGGGTGCATGAAGTATTTTTTTTTCAAAAATAGCGAGGGCCGTGATCGATCAAACCGTTGCTGGCCGTTAAACACCGTTACGTACACAGGGCATTTGGGAGGGGCGGTGGTTGGGGCTGCTTACTACTTCGTAACGCGCGGTCGTTATTGAGGAGGGAATGCGAGTGTGAAGGGAAATGGGGATTGTGCCATGGGAGGATGGAAGGAGGAATGGAAGGAGGTAGTGGAGGAGCAGGGAGGGAGGGAAGCAGGGACCAAGGGAGGGAAGGAGGGAGGGAAGGAGGGAGGGATGGGAAGTGGAGGTGGACTGAGTAAGGAATAGAAATTCACGAAGAATGTACGAGAGAGATGCACAGGGCGAGCGTGGGCGAGGAGGTGGAAGGGTGGGAAGGGGGGGGGGATAGTTGAGAATCAAATAAAAAAAAGCATGTTGGTTAGTGAACATTAATTTGGGTGGTGGCTGACCACAGCCAAAGCCTCTCTGACGTTGCAGCCGTGCGTGAATTTAAGTTTTTGTCATGCATTTATTTGATTTAGCGTCATGCATTGACTTGTGTGTTCTTCAAACGCGCTCCCTGACCCTTAAACACAACGCCCGTTTACTTTTCCTCTCTCTTGATGTATTTCTTTGTTTCCTCTTATATCCACCATTTCGTTCTTCGTCTTTTTGTTTCCTTCCTTTTTTTAAAATATTTTTTTCCTTTCTTTTTTCTTTAACTCTTTCGTTCATTTCTGTATTTGTTTACTTCGTTTTTGGACCTCATTTCTCCTTGGCTCCTCTACACATTACATCTACAAGACGGAGGGAGGGAGGAAAGGAGGAAGGCAAGGAGGGCGGAAGGGAAATCAAGAAGCACCCTCCGCTTCAAAAGTAGTCAAAGAGCATCCTCCCCTTCGCCGCGTCCGCTTCACCAACACCTCGGACATAGGGACACGCTCACATGTCAGTCATCAATTATTTTGAATTTCAATAATTCAAATTTGAATGGATAGGGAGAAGCACTGAGGCGGACCCTCATCACCGATGACACATCCCCGATGATAACCTCCTCCCCCCCCCCTGAAGCTTTTTTCCGTCAACGACTGCGGCCGCCGTTACCTATCGTGCCGCGCCCCGGTCCCTGCCCCTCGGCCCACATCAACAACATATCAGTGTCCGGCTGGTCCGTGAACTCCTCCCCACTCCCTCTCCCCGCCCCATTTCGGCTCCTAGCGTCGCGATCGCTAACCCAGCTCAGGCATCTCCGCAGGCTCATCGCTTCGTCACCGGTTTCCTGAGAGGGAGAGAGGGAGAAAGGAAGGGAGGGAGGGAGGGAAACGGTGAAATGAGTTGGCGAAGGAATGTAGGAGAAGATCACAAGGACGTGATGGGGAGGAAAGCGGTAACGGAAAAGACAGACTGGACGGGTGAAGTGGGCAGTGAAACTCATAGGAAGCCAACATGTTGCGAGTGGGTAGGAAGGAGGGGAAACACGTGCCAGTTCAACAGTCTCCCGGAGGGGCCGCAAGGTTTCCAGGAGAGACACAGAGCGGATGCGTTGCGAGGGGTGCGGCGCTGTGTTTTTCAAAATGTTGGCATCGCAGTTTAAAATTAGCTTGGCCGCGTCGTTTCCGTACACACCCAGGGCCTGGTCGTAAATGTCAAAGGGCAGTTTGCCCTTGTGGGTTTCGGGGAGAGGGGAGAAGGGAGGGGTTTGAGGGGATGAGTAAGTGTCGTCCTGCCAATCTCGATTTCCACGTTGTTTTGCTGTCCCCCTTTCCATCGTCCATAAACCTTACCTCGTAGGCATAAAGAAGGTCATTTATGTCCCCCCATGCCGTGATCAACACGGCATTCGTCAAGGGGCGTTTGATGTTCTTCGCCCGCTTAAGTAAGTTGTAAACATGCATAAGACTGATGCACGCCGGATCTGCGTTCAAGACATCACATAGGAGCTTAGTGAGGTTGTAACGGAGGATGAGGGCGACATGCTCTTGTTGTTGGGGGGCTGGATGTATCTGTTGTTCATGATGCTGAGTGCGTTGCTGCTGGTGCTGCTGCTGCGGGTGCTGCTGCGGGTGTACATGCTCCGGCGACTGCTGTTGCTCGCTCTGCTGCTCCGCGTGCAGCTGTGGCTTGTGAGGGTCCTGCGGCTGATGTGGCTTGTGAGGATGCTGTGCCTGCGAGTGCGAAGTGGTTCGGTGCATGTCGCTGAAGCGTGGTGGCTGTAAGTGGGCGGGTAAGTGGGGAGGCTGAATGTGATGGATCTTTATATGTGCGAGGGGCGAATTATTCCTTGCTCGTTGCTCTTAGGTGGTCGATATAATATATAGCGTCGTTTACGTCTTCGAGAAGGGAAGGGGGCTGTCTGTGCTTGTTGCGAGTGCAAGACGTAGTCGCGTAATCATCCACATGGATTTAACTTCGCGAAGGCAAAGTAAGGATGTCCGTTTCTTCGCTTGCAGAAGTTTACGCTCCGATGGCTTGCACAATATTCGCATTTTCGAAGTCGAACGAGCACACCAGGACACACTTGAATCAGTTGACCTACTCACGACTGCCCCACACAGGTCATTGTGACCCCCTTCAGCCTACGGAGGCCGTCCACCTAGGCTTGAAATGCCGCAGAAATGACGCCTGCACCAATCCTGACGACTTCTTCGTTCGCAGCCGGCGACCTCCTTTAGATGAAACCTGATTGTTTTTCATGATTGAGCGGCCCTACTGCCTTTTCCCTCTCCTTTTCGCTCTTCTTATTCCATTCGCTGTCGTTGTCCATGGAGAGATTCAAGACACATGTCTGTCACAGAGTCATCGTCCTCCTTATAAGTACCCCGAGCAAAGCACTATGAAAGTAGAAGGGCCGTATTGGAACGATCGACGGCGGCAAGCAGCCGCCCAAAGAATCGCAGCCTCACTATCCCTCCCCTCTACCCCTGCCATGCGTGGAGATGAAAGTGCACCCTCCAGCACCACGGCCTCTGTCACTTTAACGGCTGCCTGGCTCCGACAGCACTGCAGTTGTCCCTCCCCATCACCACTTGCATCAACCGCAGAAGCCACGACGGTTGAAGACGGCAATCCAAAAATTAGTGACGATATAGTGGCGCTCGCCTATGTGACGCACCTGAGCCTGACCAAGATCAAAGATGCCTCCGCAATCGTCGACCTGGATCTGCTAGGAGACCTCCTTCCCTCCCTTGGTCAGTCCGCTGTTTGATTTAATCCCCTTCATCTCAGTAGAAGGGGGGGGGGGGAATGGCATGCTTTTCTTATTCATCTGATCGCTTATTTATTTACACTCTTCCCCAATCTTTCGACCAACCTAAGAGTCCCTCTCCTTCACGCACAGCGGACTCCCCTCCCTTCGTGACCTTGGCACCGGTCTCACCCACCTTCTCATCCTAGACTTGACCAGCTGCAGCCTGACTGCCCTTGATGGGCTGGCGGCTTTCCCCCTTCTTCATGAGCTCTACCTCTCTCACAATCTTCTGCGAGATCTCACCCCCCTTCTCCTTCACGATCGTCTCTCCATCCTCGACTTGGCCCATAATCCCTACCTCGTCCTCCCTCCCTCCCTCGCCCCCCTCCACATTCTCGCGTCTTGTCCGCGATTATGTTCACTGACCTTACGGGATACACCAATTAAGACGGCCCTGGAGGGGGGCGGGGGGGAATACTATCGAAAGGTGATCAGCTCACTGGTCCCTCAGCTGAGAGTATTGGATGGGCGGAAGGTCGGAGGAGGGGGGAATGGAGGGAGGGAGGGAGAGAGAAAGGATTGGGGGGAGGAGGAGGAGATGGATGAGGTCGCGTGGCAAAGTGTTATGACTCGTTTGCAGGCGCTGGCCGTGAAAGAGGAGGAGGAAGAGAAGGAGGAGCGGTGGAGGAGGAACGAGAGAAGAGGAGGAAGAAGAAATAACGAAAAGGGTCTTTCGTAAGGCAATTGAATTCAATGACAAGACAATTTCGCGCTTGCCTTCACAAGAAGAGTCAAGGAAGATGGAGGGGGGATCTGGTAAGTCAATGACATAAATACAGACGGCAGGACAGGTTGGCAGGGGCATTAAGAACGTGGAACGTAGTTTTTGGCAATAGTGAGCGGAGGATCGTAGATGTGCTAAGCTAGGACTATGCACTTCCTTGAAAGTGTGAAATGGTATCTACGGAAATCTAATGAACGATTGACAGCGGGTATGGGAGGTCCTGTGACGTGCCTCTTTGCTTGTAACGTGCCTCTCTGCTTGTTGGGCAACCCCGTGCAAAAATCGCGTGGGTACGTTGAGTAAGGCACAAGGCAGGAAACACCGACACACACACTGACAAAGACAACCTCATGAAAGACCTTCTCTTACTTGGAAGATGCCAGACTCTTCATGAGATTTTAGCGCGCCTGGCCCACGTGAAATTCCCCTCTGGAGTCCTCTTGAGAAGGACACGTACTCGCGAACTCTAGTGCTGCCTCAGGGACGTATTGTCACTGTACAAAAGTAACAAGTCAATCAAAGCCGAGACCAACACCCACAGGCGTTGACACTCTCCTCCTTATCATTCTTCATGAGGCCACTGCCCGTTTTGTTTCGCCCTTTTTGGGCGCAGACCATCAGGCCGACAGCACCGAGACCCACAAGACTACCACCGTCCTGTACAGCTTCCCCTTTATCCTCGTCTTCAACGTCCATCGGCAACTACAGCAGCTGCCCCACATGCGGCGCCGCTTTTTTTTGTGGCTGCATGAACCTGGACTGCTCCGCCTGTTGGTGCGCATCCTTGCCTTTGGTCCTTTCCCTTCCTGCTTTGCCTTCCTCTTCACCTGACGAGCAGACCGCTGCAGCGCCGAAGTGCCTTTGTCCTCGGTGCTTAAAGGTCAAAATTAATGAAGCAGCCAAGGCTAGGGAGGAAAAGTAGATGTGGAAAAAATCGCAGGAGATATTCTGAACAGGAATTTAAAAAGTCGAAGCAAAAATGTACACATGCACCAGGCACAAACGACCACAGGTTCTGCCCTTGTAACCCATCCCGCCCGCGCTTGCAAATTTTATGCCAGCCTCACTCCCTCATTCAAGTTCCTTGTAAGCTAGCAATATAATACACCAACCAGCCAAGGTCCAGGTCGCTTTATGTGCTTCATTCATTTGGTCATTTGACTTTCTATTCTACCCCTCTGTCATGTCTCCACCTCCTCCTCTTTAAAACCAACCACGCAAAAGCATCCTCACAGAGGAAGGGGGAGAGGGAGAGACAGAATGAGAGTAAGAGATAGGGGGAGAGAGAGGGGCAGAAAGGGGGTGTTCTTTTACGTCCTCCTTCTCCTCCCCAACTCTTCAGTCTATCCGTCCCTCAATCCTCATCATGTTTCCTCCCTTCCTCACACCCTCTCCTCCTTCCTTCCTTCCTCACACCCTCCCTTCCTTCCTCATTTCCCTCATCCGTTTCCTTATCCCTCCCCTCTTGCCTTTCCGCCTCCTCCTCCTCCTCCTCCTCCTCCTCCTCCCCTCCTCCCCCTTCCTCTTCCCTTACCATTCACCTCCTGTCCCCTGCCCCTCTCCCTAAACAACCCCCTGTCCCTCCTCCCTCCTTCCCCCCCATCCTCCTGACTCATCACCCTGTACGCCTCTCGAAAGCCCTCCAGCATTTTCTTCTGCATCGCTTCCTTCATAACGTCTCCCAAGTCGTGCACTTTATTACTTCCATAACACTCGAACGGATCCTCAATGGCCATCCTCCATAACACTCTTTTCCTCCTTCCCTTCCCTTCCCCTCCACCTCCCTCCCCCTCCACCTCCTCCTTTTCCAGCAGCCCTCCCACCCGCACAGAGACCACGCTACGGGTAGGATTAAATACAAACCCAAAGAAATAAAAAAAGCCTCGGAGCAACTCCGCGAGAGTGAGGGAGGCGTAGGGGGAGGGAGGGAGGGAGGCCATGGCTGCCGTGACGTCCCCGCAATACGTTACGTCCAGCCCTAGACAGTACACTCGCTGGTGAGGGAGGGGGGGAAGGAGGGATGGGTCCTGGAGGGAGGGGAGGAGGGAGAGGAGCTGCATGTAGTTGATGCAGAGGAGGGAGTAGGCGTAGGAGGACAGGGAGCCGAATCTTGCTTCGTTTAAATTATGGGCTCGGGCCCAAGCCTTGACAAGGAAGATTAGCGGACGAAGGCGGTCGTCACACTTGAGATAAGTAAAAATGAGCCCTGGTGTAGGGGGATGGTGGGAGGGAGGGAAGGAGGGAGGATGAGGAACGTAGGAAGGGAAGGCCGTACACGGTGTTACAGTTTAAAAGTATTAAGTATGTAGGTATTATCAATTATCAATTAAAGCAGTGAGTAGGAAGGGAAGTAAAAGTAAAAGAGAATAAATTTATTAATCTACCAAATCTTTAAAATGTCTCATTGGACTCACCTGTGTTGTATATGGCCGTCACATTGTTGATGCACATGTCACACTGTATCCCTTCCTCTTCCCCTCCTCTTCCTCCTCCTCCTCCACCCCCACCACCTCCTCCTCCTCCATTTCCTCCATTTCCTCCATTTCCTCCATTTCCTCCTCCCGTCGGTATCATTCGGTCCACAAACTTGACAATCGGAACCCGCGCCCGATGGATAGCAATGATATCCCTATACCACCATCCTTCCCCCCCTCTCTTCATCGAGTGCTGCCTCCCTCCCCGCCTTCCTTCTCCTCTTCCCCTTCCACCACCAGCACCACCACCTGAGACCTGCTGCAGCAATCTTTGTATCTGAAACACTACCGCTCTCTTTGCATCGATCGCCCTCTGTGCTTCCGTCTCCCTCTTCCTCGCCTTCCTCAATAGCTCCATCACCTCCTCCCTCCCCCCCCCCCCCCCCGTCTCCCTCCATCCTCCTCACAGTCCCCTCCAGCGCGGCCCTGGCGGCGGCCAGGAACTGCTCCCTCTCCTTTACTAGCCGTTCTTGCTTCCTGACATCAAACTCCGCCTTCCGAATGCTTTTTTCGTCTTTCTCGCTCCTTTGCTCTGTGGTTTGAAGGCTTTGCAACGCCTGGCGTGCACGGGCCAAGGCCTGCTGCTTGTTTGACAGCAACGAGACAGCCCTCTGGCACGTCTTCTCGTCTTGCTGGAGGCAGAGGAAGGGTTGATGTTTCTCGTGCCGGAGGACGGAGAGCGCGGAGTCCCTCTCGGCTTCGAGGGCAGCTATTTCGCGGGCGAGGGAGGGATGAACGAGGCAGAAATCGATGTCACTGCAGGGAGGGGGGGAGGGAGGGAGAAGAGGTGAGGGCTCACCGCACACAGTCTAGATCAAAGAGTTCCTGCAAGAAAGGAGGGGAGGGCCAGAGGCCAGCAATGAGGGTGGGAGGGAGAGGGCCGGGAGAAGGAAGCTAAGCGTGGAGCTGCTTGTTAACGCCAAATAATTCGGTCCTCATGTACCCGGAAGATACGTTTCCTCATCTTCCCCACGCCACCCCCCAACCAAGCGCAAATGCCACACATACACATCCTCCACCCTGTTTCTGCTCCCCTCCTCCAGTCCCGTCCCTCCCTCCTTCCCTCCCTCCCTTCTTCCCCCCACCCACGTACCTCTGACTCGTTCCGAGCCCGCAATAGGCGGAGCCAAACACCATCACCTGGCATACCCGGAAGGGGCCGTGCTGATGCAGGGCATACTCCAGCCGTTGCCTTGCCTCCTCGATATGGGCCATCCGTTGAGCTGGTGGGACGAGCGCCCGAAACTCATTCAAGCAGATATCGTTTAGAACGGTTAGGCGGGGGGTAGAAAGGGAGGAAGGGAGGCTGGGAGGGAGGGGGAGGGTGGGGCCCTTGAGGTAGAGGGCGCGAAGGGAAGCTAGATCAGAGGCACGATTTGAGAGGTCGGCCTGTTGTTTGAAGGAGAGGAAGCGAGGGAGGGTGGAGCGATCGGTCGAAGTTGCAGTGAGGAGGAGCTCGGCAGCTTGCACCAGACTCAGGTCAGGCCTGGCAGCAGCAGCGGAGGAAGAGGGAGAGGAGGGAGGAGTAGGCGTAGAGGGAGGGCTACTGTAGTTCCCGTCTAGGGCTATGGCTGCGATGGTCACGAGGGATTTGTACAAGCTCTTGGTAGCACGGGAATATGCTACGGCAGACGATTTTTCCGAGGGAGCATCGGGAGGGAAGTGCGTGGTAATGCAATTCAAAGTGTCCGCCACGATTGATTGGAAATTACCAAATGCCTGAGTGTCGCGGGAGTCATCTGCGCGGATTTCATTTCTCTCTTCCTTCATCGCATCGTCCTCATTGTTTTCTGCTGCTGCAGCACCATCCTCGTTGTCTGCGGCAGCTGCAGCACCATCGCCGCCTCCGCGTCCCCCTCCCACCCCTTCCATCATTGACAAGTTCCAATGAATGCGAAAAGCTGCGTCTTCCAAGGCTTTAACCGCGCCCGCCTCCGCAGCAACAACCCCATTGGTCTGTCCCTGTGGCTTCGTGCCATTGACGGAAGGAGGAGGAGCTGGATTAGGAGGCTCGGCAGGAGGGTTGTCCTCTGCATACGTCGCTCGCACTGCCACCATAAGTTGCAAGGGTTCCATGGCGGTCTTTCTGCTTTAATGTGTGGTGTGTGAGGGGACGAAGGTTTCGGCGGATGGCAAGCCGTGTGTGAGTGTTGTTGTGCATGAATTCAATTGGCTTCATCTGCTTCAACTCACTGCCTAGTGATGGAGGTGGGAGGTTGAAAGGCCCGACAGCCGTTTGTGAACTTAACCCTGAATAGAATGCAGGCTGGCCATCATAAACATTGGTACACCGGTGATAGCAAGTATTGGGTTGTTGTGTCACTTGTTAAACTGTCCATGCTCGCGCAACACGTGAGGAAATGAAAAAGGGAGAGGGTTCAATCCGGACATGGGCCTAGCAGGCATGTTCGCATGTGCATGTCGCATGTCGCGCATGTCCCATGTCCTATGGTTATGTATAGTTCTTTTCTGTTAGCTCTTCCACAGTCCTAGAACTACCGCATGCAACCTTACATCACAGGATTACAAACGAGGGGAAACCTTCCAACAATTAAATGTTGCCTGTGCTTCCCCTTATTTTGTCCGAGTTGGTAGGTGGCTTTGACAGGTTTTGTGTAGCAGCTTATCATAATTTGATGGGGAAAAAATAAGAATTATCTGAGCCATTTCAGGCTGAATTAGAATATTCATTGCCCTCGCTGGTCGAAGGGTCCCGTGGTGACTGCGAAAGAAAAAATCAAACAGTTCTCCGCTCTTCTCGAACTTGTATTCTTGCTTCATTTGCTTCGTTGATGAGAACATGGGCTTTACTTGAAATGATCTCTTATAGGCAATTGGGGCCCCCAGCTGCCTTCCCCAGGCAGGGTTGCACTCCCTTTGTTACTCCTCTATCCTGCTGTTTTATTGGCCCAGTTCGTGCACGGATCAAAGCTTCACGCTTTGTACGTGTTTTGTGAACGAGATTTCACATCCTCCTGATATATAAACTAATGCACTTAACTTAAAAATTGACCCCCTGATATTTTCTCCATCCCAGCTAGCGAAATTACATACACGCATATGGACGCAGTGGAGGAACATAAGTAACACCCACATAGGTACGCACAACGTTACGTCCGTGTAGGCAAATACACTCACACTCCCAAAAACACATGCATAAATACACACACACGTACACACATACAGAGTGATACACACACCTCAACTTTCTAATAGGTGAAGGAGGTGATGTCGTGATAATAGAGTAGCACCTATTTTTATTCGGAAAGTGGGAGGAAATAAGGAGACAAAATAAGTACATACACACTGGTTTGGGCCACACACACGCACGCACAAGTACAATACACATAGACATCACTTACTGCCATTGGTTGCCCGACGATGCAAAACATTGTCCAGAAAACAGCGTTGCCGAGATAAGGCTCGGCCTTTGCCAACCGATCCGTTGCCAGTATAGCCCCGATCTGTCCCGCAATGCCGTAAAAGGCCCATGGACCAAACAAATTGCAAACGCCGCGGTAGGCTTGGATGGTGTTAAATGGCACCTGCGCGGTGATGGGGAGAAATGTGTGGGGGAAGACACCTCAGTAAGTAAATAGTCGAACGGGCTGCATGTGTGTCAGGGGAGAGTTGAGTGCCTCAACACGGGAAAAGAGGGAAGAGACCATGCATAGAAAACATCCGGTCTCCCCCTCTTTGACGTACCACCATGACAATTTCATGCAAGAATGCCGACAAGAGAAAGATGATTGTAAAGCTTCCCATCTTGACACAGTCGCTCGGTCCGTTTTTCCTCATCGACAGGGAAGCGGAACGGACGCAGAAATGCTCTCGCAGGAAAATCTCCCCCTGTTCGCCAAGCCGGTAGAGGGGGAAAAGGACGTGCCTCTTGAAGAAAAAAGACATGGGAGCATTCCATAGACGCCAGTAATCCCGGAGAGTGTTGACGTTCCACCACTCCCGGTAGAAGGTGCGGTCCCCGAATCGTGTCAATTCTGCAATCAAGTTCGTGTAGAGATGGAAGACGCCATAGCCAACCGAAAGCAGCCAGGCCACTGCGCACGGGAACGCCAGTCGTAGAGCCCCCAGCAGCACGAGATGGTACTTATGGGCTGTCACGTGGCCTACATGGGCTTCCAACACCGGAAACATCCACTCGACAGCCAGCACTTTGACAATCAATCCCACGCCGACGAGCTGCAAGACCAAGCTTCGGACGTGCTCCCAGTCGATGGAGCGGGTTCGGGGGTAGGACGTCTGGTAGATAAATGTCGGCGCAAACAAAAAATAGATGTAGCTGGAGAAGGTAATGGCTTCCAGCGTCTCCCCCTTGTGCCGGCGGTGGGCGTCGGCGGTGGTGGAAAACGACCACAGCTTCAACAAAATGAAGATGGACCACATTGTCAGTCCCAGCGTCACCAAGCCCATGCCTCGGTGAGCTATGAGCAGCATCCATGAATCCCACACGCCACACAGCACCAGGTCCAGCTGCCCCAACAGGACAAGCTTACCTTCGGTCAAGAAGTTGAGTGCAAATCCCTTGCCTTTAAACAAATGCCTTGCTGAGAAAAAGCGCTCCAGGGACCGACCTACGTGAGAGATGGCAAGGCAATGTAGCCCATACACCATCAAAATACGAGTGAGAATGTGGAGAATGATCACCGCCAAGGGGACCCGCCTCCCCAACGCGTCCCCCGTGCCTGCATCCACGATTGCCGACTTCCACTCTCGCCACGGGAAGGCGCCTATTGGGGTGGAAAAGATGAATCTTAAGCCATCAGAGACGCTCTGAAGAAGGCCAAAAGGTGCCGCCAACAACGAGTGCAGGAGCTCTGACGTCCAAAACCACAGCTGCCCGAGGTGGTCGGACACGGGCAGGGGAGAAGTGATGAGCCCCCAGCACGCCAGGGCCGTCTGCAGCACCATCAGCTTAAAGAGGAGAATGTAAATGCCCCAGCCGTGGTCCAGCGACAGCACTGGGGACTGTCGAATCTCCGTGTGCAGAGGTACCAGTAGAGGATGGAGGACCGTGGGCGAGAGCGTGGTGGCGACGGCAGTAGAGGGCTCGGCAGGCACAACCAGTGGTGAGACCGTCGTGGTAGTTGTGACAGAGTTGATAGCCGTAGCAGAGAGCGAACCCAAGGCCTTGGAAGATGCAGGGATCGTCTCGTTGGTGGTGGTTGTGGTAATGATCGAGTCAGCGACGCACTCTGATTCCACCAGGGCTAGAGATCCACGGGGCACCTCGGATATGCTGGCGGGCAGGGAACTTTGCGGGGCCAAGGCCGTGGCAGCAGCATTCTTGACCACCAGCCCCATATTCAATGTAGAGAGAATTGGAAGTGTCTCCAGGTTTGAAGGAATAGAGGATGTGACCTGAGGGGACGGCGGTGGGGTTGCCTCCGGCGTGGATGACTGGCTCTTAGGGGCCATCGCCTTGAGGGCAGCAAATTCTGAGACGAATTCACGTGCATCCTCCACGTTCTTGGTTGACATGACGAGGGCTTCCTTCCCGTCCAGGGGCTGGATAATAACATGGGCGACAGACTCTGAACGCGAAAAGCGGCGGACGCTGACCACCTTCATGGAGATGTCCGCTTCATTGGCAGCAAAGTGGCGGTCACTCGTTCTTCCCATCTTTTTCTTCTTGGACGTGAAGAGCTTAAACCCACGGTCGGTTATGCTGGCCTGCCGCTTGCGAGGTATGAAAGCCGAAGCAAACTTGCTTAAAGGGTTCCCCCCCTTATTTGCTATTTTGAACTCGAAGAGGCGGGACATCAGTGCTGTACTAGGGGGGGTGGATGGAGGAGAGGAGGAGGAGGAGGAGGAGGATGTGAGGGCCAAGGCGCCATCGTTGTACTTCCCTTGGATAGAGGCAGGAATAGTATTTTCCCCCCCGTCATTCTGCTCATTCCTGCTATAGCTTGGCTCTCTTCGGTCGCCTCCTCCAACACGAACCACCTGCAAAACCAGCAAGCACACATATGAAGTGACAAGGTATGCACAGAGAAAGATGACGACGAGCACAATCCATCGTTGTCCTTCCCTTGGGTAGGGACAGTAAGGATGTACTCATCCTCATCTTCCTCTGTGTAAACCTATTACTTGAGATGCGTGCTCGCTAGTTACGCAGGTAGTTCGTGTTGGAGGCGACCGGAGAAGACAGGCATATGGTAGGGAGGAGCAGAAAGACGGAAAAAGGATGAGTGCATCGCGCTGGCTTGGTGCAGGCGTAAGAGGCATTTGTGTTTTTCGCCTTAAGGGGTATCAAGAGAGGACAAATAGGCTAGCACCGGCCCATGGCTACTTTTAGGATCGAGTTCGGTGCAATCTGCTTTGCAGTGAGTGGCGCTGGAGATGTGGGTGCGCGTGGGAAAGTGGAAGTTGAGAGTGCTCCGCGCCAACTGGCAAGATGAAAGAGAATACATAAGAACAAGGACTTAATGTTCTTCTGCTTGTCCTAATTTGTATTAAGATGAGCTAGGAAACGTCAATGCAAAGCCTAGAGCGAGCGGCTGCAAAACTGCGAGGCAAAAAGCAATCAAGGCTCCTGCCTGCTGATATTTGTGAGGGAACAGATATATCGTACACGGCGACATTAAAGAGAATGAAGTGTCTTTCATTTCACAAGAAAAGAGTGTGCAGTAGGTCGGGTGTCAAAGATAGACTCAAATTTTGGAACTTGACGACATGAAGGATTCTCGAGACGGTCAACGTATACTAGTTCAAAATTTTGAATCACCGACCGCCACTTCATTCCCTGTCTTCCGTAGCACTGCCCGGCGGACCTGCCCGATGCTGACACGAGGGAAAGTTTAAGGGGAAAAGAGGAAGGTGCGTTAAGAAGGGGGGCGCAAGGAAAGGGAGACGGGGGGGAGAGGGAGAGATGGGAGAAGAAAGACGGAGTGGCGTTAAATTGTCGAAAACAACTGTCGAAGACTCTACACGCTCGCGGAATTTTCTCCGTTGTATTTGGTTATGTGTCATCGATCTCTATCTCTGTAGCACTCTGATGCTCGGCGGGCAAGGAAAGAGCTGTCAGGCGTTTGGACATGCAGACTTCAGTTGGTGTCTCGTGCTTGTGACAATTTCTTGAGTTCCCCCCACCGGGTATTCCGAAAATCGTCGGAAACAAGAGAGTTGCGATTTTGGTCACGTCACGCCACGATCCTTTTTCAAATGAAGACCCCTGCTTTCAAATGACTTCGCTTGTTATTTCTTCGTTTTGGGTCGCCTGCCTTTTGTTTGTCACAAATATCAATATTTTGGGTCGTGCCTCTGCATCCATCGTTTTTTTTTCCTCAGGCACGCTTTTCCCATTTCCTACGTACACATTTGCCTTCCTACTTAGTTTTCTCTTTCTATCTGCTGTTGTTCGCATTCTTCGATCTTATTTCTCTCTCCGACTACATTCCCACCCCCACAACCTGCGACGCTTCTACACCCCCCGTGACGGCAGAAACCCGCTCCAGCCCGTGCCCTCCTGTTTTGTGTTTCAAGGTCATGGTGGACGCGGATTGATTCAAGTAAGTGATGAGCATGGAAGAGTTCTGTGAATGGCTATGATTAAAGCGTTCGCATCGAACCAATACCGTGCCCTTTTTGCCCTTTCATGCCTCCCACCATCCCTGAGCTCGGCACAACTCGCCTAATAATCCTCCTGAACACCACCGGCCCCTTCCCCTCCCTCCTTCCCTCCCTCCCTCCCTCCATCCATCCCTCTCTTCCCCCCTCCCTCCCTCCATACCTTGCCCAGCTGCTGCACTAGATACACCACCCCCAGCACCATTAGCAGTGCTTTGACGAGATTCAAGGTGCCATTTACGGTGAAGAGAGTCGTTTTGAACTCCACCCCGGCCACGGCGTCAGTAAGGAGGCGGAAGGCCTAGGGAGGGAGGGAGGGAGAGAGGGAGGGAGGGAGGATAAGGGTGTGCGGGAGGGAGATGTGACCGAGTGGATGCTTTTTTCATCATCGCTTCGTGTCGTGCTTGAATGGTGGGCATGACATGATGACACCCCTCAAGCGACCATTCCCTCCCTCAACCTCCCTCCTTCCCTCCCTCCCTCGCTAGCAACTAATTACCTTGTGCTTAAGCGGGGAGTAGGGTGCGTAGCGGAGCATGGCTGGCACGTCTCCAAGCCAGTGGTCCCACCGGGATAAGACGCCACGCACGTGTGTGAAGGTCTCGAAGGAGAACCTGAAGGAGGGAGGGAGGGAGGGAGGGAGGGAGGGAGGGAGGGTCGATGGTCGGAAAGAGACCAAGGGAAATGGACGAAGAGGTGCATCGGGAATGATGTATCATCAAAAGGGAGGGAGGGAGGGAGGGAGGGAGGGAGGGAAGGCGTGCTCACCGTCCGTGGTACTGGCCCAGGCCGCTGGTTCCGATCCCTCCAAAGGGGAGCGTAGTGCAGGCGAAATGAACGAGGGTGTCGTTCAAGCAGACGCCACCCGAGGGTACCTGATTCATCACATCATCGCAGATGGTGCTGGAGGGAGGGAGGGTGAGGTCGAAAGGGAGTGTAAGGGGGACAAACAAGGAGGGAGGGAAGAGCGTGTGGTATGTGGATGGTAACAAAAGCAGTGGAGAGAGGGAGGGGGGGAGAGAAGGGCGACGCCTGACATTTCCGACGGAAGCCCATTCAAAGCTTTTCAAACACCTCTCCCTCCCTTCCTCCCTCCTTCCCTCTCTCCCTCACCGATCGTGGGCAAAGATGTACAAGGCCAGAGGCTGGGGCTTCCGGCGAATGATAGACACAGCCTCCTCTGTCGAGTTGACCTGCAGGATAGGGAGGATGGGGCCTGGAGGAGGGAGCGGGTTAGGGAGGGAGGGAGGGAGGGAGGGAGGAAGGGAGGAAAGGGTGATGGACACAGCCTCCTCCGTCGAGTCGGGGAGACAGGGCCGGGGGCAAGAAGGGAGGGAGGGAGGGAGGGAGGGAGGGAGGGAGGGAGGGACGCACCGAAGATTTCATCCTCCATCACCCTGGAGTCGAGGGAGACCCCAGAGAGGAGGGTGGGGGCTATAAACTTCTCAGGCACGTTCACCTCGCCGCCGGCTTCGACCTGGGGCGGGAGGGAGGGAGGGAGGGCATGGAAAGGCATGGATAAAGAAGATGGCCATGGGGATGTAGGGACGAAGGAGGGCGGGAGGGAGGGAGGGAGGGCATGGGGGTACCTTGAATGACTTATCGTTGAGCAGGTCGGCGAGACGCTGGGCGTGTCGAGTGGAGACGATGCGAGCCAGGTCAGGAGAAGCAGAGGTGTCCGTTGAGAACATAGTGCTGAGGGGGAGGAAGGGCGGGAGGGCGGGGGGGAGGGAGGGAGGGAGGGGGGGATGAGGAAAGGGGGAAAGGGAAGGGGAGGTGTCGGTTGATATCATGGTACTGAAGGGGAGGTAGGGAGGGAGGGAGGGAGGGAGGGAGGCAAGGAGGGAGGGAAGGAGGGAGGAAGGGAGGAAGGGAGGAAGAGCGGGAGGGAGGGAGGGAGGGAGGGAGGGGAGGGAGGGAGGGGAGGTCTGTCGGTCTGTCGTACCGGATCTCGTCCTTAGCGGCCTGGAGGAAGGTGTGATAGACATCCTTATGGCACAAAACGTAGTCGGGGGCAATGCACGTCTGGCCTGAGGCGGGCGGGAGGGAGGGAGGGAGGGAGGGAGGGAGGGAGGGGCCGAAGGGTAGAATGAGAGAGTGCCACTGTCTGACTACAAACATTCGGGAACCTCTCCCTCCCTCCCTCCCTCCCTCCCTCCCTACCAACGTTCACAAACTTTCCCCAAACCACCCGTCGAGCCGCCAGCTGCACGTCCCTCACGCTCTTGTCCACCACTACGGGGGATTTACCCCCTAATTCCAACACGCAGGGTGTCAGGTGTCTGGCGCAGGCCTCGAGGAAGGGGGGGAAGGGGGGAGGGGGGGAGAGGTAAGCAATGCGTGCCGAGCCGTTCTTGGCCAAAAGGTGAACGGGATACTCCCTCCCTCCCTCCCTCCTTCCCTCCCTCCCTCCCTCCCTACCTGATGCACGATCTTCCCCACCGCTTCACTTCCTGTGAAGAAGACCAAGTCCCATCGCTGCGCCAGTAGGGCGCTCGTTTCCGCGATCCCGCCCTCAACCACCTGGACGGCGCGCGTGTCGAGGTAGCTAGAGGTTAGAAGGGAGGGAAGGAGGGAAGGAAAGAGAACGTAAGTCTACTTCTCTTGCCATGGCCTGAAGCTCGTCGTCGTTCAACAACGGCAGAAAAGAAGGGAGGGAGGGAGGGAGGGGCTTACGCAGGGATGAGCCTGGCAAAGAGGGCCGAGACGTGGGGCGTCAGCTCTGAGGGCTTGAGCAGAACGCAATTGCCTGAGAAGGAGGGAGGGAGGGAGGGAGGGAGGGGGGTAGGGAAGAAGGGAGGAAGGGAGTTAACTCAGGACGTGAGCGATGCAACAAGAGTAGGATGGGAGACTCGTGGAGGGGGGAGAAGGAACGAGGGACAAAGGGAGGGTTTACCAGCGGCCAGGGCGTTCATGATGGGGACAAATGCCAGTTGGAAAGGGTAGTTAAAGGGGGAGATAGACAGGACCACGCCGTAGGGGTCTCGACGGAGCTCGCTGGTGGAGGGGGCGATGGATCGGGAGTGGACGAGGGAGGAAACGAGGGAGGGGGGTGAGCAGGCGTGGATGGAGAATATAGAAGAAGGGGAGGGGGCAGAGAGGGACGGAGGGAGGGAGGGAGGGAGGAAGGGAGGAAAGAGGCTCGAAACACATACCACTTGGCGGGCACGAGCCAGGCAGGGGTGGGCACCTCCTCGGGCTGCATCCACTTGTGAAGATTCACAAGCGAATCTCGGACCTCTTGCTCAGCCACGGCCAACTGTGAAAAGTTGGCAAGGAAAGGGGAAGAGGGGAAAAGTGTGGAAGGGAGGATTGAAGGAAAGAAGGAGGAGGGCATCTCAGTCGATAGAAAGGTTCCTTTCGTTTCTCTCTATTTCCGCCCCACATCATCCATATCCGCTTGATTTCTCCCTGCTGTTACCTCTGTCATGTCAGCCTCTGCCTCAGGCTTGCGCAGGTCCTTGTAGATGGCCTCCAAAATCTCCCTGTTGAGGTGTGACGGGGCGGCGGATGATGGCCGGTGGTGAGGCACAGTCCAGTCCTCCCGTGTACCTCCTTCAATCAACCTCAGCCCAGACAGTCCCTTGGAGACGCTTTCTTTTCCCCCATGCCTTCCTTCTTCCCTTATCCCTCCTCATTGACTTACTTCTTGTGGCTCTTGACCATGGCTTCCAAGGCCTTCAGTTGCCCTAGTCGCCATTTGTATGGCAGCGTCAAGCCGGATTCGAACGTCCGCCGAAGCTCGGCCACCGTGCCCTTCATCGTGTCTTCCAAGGAAAGGGTCATGATACTTGTAAGGTGGTGTGGTCGTCGGTCTTTTGTTTGGGTTTTGGCTTAAGGGGGTAAGGGACGCGGGAGAGGGAGGGGGACCCCCAAAGGGCATTTGAGTATAGAGTCGTGATGCTGGCGATCGATTGTCGCACGGCTCATTCCATGAAAGCCAAAGCTAAGGACACCGGCAAAATCCCCAGCGGCTTGGTCATGTCTTTTTCATCATTTACGGCACCCTTCGTTGACTTCCAGGGCATGTGACATGGGCTTGTCGGGTGGGAATAAGGGTGAGGGCGCATCATAAATCGATTAACGGCCAGCTCATCCGGGTGTGTTTTTAAATGAACGGGGGAAGAAGAGCAAATGCGGCACGAATGAATAGGGATACAGACCGCGCTTCGTTTCGGTTGATAAGGAGAATACACTCAGCACCTAGTTTTCTCTTTCGATTTGTCTTGTCTGTGTACCCCGACACCACTGTCTTGTGAATGAGTGCGTGTTAACTTTTTTCATCTTGTCGCTCCCCTTCATTTGACTGGCCTCCTTGCTTCCTCCCTCCCTCCCTCCCTCTCTCCCTCTTTGTAGGGGCCTCTACTGTGTAAACAGACGAAGACAACTTCTCCCCAGATTTTCGGAACCCTTTTTTCAAGATACATGGGTCTGTCTCTCTTCACACCTCCCTCTCTCCTTCCTTCGTTTCTGCCCCTCCCTGCACATACATCACTCAAAGCCATTGCAGCCCCCGCTCCATCAAAAATCATCCGCACAAAGACTTAATTAGATTTATTAAGAATAAAACGAAAAGGACGATGGGCTGGCGTGCATTTATCCATCATGGTTACATCAAGTCATGCGCACGTTTGACATCGATATAATTAAATTGCGCCACGGCCAGCATGACCTCAGGCAGCTCCACGTCATCCCTTCCTTCTATAATGAAGCCGATCTAGAGAGGGAGGGAGGGAGAGAGGTAGGGAGGGAGGGAGGGAAAGAGAGGGGGATAAGGAAGGGGTGGCTCAAAGGTGATTATATCGTTGAACGTTTGTTCAAGGCAAGTGGAGGGGGCCACGTCAGGCAGGTATAGTGAGCGAAGGCGGGAGCAGGAGAGAGGGAGGAAGGGAGGGGAAAGGAGGGAGGGATGGAGGAGGAAGGGAGGGAAAGGGAGTGAGACGTACCTCAAACACGATGTCTTTGAATTTTTCTTGGAGGTGGTAGAGGCCGCGTTTGGCGGGGAAGCCGAAACGGTGTACGTTTATGTCCATCTCAGCATAGCCCGGCCCCTGGGAGAAGGGGAGAGGGAGGGAGGGAGGGAGGGAGGGAGGGAGGGAGGGAGGGTGAGTAGTGAGGAGGCGAAAGATTCGGTGGCTGGTTCTTGTCATGGTAGGTCGTTGGTGTCATCCAGGCCCGGCAGAGAAGGGAGGGAGGGAGGGAGGGAGGGAGGGAGGGAGGGAGGGAGGGAGGGAGGGAGGGAGAGGACGTACTGTGGTCAGTATCCCGCTTTTGGTGATGAGGGTCGGTTTTCCGTTGTATTTCTCGATGAAGCCGGGCAGACCGAGCTTACCAATGTCGTGGACCTGGGGGGGAGGGGGGGAGGGAGGGGGGGAAGGTGAGTGCCCGACATGCAGACAAGAAGGCCAGGACGAAGGAACGTCATGCCCCTAGTGGGAGGGAGGGAGGGAGGGAGGGAATGAGGGGACCCACCTGCGCCATGGCTTTGAATCTGCCTCTGAAGTCAGGGGAGGTGGGCGCGAGGCGGAAATATTCGTCGATTAAACGGACGGCGGGAGAGGCGGAGGGAAGGTCGTGGAGGGCCTTGGCCGTCTAGGGAGGGAGGGAGGGAGGGAGGGGGGTGGAGGAGAAGAGCAGCGTCAACACGTGTTTGAAAGCGCAGGGTATCGAATCGAATTGAACCCTTCCCTCCCTCCCTCCCTCCCTCCCTGCCTCCCTCCCTCCCTCCCTCCCTCCCTCCCTGGCTCACCTCCTCCGTGCAGGCGAAATAGAAGATGACGTTATAGCCCGGCCCATCTTCACTCATGTTGAGGAGCACGGGAGCTTCGGACGGAAGCTGGCAGTTGATGATGACGAGGGGCGGGACGGAAGACGAGGAGGGCGGGACGGAGGTGGGGGGCACGGGGGGTAGGGAGGGAAGGAGGGATGCGATGCCGCCGATCTGGAAATAGAAGAGAGAGGGAAGAGAGGGGGGAAGACAAGGGAGGAGGAGAGAGAAGACAAGGGAGGAGAGGAGGAGGAAAGAGGAGGGAAGAGGAGGGGAAAGGGGAGGAAAAAGAAGGTAAGACACGGGAGGATCGACCGGTCCGATCTTCCCCAACACGACGATGGTCTCTTGTTGATGTCCAGGTAGAGCACTTTCCCTCCCCCCCCCCCCCTCCCCGACACGGTGCTTTGTTCATGTCCAGGTAGAACACTTTCCCTCCCCTCCTCCCTCCCTCCCTCCCTCCCTCCCTCCCTCCCTCCCTACCCGACATGGCGTTTTGTAGATGTCCAAATGGAGCAGTGTGAAGAGGGCGGGACCTGAGGCTTCCTTGCGCCCCGTCTGGCGGTAGTTAGGCCCCATACGAACCTAAGGAGGGAGGGAAGGAGGGAGGGAAGAAGGGAGGGAGGGGAGTTGACGGGGAAGCACGCGGACAATCATCTTCTGTCTGCTCTTGTCATTGGAACCCTCCCTCCTTCCCTCCCTCCCTCCCTCCCTTCCTCCCTCCCTCCCTCCCTCTACCTTGAAATGAGCCGCATCCCCGAGGCTCCACGTATGCTCAGGCAGTTCCTCCTCCGACCCCTCTCCCCCTTCTTCCCCCCCGCCCTCCTCCTCCCTGCGCTCCGGCAGCAGCTCCGCTCTTTCCCCTTCCTCCCCCTCGACCTCCCTCGCCTCCTCCTTACGACAGGCATGCGCTGGACGGACGGTGCTTCCGATGGGGGGAAAGCGCGCAGGCACCAGAGCCATGTCGCCTGCGGCCTTGGAGGGGGAGGGAGGGAGGGAGGATGGGTTGGGCAAAAAGATACACGCAGGTTAATGGGAGAGAGCAAGGGAGGAAACGAGGGAGGGAGGGAGGGAAGGAGGGAGAGGCACCTACCACGGGCGCCTCCTGACTCTTCCTCCTCAGCGATTCCCCCAGCCCAGGCAGCACTCCTCCTCCCACCGCCACCTTCCTTGCCCGCTTCCTCCCCCCCGCCCTCCACCTCAACCACGCATTGACCACCACCGCATTCAAGCATATCAGCATGCCAATAAAAACCGGGATGGAGACCAACCTGCCCCAGCAGCAGGCCGCGTTCAATACCATCAGCACTGCCACCCCTTCAAACGCCTCCTCCTCCTCCTCCACCACCACCATCCCCTCCTCCTTCTCCTTTCTGACCGCTCCCGCCACCTTAGGGAGGCTGGGAGAAGGGAGGGAGGGAGGGGGGGAGGGAGGGAGGGCTGCATCCTTGGAAGACGAGTGCCGACGGTGCTTGTGCCCATGGTGGCGCCCTCCCCCTCCTCCTCCACCTCCTCCACTCGCCCCCAACGCATCCGCCCGCCCTCCCTCCCGCCCTCCCTCCCGCCCTCCCGCCGTTCTAGGGTCGGAGGGAGGACCTAGATAGGCAGTGAGGGCTCGGATCCAGCACTCGAACTCTGCCCTGTTCACGCAGGCCACCTGGAGCGAGGGGGGGAGGGAAGGAGGGGGAGTTCAATAAAGGAGGTATTCCACCGCAGATAATCAAGGAAACTGTCGCATTCCTCCCCATCTTCCCTTCCTCCATCCCTCCCTCCGTCCCTCGGTACCTTCCACTTGCTCAGCTCCCCCCCCGGCGGCACTAGAGTAAAGACGTACTCGGTCGGGGGGTTGTCGTGCCCCCGATGGCTTGACACGTGGAAGCCCCATTTCCCCCTCCCTCCTTCCCCTTCCGCTTCAACGCCCCCTCCCATCTTGTCGCTCATACCCGCCGCCTCCCCTCCCTCCTTCCCTCCCTCCTTCCCTCCCTCCAAGCGCAACCAGCCCCGGGGATGCCGCAGCGTCTTGTCCTCCACCTCACGCAGACTGTCCGCTTCGTAATAGCACATGTACCCCGCGTACAGAGTGAAGGCACGTGGCCGCCATCCCAAGTGCTTGCCCCACCCACCGCGCTAGCAGGAGGAAGGGAGGGAGGGAGGGAGGGAGGGAGGGAGCGAAGGAGGGGTGGGCGTGAGACCAGGAAGGAAGGGAGGGAGGAAGGGAGGGAGGGAGGGAGAGAAGCTTGCCTTTTTAAAAAGCGTGCCGCTGACCTCGTAACCGTCTACTGAGTCGGGAATCTGGTGTGGATGGTGGAGGGAGTGTGTGCGTAACGAGGGAGGGAGGGAGGGACGGAGTGGGTGGGGGGGATGATCAAGCTGGTGGTGTACATAAAAGAGTGGTCGATAGAGCCATTAGCCCATGAGTCCAACAGGACGCTGCTCCTGGCTTGAGAATCCCCTCTTTCTCCTTCGCTCCCTCCTTTCCTCCCTCCCTCCCTCCCTACCGGAATGTGTTCTTCACCCCCCTCGCTATGGAAGTGCCTTCCTCCCTCCTCCCCTCCCTCTCCTCCACTGTCTCCTCTCCCTCCTCCCATCCCTGGCCCAGCAGGCGAAGACATCGGCGGTGTCATAATATCCCTACTGCCAACCCTATCCCTCCCTTCCTCCCGCCCTCCTCCTCCTGCTGCCCGGGGGGGAGGAGGGCTTATCAGCCTTGTAGGCGACGCACGAGAGACCACTTGAACGCTAGGGGTAGAGGAAGAAACAGGGGGAAATGAAGATGCCATAACGCTGCTGCCACCCATTCCTGCCTCCGGTGCTTGCGTTGGTCGATGCGCACTCGATGGCGGCGGAGGAGAAGGGGATGAGCGTGCTCCTGCAGCTGCAGCCGTGGAGGGAGGCGATGTCGTCCCATTGTTGGAGGACGAAGGAAAATCCATCTGTTTGTCCATCTCGCGGGCCTATTCTAGTTCGGGAAGAGAGAGCGGGCCTATTCTAGTTCGGGGAAGATGGTTTAGGTAAGACTTGAGCGAGGGTAGCTTGGGAGGGAGAAAGAGGACGGGAGGGGGGAGGGGAGGAAGGGGGGAAGGAGAGGTAATCCTTACGTAGCTCTCGGTAAGAGACGCGCCCTCGGCCGCTGCTGATCCTCCTGGGTCTGCCCCTGCTGACGTTGCGTGAGTTGGTGCTGGTACTGGTACTGCTCCTGGGGGGGATAATGAATGCAGAAGGTGTGAAAACGTGTCCGTGCTTTCAAGTGTACGTTGGGGCGTTGCTGCTCGCTGGGGGTGGAGATCGAGAACTCTCAAGTTTGGCATGTGGATCTTGCGTCTCTTTGATTCATGCCTTCCGAGAAGGACGCACCGCGACAACCTTCAGACGCCGTCTTAATGATATAGGGGCACGTGTTGTGGGTGCATGGGTGGGTAGGAGAGTGCGGACTTGGCATGGAATGTGATATTCTGACTTCAGAAGTTTGATGCGTTGCTTCCAGAGAGAGCCTCGCGTGCTTTTGAGCGATGCTTTTGATAGGCGAGTGAATGAGACATAAACCTCATTTACACCAAATTTTGCAAGGGACTGAACGTCTGTGAGCGCCGTGATGTTCTGGAACTGCGTGTGCTCCTCGTCTGGGTCTATGGAGGTCATCAAATTACTGATTTTTCCACCCATCATCACCCTCACACGCAAAGGGCGGAACGACGACGAGTGCACGACACGTATTTTCAAACACAAGGCCCAAGAAGAAGCAGAGAGAGACATTCGCGCTGTCGGATCCCCTTTGCCACCTCTGGCATGGCAATTTCTGCCTGGGCGGGTCTCGCACAGGTATGGTCGGTGTTATGTTATGTCTCCTTCGAAGCCTTTCCCCTTGCCCTCCCTTTCCCCCCTCTTCCCATCTCACAGCTTACCCTCCATCCCCTTTATGCAGGCCTACCAAAGTGCAACTGCTTCTGTTGCTGGTGGCATAGATGCTTGGATTGATAATGTGGCGGCGCCGCTGTTCGTCCTATCAGGTAGGCACGATGGTAGGGAAGGAGGGAGGGAGAGAGGGAGGGCCATTTACGCAGGTAGAGCGAGGCTTGTTAAATCGAAAAGACGGATCGGAACGATAGGTTTCGATCTTTATGTGTACGTCGTAATGCGCGAGGCACTAACCATTGTTCCCGCTCTCCGCCTTCATTTCCTCCACCCCTCCCTCCCTCCCTCCCTCCCTCCCTCCCCCCAGGCCTCTCCGCCACGCTCCTCTCCATCCTTTGCAAACGGAAGCAAGGCCTCCTAGAGAAGCACCGGAATCAGCCCAAGCGTCTGGACTTGGAAACCACGCAGGTACAAATAAGTATGAGGAAGGAGACAGGAGGCTTTGATCCTGAGTCTTGTCATAACTCACTCATCTCTTTTTCCCTCCCTCCCTCTCTCCCTCCCTCACTCTCTCCCTCCCTCCATCCTTCCCTCCCCTCACTCCCTCCCTCCCTTGTTCAGGCCCGTCCCCTCGGGTCTTCTTCCAAGTCGCACAACCACTCCCGCTCCTTGCTCTCCCCCCTGAGTGCACAGGCTGCCACACAGAACCTGATGGGATCGGGGTAAGCGAGAGAGGAAGAAAGGAGGAAGGGGGGGGGGGAGGAGGAGGAAGAGATTGAGGAGGAGGAGAAGGGGGAGGAG